>CM017326.1:5749299-5859151 GCA_006937295.1 Carpinus fangiana | reverse complement strand
AAAGTTTGAATAAATTATATCAAAAACTCATGTGGTATCTTAGATGTTATTAAAAAAATAGACACATGTCATTTTTATAGACTGGGATAAATGAAGTTAAGGAGAAAATTTTCCTCCAAACTAGGCTGGAGAAAATTCCTCCAACCTATTATGTAAAAATGACACGTGTCACTTTTCATGTGAGAAGCACATATTTTTTAAGAAGCGTGATACAACAACAACTTAAACCCCAACTAAGACCCAACTTCTAGATCTAAATTTCTTTTTTTCTTCTAGTTTAAGACTACCTCTCTCATCCACAAGCGGTTTTTTTTTTTTTTTAAAAAAAAAAAAACAAATGCAACTTAAGAGAAAAGTTTGATCTTAATTGAGTTTAAGTTGTGACTTCATCATTTTTCATTTTTAATTAACATGTGGGAATCACATTCTTTTTGAATAAAATTTATTTCAACTTTATCATTGCAATTAAAAAAGCATGTAATTATCACATGTAGATGACACATTCAGTTTTATAAAATAGATTTGAGGATTTTTTTCCAGCCTAGCTTGGAGAAAAACTCTCCGTTTATTATTACTATTGAAAAAGCATTTGATTCTCACTTGTTAATATATATATATATATACACAAACATATTTCTCACGTGCTAAGGTCGAAGGGACACATAGTTTTTAGTTTTTTATATGGAGCAAAGTCTGTTTGGCTGTCTAGGAAGACCTGGTTCCGGAGTGCAGGCTAATAACCCACACCTGGCATAGGCTGGAGCATCCATAGAGCCAAACAAACCCTCCAATGAGGACTTGATCCGCGGCCCACGTCTCACCGAATTAACGGTGTTACTTAAAACCTCAAAACCCCTACGCAGCAGAGTCTTCGGAACCTCCCACAACCAATCCTCGATGGCCTCAGCCGCTGCCAGGTCCATTTTCCGCTCATGCTCCGCCTCCGCTCGCCGCACCGCGGCTCGGCTCGGCCCCGAAGCCAAAGCCGCCGGCTCTCGCTTTCGCACCGCAGCGAAAAAGCCCGTCTCCACTCCAACTCTCAGGTATGTATATATATATATATATATATGAAGATTCTGAAGCTTTTTTTTTTTTTTTTTTTTTTTCCATTTTTGTTTATCTGTGGGAGTTTTTGATTATCTGGGGTGCCAGAAAACGGTCTTTAGTTGAAATTAGAGCACGTCTATTTCTTTTTTATTGTCTATGAAAACAGCACTGAACATTTTCTCGGAAACCAAACAGAGTTTAGAGTTAGTATTACGATGGCACATTGTTCAGGGTGCCAATTTGTTATGCGGTTTGGATTTGGAGAAAATGTGGGAGAAGAAAAACAGACGGAGAATTTGAATTTGATGCTTTTGACGGTCAGCCGGGACGAGATAAATATGTAATCTTTGAATAAATGTAATACACATAATGGGGTTGATGAAAGTTAGTCTTTCATTTCCTGTAAAACAAAGCTGCGATGAATATAAATATAATATTCCGAATTTTGATTGCTTTCTTTTCCTAGATTTTTCTCGGTGTCCGAACGGAGTTTAAGAGTAGTTTAGTCATTAATAATGTCACATTGTTTAAAGTTGAAGAAAGATAATGTGGATAATGTATTGTTTGTGTTGAAGATGCCCTGTTGAAATGAGCTTCTGTGTGGAGTCGATGCTGCCATACCACACTGCGACTGCATCAGCATTGATGATGTTGGTGCACAGTTTCCCGATTGGTGACGTGGCACGCTTGTTGACTTCCTGACGAATGATACAAGCTTGACCTTTCCTGCACAGTAGAGAAAAGAATAGGATCGAAGAGACCGGGGGTGAGCCGGCGGGGATACTCCGATGCCTAAGTCAGTGTATGCTCTTGAAATAATGAGGAAACAACAAAAGCTTTTAGAGTGCTAGAGTTGCGTTACCAGAACTTGTGGAGGTGACTTGTATTATATAGGCATGGAGTNTATGTGATATTATAATGTTTGGTGCAAAGCAATCCATTATAATTGCGTTGGTTACTTTGGTTATGGAACTTGGCTATGTCGGTGTGAGGAACTTTCTGCTTTTGTATATTTTCTGTATTGAGAATAGGTGGATTATGTGAATGGAATGGAAAGAGAGATGAGTAATGGAAATGGAAATGAATTGGTCTAAACCAAATGATGTATTGAGTTTTCGAGATACTCAACAATCTCCAAGTTATAGGTTCAAGCAAATGCTTCAGTCTAATTTGTAACTATTACATTCATGCTGATTGCCTTATATATGCAATCAGCCTTGTTAGAAGAGTTATTAGTATTAGGGTTTTGAGTCATTAGGGTTTCAAGGGTAGTTTGGTCTTTATGTCATTAGGGTTTAGCCTATATATTTGGTTGTTTGTATTAGGTCAAATAAGTTTGAATAATATTAAGAAGTGGCAGCCTCCATCTTTTTCCCCCTCCTACAAATCTTAACATGGTATCAGAGCTTGTTTCGATTATGGGATAATCTATCGTTGTGTTTTTCTCTTGTTGGCGGCAGCACTGCCCGTGTGGGCTACCTGCGTAGATCTCTATAGTAGTTTTTTTTTTTTTTTTGTTCTTGTTTTATGTAGACTGGAACACCTTTCGGTGAAGAAAAAAAAATTGTTTGTTTTTGGTGTTCTATGATGCTGCCGATGTGTTCTGTGGTGGCTGGCGAATTATGTGGCGGTCGGCGTGGTGCAGCGGCCATCGGAAAAAAAAAAAAAAAAATTCCCGGTGATTTGATTGTGTTGTTAAAACGTTGATCTGTGGTTATCGTTTGGTTCAGTTGTTGCTGTTTTTGTAGTGGCCGGAGTTTTCTGTCTTCTCCAGCGAGCTCCGGCGATCTCCAGCGAGCCTCCAGTGACTGTTTTGTTATGTTTTTCAATGTTTTACTTATGTTTTTAGGTACTTCCAGCCTGTTCTGTGTGTTTCCGTCCAGTTTTTGAAGCTCCGGCGAGTTTCTGCATTTTCCGGCGAGTCTCCGGCAAAGTTGTTTTTTTTTTTTTCTTTTTTTTTTTCTTTTCTTTCTTCCCGGCGGAACTTGTTGGTTAATCATATGAAACATAATTGTTGTTTGTTGTTGGTGATCGATGTATCCAACCGGCCTTGGTGTTTTTCGGCGAGAACCGATCAAGTGATCGTTGCATCCGACCGGCCTTGGTGTTTTGCAGCAAGAACCAATCCCAAGTTGTAATTGATCGATGTATCCGACCGGCCTTGGTGTTTTTCGGTGAGAACCGATCAAATGGTTGTTCAAGTTTCCAACAAGTTTCCGATCGGCGTTGAAGTTTTATTTAATTATCTTGTTATTTGTTTTGAGTCTTTGTATTATGTGTTCCAAGTTATTCCAGCTTGATGGGGAGTATTAGAGTATGTTTTTATCTTTTTCTTGATGTTTTTCATTTGCTTGTACCTTCCAAGTTGGATTCATATGATGTATATGCTCCAACTTGAGGGGGAGTGTTATAAAAGTTATTAGTATTAGGGTTTTGAGTCATTAGGGTTTCAAGGGTAGTTTGGTCTTTATGTCATTAGGGTTTAGCCTATATATTTGGTTGTTTGTATTAGGTCAAATAAGTTTGAATAATATTAAGATGCGGTAGCCTCCATCTTTTTCCCCCTCCTACAAATCTTAACAAGCCTAATAGCTTGTTTAACAATCAACTAACAAGCCCAGTGTAGTTACAACAGAAAGCCCAACAGTTGCAACCTACACTTAACAACCTACAAGCGCAGGCCTGTTATTAAACAACCCTTATTCGAGAGTGCATGCCAACTATTGACCACGTGCACTTATTTCCTTCACTTATTCCTCAAGTGCTTTCCAATTACGATACACGTGTCTCTCAAACCTCAACCTTCTCAACTTCACCATACACGTGCCCCTTATCCCCAAAATATCTCCACATCTCTGCACCCCTTCCCTCTTTCTTCATCTCTTCAGAAAGTCTCCACTTCTTCAACTCTCCAGACCGCATCACACGCAACCTACCCTTAAAACACCTAACAAATGATCCCCCTTTAAAACACCTTGCCCACAAGGTGTGGGTAATCTCGTTGTAACTCGTAAAACAACTCCCAAGTACTGTCTTCCTTGGACGTGCCCCTCCAGTGAACTAAAACTTCAGTCACTGCCCGATTAGCCACTTTGTGCGTCCTGCGGTTCAGCAAAGCCTCTGGTTCCGGCCTCAGTTCTCCATTCGCATCAATTGGGGGTAGAATTGGTAAAGGTAACACATGGCTCCCCAGCTTCTTCTTCAAATAGGAGACATGAAAAACTGGGTGGATTTTTATATCAACAGTTAAATCCAATTTATAAGCTACTTCTCCTATTTTCTTGATAACCTAAAAAGGCCTATAAAACCTAGGAGAGAGTTTCAAATTTCTATGCATGGCTACTATTTGTCTGTGTGGTTGTAATCTCAGAAAAACTCAATCCCCTTCAACAAATGATCTTTCAATTCTTAGTTTGTCTGCATAAATCTTCATCTGATTATGTGATTTTAGCAAATTATCTCGTAAAATCTGAATAATCTGCTCACTAGATTTCAAAGATTTATCTACTGTATCATTAGCTATAATACCTGGAACATATGACAGTAGCTTAGGTGATACAAAACCATAAATAGCTTCAAAAGGAGTTAGGCCAGTAGAAGGGTGATGATTGGTATTATACCACCACTCAGCCATAGGTAACCATTTAATCCAAGTCTTAGGCTTAATTTCAACAAAACACCTTAAGTACGCTTTCAAACATTTGTTTAAAGCCTCAGTTTGACCACCAGTCTATGGATGGTAAGCTGAGCTAAAAGCTAATGTGGTACTTTGAAGTTTAAACAGTTCATTCCAAAAAGAACTGGTAAACACTTTATCCTTATCTGACACTATTGTTTGAGGCAAACCATGCAATTGAAAAATTTGCTCAAAAAATAGATTAGCCACTGTTATAGCAGTAAAGGGATGAGCTAGAGCTATAAAGTGACCATATTCAGTCAATCTGTCCACCATGACCAATATTACACTCTTCCCTTGAGAAAGGGGCAAACCCTCGATAAAATCCATTGAAATATCAGTCCAACTGCCTTGAGGAATAGGTAAAGGATGTAGTAGTCTAGGTGAAGGAACATTCTCCCCCTTAGATACCTGGCAGATAGGGCACTCCCTCACCATTCTTCTGATATCATTCCTCATACCTTCCCAGTGAAAATTAGCTTTAGCTTTTTGGACAGTTTTCCTATATTTAGATTGACCTGCCTAAGGACTGTTGTTAATATAGTCCAAAATTTTACCTTTAAAGGGAGAATTATTAACAATGAAAATCTTGTCGTTATTCAAAATCAACCCCTACTTCAATATGTAACTCTTAGGAACTTCTTCACCTAGCTGAAGTTTGTGCAATAAATCTCTAGTACTTGGATCAAAATCATAGCTCAACTTGAGCTCTTCTAACCAAGTAGGAGAAGGAAAAGAGATTAAAGAACAAGTAGTTGTCATTGGCATTGCAGGTTCTTCAAAAACCCTAGATAGGGCATCAGCCACTTTGTTTTCCTTGCCCTTTTTGTACTCAAATCACAAAATCATACCCCAAAAGCTTTTACATCCATCTCTGCTAAGTAACAGTGCCCACCTTCTGCTCAAGCAAGAATTTCAAAGACTGTTGATCAGTCTTAATCTTAAAAGATTGTCCTAGCAAATAGGGTCTCCATTTATGCACTGCTAAAACTAAAGATAATAGCTCCTTCTTATATGTAGAGTAAAAAAGAGCTTTACCTTTTAGAGCTTGACTCATAAAAGCAATAGGTTGCCCTTCTTGCATTAAAACAACACCAATACCCAAACCACTAGCATCACATTCAATAGTAAAGGGCTTAAAAAAATCTGGCAATCTTAAAACTGGTGGATGTGTGACAGCATATTTAAGGGAATCAAAAGCCTTTCCTGCTACTTCATTACACTTAAAACAATTTTTTCTTAACAAAGCTGTAAGAGGAGCTGCAATCACCCCATAACCTCTAATAAACTTTCTATAATACCATGTTAAACCCAAAAAACCTCTTAGGGACTTAATTGTAGTAGGTATAGGCCACTTTAACATAACTTCTAACTTGGAAGGATCTGTCCTTACACCTTGGTCAGAAATAAAATGTCACAAATAGTCAATTTTATCTACCCCAAATCTACACTTCGACATTTTAGCATATAGCTTATGGTCTTGTAAAATCTGTAAAACTTGACCGACATGAAAAACATGGTCCTCCATAGTTTTACTACATACCAAGATATCATAAAAAAAAATAAAAAATAAAAACCCAATACAAACCTCCTCATGAATGGTTTAAACACCTTATTCATTAATCCCTGAAAAGTGGAAAGGGCATTAGTGTAAGGCCAAAGGGCATCACTAAAAATTCATAGTGGCCTCATGGGTTCTAAAAGCAGTTTTAGGGATGTCCTCTTCACAAACCCTAATTTGGTGGTAACCTGACCTTAGATCCAGTTTATAAAATACCTTTGCCCCAAACAACTCATCCAAAAGTTGATCTATAACAAGGATAGGAAATTTATCTTTAACTGTCACCAAATTCAAAGCCCTAAAATTCATGCAGATCCTCCAACTCCCATCAGCCTTCCTTACCAGCAAGACAGGGGATGAGAAATGGCTTTGACTAGGCCTTATAACCCTTAATTGTAATAACTCCCTTACAATTTTCTCAATCTCTGTTTTTGAAAATATGGATACCTATAGGGTCTCACACACATTGGTGTGGAATCCTCCAACAAAATTATGTGGTCATGTGATCTTGTAGGTGGTAAACCCTTAGGTTCCTCAAACACATCCTCAAAATTCCCTAACAATTCTCTCAACAATTCAGGAATAGGTACAACAGCCTTAATTGATGTTCCCTCAATCAATTGTAAAACTACCCCTTTGTTAGAAGACTTAAAAAAATTAGAGTTTTCTTCCAAAGATAAAGCAGTAGGCTGTAAACCCCTTAACAAAACTTAAATACCCCTCCAAGAAAATGACATTGTCAATTGCGAAAAATCCCATATAATAGGGCCTAAGGTCTGCAGCCATTGAACCCCCAAAACAACATCACAACCCTCTAAGGTAAGCACAAAAAATTATGAGCAGAAAGTATTACTTTGGAGTTTCAAATAAACATATGTACACTTGCCCTCGCTTACCATCTCTTCTCCATTAGCCACTGTCACCTTGATCATTTGCTTGAAAATTCGAGAGATTCTTGTTTTTTTAACAACAGAAGGGTCAAAAAAATTATGAGTACTTCCTGAATCCACCAAAATCACTACTCTTTGTTGCTGAATAGTGTCTACAATTCTCATAGTATTAGGTGTAGGAGTCCCTGAAATAACATGTAGAGAAATCTCAGGATTTTCACCATGTTCCCCACACTGCCGATCCTCTACAACAACTACACCTTCAAGTTCAACTGAATAAAAAAAAAAAACATCTGCATAATCACCCTGCTGTACCTCTCCACCTTGCATCATATAAATCTTAGGAACTTTACACACATGTTCAGGGTTCCACTTCTCATCACAAGTATAACAAAGTCCTTTAGACCTTCTTTCCTTCATAACTGCAGGAGAAACCCTCTGGATGGGTAGTGTGCTAATTGGTTTTCTAATCAAGGAATTCTGTCCATCATCCTTTTTAGAAAATTAACCAAAGTTACTTGAACCTCCATAAGTTAAAGGTGCTGACACCTTTCCAGAATGGTGTCCATAGGTCTTATCTCCCCCTATATAATATGGCTTAAAAGTTTTCCTAGCAGTAGTCACATACTCTTCTTGTATTTTTGCTAAAGCAAAAGCTTGTAATAGAGTGGTAGGAGCCAACAACCTTACAGGTAGTCTGATTTCATCATTCAAGCTACTCAAAAAACAACTTAGCTTATAACCTTTAGACAACCCCCTTAGCCTATTAGACAATGCTTCAAACTGAGCTTTATACACTACTACAATGCTGATTTGTCTCAACCTAGTCATAGATTCCATTGGATCATCATATGCAGTAGGTCCAAACCTAGTGATACAAGACTTAGAGCATTTACAGCTTCCTCTTCAAATTTTACTCTTCAAAATTACCAAAAGTACACTTTTGGTTATTTTAACAACTCACCTTTTTATAGCACCAATTTCAGCCTCACTACTTTAACAATTCGCTTTCACTATTTCATTTAAATATTATTTTTCAAAGATTTGTTTATTCTTTCTTTAGCTTTTATATTTTTGAATGTTTATATTTTCCTAATGGTCTATTTTCAGAATATTTGTCTTATTCTAATGATAATATTTTTTAAAATTTGTAATTTTTTTAACGGTCATTTTTTTTAATTTGTGTCTTATCTTAGCAGTCATATTTTCAAAATTTTTGAAGCCAAATGCTGCTGAAATGCTGAGAGAGAGAGAAAAAAACCGAATGCTGAGAGAGAAAAAATAGAGAAATAAACCAAATGTTGAGAGANGAGAGAAATGAAAAGTAAAAAGGAAGAGAGAAAATATATTTGTTTAATGAATAGGTTGGTGAATAGTAAATTTTATATTTGATTATTTACTATTCATTGTGTTATTTTTTTGGTTAAAATGGTGAGGTTGAAATGTGGCATTTTAAGCCCTTTTGGTTAAATTGCCTTTTCAAAGTAACCAAAAAATGGCTTTGAAGAGGCTGCAGTGGATGCTCTTATAAAATAAATCCCATGTATTGACTTGACCCGTACCGTCAGCATCTTGAAACTAAATCAATGCCTCTCCTTCTAAATGGAAATAAGCCATAGGAATCTTGTCATTATCTTGAGTTTGATTAATATTAAAGTATTGATTGGCTTTGTACAACCAGCTAGAAGGATTTTCACCATCAAACCTTAGGAAATCCATCTTCGCTCCAGAATTAAACTTTATGTAACCTACATGACTTTCTTCCTTATTGAAATATTGTCTTTCTCTATGATTTTCTCCCTGTTCTGAGCTGATTCCTTTGTCTTTGATCAGATTGTTGATGTTGGCTGCCAGTGTCATGATCTGAGACTTTATCTCTGGAAGCTCACTGCCTATGAGATCTATCTCCTTTTGCATTTGTGATAATCTAGTGCCATCTGCCATTGTTGCAGCCTTGTAATAAACTTGTAAAACACAAATTGGATAGAATCGAATGGCTTTAATACCACTTGTGAGGAATTTTCTGCTTTTGTATATTTTCTGTATTGAGAATAGGTGGATTATGTGAATGGAATGGAAAGAGAGATGAGTAATGGAAATGGAAATCCATTGAAATATCAGAGAAAAAAAAAACTGGTAAAAATTTGAATAAATAACATAAAAAAAAGAACATGTGAAATGCATATGTTTTTTTTAATAACAGATAAAAAATTTGAATAAATAAATCAAAGACTCATGTGCATCTAAGTTGTTATTAAAAAAATGGAGACATGTCATTTTTATAAACTGGGCTGAATGAAGTTAAAGAAAAGGTTTTTCTCTAAACTGAGCTGGAGAAAATTCATTTAACCTATTCTGTAAAAATGAACTGTGTCACTTTTCATGTGAGAATCACATGTTTTTTAAGAGGTGTAATACAACTATAACTTAAACTCAACTTCTAGACTTAAATTTCTTTCTTTCTTCTAGTTTAAGGCTATCTCTCTCATCTGCAAGCAGTTTTTTTTTTTTTTTTTTAATTGCAACTTAAGAGAAAAGTTTTATTTAAAAAAAAACATTTGATTCTCACTCGTTAAAATATATATACATATTCCTCACGTGCTAAGGTCTAAGGGACCTATAATTTTTTTGTTTTTTATATGGAGCAAAGTCTGTTTGGCTGTCTATGAAGACCTTGTTCCGGAGTGCAGGCTAATAACCCACACCTGGCATAGGCTGGAGCATCCATAGAGCCAAACAAACCCTCCAATGAGGACTTGATCCACGGCCCACGTCTCACCCAACAGTGTTACTTTTTTTTTTTTTTTTTTGTAAGAATCCGAACAGTGTTACTTAAAACCTCAAAACCCCTACGCAGCACCGTGTTCGGAACCTCCCACAACCAATCTTCGATGGCCTCAGCCGCTGCCAGGTCCATTTTCCGCTCATGCTCCGCCTCCGCTCGCCGCACCGCGGCTCGGCTCGGCCCCGAAGCCAAAGTCGCCGGCTCTCCCTTTCGCACCGCAGCCAAAAAGCCCGTCTCCACTCCAACTCTCAGGTATATATATGAAGAGTCTGAAACTGTTTTTTATTTTTATTTTTATTTTGTTTTCCATTTTTGTTTATCTGTGGGAGTTTTTGATTATCTGGGGTGCCAGAAAACGGTCTTTAGTTGAAATTAGAGCACGTCTATTTCTTTTTTATTGTTTATGAGAACAGCACTGGACATTTTCTCGCAAACCAAACAGAGTTTAGAGTTAGTATTACGATGGCACATTGTTCAGGGTGCCAATTTGTTATGTGGTTTGGATTTGGAGAAAATGTGGGAGAAGAAAAACAGACGGCGAATTTGAATTTGATGCTTTTGATGGTCAGCCGGGACGAGATAAATATGTAATCTTTGAATAAATGTAGTACACATAATGGAGTTGATGAAAGTTAGGCTTTCATTTCCTGTAAAACAAAGCTGCGATGAATATAAATATAATATTCCGAATTTTGATTGCTTTCTTTTCCTAGATTTTTCTCGGTGTCCAAACGGAGTTTAAGAGTAGTTTAGTCATTAATAATGTCACATTGTTTAAAGTTGAAGCAAGATAAGGTAGATAATGTATTGTTTGTGTTGAAGATGCCCTGTTGAAATGAGCTTCTGTGTGGAGTCGATGCTGCCATACCACACTGCAACTGCATCAGCATTGATGACTTCGATGCTATCAATCTCTCAACGCAGTTATGGTTGGCTCTCTGAAGGTATGATTAGTTATTCTATTCTCAAGAATATGTGATATTATAATGTTTGGTGCTAAGCAATCCATTATAATTGCGTTGGTTACTTTGGTTATGGAACTTGGCTATGTCGGTGTGAGGAACTTTCTGCTTTTGTATATTTTCTGTATTGAGAATAGGTGGATTATGTGAATGGAAATGGAAATGAGTTGTTCTAAACCAAATGATGTATTGAGTTTTCGAAACAATCTCTAGGTTACAGGTTCAAGCAAATGCTTCAGTCTAATTTGTAACTATTACATTCATGCCGATTGCCTTATATTGCAATCAGCCTAACAGCTTGTTTAACAATCAACTAACAAGCTCAGTATAGTTACAACAGAAAGCCCAACAGCTGCAACCTACACCTAACAACCCACAAGCGCAGGCCCGTTATTAAACAACCCTTATTCAAGAGTGCATGCCAGCTATTGACCACGTGCACTTATTTCCTTCACTTATTCCTCAAGTGCTTGCCAGCTACGATACATGTGTCTCTCAAACCTCAGCCTTCTCAGCTTCACCATTCACGTGCCCCTTATCCCCAAAATAGCTCCACATCTCTGCGCCCCTTCCTTCTTTCTTCTCTCTTCAGAAAGTCTCCACTCCTTCAACTCTCCAGACCGCATCAGCCGCAAGCTTCGCTTAAAACACCTAACAGTCGGTGTTGCTATGAGTTATTGTGGTTTTTCAAGATTTTCCAATTTGAATTGATTCTATTTTTTAGAACTATCCCGCATGATGTTGCCAATGCTTGTTTTTGTGGGTTAGCTTGGCTTCTTTGGGTGTTTGTTTTTGAGGGATTTTGGGTGGGTTTGTGGGGTTTCTTGTGTTGGGTTTTGGGTGGGTCTTTTTTCTTTTTTTAGTTAGGTGTTTCTGCTTGTATACTTCTAGTGTGCGTAGGGATGCCTTACGCTTTTAATAAAACTTGATTATTACTTATAAAAAAAAAATGTTTCTTTGAGTAATTTGGTTCCTTTGTCAGCTGTATCGAGCTACAGTCTCTTATTAGGGATATTCTAGTAGTTCCACATGTGATGATTACTTGGGCAGGCTTCTAAAGAGTGTACTTATTTTCTAGTAATGTGATTGCAACAACGTTACATATTTTTCTTCTTCTTTCTCGTTGCACTATTAGCACTTAGGTAAGGTTTGCATATATTTCATGTATCCTAGTCCAATTTCCTTTTGGTTGTAAAAAAAGTATATTTTCTTTAAGGCTTAATTTTCTGGATAAGAATGTAAAATACAGGGATATCTTCTGTATCTTTTCTGATCTCTGAATCTGGAATTCTTTTCTTTCAACCAAATACAATTGCATTATCAAGTTCTTTTCCCTTTATTTTCTTTTCATTCAAATTTTCAGGACCAAATAGGTTTCCTACTCTTGACTTTGATGTCTACTTCTTCAATTGTTGTTCTTTTGCTCTCTTATTCCTATTTTTGTTTTAGTAGAAAAAACACACTTCTCTTTTAGGCCCTGTTTGACAACGGGGTTTGGGTTTGCGCTGTGCGGGTTTTGGGGTTTGCACTGTGCACTGTGCATTTTGACAGCTAGTACGCTTTGGCCAGACAGAAAAACACCATTTTCAAACTTTTGTCCAAGCGGAAAAATACAACTTTACCCTCACTTTTGTTGTTTTCCTCCAGCTTGGTCCAGACTCTAAACTTGACATGCTATGAGCCCTTGTTCTTCTTCCTCTGCAGTGAAAGATGATGGAAAAGGAATGAGATTGGGTGTGAAAATGAAGGGGTTTAGTCTGGGTGTGGGTGGGGAATGAGTTTGGGTGTGGAATGAGTTTGAGTCTGGAACTTCGTCCGCGTGAGATTGCCGATCAGCCTTCAAACAGTAAACGTTGTTTTGGGGTTGGCTAAGCTTCGTGCCGATGGGTATTTCGGTAATGGGTGTCTCTCTCTGGCGAAGAACAAGTGGGAGAAAGCGCTTGTGAGCATGCCAACCGTTCTTTCTGTAATGGGTATATGCGTGTGAGAAGACGATACAGCCATGGGTATTTCAGTAATTTCAATATTTCAGGGGTCTGACTGATGCTGTAGACATTTTAAGAAGAAGACAAAAATGAACAAGAACAAAGCCGTGAACAGTGTCTACCCCAAACCCAAACCCCGTTGTCAAACACCACCTTAATGTTGTAGGCCGAGACAAGACTAGATGAAGACCAAGAAGCAAAGATGGAATGACTTGGATTTGTTTATGTTTTCAAGATTTTAAAGCTGTAGGGAGTGCTATCGGCAATATGTTAGGCAGGATAGCTATCTTTTTGAAGTAATGATGAAATGTGATATAAATTAACAGATTTAGAATAAGAATGATAGGAGTTTTTTTTTTCCCAGAGGATCCATCAAATAATATAATGCAGTAGCTTTTGTGAGTCACTTTATTCTGGAAAACTTGTGCATTGCTTGTCATTATAATTTTTCTACTTTTATAAGAGTCTTATCGTATCATTTGAGTAATCCCACATCCCCAAGACTGCGTTTAGGATTGTGGTGGCCTTGCAGTATGCAGTTGTGTGGTTCATAGAATGAGATTTACTGATAAAGAAAATTTAAGTCTGCTTACTACACACTTTAGAAGATGAGCTGAGACTTTCCTAAATAGGACTTTGAATTGTCAATTTTTTTTTTTAAAGGTTGGAGTCTAGTCTTTATAGCTGTTTATGGATGCTATATTTGAATGATGAATGCTTGAGTGCAATATTGGAAGGGAAGCTTTCTTTTCTCCTTTTGTCTTTTCTTGCTTGATTTTTCCTCTGGGGCATAAAGAGCACTGCATGATCCATAATACAGTAGGAACTAGATGTAAGATTCCAACCTCTGGAGTATAGACTTGTAGAATTTTATTGTTAAATGATTTGTACTGTGCTACATAATTTTTGCACGTGACTATGGTTGTGCACTATTCCATGCGGTTGATTCTTAATATTGTACTTAAGTTGTTACCAATCTTAGTCACTGGGATCATTAAGCACTAATCATTTTCATCCAACCAGCTTGCAATGATGATGTGTGATGCATGCCCGAGGATTCAAGCAAAGTTTTGTGTGCAAAATTCCTCATTATAAGACAGTGATTGCTGATAAGTTAGAAGTTTTGAATGAGCTGCAGAAGAGACAAGTTGAACATCCTGAGCTCCAAAACTTAGTGAACTAGTAGACTTTGTTGTTTTTATCTATGGCTAAGACATTTTCTCTGTTTGTCTGATGCTTGATTTTTTATTTATTGCTCATAGACTTTAATTGGGAAGATGTATTGCAGAATAATGTATTAATTTGCTTCCTTTTTTTTTCCCTAAAATTTGCTGAAATGTTTGCATCGATGTTAATAAGGTCAATAAAGCATGATACTAATATCTCCTATTCAATCAGCTGGTAATGGTGATTCATGATGAATATCCCATGGGTTCGGGAGAAGTTTTATCCAAAGTTCTTACTTTCTATGAGAATGATGCCAATAGTATAGAAGTAGTGGATAATTCTGTTCTCAAATTATTTTTTTCCCCCTTTTTCTGGTTCTAGCCTAAGGCCATAAGAACTTGATGTAAAACATTTGAGCACTCTCCTAATTATCTTTTTCACCCTGCCAACAGTGAATCACGTGAAGCAGTGATGTATGTCTATTTTGAATCACGTGAAGCGGTGATGTACGTCTATTTTTATTCTCTATTTGTTGAAGATTTTTTTATTATCACATATATGACAGTGAGCAGTAGGTATCTTCTTGATACATATGATGAACTAAAAAAAAGGTCCTCCATGTTGAACCTGTATCATAGTATAGAAGTAGTGGATAATTCTGTTCTCAAAAATTTCTTTTTCTTTTCCCCTTTATCTGGCTCTAGCCTAAGGCCATGAGAGATTGATGTAAAACATTTGAGCACTTTCCTAATTATCTTTTTCACCCTGCCAACAGTGAATCACCTGAAGCAGTGATGTATGTCTATTTTCATTCTCTGTTTGTTGAAGTTTTTTTATTATCGCATATATGACAGTGAGCAGTAGGTATCTTCTTGATACATGTGATGAACTAAAAAAGAAAAAATAAAAAAAGAAGTTCCTCCCATGCTGAACCTGTATCATAGTTTCTCCCATCGACTGCTTTTGGGGCTAAGTATCAGGGGAGAAACTCTCACCAGGTCAAGTACTTGTGCGTTTCCTGTGTAGTTAGCCTGTGTTTGAGCTGGGCAGTCCTGTTCTAAATCTCTTAGGACTAAAACAAAAAAGTAAAAAGTCCATTTCTAGGTTTATCGATATGTAGGTTGATAACTATGGCTGCTTTTTTGTCATAACTTTAGCTCAGTGCAGGAATTGTTGCTGTATTGTATTATCCTCGAATGTTCACAGGAAAAAAAAATATCTTGAAATTATGTATAAACATGATGATAGTAAACATCCATGTGAGATGATTTCTAATGATACCATTCTTGTAGTTTAGTATATCCTTGTCTCAAATAACTCAAGGGACATGTCATTTCTTTCCATCTGGGTGTTGCAATGAGCCCAGCATTTTGCGACTCAATTGATAGTTTTATTTCTGACTCATCTTTTGTTTGTTTAGGGCCTTAATCTCCTCTAATTGTTGGCAATCCTGCCTGGAGAAGGACTATGATGATCTTTCCTTGCTTTCTTCTATAGTTTTGTTGCTATTTCGTGGTGGACGTTGGCATATTAATCATGGCTACTAGACTAGTTATTGAACACTTTTTTGAAGTACTTTTTTGTCTAATAACTATATCCTTAATGATCTTTATACTGTTTTGCATAGTAGACGGCTGAATTGTATTTGTTAACAGATGTGCAATGATAGCAGCCATGGAATTTGATTGCAGCATTGTACACTGTCCTTATCTATCAGATGTAATCTGCTCAAAGCTTGGTGATGTTTTTAACAGTTCCTTTTTCTTGTAGAAATGCCTGTATTTACTATTAACTTAATTGTCCTTCATCAGAAACCTAGGTCTGCCTCAGTTATACTTGTCAGCTTTACCTTGACATCTTACTTTCTAACATTGAGATTAATTTTTTCCCAATGTGATTGCAACATGTTCCTAGTGCCTTTTCTTTTTCTCATCAAATTAGCCTTGCAGAAATGTTTTCTGTGGTAAGCTTCCTGAGGGCTATGTATTCAATATCTGTTCGATGTCTTCAACTGATCTGTTCTTGACTAGTTGAGCCCTGTAAAAAACAAGTATTGTAAGTTGGGTTGGTGCAATGGTATTTATAGTGAGATGAGGATCTTAAAATGCCTAAAACTAATGTACTTGATCCCAATTTGGGTTGTAAACGAAACAAGTTGTTCTTCAATGGTTTGAGCTCGACTCTTATAAATTTGACTCTTAAGTTCTAAGCTCGAATGAGAATTTAAGCTCGTCTATTAAACAAGCTTGAATTCTTGTGATTGCCTATCTTGATATAGATATGCGTGTATGCGTGTACTAACATATAGACTAAAGGTTTCATTGTATATTATTCTAAATATGGTTATAAGATATTAAAAATAGTTCATTTCATAAGAAAAAAAAATTATATTTGATTTATTACAAATACAAGGTTGGTGAAGTTAATTTTAAGAAGTTTTAAAAAAAAAAATTAATTTATCTAATTAACTTCAAATGAAATAAAAAAATCTTAATAGGAATTAAATAACTAATTATAATATTTACTTAATATAAGGAATGAATAAGTTTTTTATTTTTGACATGTCTGCACAAAGAGAGGCAAAGAGGGGAGGAGGATTCGAATTAAGTATCTTTGTTTCATGAGGCATGGTTCTCAACCGATTGAGTTATCTCTTAGAGACAATGAATGAATAAGTTATTTTTTTTTTCTTTCTAATAATGAATAAGTTAATTTAACAGCTTGTAAACAAACTTGAATTCGTTCTAAAAGTAAAATGGAGTTTTAATCAATTATCTAACTGAATGATAAATTTGAGTTTGGATCATTTTCAAAACAAAATTAGATGAACAAAACTTAAACATTCAATACTAAACTAGATTTGGTTCATTATAGCCCTAATTCCAATCAAACCCTTTTTTGAGCTTTAGGGTTTGCATTTTGTGAATGTCAGGGTTGAATTTTTTTTTTTTTTTTTTTGGTACCTTGACTGGTGAGTTAGCAAATGATGAGGATCAAAATAACGACTGGATTCTGGTGCAAGGTTGTTTGTTTTCTGGAGGTTCAACGCTTTTGAAAGAAATTGTGGAAATAAATACATCTTTGAAAGCAAAAGACTCACACGAAAGAAAGGCAAAGATGCATATGAGGTGACAAAAGCATTTTTAATAGAGTATGTGATTTTCATATACACGATCTAAAATGCATGTGATTCATATAGTATGAGATTCTTCTATGTATTTTTAAAAATGCATATGAGAATCACATGCATCTTGGATAGATGTTAGTTTAAAAGATTATGTTGGAGGAATTTCTTTTCAACTCAATTTGGAAAAAAATTTTGTCTATTATTTATTACCGAGAGGCGAGGAAGAATAATAATCCCAATATACAAGAGGCCACTCAAAGACTAACTATCGAGTACAAGCGACAGATACCCTATAACCCATTCATTTCTTTATATTTAGGGAAAATTTTCAAAAAGACACCTACATCATAATCCCTAAATTTAACCTATACCAATGGATAGCTACATTGCTTCCCAATGCCTCTCTCCTCTTCTTCACAGCTCTCCCATCTCTCCTCTCTCTCTCTCTCTCTCTCTCTCTCATGTTCTTTCCTCTCCCATTCTCAATCGAGAATGGGATTGAATAAACAAAAAATGGAAGACCAAAATCTTCAAAACAATGAGACACAAAATCCTCAAAAAGCATAAATTACAAATCCACAAAATGTTAAACTTGAATATTACACCACTCAAAATCAGAAGAAATCAACAAACAAAAAATAGTACCCAGAAATCAACAAACAAAAAAAGAACATGAACCTAGAAATCTACGGAGACGAGATTAAGAGACAGAGATGAGAGAGAGAGATTCAGAGACAGAGAAGAGAGAGTGAAGACGCAAATCTGAGAGAGAGATTGAGAGATAAAGAAGAAAGATTCAGAGAAGGAGATGAGAGAGAAGGAACCAGAGTCAGAGATGAGAGAGAGAAGCGGTGAGACGGAGAAGAGAGATATGGCGAGAAAATACACGATTTTTCTAGAATAAAAAAAAGTAAAAGTAAATAAATATTATTTTAATAATATAAGGAAGATTTAGGGAATTTATTGTGGGATGTATTTAGATATAGAACAAAAAATAGTTTTATTCCTCAAATTTAAAGAAAATAGTTGGGTATCTACCGCTAATGTTCTAAGAGCATCTTCATTGAGCACTTTAAATTTAGCTTTTCTTTAAAAATTTGAAAAAACTCACAAAAATAGTCATTTAAAAAGCTTTCTATTATATTTCAAATTTAACGGCTCTTTAAATATCAAGTGCCAAAAAGGTGAAGGTTATTTAGTTTTTTAATCTTATATATTCATTTTCCTTCTTTCTCTCATCTACCAAGAACAAAAAAAGAATTAAAAAATAATAAAATAATAATATTTAACTAAAGTACTGAAATATATAGAGAATTTGATATTTGATTCATTTTAAAAGTGACTCTTTAAATTTAGGAAAAAATTCACTTTACCCTTAAAGTTTCAGGGATTTTTCAATTTTAATCCCAAAATTTTAAAATTGACAATTTAAACCCTCCTTTAATATTTTTTGTTAAATTGAACGAAAATCTGTGAAATTACGTAATTACCAATTTCCGTCCATTTAGACGGAAAAAGTTAACAGGGAGTTTAGATTGCCACTTTTTGAAATTTCAGGGAGGTACATTACCAATTTTGAAACTTTGAGTTTAAAATTGAAAAACCCTTAAAATTTCAAGGGGTAAAGTGAATTTTCCCATTAAATTTAAAAAAGTGAGTTTTTTTTTCTCAAATAACTTTTATTTGAAGAGTTCAATATAGATGCTCTAAGGTGGCTACCTAAAGATATAAGGACAATTAAGTAATTTCTATTCAAATGGAAAAAATACATTAAATTGTTTTAATAGTTCTTTAGCTGTAAAACCACAAGTCCCACATGCACCCAAACAAAAAAAACACAAAATCACTTTTGTTAAGTGAAACTACAACTTCGTATCTCAGCTAAAAAAATGCAACATTATTATTTGGCAATCAAGATCTCATAAATTAACAAGCAAGCAAAGAAACAAAAATTGAAATTGAATTGTTGACAGTATGAGATTGTTTTGGCCTGAGTTGAAAATGTGATATTTACTTTTCCAAGTACAACAATGGAGATTGGAGAGTAGACAACTTTTCCAAATGCAATCACATTCCCAATTTCACAATTACTAGCAGTAATCATAGACATATTAGGGCTAAAAACAACTTCAGCAAGACTTGCACATACCACATATAGAAATCGGAACCAAGATAATAGTTCATTGCCAGCAAACATAAATCAAAACCCTAATGTCAAAACACTGACTTCCACATGATACAATCATTCTTCAATAACATTAACTAGTTCATACTCGACTAGAGAAAGATTGTTATCCTCTTTAACTTCAAAATTAGCAGGCTCAGCAGCTTCAACACGACCCCATTTATCAACTGCTAGCCTCATAGAGCCTTTAAACATGTCAATCTTTGCATTCCGAATGATTACAGAGGAGTCTGGATTCATGATATCAACTGCACATAAATAAAACCATGAATTAAAACAATATAGGAGAAATACTTTGTAACCCTTTATCTGGCTTCTCAAATTATATGCAAGTATAGACGTTTGATACTCATCCAACTAATTAAGGAAATAATAAATCAATTGAAAACCTGAAGGGTCACATTTAACGGATGAAGTTGCACAGGGCACAATTAATTAAAGGATTTATCATTAACAGGCCAAACAAATAGAGAAAACAAAAAACTCAAATTCACAAATCCTTTTTGTTCCTACACTTTCTCAGCAACCAAGAAATCAGAACAAATACTCCCAACCTCCATTGCAACAGAGAAAGCAGGGTCATATACATTATACATGTACATACATCAACATATGCACATACATGCATGGTTTCAGTGCAACTAAACACTGTACACACATAATATGTTAACACACTAGCAAATGCATTTTTTTAAGTAAATCAGTTTTATAAAAGCATACTAGCAATAACTACACATTTCTCAGTTTTTCAGAACCAAACCTTGCTACAAATGCACAAAATAATATGTTTACATACATTTATCCACACATTAATATTCAGGCACGGATGTCCGTATGTGCACACACACACAAGTGTGCACAAACACATTGTTTTGATTTCCAGCAAATGCCCAGAGTTATACCAATCCCACCATAAACACCACCAGAACAACCAAAGAAAAGCTTCACATAAATAAACATACATAACTAAAATCCAGCAATTACTTACATACATTTAAATTAAAAACAATAAAAAAAATAAAAATAAAAAAAACCCAAGAGTAGCACATAGTAACCTTCCCCAGGGCCCAAATAATTCATAATCCAATACCCAAACTAACAATATTCCCCTTTTCTCAAATTAAGGCAGCAACCGAAACACCACCTAAAACCAGAGAAACTATGTTTGTTTATATTGGGATAAGTGTTTTTAGTTTCCTGTTTCAAAGAGTGTTTTAAACCTAACCTGACAAAAAGGTGAGAAAAATTTTTCGAATTTTTTTTTTGGGATTCACATTTAAGAAAATGTTTTCTGTGGATTACTCCTTATTTCGAAAAATCACAAACAAATGTAGAGCTCTTTACTTGACCGTGTGACCTCTCTCGTGAAGAATCAGGTGGCCACGCAGCCACCCGGACCAGGACAGGGGTGGCTGCGCGGCCACACCTCTCCATGAGAATAGCTTTTTTAAAAATAATAATGATAACATCGCATATGCTCCTCCAAAATAAAGAACTTGTTTTTTCAAAATATTGTTACAAAAAATAGTTTGAAAATAAAAAGCGTTCAATATTTTTTTAAAAAAAAGTTTTGTATTATGCTTTGGTTGTTAATATTCGAGGAAAGTGTGTTTTGCTATCCACCCAAAAACCCAGAATCAGCTACCATTCTGCTCTCCAATCAAACACCCAGAATCAGTTTCCCAAACAAAGCATAGAAACGAAAAACCAACTTCTTCCATATTCGCACAAATTCTCTCGGAATCTAAACACAACCATTTATTTAAAAAAAAAAAAAAAACAATATTTATCAAACACACGTACTATATTATATACCTTGTTCATTGCGGGCAGTGAAGATGATGGTACCGGTCTCGTCGCCGACAAGGCACTCGGCGATACGAGTAGGTTGGTGAGGGCGAGAGAGAAGCATGGATGATCGGCCAGGCTTATTGTTGCCGACCTTGACGGGCTTGGAGCTTACAACCTTGACAATAAGCGTGTGGCCTTGCGTGCCGGGCTTCAACTGGTCGACCTTGATGAACACCGGCTTCCTCTTCCCTATCGGATTCCCTGTCGCCGTCGTCGCTTGCGCCATTGTTAACCGTCCAAAAAGCTCAAAACCCCTAAACACTTGAGAACGCAAAAACGGGGGTTTGAAGCTAAACCCTAGGCGTAGTTGTGACCTTATTTTGAGGCGATTGGGATTGTTGGGGACCTCGGGTTTTTGGGCTTTTTTTATTCTTTTGTTTTTTGTTTGGGTTTATGGTTTGGGCTGAAAAAAGTTCTATTTGCAAAGGGAACCCTAAAAATCAGAGAAGTCTATTTGAATCATTCCATGGTTATTTCTATGTCTATTTGAATCATTAGATATTAATTGTCCGTATTTGCTATTTGTTATTCACTATTTAGGGTATTTACGGTGGAAGAGCTAATTTTTTTATGTAAATTAGTTCTTCAAAACTCAATTTATCTAGTTTAACTAATAATTTTTTAAGAACCTCATACATCCAATTAGTTATATTTTTATCTATATCATTTAATTTTTATTTTTTTTAATTTTTTATAATAATTGTATTTTTTTAAAAAAATATCTTATTTTTCAACTTTTGAGAAAAAAGTAATGTGGAGATAAATAATAGGATAAAATTTTGGAAAAAATGAGACGTGAAAGAGAAATAGTGTGAGAAAATTTTGAAAAAAGAGAAAACATGTGAGAAATAATAAAAAAAATGTGGGAAGAAAATTTTGGAAGAGATAGTAGGAGAAAAAAAGACGTGGGAAGAAAATTTAGGAAAATAGTTCTTTGAATAGTGCCGGTTGTGCCGCTATATGTAACTTTTTCTTAGATCATTTAATAAAAAATCTATTCTACATTTTTTTTAGTTTCTCCAATGTAGAGGGTATTTTATCAATTTAAAGGGCTATTTTAAATAAAAGTGTCATTTAGCTCCTCCATTATGAATGCTACATGTAAATGCAAATATCGGTTTTAGGGTAATTGCATCCATATATCGTTTAATATTTAATAGATTTAAGAAAAAGAAATCGTTTTGGATTAGGTATAGATTATATTTACATTATTCTAGATTATTTTTTTCTTCATAGTTCGCTCATTCACTTCACCGGTTCACAGTGTCATCGTCAAAGCCTAAAACAACTATCTGCTTCCTCTAGCCTTACAGTTGTTTTAGCTCAAATGGTACTTTCTCTCTTCGTAGCGAGTTGGTTTATGACATTATGGGTCACTGGTAGAGGCAAGAGGGAGCAAACACCATCTGGCTCGCCTTAAAGCATCTCCAGCAGCAAGTGTAAATTAACTTTTTAGTTAAATTTAACAATTTTCACTTTTTTCCTTGCTCCAACGGCTCTCGTAAACTAGAAGTTTACCCTATATATGCTACTGTAAACAATAACACCTGTTAGCAATATAATATGATTTCCAAATGGTCTATTTTTCTTATTTTATTATTCTTTCTCTCCCCTCTTTTTCTTTCTTTTGCTGATTCATCTTCACCGAAATACATTCATCCTCAGCACCCAATTTTATTTTATTATTATTTTTTTCACTTTCTCTTCTTCTCTCTTATCACATTTATCACATATTCCTCATCACTGTCATCCAAAATTTTTTTTCCCTCTTCTTTGTTTCCAAAAGAAGAGGGAAAAAAAATTTGTTTACTTCTCACCTTCATTGAAACATTTGTCTATGAAACTGTCTTATTTCTTTTTCTACTGTGAATGTTCCTTGTATGTATTTGTTTTTTGTTTTTATGAATGATTTCCTATATATATGTTTGTTTTCCCTTTGATTGAGTGTTGACAAAAAAATATAATAAAAAAATGAGAAATAATATTTAAGAGGAAGTAAAGTGTAAAATAGAAGATCTGTTGGAGTATATAGTGAAAAAGCAATAGCTAAAATAGTGAGTTGTATTTTTTCATTAGCTAAACTAGCAATAGGGATGCTCTAAAGGAGATCACTTAAAATAGAACAAAAAGCTAGCCATTTTTGACAATTTATTGTAAGTATGTAATTAATTTTTTACACTTATATATTTTTAGATTTACTATTTAATAATAAAATCATATGTGTAAAATTTTATATTTAATTTGCTTTTTGAAATTAATTGTCGATGATATATATAAAATTGTAGCTATCTATAGTGAACAACAAAAATTCTAATAACTAAATTACAATTAACGTTAGGCATAAAAAAATAAATTACAAATTATTGGAAAAACTTCATAAGCCCTCCTGAGTTTTCACAGGTTTTGACATGACCACTCAAAGTTAAAAAACTTTTAATTTCACCTCTCGAATTTCTAATTTTATGTAATCTCTTCCCTCGGGCATTAATACAAACGGTAAAAATGATAAAATGACTTTTATACTTTTAAAACTTTTATAAAATTCTAAATTTAACATTAATTTTCCCATTTTTTTTTTTTTAAAAAAAAAAAAGTGGAAGAAATTTTAATATTTTTCATAGCTTCCGTTAGGATTAAATGCCAAATCCTAACAAAAGGGGTAGATTACATCAATCAAATTTAAAATTTGAGTAAAATTGAGTGCTTTTTAACTTTAAAAAAAGAGTCTCTGTTAAGCTTGTAAAGTTTCCCCGATATTTTTTTTTATAATAAATTTAATCTATTTTCGTTCAACTTTATTTTTAATTTTTAATCTTGTCTACTGTAAACCAAAATCCTAACTCCGCCACTGATAATGGGTTCATATCAAGCTTCTTAAACCAAGTAATCACCTGATGTTATTAATAATTTATTTAAAATCTTTTTCATGCGAGGAAGTCAATGATAAATAATTAGAGATTCATATGGAATGCCAAACCAAAACGAAAATAAACACATTTCTAGTGCACCCTGAAGAAAATGGAAAGGGGCACATAAATAAACACCAAAATCGTCACTTCTACATATTTCACTCACTATCACGAGCAAAAGCCTGCGTTTGGGCATAGAGGTTGACAAATCCATCAGAACAGAATTGTTAAACAAATTTTGATAAGAATGTGTTGCGGAAAACGGAAAATGGTGAGAAAGATTAAAAAACCACTACTCCCAAGTCCCCTGCTTTTCAGTAAACCAGATTTTAGGCCACATTTTTAACCTACAAATGATAAAAATTCACTTTAAAACCACCAAAATAATTATCTAAAATCCAAAAAAGGAGATTTTATGAGAAAGTACCTCATAGTCAAAGTTCTATATGCTGATACCAAAGCATTAATTGAACTCTTGTGTGGATCAATTACTTGTTCATAGTTGAAGACAAGCAGAAGTTCCAGAATATGGAGCCCGTGGACATGAAAGCAACACGAGCTTGAAGAGGCACAAGCCTGTAAAGGTGACATATGTAAGATCTTCCGATCACTGATGTACTAATTTATCGTAATAATGGTGAGAGAAGTTGGTGCTAGAGTACTACTTTGAAAAAATGTTTGTCATGAGCCAAAACAAATATATGAAAAAAGTAATGCTATTTACTAGATTGTTATATAACTATCATATAACTAGATGACTTGTTAATAAAAATCAACCATTTTTATTTACAAGTGCTGATCTAAAGGCTAATTTTCATAGTCACATTATCAAGTTATATAGAGTTATATAACAGTTTGCTAAATAACATTAATTATATGAAAATTATATATACCGGCGTGTTATTCAAGTTTCAATTCATTGTACTCAGTTTTTAGTTTCAACTTCCAGTTAAAGTTAAGTAATTTCAGAGGTTGTATCAACTGGTATAGCATCTGCATCAGGGAATTAATAAACTCCCCTAATTAGTAATATAGGGGTCAAAATCTTTCCTCTCGAAGTTGAACCTCAGCAACTTTAGAAGTAGATCAGAAAATCCAAATTCAAGTATGCGCTTATTCAAACCTTTTGAACAAGAACATATTGGTTACTGGATGTGGATCAAATGTCTTTTGTGTCTATATATTCTCCCAAAACCTTTTTTAAGAACACAAAGAAGTAATTCTGTTGTTTAGGACTTCTAAAAGCACAGCTTAAAGATTTCAAATACCTTGGCCATTCCTAATCATGAGTACTTAATAGAAGGGGGAAATAAAACAGAACAGATGTAAACGTGTACCAGAAATTCAATGCACTGACAGGGATCCAAAATCTAAATCCTGCATAAAATAAACAGGGAAAATCAAATTGCATGAAATTTGGAGCTCATCATCAGGCCAAGATAAAGACGAAGTCAAAGATCTTTTTCTACCAGAAAGCAATGTCGGAAGAGCATCTTTCTGGTACTTGTCTGGAAGCCGTGAGAGCTTCCCTAGCCATAAGTTGTTCCATGCAAAAACAACAGCAATCACACATGGACCAAGCACAATTTGGTTTAGTAGCACCTGGAAGTAAATGAAACTATAAAGAATTTTCCCTTCATTTTCCAATTAACTTATATTAATCAAAATGCTCATTGTTGAAAGTGAAATTCAAAGGAAGTATACCTTCAGCACTAGATTCTGCACCGTTTGCTTTGGCAACGAACGATCAAGATACTGATACCACGCATAAGAACCAGGACCATATAAAAGAAACCCATAAGAAGTCATCCGCAGGGCACGGAGCCAATCATGGTCTGAAAGGAGGGTCCGCATTACATCCTAAGGGAAAGTTTTTGGTTAAAGATGAAACTCAGAATAGCCCTATGCACTGACTAGATACAGAGGGAACATAGGAAGAAACCATCTCAACATGTCATAAATGTACTGAGAAGGCTTTCAACCACATAAAAAGATAATTTGCAAACTAGAAATGAAGATTATGTCATATTTGAAAACTTCTCCAGAAAATGCAACTACTATTAACAGGGTACCAGGCTGATAGGTCAAGCTACCAAAACTGAGAACCAGCCCTCGTTCCAGTAGGTTTGATAACTATTCTAGGACCAGACAATCAGAGGCCATGAAGGATGGATGTACACAAGGAATACAGATACAACACAGTAAAGACATGGCAACATGAAAAATCAAGTAAAAATCAGAACTCCATTTTGTGTCTGTGTGTGGCGGGGGCCATGGCCCCTCCAAAGTTTTTGAAAAAAAGAAAAGAAAAAAGAAGGCATTTGTATTGTTTACAAATGCATTGTAATCAGTTGTCACAATATCAACCACCATGTTAACTCTTCCAGTTTCAAAAAGTTACTACAAAACAAGCATTTTCGGCCATGAATACCATTAACTTAAGACTTTAAAACAAGACAGTAGATGATTTTCTAACAAATGATTTGGTTATCTACACAAAGGAAGAAATTGCTGAAGATTTTAGCACAAAAATGTTGTTGGATGATTTGTATTCTCTAAAACATCGTTAGGTTCCATTATAATAAGAAGTTTGTGAATTTTTTGTATATATCTATGCCCAAGTTGACTAGATATACTTTTATATACTCCTCTTTAGTTCAGAAATACTATTTATAGATAAATAATCCTGTTTGAATATTTTTCTTCCATATAATGTTTGAATTTTATTTCTAATAGAATTATTTCATTAGTCCCCCACCACACCACAAAAAAAAAAAAGGAAGAAAGAAAAACCCTGAAATAAAGTCATCAATCACACTAGAAGTGTCAAAACCTATCTCATGAACCTTTCTTAGAGTGCATTTGACATTGTGATTTCGTAGATAAAAAAGTACGATTTTAAACTAAATTGCGGAAAATAAATTGTTAGGAATTGTGTTTTTAAATGCCAAACTGAGATTTTGTTAAACACTTAACTGCATTTAAAAAAAATTAAGTTTTCAAATTGTGCATTTTAAATCATTATTTTCAAATTGCAAACCCAATCGGAACCTTATCCCTCTAATTCTAATTCAAACGGTTAGCTTTTAAACAGGAAAAAGAATTTGCAGTTTTGAGCAATTAAACAGAACATAGAATAGTTATTTGCCAAAACACCAAAGAAAAGGTAATTTAGAGAACTTTTAACTACCGACAGCAAAGAAAATTTGAAAAAACAATGACATCAACAGATTCAACGCCTCAAAATTCATAAAATTGTAACCGAAAACAGCAAAAAACAAACAAAAAAATCCCCAGAAGACGCAGCAACAAATTTCTCTACTTTTAACGACATTTTCCTAAGCAGCCGAACGGTCAGATAAACGCTTCCAGTGGCATGCAAACAGATGAAAACAAAACATAACTCTCACAATATTCAAACTTTACTTTCCCTACATTTTCCCAGCTACCAAACACAGCACTAAAAAAAAAAGGAGAAAAAAGAAAAAGAAAATGTCAGTGCTTGTCTGACCTTAGAGAAGCCATCAGGATCAGAGAGAGACTGTTCATGGTTCAAAGCTTTTGCTTTTCTCCAACGCTCTGTGAGCTGAGCGATTGTGTCGCCAGATAGAGCGAGTGAGCCAGCTATGACGGCTTGCTTCAAGGGGAACCGCAAACCGGCTCTGCTGGTTGCCTCCACGGAATCAGAGGATTTGGATTTGGATCCGTGTTTTGCTCTTCGCCGGAAGGGATAGTTTAACCTCCAGAGACCGCCAAGGCCTCCGCCCAAAGCGTCCATCTCTGAAACCGGTAGGCTTACAAAAACTTATGGCGTGCATTCACTTTATTTGTCCGCGCTTTAGTAAGCGAAAAAATCCAAAAATAATAATAATAATAATAAAAAATAAATAAATAAACTTTTTTCCTTTTAAAAGTACCATTAATAAAAATAGAACAATTCTTAATTAAAAAAAAAAAAAAAAAAAAACCCATACACATACATACATTGGACTGCCAAACTACTCCCTACACTTGGGGGAGAATTGGCCACCTCCAAAACTCAATAGAGGGTGGCCAAACCACCCCTGAGCATTTTTTTTGGGTGCCCGTTCCACCATTAAAACAATTTTATTTTTTTTTAGTTTTTTTTTTTTCGAATTTATTGGATTTTTTTTTTTCTTATAGAAAATTTTGTAGGGTCATTTTTTTTACTAGGATGAGGGATATTGGCGCAATCATAGTTTAAGGGAATATTGAGCGGTAATTTAAGGAGGATAAATAAACTTTTTTCAAAAGAAAAAAAAAATCTTGAAAGGAAAAAACAGAAACAAGGGGATGGCCAAGTTGTCTGCCCCCAATCCCCAGTTTGGCGAAACGGGAGTGGCCAAACTACCTCCTTTCTAGACAATTTTTTACCTCCTGTCTAGACAATTTTTATTTATCTTGGGCCTCAATAGAAAGTATAAAAGATAAATCATGTTCACTAGGAAAATGACATAATCAAGTTCTTGAAGTATCTAAAAACAGAAATTTTATAAAACAAATAAAAAATAAAATAAAAATTGAAGGAAATATGAGCAGCATTCCTATCTCCAATGAGTTTTGGGGTTGTTCCACTCATTTTCCTTAAAAAATATATTAAGGGCTCTTTTGATTCGCATATTGGATATTCTGTTAGGAAAAAGAATATGTATTACTAGGAATAGTAAAAGGTAGAATGAAATAGTTATTCATATTCTTTAGTTTTGTAACAACATATGTATTCTAAGGGGAATTAAACCAAAATTACCAAAAACCCCACTTTTTTTTTTTTAAACACAGATTAAAAAAAAAAAAAAACACCTAAAATTACAGGGGTGGCCGACCACCCCCTGCATGACCTGGGGGTGGTCGCACCACCCTCGGAGCACCTTGGGGTGGACCCCAAGGTTAGAGTTTTGGAGATCTGGGAAGATAGGCATTGTTTGGAGCGTGAGAAAATGCAGGAAAAAAAATGGATAAATCTTTCGTAAGCCCCTAAACGTCATGGGTGATGAAAGATGGCAAATAAATTTTTAGGTTTTTTAATTTTCTTAAAAAAATAAAAATAAAAAAACAAATTTTAGGGTTAAAATAAAATAAAAAATAATAAGGGGTTTTTTTGAAAAATCTATTCCATTCCGTAAGGAACAGCTATTTTACTCATTTTTTAGTGGAATAACTATTCCTGTGTATGAAATTAGTCATTTCCATGGGAATAACTATTCCCAAGAATAGACCCCTACCAAACAAGGGATTGACTATTCCATAGGAATAATCATTCCATTTCAATGGTCTATTCCGCAAACCAAACGAGTCCTAAGAGATTTTATAGTCCATACCTAGGGAAGATGGACTGTACCACATTTAGAGGTTAGGCAGACAGTCCGTACTAACTAAAGATCGATT
The DNA here is from genome assembly GCA_006937295.1 of Carpinus fangiana. Classification (NCBI taxonomy): domain Eukaryota; kingdom Viridiplantae; phylum Streptophyta; class Magnoliopsida; order Fagales; family Betulaceae; genus Carpinus; species Carpinus fangiana. Next base: position 5,829,600 of record CM017326.1, on the reverse strand, counting down.
ATACTTATTTCTTAATAATGATATTTTCTTGAAAACTCAAGTGATATGAGTCTTATCATACATACAAATATAGAATGAATTTCTTTTGTTAATTTATAATTAACCATTATTATGCGGCTAGTGATGAAGTCAATCCCATATTCTTTGTTCCATTGCAATTTACCTTTGCCTTCAATTTAGTTTTCAAAACAAAAACAAATCAATTTCTTCTGAATTGGGTTAGAATCAATTCTGATAAGCTTAATAGCTACACACAATCTTTGAGGTTTGACACCTTCAATATAATTTTATCCTATTTGTCTTATTACGAATGGTAATTTATTATTGATAATTTTGCTTAACGAAAACACCACATCAATAAATGACAAAAAAAAAAAAAATCAGATATTCATTTTGAAAGATCAATATTCATGATGAGTCACAAGACCCAACGGAGGGCCACTTTGTGACCCATCACGTGTCACCAAGGTGACCCGCCGTGGGTCACATTTGAAGGTGACTCTCTCATAACCATCTTTACTACTAACAAGCTGATATTTATAATTGGCACATGTTTTATGGATTTTAGTATGAATGCTAACAGAATCCTAACCCAAAATAACATCTCTATGCAGAAGAAACTACATCTAATATCATCAAAACATTAACTCAAGCTTAAACCAATATTAAGGCCAATAACATAGCTAGAAGCTCAAAACTACCAACTAAGTTAACTATGTAAAGTACATAAACAACATACCAACTAAGTAAATAACAAGTTAGGCTTAAAAGATTACATCTTTGAAGTAAAACCTTCAAGAAATCTCTCATTCTCTTAAAAAACTTACACACACACTCAAACAAGGGCAAAATGAGGCTTAAGGGTGTAACGTCCCTAAATCCGGCATTGACTAGTCTGGTAGAATTACTGACAATTACCCCAAATCTAGCTATCTGGTGGCTAATTGAAGAACCGCTCATCTCTAGCATAATTAAAGTAAATGCATATGAATGTGAAGTACATATGAGAAATGTAAAATCATCAAATAAATAAGTACGTATCTTCATCTTACAAGGACAAGGAGCTAATACTTGAAACATATATAATCTAATCAAACTTGTTTATACAAGGTAGGTCTCCGTCTTATCTCAGTAACCTGGAGTAGCAATCTCACCACTATCCTTTTTTTAGAAAGGGGTTTCTTATAAGATGTTATAACTGCGTAAGTCTAAGTTTAAAGGCTTAATAAAGTAAATCTCACAGTTGGGTATAAAATGAGCTATTATTAATGAACATAAATAAACGTCCAATTTCAATAAGAATTTAAATGAGGTGTTGTTTTTGTTAATACACTATAAAAGTATCATTTTATTTGAATTAAAGAGGTGTAATTTCAGCGGCAATCGCCTAAGCGTTTTAATACAGAAAGCTAATGTTTTAATAGGTCGAAACTATCATATATGATCTACCTAAGATATTACTCTTTATCAGAAAGGTTGGTGCTAGCCCGAGAGGCCTGTAATACAATGTCAAAAGGGATAGTTTAAGCTCCAGAGGCCGCCAAGGCCTTTGCCCAAAGCGTCCATCTCTGAAACCGGCAGAATTACAAAAACATATGGCGTGCATTCACTTTATTTGTCCGCGCTTAGTAAAGTGAAAAAGTCCAAAAAATAAAATAATTTTTTATCTTTTAAAAGTAAAATAAATCCTTTCATTTATTTTTATTTAAATGGAGAATTGTTTAAGCATACTGGCCTTGGAGAGGTTTGATGGCTTTTGGCTAACTTGAGTTTTGGTTAAGGTCAAGCCTCCTCGAAATAAAGTTTTTTTTTTTTTTTTTTTTTTTTCAGACATCCATAAATTTTTAAGAGTTTTTTAAATGCAAAAGTCATGTCTAATCGAATATAAAAGTTATATTTAAATTTAATTTAATTAAAGTGAAGAGTTGTTTAAGCATGGTGACCTTCGAAACATTTGATGGGTTTTGACTAACGTAAATTTTGGTTAAGGTCATATCTCATGATTGTTGAGTTTTTATTATAGTCATCAAGAAATTTTTAAAATTTCTTTTTTTAATGGAAAAATTTGTGTCTAATCGAGCATGAAAGTTGTATTTGAATTTATTTAAGCAAATAGTTGGTTAAGCATTGGGATTTTGGAAACGTTTGATGGGTTTGATTAACGTAAATTTTGATTAAGGTTAAGTCTCATGAATTGGGAGTTTTTAATATACATTTATAAAGCTTACATGAATTCATGCAAATAAGTTTATAGTGGTATACATGATGCTCATGATTGAAGGGAAGATGAAGATGGCATTGATCCATTTTTGTAGTTTTTATTAGGGAAAACTTTACTTACACCCCCTAAAATGTGACGCTTTTGCAAAGACTCCCCTCAAAGTTTAAAACTCTCACTTTGTTGTATCGATCAACTTTTTTTTAGCATTGAATCATGAATTATGAGTCACGTTAGGACAAATGGTGATGGTCTTGTTGATGATCCAATCCTTAACGTTATTATCTATTTGATTTTGTGTTGTTTTAGTGTGTTTAGGTTTTCAATAAAGATGAAAGAAATTTCATTAATTTTGGGCTTAAAGCACACATTGAGAAGGCTTAGAAGATGTGGTTAAGCTTAACCAATCATAATAGATGACCTATATGATGCAGTTTTAACTAACACATGATTAAGAGGGTTTGAGAGGTCGTGCCTAGGGAAGACTTATTACTCTACACTAGATTAGTGTAATTTAGGTAGACAATTCGTACGATCCGAAGATGAGTTATGCTTATTCCTTAATTGTGTGTAATTGATTAAGTGATTTGATAGTCCATACTTAGGATAGATGGATCGTACTGCATCTAGAGATTAGTTAGAAGGTTCGTGCCAATTGAAGAAAGATTATACTTATTTCTTAACTATGGTATTTTCTTGATTACTCGAGTGAGACGAACCATATATCATGCATAATGTGAATTTTCCTTGTTAATTTATAATTGACTATTGTTATGCGGTTATATGTGAAATCAACCTCATATTCTTTATCTCATTATTACTATCTATATTTACTTTTACAAAACAAAAACAAATCAACTTTCTCTAAATTGAGTTACTTTCAATATTGACAAGCTTAATAACAATGCATGTGCAATCCTTAAGGCTCATTAGGATTCGCTATTGCGAGTGATTATTTTTATTATTTATATTTTTGCATACAAAAAGACCACATCAATTAACAAGTAACATCTATATTTATAAACATTTATTTTGTATATTTACATATGTTAAACACTGGCTATACAAAAGTGCCATAGGCGGCACAAAGCCAAAATACATTGTAAATGTTGATAAACATAAACATTAATTTTTTTTTTTTTAAAAAAAAAAAAAATGCAAGGCAGATTGCGACATATGCCAATTATAAAAAGTGACTTTTAATTTATTTTTATTTAAATGGAGAATTGTTTAAGCACACTGGCCTTGGAAAGGTCTGATGGCTCTTGGCTAACTTGAGTTGTGGTTAAGGTCAAGCCTCCTCATACTTAAGTTTTTGTCATAGACATCAACAAATTTTTTAAGAGTTTTTTAAATGGCAAAAGTCATGTCTAATCGAATATAAAAGTTGTATTTAAATTTAATTTAATTAAAGTGAAGAGTTGTTTAAGCATGGTGACCTTCGAAACATTTGATAGGTTTTGACTAACGTAAATTTTGGTATGGTCATATTGTTGAGTTTTTATTATAGTCATCAAGAAATTTTTAAGATTTCTTTTTTTAATTGAAAATTTTGTGTCTAATCAAGCATGAAAGTTGTATTTGAATTTATTTAAGCAAATTGTTGTTTAAGCATTGTGATCTTGGATTAATGTAAATTTTGATTAAGGTTAAGTCTCGTGACTCTGTAGTTTTTAATAGATTTTTATAAAGCTTAAATGAATTTATACAAATAAGTTTATAGTGGTATACATGATGCTCATGATTGAAGAGAAGATGAATATGACATCGATCCATTTTTGTAGTTTATGTTAGGGGAAACTTCACTTACATCCCTTAAAATGTCACGCTTTTGCAAAGGCTTCCTCAAAGTTCAAAAACTCTCACTTTGATGTATCAATTTTTTGATTTTTTTTCAATTACCCCTGTTAAATTTTAAAGTGTATTTTCTAGAATCCATAGTTATTAATTTTCTTGTTTTTGTTTTGAGCGTTGTAGTGAGGATTTTTATGTAAGTTATTGTGGGGGGACTCATTTGCACATGATAGATGACTCTTCTCATTCTTAGCCTTTCCACCTTATCACCTTGGTTATCTAACCACCACTACCCTCATTCAACCAATTTCATCTTTCAAGACAACCTTACACATTTCCATGAGACATTATTATCATCTCTAAGCCAAATTCGTTGTTCTTCCTTAATCTCTTGAAAAATCACACATATCTTGTTAATTAAGTGTGAGAATGCTCTAGAACCCTTCCCTAAACCTTTTATATACCCTAGACATGTTTCCTAGCCTCTTATTCCATCATATCTCAACAAAACCTTCTCCTATCTTGTGCAAGTGTGGTCCAACCCAAGTTTTTTCATTGTTGTAACATTTCATAAGTAAGAAGTATATTTTTCCCATATAGTTTTGATCTTTCTTCTACTTTTGGTTGTGAGTCCTTGGGCTAGTGTAACTTTGTTGTACTAATTGAAAATCGGTTGTTCCTATTTTTTGGACACCGTATTTTCCACATGGTATCAGAGCTTCAAGGGTGGTGGTGATTCATCCTTGGTGAAGAAGATCAACTGGTGGCGTGGGAATGGATTCGGGTGGACGCTTTAACATTTTTGGGGTTGAGGTGCTCAACCATTCTAACTACAAGATTTGGAGGTCGTGCATGGAGTCTTGTCTTGTTGGGGAAGACTTATGGGAGGTTGTTGGTGGTGATGATGTGAATCGTCTGGAAAATACTCCGGAGAACATCGATAACTTGAAGAAATGGCGGATAGCGAATGCAAAGGCGGAATCTATCTTGAAGAGATCTATTTCTCATGGGCTATTTGAGCATATCATTGGCTGTAAGTCGGCTGGTGAGATTTGGACTAACCTTGATGGGTTGTTCAATAAAAAGGATGTTGCTCGATTGCAACTATTGGAGAACGAGTTGGCAAATACAACTCAAGGTGATCTCTCTATTTCTCAGTTTTTCTTGAAGATTAAAAATCTTTGTTCAGAGATTTCAGTCATTGATTCAGAAGAACCTATATCGGAGGCACGAATGAAGCGGCATATTATTCGTGGATTAAAGAGGGAGTATATTCCCTATGTTACGTCTATTCAAGGTTGGGCTGTTCAACCCACCTTAGTAGAGTTTGAAAGTCTTCTCACGTCACAAGAATCATTGGCTAGACAAATGGCGGGATGTTCCATTTCGGGAAATGAAAGTGATGCTCTCTTTTCAAACAAAAAGAAATATTTCAGCAAGGAAATAGACAAAGGCAAAAATGATGATTCTAGCAAGCATGGAGATGGTGGAGAATCATTCGAGAAGCGGTATGGAAATAAAAAAGGTGTCAAGTGTTATCGATGTGGTAAACTTGGACACATAAAGAAAGATTGTCGTGTGAAACTCAAAGAAGGATTTGTTGCCAAGAAGGAAGGTGAATCTAAACATGAAGAAGAGTGGGGAAAGTGCTTTATGGCAGGAACCACTAAGATTGATGCCCTGTCATCAGTCAATTTTAAAAATGATTGGGTCATTGATTCAGGTTGTGGGCATCATCTTACTGGCGATGAATCCAAATTTTCAAGCTTCCGAGATTACAAAGGAAATGACGCAATCATCACAGCAGACAATTCCATTCATCTTGTTAAGAAGGAAGGAGTCGTGACTATCGATGGCGATGGCGATGAAAAAATCACACTTAAAAGCGTGTTTCAAGTTCCCAGAATGAAAAAGAACCTCTTTTCGGTGGTCAATGCTGTTGATGCTGGTAACTATGTCTTGTTTGGGCCAAAAGGGTGGAAGTGCATGGATCCCGAGACCCATAAATTTTGCGTTTCTCGGGATGTTGTAGATGGTGCTATTTTTGGATGTACTAGTGGTGACACTAGTGTTCACAATGAGCCGCATAGAGAAATCAGTTTGCCATTATCGCCTAATGCTCATATGCCATCGGATAGCTCTTCTTCTTCTCCTATGGGGGAGCAATCAAATAGGGGGAGTTGTGTTGATGACCATGAGCTAAAAGGTCAGCAATGTGATGAGGAAGTAGAAAATGTACCACCTCTTAGGAGATATAAGAGGAAAGTGGTATTGCCAGCTCGGTATAGAGATGGAAATTTTGTAAGTATAAACTCATGTTTTCTTGCTAATCCTATTGATGATTGTGAGCCTTCTAGTTTTGATGAAGCTACAGGTGTTAAGGAGTGGGATGATGCTATGAAAAATCAAACATGGGATCTCGTGCCAAAGCCCAAGGAAGTGAAGCCTATTACTAGCAAATGGGTTTACATAGTCAAACAGAAGGAGGTTGACTATGTTGATAGATACAAGGCTAGTTGAATTCCTAAGAGTGAAGCTTCGTATCATTTCTAGAAAATCACTTTAAGGGGGAGTGTTAAATTTTAAAGTGTATTTTCTAGAATCCATAGTTATTAATTTTCTTGTTTTTGTTTTGAGTGTTGTAGTGAGGATTTTTATGTAAGTTATTGTGGGGGGACTCATTTGCACATGATAGATGACTCTTGTCATTCTTAGCATTTCCACCTTATCACCTTGGTTATCTAACCACCATTACCCTCATTCAACCAATTTCATCTTTCAAGACAACCTTACACATTTCCATGAGACATTATTATCATTTCTAAGCCAAATTCGTTGTTCTTCCTTGATCTCTTGAAAAATCACACCTATCTTGCTAATTAAGTGTGAGAATGCTCTAGAACCCTTCCCTAAACCTTTTATATACCCTAGGCATGTTTCCTAGCCTCTTATTCTATCATATCTCAACAAAACCTTCTCCTATCTTGTGCAAGTGTGGTCCAACCCAAGTTTTTTCATTGTTGTAATATTTCATAAGTAAGAAGTATATTTTTCCCATATAGTTTTGATCTTTCTTCTACTTTTGGTTGTGAGTCCTTGGGCTAGTGTAACTTTATTGCACTTATTGAAAATCGGTTGTTCCTATTTTTTGGACACCGTATTTTCCACAACCCCCATCTTTTAAGATTTTCTTTCAAATCTTAACAAAGGGATGTGAAAATCTCAAAATGCCCTCAAATTTTATTTTATTTTTTAAAAAAGATTCTAAAAATTCTAATGGGTAATTGGGTCCCTATCGCTAGTCACAAGTGACATAATGGAGGGTCACCGACTCACCAAGGTGACCCGCCGTTGATCACAAGACCCATTGTGGGTCACATTTGGTACCCATAGTGGGTCACAAGACCCAATGGAGGGTCACTTTGTGGCCCATCGTGGGTCACATGACCCAACGGAGGGTCACTTTGTGACCCATTGTGGGTTACCAAGGTGCCCCGCCGTGGATTACATTCGACCCACAATGGGTAACTCTTTTTTGTTTTGTTTTTTGTTTTTTTTTTTTGTCAAAAAAAAAATAATAATAACTTATTTGTAATTAATTTTTTTAAAAAATTTTAGAAAAGTTTCAAGGGTATAAATGTCATTTTGCCTCTTTTACCATCTCATTTAAGCCCAATCTTTAAACAGAACTGAGAGTTTTTGAATTGTGAGGGGGTATTTGCAAAGGCATGACATTTTCAAGAGGAGGAGAGGGGGTAAGTGAAGTTTTTCCTTTTTGTTACTAGTGTATTCTTTATATCTCATATATTCATGGACACTTTTATGGGATGTATTGATGCAGTTTGTTTTGCATATATTTGAGTTGATACATATGTTTAATGAATAAACCTATACTATGCGGTCGGGCTGCAAAACCCAACTTTTGCAGCCCCCCAATCATCTACTACCACTTAAGCTTTTTTTTTTTTTTTTTGACATGTCCACGCAAGGGTAGGGGGAGGGGGGATTCGAACTTGTGACCTCCACTTCATAAGGCGTGGTTCACAGCCGATTGAGCTACCTCTTGAGGACTACTACCACCTAAGCTAAGTGCACAAGCCTAGCTTACAACCCAATATACCTGATAAAAAAAAACAAAAGAAAGAAAAGAGCAAAAGAAGAAATGGCCATGGGTAACTTTTCTCTCTTTTTTCTTTGGTTCATTTGAGTTCAAAATCATTTCTGATCAGTTTTTTTTTTTAATTATTTTTTTATTATTTTTATGATGGGTTTTTTCTGATGGGTCTTCCCAGCCACCAAAATGGCGCCGATGAAGGGGTCTAGCGTGGGTCTCTCCGTGGGTGCTGTGGGTCTCGCGGCTCCGACTGGTTCTGTCTCCGGCGCTGTGAGTGACATTCTTCTCTGGCTTTAGTTTGAAAAAATTTCTAAGGGTTAACCTTTTTCTCTAGGTTTTAGTTTTTAATCCAAAAAATAGTTTTAAGGCATTAGAATTGATTGTTTAGGCATTAGAAACGAGTTTTATGGCATTAGAATCAATTTTTGAGGCATTAGAAATGAGTTTTATGGCATTAGAATCGATTTTTGAGGCTGAATTTGGTAGAAAAGTCACCGGAGAAGGTGACCCAAAATTGCCGAAGAGGGTGACCCAAAGTCGCCGGAGAGGTGACCCACGGCTAGAGCCAGCCGTGGGTCTGGCTCTGGCAAGACCCATCGTGGTTGGCTCTGGCGAGACCCACGGTGGGTCACGGCCAGACCCACAATGGGTCTCGCCTGACCCACGGCGTGGGTCTAGCGAGACCACGCCGTGGGTCTGCTGGATGGGTATTTTTGGTATTTTGTTTTTAGTTTGATTTGCTGTGTTTGGTCTCATTTTAGTTTTCTGCAATTTTCTTAAATGAATGATGTGTCACAATGAGATTGGATGCTGCAAAATGCCACTTTTAAGGTCTGACCGCATAGTAGGGGCTCTCATGTTTAATAGATTTTAATATGAATGCTACTTGCGTCAATTTTGATATTTGTAGATGGATTGAGATATAATGTTAAATTAAATTACAATGTTGAATTGATTCCAAATCTCAATGCACAAAATGAGTTTTCATTGTTGTTTTGGAGAAGAGGCAACGACTTTTCCATCGATCAAAACCTAGTTGTAATTTGATAGGTTAGGGTTGGGGTTGTAAATGTTGTTTACCAGTTGTTGTTCTCATAAATTTTGATTTTGTCACTGAATGGCTAAAGGTAAAAAAATGTTAGTTTTTAATCACTAGAGTAAAGGTAAACCTCATAACATAGAGATATCTCCCAAATGTATTGGTCAAAGACCAATCATCAAAATATAGGTTATAAACCAAGATTATTGTCCAAAAATAAGATAACAAATCAACGTCTAATTTTAAGTAAAGACAACATGATGACAATCTCAATCATCTCCACCCGTGGGGTTCATTCATCATCCCACATGGACTTCAACCAAATCTGGGTTCATATCCTTAAAAATTACCTGAGTCAGGTCTTGGGCTACCACCATGATCATGTTTGAAGGCATCCTCTTCTATGCTAACTAAACCGCGCATTTATACATAATGGAGGGGAAAAATAAAAGGGATAAGTTTAAAGACTTAGTGAGTAGTAATTCGTATAATACCCATGCCACTTAAAGATGAACTTCGTTTGATAAAACATGCACTAGTTTATGTATGACAGTTATCAATGAATACATTATATATATAGTACAAGCTATAATTATGAGAATTAATAATAGTTCAACTATATGGTCTACTCGAAATACTACCCCTTTTCAGCAGGATTAGTATTGTCCCGAGGGACCTGTAATACAATGCCGGTGCTTCGACCATTGTACACTACCGTCTATGACACTAGTAGTCCGATCGAGTAAAACCTCAGGTGGCCCATGTTACTAGTGATATAAGTCCTATAGTAACCGTCTCTTAAGGCTGTGTTGGTCACGAAATAACCATTAGATTCAAGACCCATATATCACACAAACATTTGACTATCAAGTTAACATATATAGTAAGCCCATGACCGTTATCCTGCACGTATTGGTGTACCATGTCATACGATGCAATTAGTGTTGTTTGTATTTTACATGTGAAAGATTATTAGGATCATGCTTTACCTCTAATTGCCAAATAATCAAAACATGGAAATAAGCTATTTAACAAAATAAACATGCACAGCAGAATTAAACATCACAACAACAACACAAAAAATTTTCACAAGGTGGAAAACACTTTCTAAACTTAGTACGAACAACAAGATTCCCAACTTGTCTCCATCCTGACCATCTTCACTGAGTGCATTTCCTTACCGACCCTTTTGTAGACTTTTCTTCTTTTCTTTTCTTTTTTTCTTTTTTCTTTTTTCTTTTTTCTTTTTTCTTTTTTTTTTTTTTTTTTTTTTCCTTTTTTTTTCTCAAACAACTAAACCAACAATCTTTGTGTAAGTGAAATGAACAAGGCAACATGCCAAAATAAGAGCAAAGGACAGCCCCACGCTTTATCACGCCTTCTCTTGAACAAACACTCCCGAGACACAACGCTCGAAGAGAAACTTTGAGACTATACATAGAAAAATCCCCCCCAAAAAAGTCTGTTTGGTTTATGACAGTTGAACATTTGATACAATGCCATGGAAGGTTTGATGGGCACCAGAATGCATGGAAAACTCTAAAACTCCTACCTAACACATATCATCCTTAACTAAAACTTATAACTTAATAAAAACATGTTAAATCATATCAACATGATAAATATTAAAAAACAAGAGTAGGTTCATCACCCTTTGAAAAAAATGATGGTCTTTTAAAAGGAATAAATTATAAATACATTTTTTTTTTTCATTAAAAATCATGGTATATCATATGGATAGAGTACAAGCAATATAAGAAAACAAGTATGGCTCAAGGTTTTACCTTAATGAAGATGGATTAACACCAATAACCTCTTTCTCTCTCTAAAATCTCATTCTTTCACTAGATTTGGTGTGAGTGAAATGCATGGAAGTAAATGGAGTCTTAAGAGCCGTGAGAGGTGGCTTTATATAGGAGTGGGTGGATAGATAAGATTGAATGAGTTTGCTAATAGGTTAAATTTATTTTTCAGGTTCATCTAACATTTGGTGTACTGTTTTACTAACGGTCTTATGGTTTCCATCGAATGTTCGGTGGTCCATAGTCGAACGTTCGGGAATAGGGTTTTACTGAACGTTCGGGAATAGGGTTTTACTGAACGTTCCAAGTTTTTTGTCATAAACAATTTAAAATCGGATGTTTAACAAAAGTAACTAATGTTGGATAAATACAATTTTTTTATTATTATAATTATTCAGGAAATTACACTAACATATTAATTATTTAGCATATAGTTAAATAAGTTATAACTAGTTAATAATATATTAACTATTTAGTTAGTTAACTATAGTTAGTATATATTAACCAACTAGTTAGTATAGTAATACTTACACAGTTACACACGCATATTCGAGTAGCTTATATAATATACTAGTTATTTAATAACTAATATACATACAATTAATATATCCGAACGAGTTAACTAGCCAAATTTATATGAATGCCTCGTTTAATACCCAAAATATTTTTGCGTCCACAATCGACTCATGTATTAAATGAACCAAGACTTAGTCGAGTTTCTCCTGGCCGAGCTCAAACCTGTTCACGGCAGCTTGTTCGTTTACTAACCCTAGTCACTGTCTTCTTTCTCTTAGAGCACTAGCAGCAGCTTCCCAATCATTTTCCCTAAGTTTAAGGATTCAAACTATTTTTTGCTTCCCTATACAAATAAACACCACAATAAATTCCCTTAACCATTCCCTATATCATTAAAATAATATTTTTTACTTTCAATTTTTACTTTTTTTTTTTTCTTTTCTTTCTTGAAGTCTCCGTCTTCTTCTGTCTCTCTCTCGTCTTCTTCTCTTTTTTTTTTGAAATCGCTGGCACCAACCAGCAACAACCCTCACCCCTCTTTCCTTCACCAACATTCTCATCCTCGCAGCATCAACCCACAATCCACCTTATGCTTACATGTTTGATGCCAGCGATTTCATCTGTCTACGATTTCATTTTCATCTGCGATTTCGTCTGTCTGCGTTTTCGTCTGTTTGCGTTTTTGCTGCGATTCCGTTTGCGATTTAGTTTTCGTCTGCGATTTCGTTTTCGTCTGTGATTTTGCCTGTCTGTCTGAAGCCAAGCATCAGGGGCGCAGCCAAGGTCGGAGATGGAGAACTGAGAGAGAGATGAGTATTCAAGGTTTAATTTCTGGGTTTTGTTAGGAGAGAGAGAGAGCAGAGACAGGGGGAGAGAGAGAGAGCTGGGCTCGACGAAGGAGAGAGGAGAGTTTTTTTATCATTAGAATAATAAAGGGAACGGCTACAGTATTTCCCAATGCATTGGGAAATACTGTAGCAATCCCAATGTTTCCACAGATTTAGGGTTTTTGCTGTGGAGGATTTTTTGTGATTTTTTTGACATTTTCCCCAAATGAAGGGAACAGAACTCCTTATAGGGAGTCTGCTGCTAGTGCTTTTACACGTTTCCCTGGATCAATTTGCCTTCAACACACCAACCAAGCCGAGATAGCAACCACAATATAAAGGGTCGAAACATAAAAACTAAGATAAGTTCAAATAAGGCCTCACAAGGCTCGACTTTAAAGCTATAATTGTGGGCCGATGCACCTTAAAGCCACAGCAATCCCATTCAATAGTCTAAAAAGGTAACACGTTTGAAATTCAATATAATGACGAATAACTTGTACAGAACCAATTACATCTCAATCTTCTAAAGCTTTGTTGATGTCCATAGCTGGAATCCGAAGCATGTAACAAGCATCTTACCTGAAAAGCCCCCATTTCAATGCTATCTAAGCCTAAAGCAAATAATTTTCTATAGAAGTACAAACAACAAATGCCAAGATATTTTGATAATGTAAATTGTGATGTCCAAGATGCTCAACAAACAAATGGTAAAAAAAACTATTGACAAATGGTTACATCTACTAAGCCCAACCTCAACGTTTGGAGAACTGTGGGGCTTTGCGAGCTTTCTTGAGACCAACTTTCTTCCTCTCAACAATTCTGGAGTCCCTGGTCAGAAGCCCTTCCTTTCTTAGAGGCCTCCTGTGGTCCTCACTCACCCGTAGCAGCGCACGAGCAATGCCGAGGGAGATTGCCTGGGCTTGACCAGAGAGGCCACCCCCATGAGCTTTGACAAACACATCATAACTACTTTCGTATCCCAAACTTACCAATGGGACTTTGACATACTGAAGCCACAATGGATTGCCTTGAAGATATTCCTGCACAATCACCAGGAACATGTCAAAAAACCCAATAAAACTGCCTGGAAAAGAGAATAGCTATTGCAATTCACAAACAAATACATCATGCAAGAGCCTACAGCAATTAAGTAAATAAGTAAATATAGGGGTTAAAGGCCTTCCTCAGATTATGTGTGATTTCAGAAGACCTACAGCAATTAAGTAAATATTTCATGGATATGATTACAAATGACATACCCCTAATGGGTAGCTCAATTGGCTAGGAACCATGCCTCATGAAATGGAGGTCACTAACTCGAACCTTCCCTTCACCCTCCCCTTGGGGAAAATTACTCATAATAATAATAATAATAAAATGAGAAAAAAGAGAAGAATGCTCGATAATGGATTCAAATGCATATATGGCAAAAATAGCGCCTCATTCATGACTGAGGGTTCACAGATTTATCTAATCTTTTTACCAGCTATAGATCAGATATATCTAAACTTTCACATTCAGTATGCTACACCCTACAATTTGTTTCAAAAGGTTGTGAAACAAGGGCAATGTTTCCAACTAACTGCCATCAACTCAAAACCACAGTTATATCAACAAAAAAGATCATGCCCAGAAGCAAATATCAACCAAAGATGGTAGTTCCTGAAAACAGAGACATAAAGTTTAGACAAGTACTTGGAAGGGTGATAAGATACAAATTGAAAGAGTAGTACACCTTTCACTTAACTCCCCTAAATTGTCATCACTTTTGCAATGTCTCCCCTAAAGTTCAATTTCTCTCAATTTAGTGTATCCATCTTTCAATTGTTTACAATCTTACCCCTCCATTAACTTTTCCCAAAATACCTCCATTTGTTTTTGGGAAAAAAAAAAAAAAAAAGAGAATAAGAATTGAAAGGATTAAGGTATTGGTTCAAATTTAATGGTATTTGCAAAAATACTCATGCCTCAATCTTTGCAAAAAAATTTAAATATATATTTTTTAAAAATGGGGGTACTTTGGGCATTTTGTTGGGATTTTATGAAAGATCCTAACGGAGGGGGACATTAAAAAAATTAAAAGTTTGATACACTAAATTAAGAGGTTTTGAACTTTAAGAGGACATTGCAAAAGGGGTGACAATTTAGGGGGTAAGTGAAGTTTTTCCCCCTTATTATTTTTTTATAAGTACTCAAAATATATCATTAAAAGTGTAAGGTTTTTCCAGGTATACATAAAGTATATAAGAAAAAGCATCTGGCTAGAAGGAGCAAAAAGAACAATGAAATCAATATAACTATTCGTCAAAGGAGAAACATAAGCGGTTGTCCAAAGATACAAAGTTTTGAAAAATAAGGACTTAATCTCCTTCAATGTCCTCTCATAGTTCTCATTACTTTTGCCATTCTTTTTCTTCCATAAACATCATAAAAGGCATGTACACACCATCTTTCACATGGCAGCACTTTGCGTACTGCCGACAGTCCAACAAGCATACAAGTTGACTATACGTCTAGGTATGACCCAAGACAGTCCAAAACGACTGAAAATAGTAGTATACTGATGATTGGCAATATAACTTAATGGCAAAAAAAATATAATAGCTACCATTTCGCATTGAAATAACCATCCAACAAGAAAAAAGCGAGGTGCCTAATGCTGTTCCTCTCTATCCTACTTCCACTAAATCATTTTCTCTAAACTTGAGATTGAGTAATTCATTTGTTGGCAAAATCCTACCATGTCAAGCTTATCAATTTCTTATCAGCCCCCTCATGTTATCCATATACTTTGACAGACTACCACACAACATCACTCATTAATTGGGAGAACAATTACCATACAAATAATCTAGCCAATTAACTGGGTAAACCATATAAGCATGTAACCCATTAAGAGCGTGCTTACATTATATTAAGCCATTATAACGAGGCAAATTGCATACAAGCAAGAAAAAGAACCACAATATCACGTAGATTGCACAAATAACAACTAAAAATCAAACAATTAACAAACTACAATGAAGCCATTTTACGGCATTTCCTTCCATTTCCAAAAACCCTTCAGCAACACAAATTTCACCTTGGAAAACTCTTTGATTTCAGTCAACAAAATTGAAAATACTGTACGAAACCTAAACTGAAATCTCAAAAGAAAAACCTAATTAACAATCAATCAACATAATACATACACACACATACATATATACATAGATACAGTGGGAACCTTGGCGTCGCGGTAGTTGATGATAACTTTGCCGGTGCCTTCTTGGAGGACGACGCGAGCGATGGCACATTTCCGGCGGCCAGTGCCGATGATCGTTTGGGCAGCAAAGCCACCGGGAAGCCTTGATTTCACGTACTTCTTGAGGTTAATCGTCTCCAGCTCAGCCGGGGGAGCGGCGGAGGCGAGCGCGACGAGAGAAGGGGCGGTGGCGGTCACGCGGGAGAGCGAGAACGGCTTTGGCCGAGGGAAAGAGAGGCTGTTTGGGCTGTGGGAAATTTGGGAGGAAAACGAGAGGGAAGAGAGGGACGAGGTGAGTGAAGATAAGGAAATTGACATTTTCGTTGTGCTCTCTCTAAAGATTTTGCTGAGAAAATGGGAACCGTATTTGAGTGAGTGAGCGAGCGAGTTGAAGCCTTGAAGGAGATAATGTGTTCAAATTGACGATAGTGTCCAGTTGGTGGGCAGGGATAGTCTGTTTCGTCTCGACGTTCTCTATCTACTAACCCCAAGACACGACGTCGTTTAGATATAGTGCTTTTCATTAAATCAAGGCAACTCGTGGTAAAATAATTTTTGAAAAATGTTTTCCATATTTTAAGATATTTCGTGCGACGAAAAATAATAGTCAACACTTATTTTGGCTTGACCAAAAAAATTTCTCTAATTTCCTTAAAATTGTTTCAATTTTTTTTTTTTTTTAATTTTATAATAGTAAACTATTGTTCGAATTTGAACATCTTATTATCAAATTAATAGACTCAAATATTAAATTTGTCAAATTAAAAAGTAAGATTCTATAATATTTTCCCGAGATAGTAAATCCCAATAAGAGTGAATTAGAAGATAAGAAATTCAAGCCTTTTATTATACACGTTGAACATGGATGAGCCACTTTTTATGGTTCAGCATCAAGTATAGCTGACTATTAGACAATGCCCCCCATCCGTCTATATGTAGTAATGAACAAACAAACCCATCTTATTATCAAATTAATAGACTCAGCTAGTACATTGTTGAGATCCTGTCAAGACCCAATCGGGAGATTACTGAGACTTAGTGCCAATTAGGACTGGGCGAGACCTAGTTAGGATACCGTCAAGACTCAATTGGTAACTATTGAGACTCAGTTAGGATAATACTAAGACCTGGTCGAGACTTGTTAGGGGGGTGGCTGTCAGTTCCGGAAAAGGATCCTCTCCAGTCCAAATGGACTTTGGACTGGAGAGGTCTCCAGTTAACGGTGAGGATGCTTAAGAGAAATCCTAGGGCCATAAAAACGCCACATGTCCCACTCATTTAAAAATAATAAAATATTATTTAATATTTTAAAAATAAATAAAAATAAAAATAATATAATATTATTCACCACAAACCCTTCTTTCCCTCATCGCCAAACCTTCTCTCCGTCGTCCTCCTCTCCTTCCTCACCGCCAAATCCTTCACCGGAGGTTATCAACGTGCCATTTTAAACGTTTGGTGGGTGGAAAACTCTATTTATAACCCTTTCTCAAGAAAAAGGAACCATATCCCTTTGGAAAGCTCTGTTAAGCAAGCGGGTTTCTTTGTTGAGTTTGTTTGAAGTTTGGGTTTGGGTTTGATCTGGTTGGAGGAGGTTGGGTGGTGGTGGTGGTGGAAGGAGTGGTTGTTTAATTAATCAGAGATTTCTTTGGGTTTACGAATCAATCACTGTGCTTAATGGTTGTCTTCTCAATTTTTTCTCTGTTTTCTTACTTAACAACAACAAACAGTGAGGTCGGAGAGAGAGAGAGAGAGAGTTTGGGTCTTATTTCTCATGGCTTTTTGGTTGATTTTCTTTGGGTGGACGAATTTGATGAAGCCTTGGGGTGGCTCAAAGGGGGAGGGGGGAAGAGATATTAACCCCATCGCCTTCGATTGAACCCATTATTTGAAAATGGGACATTAACCCCATCGCCCAACATCTGTTCTTCGCCCAACAGATGAATCCCACCTCAGAATATCCTTCACTGAGACATTAACCCAATGGCCTTCGATCTCCGATGGGATAGTCTCTTCATTGTCTTCAATATCGACCCGAATACACCAAACCCACGATTGGTTTTGTTCTGGGTTTTGGACTTTGAAGCCGATGACTGTTTCTGAATTCGCATAGCAGGTTCAAGAAGAAGAGCTGCAGTTCATGTAGGAATGTTCAGGAAAATGACATTTGGGCTTCTGCAGGGGCTTTTAGCCGGAGACTGCGGGAATTTTCTGAGGTCCACCCTCAGGCCGCCATATCAAAAAATCAAAACTAAAATTATTATTATTTTATTATTTATTTATTTATTTTATTTTTAAAACAGTAAATATTATTTTATTTTATTTTTAATAATAGGACATGTGGCAGCATGATGACCCTGAGATTTTTCGGGGGCCATCTTGGCCATTAACTGGATCCTCTCCAGTGGAGAGGATCCGGATCCGTCAGTTCCTAAGGTCTTAGATTTAAAATATTTATAAACTCAGATATTAAATTTGTCAAATTAAAAAGTAAGATTCTATAATATTTTCCCGTGATAGTAAATCCCAATAAGAGTGAATTAGAAGATAAGAAATTCAAGCCTTTTATTATACATTTTGAACATGGATGAGCCACTTTTTATGGTTCAGCATCAAGTATAGCTGACTATTAGACAATGCCCCATCTGTCTATATGTAGTAATGAACAAACAAACACATTGGTGTTAGATGAATGGAACTACTATTTTGGGCAAACCACAACCAATGCCTGCTGTTGTTGCTGCCCTTGTTCCCCTTCTTCACCTTCTTCCAATTTCGGTGCTAGGTGCTGTCGGCAGTATCGGAGTATAACCAGAGATATAAATGCTGCAAAGGAGATTAAAACTAACATAAGAATATAGCACTCCACTAGCATGTGTGCAAGTCATTAGACATCTGCACATCTATAGGCAACAAGCATTGGAGTAATGATAAGAAAAAACATATCAACACTCAGAAATTGAAGGAATCACTATAGGCTATTTATATTGGTGTACAAGTATAAGTGGTTAAATCTCATATGGGATCACAGGAATAAGTAGTTGATATAATGTTATAATAAGGTTTTTTATTAAAGTGTTGCCCCAAAATGTATATCAAGATCTTACTTGGAGACTTTCCTAGGGTTTTTATCTCCCAAAATAGTAGTATAGGAACTAATGATGATGTGCAACAAGGTAAATGATTTTGATCCTTTTCAAGGTAGATGATTGTTGAGGATGATGCTGCGTTTGCATAGATGACATTTACATGGTAACTGGCATTGGATTCAATATACAGAGTGTTAAGTGCACGGTAAATTGATAGATGGCAGTATGCGACAAAAGTGAATGATGATGATCCATTTTAAAGTGGATGATAGTGCTCTCTTTCACTTGTTGGAGTAGGGATGGTAAATGTGCATAGATGAGATCCATAACAAAGTTGTTCATTACTTAGGCTGGTTGTGAGCAAATTCCTACATCAGTTAGCAGAGATAAGAGTGAAAAGGTGGACAACGTTGTGGGGCATGGTACATCATATCCCATTCAAGGTGGATGGCTATGTTCTCTTTTGCAATTGGAATGGGGATGATGTTCATGCAAAGATGACATCCATGAGGGAGTGGGGGTGACTCTTAAAGTTGGTTGTGAACACTCAATTTCGTAGGATAGTTAAATATGCTATACATTTGTGAGTATAACAAGAGCGACAAGGTGGAGGATGATGGTGATTCATTTCAAGGTGGATGATGATGGTCTCTTTTGCAATCGCAGTGGGGAGATATTGTACATGCATAGATGACATCCATAATAGTGGTGATGAATCCTGTGGTCGGTTGTGAGCATTGGATTCAGTATAGGGAGGAGCGTTAAGACTGCGATGGATTACTAATTATATTTACATCAATTAGTAAAGACAAGAGCGGCAAGGTAGATGACAGTGTGCAATAAGGTGGATGATTGTGGTCCCTTTCAACGTGGGTGATGATGATGACAGTCTCTTTTGCAATTGGAGCATGAATGTTGTGTGTGCATAGACGACATCCATGATAGATTAGTGGCAACTCTTTTTTGATAAGTAAATCAATTTCATTAAAAGCACAGGACACAACCTTAACCTTAGAAGAGCATTAAGCATGTGAATCGTGATGGATTGATATATACGTGTCAATGTAAGTAGCTAAATTCCACATTGGATGTAACTGGTTAAATCCCACATCAAGGCATAGTGACAAGAACTACAAGGTGGATAATGAAGAGTATATATAGATATGGAGCAACTGCATTGATAGCACTCAAAATAAAGTGGTGGTGAATCTAACTAAACCCATAGGCAACTTCAGGTCCAACATGTCGAGACCTAACTTGGGGAGATTTTCTTAGGTGTTTATATATCTCTAACAATTTATACCAGCGTGAGATGCCTCTATGATCCTTTTGTTTTGAACATTGAAATCTATCAATTTGCTGAAGCTTAACAAAATTGTCTGCAAATTACCTGTGAAAATACGGGTTTTTAGAGTAGACAGATTCCAAAAGGCTGTGACAGCTGATGCAGCCACAATCTTCTTGTGAGAGCAAGCACCCCATGTTTCCAACACCCACCATTTCAAGAACACAACTGCATAGCCAAAAGCCACTTTAGAAAAACATGGGCGTGAAGACAGATCTTACACATATAAGTTTATTGTTTTTGGAATACCTTTTTGGTTTATCTGAATGGAGTAGCATGAATATAGTTTTGGGATAGTGAAGCTGATCAAAAATCCTGCTCAGCCAAACAATAACGGAATGATATCTCATATCAAAAACGAAATAAGACCAAAAAAGACTCGTAAAAAAAAAAAGAAAAAAAAAAAGAAGAAGTTGATTTTCATTGTCACCTTATCCTAATCGTATAGTATTCCTATAGTAGTCTACTTTTATCATTTCTCAAGATATCCATGAGTTAGAGTTAGCATACCAATTGCGCAGAGCCTCCATAGTGTTATAAGGTGCCCATACTCAGCTCCTAAAACTAGGAATGGAGCTACCTGTGACCAGAAAATTGTGGGCTGATTTGAGTCGAGCAATCTCAGACAACATGGTGCCAAATGTGAAAAAAGATTCTAAAATTGTTACTTTGAGGGTCATGGATGGCTCTCCTGAGAAGAGCTCTCTTGTCTTTGAAATTGCAAGATTTGTAGCTGGAAGTATCACTTTAGCAAGACGAAAAATGTCATCTTCTTTAAGCTTAAGAGCATGCTTCTTTTCGACATTATTTCTGCAATTTCATTACGTCCTATAACTTAGAAAATGGAGAAAATTACATTGGAACATAACAAGATGAAGAACTTGGTGTAACCTTTGATTGATTGAATTCGAGAAGAATGATGCGCCCAAAAGCAAAAGTCCCAGTTGGGATATCGCCGAGAAAATGCTGCAATTATGATATGGGACATGTCATAATTCTTGATAGTTCAGTTAAATTGGAGAGAGAGAGAGAGAGAGAAAATACACACCTAAAGTTAATTCCTCTGGTAAAGCAAGAAGACAAGACACAAAGAGTTCCAAAGCCGAACCAAAGGCTTGACTTGGCAACATCTCTCCACATAATCAAATCAGTTATCAGCTGCCCAATTCGATCAAGATTGCCTCCATCTTCATCTTCGGTTTCTAATTGCACAAACCACCAATAAAAACAAGCACAAATCGGTCACCAAAATCCCAAAGAAAGAAAGACAAAGAAAAATTTATAGAATACAGAAAACAGATTTTCAGACTTACTTGGAGATGAAGTTGAGGAAGGCATAGAAGGGACTAAACTCAGCTTCTCCTTCTTCGACCGCCCACTATGCCTCCTTTTCCTTAGTTTTCCAATCTCCTCCATCAAGCCCAATTCCTTCTCTTCTCGAATCTCAAGCTCCGATCGCCTCCTGGACCTCCGAGCATTCCTCGGCGAGGCACAACCCAGTAGACCCATTGGAGTTGTCCTACTTTTGCACTGCCTCCGGCGAGAACCAGCAAGATCCACCGGCTCCTCACCCATGTCGAGCCGATCCGCGAGACGGGTCCTGGATTTTCGTCGCGGAGAGCCTGAAAGAAGCAAGAGCTCGTGAAGGGGAAGAGAATTGGGAGTTTTTATAGACAATTTAGACAGCGATGGGGTCTTCTTGTGTGTTGGCGAAGGCACGAGATCAAGCGAAAGATGGGAAGACTCTTCATTTTCTACATTGAGATCTCCGATTCTTCCGAGACGGGAGGCCGATTTTATTCGAGACCTGGGCTCAGATCGATGAGAAGGCGGTGTTGAATCCATTAATGGGTTTGATTTTATGTGATCAGACTATTAAAAAAAGCAAGAAGATTTCTGGGTTTTCTTCTGAATGAGCGGAGAGATTAATGGGTATTGATTGAAGAGAGAATTGTTGGGTTTTGATTGGGTGGATATGTAAAGGCGGACAGAGGGTTTGGACAGGTCGCTTGGTTCTTGAAAACAAGTTCGAGGTAGAGTAGCCGTTAGAGGCTTTGATTTTTTTGAATTTTAACGGCGGGGACAGTGGGACCGTGAGCTACAACGGTAAGAAATTATGGGCCGTTTGTTTTGTACCTTTAGTGGGGTTCACATGATGGGCTAATAATCATGGGCTTGGGAATAAGATAAGCTTCTTTTGGATGGTTTAGGGTCAAAGAGCAAGATTGCTGATGCATTTTGGACGTATTTTTAGCCGTTGGATTATGTGCTGTTGCAGAGCTCTACGAGAGGCCATCTATAGTCGGAATATTATTATACTATTTACCATCTAGGGGTTTTTTTTTTTTTTTTTTGTAACAAACATTGCAAACTCAACCAGAGGAACCAAAAGTATCACAAGAAAGAATATAAGGGGAGGGGGATCCTTTCCACTACATATGGGGATAGAAGAAGGGGGAGGGGGATAAGTGGGAAAGAAAATGGGAATGCAGCCCGGAAGCCTCTTGCTGCGGTCCAAAATGTCACATGGTGGGAGCAAAAGTTTGCACTTCTGTGAACTTTCCTTGCTTCCCAAGAAGATGAAGCTGGAAGTGATGCTAAGGTTGCTGCAATGACTAAGTTTATATGCCAGTCTTGAGAAAGAGCTGGAGTCTTCAAAACAACAATGACAACTGATGAATCACCTTCTAAGGAGAAGGATTTGAGGTCCAGAGATACTGCCAAAGAAGCAGCTAGCTGAGCAGCTAGAGCTTCACCAAAATTGGCTTCACACGGGGGGCTGATATGAGAGAGAGCTTTAAGGATATGCCCTTGAGAGTCCCTACAAACTGCTGCCTGCACAGAGAACTGTTCATGGATAGCAGTGTCAAAATTAACTTTGAAAGACCCAGTTGGAGGAGGAGACCAGTGTTCTAAAGCCACAGGAGAAGGAGAATTCCAAGTTGCAGCATGTTGAAGAGTTGTTTTTCTGATGGAATTTGCAAGATCATTGATGTCAGGGATCACACCTTCATGAAAAGCCTTGTTCTTGGAAAACCAAAGAAGATCACAAAGTACAGAATCAAAAATTTGAAAGAGGTGGGAGTCTGCTAGAGGGATACTTAGAGAGGAAAAAAGATTTATGATGCCTTTGATCCAGTTTGGGAGAGAGAGAGAGCAGGAGAATTCAGGGGCCAAAATGAATTTCTCCAGGCTACTCTAGCAAATATACATCTAAAGAAAAGATGAGATATGGAATCTTTTTTTGTTCTGCAGAGAGGGCAAAGATAGTCCAATTGTGAGATGGGAAAAATGGATTTCAATCTGGCTTTTGATGGTAAGATATCCTAGGCAATTTTTCAGAAAAAAAAAAGGACCAACCTAGCATTCAGTTTAAGTTTCCAAAGAGACTTCCAAGAGCTGGTGGCCATAAGAGAGGTAGCAATGGAAACCCTATTGTTACTAATCAGTTTGTGAGCTGAGCTAGTGGAAAAATTGCCATCAAATGAAGGGGTCTAGAGGAAACTAGAAGAAGGGGAAGGGTTGATGTGAATTTTCATGATCTCCAGTACACTTGAGGTAGTGAATAGGGAGACCAGAAGAGGAAAATTCCAATGGCCATTTGAAGAGATGAGGTCAGAGACCTTTAGGTTACGATGAGCTGACAGGCTGTGGGGAAGAGGAGAGGGGGAGAAAAGAGGTAGAGTTGGAATCCAAGAGGAGTTCCAAACAGATAAAGAAGAGAATTGAAGAATTTTGTGGCAAGCACCTAGTGAAATAAGAGGCTTTGTTTTGGTGATGCCTTTCCATAGCGAAGAAGTGGCAAAATCAGAGCCTTTGTTTCTTTTCTTCATGGCTGTAATAAATCTCGTTTTAGAATATTTTCTTTTTATCTGAAAAATTATTGTGAACAAACGAGATTTGGTTTCGAGTGGAGGCGGTAATAGATTTGAATTTCTTGTCGCCACCACTAATATGGGTAATCTAAGCGTTTTTTCTTTTACCCAGACTATCTTTTGACTTTTGGGGTCCTATATAATTCTCAGACCATAATTCTGTCGCAGAATAAGTCTGAGCAGAATTGGTGCATCAATCAATTCATAAAGACTGACTAAATTTAGTGTCATGTAGTAGATTGCTCCATGCTTCTGTATATATTGGCATTTGCCATGCATTTATGGGTTATTTGGCAGTTTTAGCTATGGCTTTTCTTGAATTGTGAATTTGGGTTTTGTACCGACTTATTCAAAGTAGCCATCTTTGTGTTTCAATTTATGGTTGCTAAAGTGGAAGTCAAAGCATAAGGACTTCATTTTTATTAAAAAATAAAATAAAAAAAGGGGTAAAGATGGACATGTGATAGAGCTATGTGTGAACTTCAATAATGTGTGCATATGTGATGGAGTGATGAGACTTTTGCTTTGACATTAATTTACACATTTATCAAACAAAGCAATTAAAGATTAGATTTGTGTGAACTTATCCTATATTCATGTTTTTTTTTATATCCAACTATGAGTCGTTTATATTTTTTATAAACTTGGTTTTATTGGATATGCGGATTTTGGTGAAAAGGAGATTGGTCTCAATTGCGGTATTTATTTTGAGATTGATAAGTTTTTTTTTTTTTGTGGAATATTTATTTCAACAATGTGTTTTATTTTTGTGAATATATGCATTGTTTTGTTTTTATGTATACATATAGTTTTGAGTATACATATTATTTTTATCCGTAAAATTGGGGTTTTGACAACTGCATTGAGATTTATTTCAGTCATATGTGATTATTATTTTGATTGAAATATTTTTTGTCGAACATAAATTATTAATGTGTTATGTTGTACATTTATGTTTGACATCAATATTTAAGCTTTATGATACAAGGATTGACAATTTCCTTCAAATGTGTTAAATTTAGAGCATAGAATCCAAAATTTAGAGCATACAATTTCCTTCGTCTTGAACGACAAGCATTTTTTATCCAAGAGATTTTCGGTATTATTTCTTGGAGATATGTCATTTTATGGCAGTAGTAAGTTATATATTTTTTTCATAAAACTTTGGTTTCAGCCCATTAGTTGATAAAATGCTATTGGTGTAACTCTTGCATACGTGCCACTTTATGATTTGTAAAATGACTCACATATAAGAGAGAAAGTTGAGTCAATGTATAAGAAACTCACACGTGAAGGGAAGAATTGTTGTAAATGCACGTGTGAGTGGTATGTCATATATTGAGAAATGAAATAAAGGGGTAAGTGTTATATTGAAGAAAACAAATGTTAATATCAGCTTATTTTGTATACACGTATTGTTTTGTATATATTGTTCATCATATTTGTGATTTTGAAATATTTGCTTATGAACATATATATATTAAGAAATAAATAAATGGTGCATGTATTATTGCTTGTGAAATTGTACGCACTCCTTTCGAGATTTATATGTAAATTTATATATATTCTTATTGAGATTAAAGAATTTTGTGCAATATGAATAATTGTGTTGTGTAATCGATGATTTTGAATGATTATGTACCTGTCTATCGTAGGACTAATCATGATAAATTATTGGGATTAACTGGTTTGATGTGGATAATGTTGTTGTACATTAGAATAAATGATTTTGTGTGGTTATATACTCACCTATCATGAGACTAACTATGATGAATTATTGGATTTTTATCAGATATTATTCGAATTAATTAAATAAATAAATTTGGGGTTATTATTTTTGTGAATTGTAACAACTATACTAAAGTCCATACGAATAATAACTTTGCCCTATCGGTAAATTATTATATGGTAGGATGCTTGGGACGATGAAGAAAATAGTTAGATACTTTGTACTTGGTTGCTCAGTCTTATCTTCTTGATAGCGGGTTATTTTAAGTCTTTGTATTTAATTATTTTGCTTTATCATGCATAAGAGTTCATTTTGTATTGTGGACAAGGCATAGAAAGAGTCTTTTGTGTACTATAGACTCTAGCATGAAATTGAGATAACAATAATGTATAAGAGTCAATTGTGTATTGCTGACTATAGCATGAATGTGAGATAAAAATAGTGCGTAAGAGTTCATTATGTGTTAGAGACTCTAGCATGAATTTGAGGTACAATTAATGTGTAAGAGTACAATGTGTATTTTGAACTCTAGCATGTGTAAGATAAAAGTCTTACTATTTGGTGAATGAAGATATTTATGAGTGCATATTTCTGTTTTCACATGCATCATAAATTTATTGTGGCATCCTTAATCCTTGGTGATCCCGACATGTCTCTCTTGGAAAGACACATATTTTAAAAATGTGATAACTTCCAAAGTCTCAAGACCCTTAAGTAATCATATTTGCGTTAACTGTATGTAGCTTGATGTGCACTTAAGTATGTACATAAAATCATATGATTATATTGTTGGTGTACTTGAAAAACACTTGAGTCATTGGAAAGTTGCAAAGAAGTACTAAGGTACTTGTAGGGGTGTTAGGGACTTTTGCGCCAAAGTAACGGTAATCTACATTCTTGATGTAGTTGGATATTGTGATGCCAATTATTTTGGTTGTCCAAGTTGTGTATTTGTGATGGTGGAAAGAGCTATTTTGTGGAAAAGTGTCATATAAACACTTATAGCTTTCTCAACTATGAAGATATAATGTGTAGCATATTGTAAAGCTACAGGTCAAGATACATGACTGCAGAATTTTATCTTAGAGCTGGGTATTCCATATGCCATTGTGATGTCGTTAGAGATATTTTGAGTTAATTCTGCAGAATTTTTTCTTTCTCTCAAAATATTATGAGCTCCTTGTGATACAAGCACATAAAATGTTTGATTGTTAGAGAGAAAGTTAATTGAATATTATGTTTGTGTAATGCTCCCATAGAACATATGTTGGCGGACCCACTGACCAAGGGTTTTGGCTCTTATAATGTTTCAGGAGCATGCGACTCATATAGGGTTATTAGAGTCTTTTGTTCTATTAAGTTAGTGGGAGTTATGTGCCTTGTATATATTGTGCGTATTTTTGTGTTACCATTTGCGTGCATTTGTGTTCACTATGACATTGATGTTGTGATACGAGACATTATGTGTGAGTCTCGGTGAGACATTGTATGTAAGTCTCAATGAGACATTGTGTATTAGTTTCAATGGGATTTGCGTGCATTTGTGTTAACTATGGCATTGATGTTGTGATACGAGACATTGTGTGTGAGTCTCGGTGAGACATTGTGTGTGAGTCTCGATGAGACATTGTGTATTAGTCTTAGTGGGCTTCATTTGAAAATATAGTGATCACTATTTGTGTTATTTGTGTCTTACACTTGCATTCTATTTTACTTGGTCACGTGATTGTAAGTATTTGTTATATGTCATACATCCTATCGGTGTATTCTAACTTGTCATTTGCAAACACATTTTGATCAGGTTATGTGTTTAGAATGCTTATTTGTGTTTATCTTGTGGTTAAATGATTTATGTTGTCCAAGTGGGAGATTGTTGTATTTATTCCTTTTGTGTGGACTAGCATAATCATTTGTTTAGTTGTAGGCCCATAATGGGATGGGCCAAATTTTGTAAACACATGAGAAAGCCCTTTACTCTCACCCTATATATAAATGAGGTTGGCTCATTAAATTTCATTAGGTCATTATGTGAAATTAGGGTTGAGAGTAATAGTCTCTATACACACACGAAACACAATTTTCTTCTATATGCTTGTGCATCTACAGGAAATTTGAGAAGCAGATATTGCAAGTTTGTCTCATGATTAATAGAGGTATGTGATCATCATCCTTATTCTATACATGCTATGAAAGAAAGAACATATCTATTATTAAATTATTCTAACAGAAGAGAGATACTTACCTGAGAGCTGTGACACCCAAAGAGAGTTTGCACCCGTGAGGAGTTTCCGACCTAGCTCGGCAAGGAGTGCTAGGTTCACATCTTTCATTTTCCTTAGGCCCAAACCACTAAGAGCTTTGGGAATGCAAAGTGAATTCCAAGACTTTAGGGAGAGGTTTCTTGCCTTTGTAGAGGGAAAACCCCCACCAGAAGTTCTTGAAGGATCTGTCCAATTGGCTGCAAATGCTTGAGGGCAGTAAAAAGGAACTCATTGCATATAAAGGAATGGCAGCAGCCACAGACTTGATAAGCATGAGTCTACCTGCTTGAGAGAGAGTTTTTGCACGCTAACCATTCATTTTGGAGTTTACCCTATCAATAATATTCTGGAAATCATCTTTTTTGGAGTGGCCAAAGAGAATAGGAAGGCCAAGGTAAGAGGAGTTGGCAGGGTTAGAGGAATAGGGCAGGATATTTAGGATTAAGGCTATGGTGGAGGGGTTAGTATTCTTTGAGAAGTTGATAGAAGATTTGCTGGAGTTGATTGACTGGCTAGACTAGAGGCAATACTTCTCAAGACAGGCTTGGATGTTGTTAGCTTCTTTTGGAGTAGCTTTTCCAAATATCAGCAGGTCATCTGCAAAGAGTAGGTAGTGCATAGCTGATGAGTTTCTGGAAATTTAGGAAAGGGGATAGAGGATCACCCTGCCTGAGTCCTCTTTCAGGAGAACACCTGCCAAAGGGACTGCCATTCAGAATGATGGAGAAAGAAGAAGAAGAAATGCACAGCCTTGGTTTAAGTATTTTTTTTTTAATTTTTAATTTTTTTATTTTAGTCTATTAAGTTGGCGTTTGTCTTTTAACATATATTATTGCCACATGCATTTTCAATAAGTTTAGCAAAATATGTGACATCTGTTTTTAGAGCATATGATTATTATATGTATTTTTATCCTGTTAAATTATTAATCTAAACACTAGGTTGGAGGATCCTAATTTGGAAAAAAAAAAAGCGTCATTTTCTTAGGCTATTGAACATTGGTAGAGTCCCCAAGAGGTAGCTCAATCGGCTGGGACCACGCCTCATGAAGCGGAGGTCACTAGTTCGAATCCCCCCTCCCCCCTCTTGTGTGGACATGTCAAAAAAAAAAAAAAAAAAAAACATTGGCAGAGAAGTAGCATATTCTAGCACTAACCTCCCTATGAGACTTAGGGCCTGTTTGGGTGTGCGTTTAAATGGTCTAAAAGTGCATTTAATACTAAAAAAAGTTCGTGTGAAAAAAAAAAAAAAGAAGTATATGTTTATTAAAAAAATTGAAAGCGCTTTTAAGGGTCCAATAAGCCAAAAAATGACCAAAACACACTTTTGGCAAAAGCTTAAAAATGAAGCTTTTGTTAAAAAAAAACGTTTTTTTACTTAAAAACTCTATTTCTCAAACGCAATCTCAAAAATGTTTTTAAAGCATTTAGATTGTGTTTGAAAAATAAAACTTTTAAGCCAAAAAAAAACTTTTTGGCAAAAACTTCATTTTTAAGTTGTCAAAAACGTGTTTTGGATCAAAATGATATTGTTGTAAGCTTTTGGGTTTTTTTTGTTGTTGTTGGTGATGGTAGGGTTCTTGTTTTGATGATGTTGATGTAAGGTTAATGGTGAGTGATGGTTGCATCAGAATGTATAGAGCATATTGTGGTTGTGTTTGTTATTGATGCTATAGAGGTTGTGTGAAAGAGGAACCTCAGTATTTTGGGAGTTGGGATATGATGTTGTAGAGTGGTATTGGGTTGGTTTGTAAAGCATGGTGAGAGTGTTGGAGAAATGTAAGGGTTTTGGAGTGTTTTCAAATGTGGAGAACATCTATCAGGGTGTTTTGATCTATGGAAATTAAGCGTTGTCATTCGATTGAACCTAGAATAGAACGATTTGATTGATATTTCGATCAAAATTCGATTGATCGATCAAACCCTAATTGATATTCCTTAGTAGATGAAACTAGTCATTTCGGAGTGATAGTGCAAATATGGCTAATACTTTTCATGTATTGTTACATAATCACTCAAAATTATAAGCAAATCAGTTATGTTACTTTAAGTACTAGACATGATATCTTAAACTATTCTCTCCCTTTTAACTAGCATCAAGCCATTCACTCAAAACTTCGAAATCTGACCTATAGCATCACCGAGAAAGTAAGGAGGCAAGTGAGGAGCTTATATGCGTACAAAGTATCTTAGTATTTTACAAGGGGGTTTGTAAGTTTACTATGGATGTACTTTGAATTTTTTTTTATAGTAAGTGATTTCCTAGGTATGACTGCTACAGAGTTATTTTATTTTATTTTATTTTTGTCATGTCTTTTTTATGTATTGAGTGTCTATATGTGCGAGTGAAAGAACATATTTGGAGTAGTTAAAAAAACATACTATGATGGCTCCCATGCTTTTTATTTATATATTTATTTAGTCTTTTATTCATAATATAATTTAATTTATGTCGAAAACAAAAAAGAAGAGAAAAATAGTGTTGATCATAAAATTCATAGTGGTTTTATTAATGTTGAAATATTGTAAAATGAAATTGCAAAATTTATGCCTTTTATAGGCATCAAAATGCTTGGAAAATGCCACATATTTAGTTGATAGCATGTTTGCCCAATTAGAATATTAGTAAGACTCAAGATGGTTTACACTAATCAGGTACGAGAATTTTCATTGCGGGAGTCGAACTCATGCCCTAATATTTACCTAACCACATGAGGATTAATGCCTTGATACCAATGAACCATCACCCTTGATGGTTACTATTTTGTTCTTTTTGATCATGACAAATTCACATTGTTCTTGAAAAAACTCTTGTTAAAAAAGGAACTCTACGTACCATTCTGATTCAATTTAAGATTAGGATAGTGTTAACAATTTATTTTGAGTTGCACTAATTCATACGGATGCATGTAATCTATGACACCCTAGAAAGTTAGTCCTATACTAGGTTGATGGATTGCCATGTAATCTGTAACACCTAGAAGTTAGTTCTATATTGAATGGGTAGATTATAAAAGTACTTATCTGAATGCTAAGTCTCAAAAAGTTCCCTCACTAGATGAAGCTTTATAAGTGATTTTATGGTCCCCAATGAGTAGTTCAATCGGTTGGAAATCACGCCTTATAAAGCGGAGGTCACTAGTTCGAATTCCCCTTCTCCCTTCTTATGTGGACATGTCAAAAAAAAAAAAAAAGTGATTTTATGGAGCAACAATTATAACTTAATTAATCATTTAGAGAGATGACGCCGATACAACTAACGTTTTTCTTATCATTACATAATCACTCAAAATTTTAAGCATCAAATAAGTTATATTACTTTAATTAGACATGATTGAAATATTTTGTCCCCCTTTTAACTAGCATCAAGACATTCACTTTCACTCACAACTTGGAAATCCTGACCTATACCATCAAAAAGTTCAAGTCCTTTGTTACTTTAATTCATGTCTAGTAAACAAATTTTGTAGGGATAAGTTCAATTAGGATCTTTGAATTACTACGTGTTTTGAAAAGACTCCCAAAATTTCAGAAACTCACAATTTCACTCTATGAACTTGGAATTTGATGTAATTGACCCACCTCTATCAATTTTTTTTCCATTAAACTCTTACTGAAACCACTAAAAAAACTAAATTACCCTTCAAATTTTTATTTTTTGTAAGTTTCAGGGGTATAATGGTTATTTACATTTAACGTCCAAAAATTGATGCAGGGGGTAGATTGCATCAAATTGAAAGTTTGGGAGTGAAATTATGAGATTTTGAAATTTAAAGAGGTCTTTTCAAATCGCGTAGTAGTTCAAGCGTTCTTTGTGAAGTTTCCCCAATTTTTTTATTTAGAACAAAACAAGTAGTTCTTACATTAAACTATTTAATTGAACATAAATCATAATGTGCATAAACCAATATCTCCTCATGCATACAAGGAAATGCAAATACATCTTGATTAGGCATTAACCAAACGTATTTTCTTATTGCACATAAATGAACCTTATTTATTCTTGGCATGCCTAAAGTAGAAGGCTTTTATCCTTCCAAGTGCATCCTCAAGCGAAGAATGCTCAATGGCAAAAGAAATTCGAAGCCAATTCTTCAGTCCAACGGTTATCCCTGGAACCATATATATATAATCATGAACAAGGAAGAAGAAAGAAAAGGAAGTCATGCCAAAGTATTTGGACCTCTAAATGCTTAAAAAGAATCGATATTAACCTCTCGTTTGTTTTGGCGTAAAATGTTTTCTAGAAAATGTTTTCCTATTTTTGAGTATTTAGTGCGATATAAAATATTGTTCAAGTTAAAAATGTTTTAAGTTTACCAAGTAAAATAGCATTCTTGAGACGTAAAATGGTTTACACTCCTCATCCGCGTAAACCATTTTTCGTCGCTTTTCCATACCACCGAGCAAGCAATTGTTGGACGATTTCTTAAGAGGCCTATTTTTTCGAACAGGTCTCAAGTTGCCTGAACACCTGCCTAGGCAAGTGGGCCCTAGAATAATCCTCCACAATTGCCTGCCAAAATTGCTAATAATATGGACAGACAATTGCATTGAATCTCAACCCCACCCCCAAAGGCTTTTCCTCTGCAACTCCTTTTTATCGTCTCTCTCTCTTCCTTACAATTTCTATGATTATGTGAACATCTAATATCTATGATCATTGTTAGTCAATATATGTATACTTTAATTAAATTTAATTTTTAGGTTGATTTTTTTTAGTTGTTTTATATTAATATGGTGTTTGGTAAAGGGGTTGGCTTAGACATCGTAGTTAATGTAGATTGATGTGAAAAAAAAAAAAAGTAAGAATGTTTGATATAGAAAAATGAAAAAGTATGAAAAAGTGAAAAAATTTTGTTTTGTAGTGATTTTTTTATATGAATAATAATAAAAAGTGAAAAAGTTAGAATATTTTGATGTTGATTTTTTTGGAAAATTGAAGTGAATAGTAACAAAGCAAAACCAACCCTTTTACCAACATTTTTATGTTAATATGGTTGAATGAAAATATAAGATATATTTTGTTCACTTTTCGTACTAGAAGATCATAAACACCAAAAAATGACTTAAGGTAAAACCATTTACCAACAAAAAAATTATTTTACACCGGAAGAAAGAGCATAAAAGTTGAAGATTTATATGTTAAAACATGCATTAATTAAGTGAGAAAACCACTCAACAAACATCTTTCTAGGGGAAACAAACAATTGTAGCCATGAAAGTATCAGGAAAATGTTCTAAAATTTGTTGAATTCTCACCTGGCAGAACAATCACGGATTCCTCCTTGGCCAACTTCATACAGAAGTCCAAGTCATCAGTAACTCCTTCAAGTAGTGACAGATTTAGCTTTACCTGGTACATACTCAAAAAACAAAATCATAATTTGTTTAACAACTCTTCAAATGTTTATTTTAAAGCATATATATATATATAATCTCAAACTAGTGTTTATGTCCTTACCATTACAGCCATGGACCCTTCTGGTTTGTGTGGACAAGTCAAGCAAGGAATCTCTTTAATTCTCTCATATAAAAGGTTTGCGTCTTCTCTCAATATGTTTAG
The DNA here is from genome assembly GCA_006937295.1 of Carpinus fangiana. NCBI lineage: Eukaryota > Viridiplantae > Streptophyta > Magnoliopsida > Fagales > Betulaceae > Carpinus > Carpinus fangiana. The sequence continues at coordinate 5,796,179 of CM017326.1, read as the reverse complement.
AATTTTTGAATAGAAATCCTCCTCCGTTTTCTCAAGGATTCGGGTAAGTGCACCCTGAACAAATTAACCATTTCTCAATTTTAAGCTTTATGAAAATAAAAGGGCAGAAAAGGTATTGCAATATTCTTTTTCGAGTTTATATATAGAAAAATAAACTGAAACTAGGTACCTGTAAGACGGTTGGGGGGTCAGAGGTGATGTCGAGATAGCTCCTTAGGCTCTCCACAAACTGGAAAGAAGAAAAAACAGGTATTAATTAATTAACTTCATCATGAAATCAAGGTAAAAACATTAATTCATGTAAGCATGCATAAAATTTCTCATTGAGCTATTATTTTGCTACATGTATAGGGTTATATATACTGTAGAAAAATACGGTGTAAAAAAAAAATAGGGACAGTTGTTTTCTCAAGTAGTGCAGCAAAGTTACACTAGCTTAAGGACTCACAACTAAAAGTAGAAGAAAAATCAAAACTAAATGGGAAAATATACTTCTTATTTATGAAATATTACAACAACATTAGAAAAAATTTGGGTTGGACCACACTCGTACAAGATATAAGAAGGTTTCGATGAGATATTATGGGATAAGAGGCTTAGATATATATATATATATATATATATATATATATATATAAGGACTCACACTTCACTAACAAGATACGTATGAATTTTCATGTAACCAAAAAAGAACAATGAATTTGCATTAATAGAGATGATAATAATGTTTCATGGGAAGTTATAAGGTTGTATTGAAATATGAAGAGGGTTGAATGAGGGTAGTGATTGTTAGATGACCAAGATAGAAAGTGGTAAGGTAAAAAGGCTAAAAAAAAAGAGAGAATATATAACACGTGTCATCCATCATTAGTAAATGAGTCCCCTCACATTCAAAATTTCGTAAGTTCCTCACTACATCACTAAAAACAAAATGAACACAAGTATGATAATAAACCCTTAAATAGTGAATATTCTAATATCAAATTTGAAAAACGTGTATATATTCTAACATCGTCAAAAATTGACAACTCTTATTTTTTGTATTGGGTTTGGGTTGTGTCGAATCATAGGTCTAAGATGATATAGATTAACTACAGGGACGAAGCCACGAAGCCANTTCCTGGAATTGGGGGGGACCATGGTTCCAGCCGGTTCCCCCCTCCCTCCGTCACTGATTAATTATAACTCAACTTATTTAATTAAATGGATTAGACTCATTAACCATAATCCATCAATTTCATGCATGATTTGCAAGTTGTGTTAAAAATTGTAAGCTAGCTCTAAGTTAAACCTTATGCAACTCGCTATAGAGGCAACATTCTAAGCTAGTGAAACCAATCATGGCCACTGCATTACTATGTCAAATAGGTCAATTGTGAGATATAGATTGATTGGAAGCAGAGAATACCAACCCCAGATTCTTTAAAGATGCCATTGGGGTCAGTTGTCACGATCCAACCAAGTCGCCATCCAGGAACAATCCATCTCTTTGATAAAGACCCAAGTGTTAAAACAGGCACAATGGATCCAAACACTCCCATGGGCACAAATGGATTACTCCCAAAAGCTAGATGGCCATAAACTTCATCTGAAATCACAAAAATCCCAAGTTTTCTAGCAGTCTCTGCGATCTAAGTTGACAAAAACACAACAATAATTGAAACTTTCAGTTAGAAATTAAAGAACATTGTTTTCTTCAAAATTTACAACGTAGATATATGCAAATTAACACACGCACCTTTTTCAAATGTTGGTATGTAAAGACATTCCCACATGGATTGCTGGGATTGATGATAACCATAGCCACTGTATTCTCATCCACAAGAGCTTCAACAGAATCAATATCAACCTCCCAACCTTTTTCAGGCAGAAGATCGAAGTGGCGAGCTTCAAGGTTACTGCAACCCACACGAGCTTCATATTGTGGGTAGCCTGGTCTGGGAAGCAGAATGTTGGCACCAGGACAAGCAAGAACAGATACCACAATTTCTATTGCTTGGGTGCAACCAACTGTGAGATAAACATCATCTGCTGATAGTTGGTATGGGAGATCTTTAGAAAGATGTTCTGCAACAGCTCTGTCATGAATGGAATTGAAGCAACTAGATTATTATTCTATGGACTAAGTTTTATGCGTGATTGTTTTGTCTTATTTACTATAATTGTAACATTTTACACAACATTTCTATATACAAACTGAGAATGCGTACGTATACTAGTAATTAATACGTGATATGTCTCCAAGAGGTAGCTCAATCGATTGGAATTACGTCTAATAAAGCAAAGATCACTAATTCGAATCACTATTCTCCTCTTGTGCGAACATATCAAAAATTAATATGTGATCTTAACCTTTTGAGTATTTTGATTAAGTGGAGGGTTTTTCTTTTTTCTTTTTTCTTTTCTTTTCTTTTTTTCTTTTTTCAAACTCGGTTGGGTGAATAAATTTGAAGGATTTTTATTTTTTATTTTTAAAATAACTTGGGATAATTATATTTTGTCCCTATGAACTACAGTATCTTGGCACTTTTTTCCTATGAACTACTAACTATGACATCAGATCCCATCAAACTATTATTTTATGACAAAAAGCCTTCTTCCATCGATCAAATAGATTAAAATTGACGGTCAACAGATCATGTGCAAGTCATGTACCCTCACTTTTCATGTGTTGGATTAGGGTTTAAGAGGATATAAGTGTCATTTTCTCGATTTGAAGTGAGGGCAAAAATAATTACCCCAAATAATGTCCTTATATATTATGAAAACTGAAATAAATAAAAATAAAATCGTTAAATGCATTTAGCCAAAAACATTTAAAAGGCAGGAACACCAGAAAATATTGGAATCTTTACTGAGAAACTGCAGGCCAAAAGAAAAGAGTCGTAGAAAAACCGTCTTTTGTGCCGACACGACAAAAAGAAAAAGCCACGTGACTCTTCTTATTGACGCTTGAGGAGACCCCACAACTTGAATTTGGAACTTGATCAATTTTTTGTTTAAAATTTTTTATTCTATATCCAAATTGCAAATAATTTTAGACAATACATTTTAGAATTTTAGAGTAAGTATTTTTTTTAATACCTTGGTTTGCACTTTTTATTTTTCTCCTTAAGTTTTTAAAATAGTCAAATCTGGTATATTACCTCGTTAATTTTCATCAGTCCCAATTAACGAAATTTCACGCCATTGCTATATAAATGAGCTGTAAGGTCAACATCTGTCCCTAGTTTCACGTTGGCACATGTAACTAACCACATCATCTAAACCCAAATCGAGCTCGAGTTTGAAGAAGGAGGAATCCGGTTAGACGATGTTTCAGATTTGATTTTGCATTTTCTCATAAGGTATTAGATTTAACTGTTTTAAAAACCTAAGAAAAAAAATAAAAAATTACGAACCAAGGTACTAAGAAAATATTTAACCCAATATTTTAAGAGAATTTGTATAAAATTTATCTATTTTTATGGTAAATTCTATATGAACCATTTCATATGAACCGTGATCCTATGACATTGCGAGATATGTTAACGACTTTTTCTAAAACTTTTTCTCTTATTTTAATTATATCCGCCCCTACTTTCACCCACCACACCGCCGCTCATACTAATCTATCACTACCCACCCACCCCCATTCGTTGTATTAGACATTTATAGATTGATGGGTGACGCCGGCGGCTAGAAAGAGAGAAAGTTTGAGCCGCCAAGCCACCATTTTATTACGTGGCCTATTTTGGCCACGTGCAATATCTTAGATATTCGCGGGATAGCAATCTCTTCTAATCAAATCCATTTTAACGCAAATCAGAATCTGAATCTGAATCGTACGTATACACTTACCACTTCCAATAATATATATGAAAACGATCTAAAGACTCATTTTGCTATCAAAAAAAAAAAAAAGAATTAGAGGGTAATGGAGGATGAAATATTTGAACTAAAAACCTCTTGCTTTCAAACCATTTTAAATAATAAATTTAATCAACATTTTAATAATAAATAAATGAATATACATATAGAGAGAGAGAGAGAAGGTTGAGGGGTTTAGAAACATACCTCCTTGCGTCAGCAACACCAACGGTGGGAGGATAGCTGTTGAACTTAAAGGATTGGACGGCATCAGCAACGGCATCTGCAGCTGAAGAGGTAGTCTGATAGCTGGGAAACATGGTGGGGTCAGCACGGCCGAGAGGAATGGTGGACCGTTCATCGTCCTTGTTACGATTTGCCATCAGCTGGTTGAGAACACCTCGGACGGAGATGGAGGAAGCGTTTAGCTCTTGGTTCCCTTGGAAACCCCATTTCTTGTGTCCCAGCTGCTCCATGCTTAATTNTATTTGAACTAAAAACCTCTTGTTTTCAAACCATTTTAAATAATAAATAAATGAATATATATAGAGAGAGAGAGAGAGAGAGAGAGAGAGGGGGAGAGATTGAGAGAAGGTTGAGGGGTTTAGAAACATATATACCTCCTTGCGTCAGCAACACCAACGGTGGGAGGATAGCTGTTGAACTTAAAGGATTGGACGGCATCAGCAACGGCATCTGCAGCGGAAGAGGTAGTCTGATAGCTGGGAAACATGGTGGGGTCAGCACGGCCGAGAGGAATGGTGGACCGTTCATCGTCCTTGTTACGATTTGCCATCAGCTGGTTGAGAACACCTCGGACGGAGATGGAGGAAGCGTTTAGCTCTTGGTTCCCTTGGAAACCCCATTTCTTGTGTCCCACCTGCTCCATGCTTAATTTGGTGGCCGGAAAAACAGCAAGATTAGCTCGATCGAGTATATATATATATAAAAAAAAGATAGTAGAAATGCTAATTAATTCATAAGTAATATTATGAAAATAATAATAATAATAATAATACTTTGGAAAAGGACAAAGAGGGAGAGATTTTATGCCCATGTTGTCGGTTTGGTTTGTGTAGACAGACAAAAGTTTAAAGTGTACTCAATTTTGAACCGTACCGTTTCTATCCTTTGAAAGTTTGGTATATATGTAGCTTTCTTTTTTTTTTTCTAAGGGTAGATTATAATAATGTTGAAATTTTAAGCAAGATTTTAAATATAATGCAACAGATATTTGAACACAGTCAATCACAGCAAAGAAGAGATAGCATTGAAAATTCAAAGTTTAAATTTTTAATAATATCTCTGCTTTGTTGTGATTGGCTGTGTTTGAATATCTTGCATCATACGTAGAATCTTGCTTTACAAAAATATTGTACAATGAATATTTTACATCAATGCCATTGATCATGTTGTTTTATTTTATTTGTTTCGTCACTTCTTGAGTTTCCGTTGGAAAATTTTTAAACATGCAATTGTGAGAGGATTTTTTTTTATGGGATTTAACTACCCGAGTAAGTTTCGGGCTGTCCAAACACCTTTTTGAGCATATAGGCCTCACACTGACTCTCACAGTTACTCACCCAAATTACAAACAATAAGCATGAGCGGACAATTGCACTAAATTTTAATTTCATTTTAGATGCCTTCTAATCTTACTCATTTTCTCCGTAACCCTTATTGTTGTCTCTTTCTCTCTCTTTTTCACAACTCCTCAGATTATATAAAGTTTGTCGGTATGTGTGTGTTTTAATTAAACAAAATTTTTAGATTTGTTTTTATTTATTTATTTTGTTTATGATAGTACTTGTATTTTCTGAATAACATTTTATATTTATGGGTTAATTTGATTAAATGAAAATATAATAATTGTTGATTTTTCATACTAGTCAAACATCTGAAAATATTGTCTAAGAGAAAACATTTTATGCCAAAACAAACAAAGCGTAAGAATAATTATTTTATTTCTAATCCATACAAAATCTAATTAAATAATTTTTTTCAAACATAATAATAATAATAATTTAGAAAGGACAAAGAGGGAGAGATTTTATTTCATACATACAATTTTGATTGCATATCATCATAATTAACGACATAAAATAAATAAATATAGCATCTACACCCAAGCAACTGAAAATGCAAATACAGCCTCATTAGGAGGAATTAACCAAACTTTAGAATATACTAAAAAATGATTTTATTGCTGTACACAAATGAACCTCAATATTCCTTCTTGGCATGCTTGTTGTAGAAGGCTTTTATCCTTCCAAGTGCATCGTCAAGCAAAGAATGCTCAACAGCAAAAGAAATTCGAAGCCAATTCTTCAGTCCAAGGGCAATCCCTGGAAGCATATATATATAATCATGAGCAAGGAAGAAGAAAGAAAAAGGAAGTCATGCCAAAGATTATATGAAAATATATTATCATTATTAGCCAATACGTACATGCATATTTTTAATGTTAATATAATTGAATGAAAGCAAAACAAAATATTAATAAATTTTCCGAACGATCAAAATGGCAGAAAATGTTCTCAATTGAAATCATTTTTCTGAAAAATTATTTTAGCTGAAAACATTTTTTTAACAATGAATATTTTATGTCGAAACAAACGAAGTTGATGATTGAAAATTTATATGTTAAAGCATTAAATGATATTGTCATATATATGTTGGAGACAACAACTCAAGAAACATGTTTTTAATTAGCCATGAGAGTAGTAGGAAAAGGTTCTGAATTGTTCAATTCTTACCTGGTAGAACAATCACAGATTCTTCCTTGGCCAACTTCATACAGAAGTCCACATCATCAGTCACCCCTTCAAGTAGTGATAGATTTAGCTTCACCTGTACGTTACATACTAAAAAAATAAAAAAAATAAAAATCTTCAAATGTTTATGTTTATTATGTTGAAGCATAATATAATAATTTCAAAATGTCTATGTCCTTACCATTACAACCATTGACCCTTCTGGTTTGTGTGGACAAGTCAGGCAAGGAATCTCTTTAATTCTCTCATATAAAAAGTCAGCATCTTCTCTCATTATGTTTAGAATTTTTGAAAAGAAATCCTCCTTTGTTTGCTCAAGGATTTGGGTGAGTGCCCCCTGAACGCATGATAAACTATTTCTTAATTTTTTTTTTTTTTTTTTAGGATATAATTAATAAGGCAAGTTGTATGCATGCATATCTCATAAAACTTCACTTGCTTGTCGATGTTTAGGTACTTTTGCAATCGTACCATTAAACTTTAAAAAATGTCAATATCAGATTGCCATGTTTCAAAAATTTGTAATGTCACTTCTCCGTTAAGATTTTACAAAAATCATTAAGGAGGAAGTTAAAATCCCCAAAATGCTCCCATTTTTTTTCTAAAAAAAATTATTATTATTATTTTTTTACATAAAAAAAAAAAAACAAAAAAAAAAAAAACTTATATTAAAAAAACTTAAACTAGGTACCTGCATGAAGGTTGGGGGATCAGCGGTGATTTCGAGATGGCTCCTGAGGCTCTCAGCAAACTAGAAAGAAGAAAAACATGATCACGAAATCAAGGTAAAAACAGTAATTCATTTAAGCGGGCATAAAGTTTCCCATTTAGTTGTTATTAGAACTTGAAGGTGATGCATCTGAATCTTTTTTTTTTTTTAGACATGTCCATACAAGAGGGGGAGGGGGATTCGAACTACTGACCTACGTTTTATGAGGCATGATCCTAACCGATCAAGTTACCTCTTAGAGACATGATGCATCTGAATCTAGTACCATGCCAATTAACAATTTTATTGTAGATTTTTTTTACTACATGTATAGGGCTTATATATATACTTGAGAGATTTATGGGTATACATTCAAAGCAGAAGGGTACGGTACGTAACTCCATCCCTAAGGTACAACCTAATGTAGGAATTCATTTTCATTTAAAAAAAAAAAAAAATTATAAGCGTGCGTGAAGAAACACCACTTAAAGGAACCTTATCACTTACGCTACATAGACTGGTTGAGGGGTTGCAATTCGTACTCACGTGTTGGGTTCAAGTCGTGTCAAAATATGAGTATAAGACAATATTAGTCAATATTAACCTAACCCATTTAATTAAACAATTCAAACCCCATAACTCTAACCTCTTAATTTCATGTTGGGTTTATGCCAAGTTCATAAGTTGTAAAAAAAATTGTTAACTCTTATATCTTATGTTGAGTTCAAGTTCATGTCAAGGCATGCGTTTAAGATTATATAATCAACCTTAACTTAACTCATTTGATTAAATGGGTTAGACACCTCAACCTTAAGTCGGTAATTTTATATACTAAATTCATGTCGAATTCACGGTTCGTGGGTCGTCTAAAAAATTTTCAACCCTAAGCGTTACTATGTCAAATAGGTTAGTTGTGAGATATAGATTGATTGGAAGAAGAGAACGCCAACGACCCCCGATTCCTGAAAGATGCCATTGAGGTCACTTGTTACAATCCAACCAAGTCGCCATCCAGGAACAATCCATCTCTTTGACAAAGACCCAAGTGTTAAAACAGGCACAATGGATCCAAACATTCCCATGGGCACAAATGGATTACTCCCAAAAGCTAGATGGCCATAAACTTCATCTGAAATCACAAAAATCCCAAGTTTTCTTGCAGTCTCTGCAATCTAAGTTGACAAAAACACAACAATCGAAACTTTTAGTTAGAAAGAACATTGTTTCCTCAAAATTTACAACATAGATATATGCAAACAGACGTACCTTTTTCAAATGTTGGTATATAAAGACATTTCCACATGGATTGCTGGGATTGATAATAACCATAGCCACTGTATTCTCATCTGCAAGAGCTTCAACAGAATCAAGATCAACCTCCCAACCATTTTCGGGCATAAGATCGAAGTGGCGAGCTTCAAGGCTACTGCAACCCACACGAGATGCATATTGCGGGTAGCCTGGTCTGGGGAGCAGAATGTTAGCACCAGGACGCGAAAGAACAGATACCACAATTTCTATTGCTTGAGTGCAACCAACTGTGAGATACACATCATCTGCTGATAATTGGTATGGAAGATCTTTGGAAAGATGTTCTGCAACAGCTCTGTCATGAATTGAAGCAAAAACATTATCAATTTCATTGGATTAGTCTGATATTTTGGCATATATGAACTCATTTTCTGAATTTTATTGAACAATCCTATTTCTACTGACAATGTTTCCTTCAAACTGGGGTATAATAAATTGATTGGACGTTTGTAATTCTCACTTGGCATTTACTAAAATACAATAATCACTTGCTCTAAAAGTGCAGCTTTAGGTTCTGTTTGTTTCGACGTAAATATATATATATAGAAAATGCTAGGATTTTTCCAGTATTTTCCCAACTGTGACATGATTTTTAAAATTACCATTGAATTTGAAATTATTATTAACTTTTAATCTATTGATGATTTTAAAAGCTACATCATAATTGAGAGAACACCAGGAAAACACTAGAAGAACATATATTAAATAGGCTGGAAAGACCAATTGTGGCTATCTTATCTGGATGTGACCATAGTGGCACCTACTTGCTGGAAGTTGCACATGAGGGGTTTAGACAGTGGGAACCGCAGGCGCTCCCTCAAGTCTGACTGTCATAGCCTAACCCTTCCCATCAGGGCATCAATAAAAATTCAATGCAGCTAATACTAATTAGGCATATGTGGAGATTTTTCACTGCGGATATTCGAACCCACAGTGCCCTAGTACATGCCGTGACCACTTAAAAATTTCTTTGGGCCATTGATCCATCACCCTTGATGGTGATTGTATAATTTATATTGTTTTCAATGGAATGAATTTGTGGAACAGTTAGAATTTTGATCATCATACCCCATGAGCTAGCCATGAATATATACATTATTTTCAAAAAAAAAAAAAAAAAATTAGAGGGTTACGTGTGTGTGTATATACATATATAACAATCCTTTAGGGTGGTTGTTAAATGGTCTAATGAAATCCTCAAAGTGGTAAGGTACATCCTAGAGTATAAGTTTGAATCCCGCAATAAAAATCTACATGTCTCATTAGTGTAAACCCGCCATCCTAGTAGGGTTAAGTTTAGAATAATCACAGTTTGTCTCTTCCGTTTGCCTTTTCTACTTATATATATATATATATATATATATATATATATATACATGCGGAGGGTTTAGAAACATACCTCCTTCCCTCAGGTATACCAACGTTGGAAGCGTAGGAGTTGAAGTTAAAAGACCGGACAGCATCAGCAACGGCATCTGCCACAAAAGGGGTAGTCCGATAGCTGGGATACATTGAAGGGTCAGCACCGCCAAGAGGAATTGTGGACCGTTGATCCTCCTCGTTACGATTTGCCATCAGCTGTTTGAGAACACCTCGGACGGAGATGGAGGAAGCCTCTAGCTCTTGGTTCCTTTGGAAACCCCATTTCTTGTCTCCCAGCTGCTCCATCATCATGCCTTGGTCCAAAGCTAACAACAAATGTTAAAGTATATGTGATGTTATACACTAGTAGAAAGATATACAGATGGGTATTTATAATCATAATTAATTATTTCTTTTTTAAACTCACTTGTCTCAATAACACATCAAATTTTGCATTTATTTGAACCATGAGATATAATGATACGGAGGTCATTAGTTCGAATCTACATCTCCTCTTGTACAAACATGTCAAAAAAAAAAAGATTAAAAAATAACGGAACGAATCTTATAGTTTAAAAAATTTGAAGGATTCGAATCAGAATAATAAACATAATACTTTGGAAACGACAAGGAGGGAGATATTCTGTAATGACTATGTTGTCAGTTTGTCGGGGACAAACAATAGTTTAAGCGTAATCAAATTTGAACCGTTTCTATGTTTGAATGATGAAATGATTCTTCCAAAAGAGAGAAAGGAGAGGTGAACCAACATCATAGTGGTTTTATTAATGATAAAATATTGTAAAATGAATGTTTTACACCAATGCCATTCATTCCCTTTTATTATATGTTTTTTTTTTTTTTGTTGTCACGTACGTCCTTTTCATGTGCTGAGTTTCCGCTGCCCTCCTGCACTTTGGGACTTGTAATTGTGAGAGATTTTTTTCTTCTTTGCAACTCCTCAAATTATATGAAAATATATGATCATTATTAATCAATATGCATGTATTTTAATTAAATATAATTTTTAGGTTAATTTGTTTTAATTGTTTTATATTCATTTTTTTATGTTGTGAATAGATTTTATATTTATGGGTTGATATGAATGAATGAAACTATCATAAATTAATATTTATTGGTTTTTTGTATGAGTTAAATGTTTAAAAATTACGTCAAAATAAACTGAGCTTAAAGAATAATTATTTTATTATTAATCCATACAAATGCTGATTAATTAATTCTTTCTCAAACATTAATAATAATAATAATAATAATAATATGGGAAAACTTCATTTTGGCCCCCTAAACTATTATGCGATTTTACAAACCCCTAAACTTTAAAATTTTCCACTTTGGACATCTCAACTTTAAATTGCTCTCAATTAGAACCCTTCCGTTCATTTTAGCCGTTAAAATTTTTTTTTTAAAAAAAAAGACAAAAAAAAATCCCTGATTTTCGTTTTTTAAAAAGATTTTTTTAAAAAAATTGGAAGTTTGAATTTTATACAAAATTTAGGGTTATAAACGTCATGTAACGTTTAAAATATGACGGAGGGGTTCACATTGTGAGCAATTGAAAGTTTAGGGGTCCAAAATGAGATTTTAAAACTTGAGGGAATGTGTAAAATTGAGTGGAAGTTCAAGGGAGTAAAGTGAAATTTCCCTAATAATAATAATTATAACTTGGAAAGGACAAAGAGGGAGAGATTTTATATGACCATGCTGTCAGTTTGTTTGTACAAACAAAAGTTTTAAGTGTATTCAAATTTGAACCGTTTCTATGCTTAAAAGTTTGATATTTAATAAGTCTTTCAAAAGAGAAAAAGGAAATATAAAAGAAACAACACAAAGTTTGATGGAGTGTAGTACAAACAACACGAGGAAAATGCCAATTCAGAAATTCAAAAGAAGAAGGAATAGCAACTCGTGTGGATCAAGCAACAATTAAAATGCAGCAAATTGCATTCTTACGTGGGGCCTAGTTGAAGAAAATAAATAAAATCTCCTCATCCATAATTTACGAAAATATCCAAAGACTAAATCTTTTTTCGAACTTTATTATGATGATTCCCTTAAAAAAAATTTATATTGATGTCGTTGTTCGATAGGTTTATCGAATTCTTTGAAAATATTAATTAATATTCTTTTTTGATAACCAAGGCATTCAAGGCTTGGCCCTGACTAAATCCTTAGGGTATGCAGTACAAAGCGCTCCTTCCACATAAATCAAGTGAAGCTCGAGCTTTCGGCCACTTTGTGGCCCTAAGAAATTTCCTTCCACTTAATTTTTTCATGATTCACAGAGGCTTCTGATTCCCTCTTGCTGGAGACTATGTTATAAAATGAACAATATTTTCTATTCCAATAATCAAACATCATTGTACACATGGAGTTCAAAAACATCTAAGAACTCCTTTATGGTTCAAGGAAATCAAATAAAAGCATGGATCAACAACAGGACATTGTTGATTACAATTCACCAAAAACAACATAACATGATCGGATCAAGCAACAGGAAGTTGCAGATCACCACCCCTTCTTCATTATATCTTGCTTGATTAGCAAGACTTCAAAGAGGGGATTTTATTAACAAACCCTATCACACTTATTATTTTCAACATTCATGGAAACCACCATGAGAAACTAGCTTGAGCTTATTGTTTCTTGGCATGCCTTTTGCAGAAGGCCTTAATCCTCCCTAAGCCATCTTCAAGATCTGAAGGGTCGATTGCAAAAGTGATGCGCAGCCAATTTTTCATCCCAACAGCCAACCCTGGAGGAGGAAAAATCCGAATTAAATTATTATCGCATTTTGTTTTTAAAATTATTATCGCATTTTGATTGTGAGGGAGAGACTTAAAAGCACCTAAATTATTACTTCTTCTAGTCCTAAACCACTAACAATTTTGTTTGGTAAGATAGAGCTTGTATAACTTAGTTATGATGATTTCCTTGTTGGTTTTTCTTTTTCTAGTTAGGTGATTCCCTTTGTATACTTAGGGGTGCCTTACGCTTTTAATAGGATTGGTTTATTACTTATCAAAAAAGAAATATTTAAAATGTCAAAATTATTACTTCTCCAGTCTCAAAATAGATGGGTGTTTTCTTTTTTGGACTATTCCAAATTATATATATATTAATTTTCTAAAAATGACCATTCTCATATCATCCTCAATTTTGAATTCAACTTTTTCGGCCTCTTAAGGATATTTTAGAAGGCTATTTTATTTTGTTTCACAAATGCATGACGTTTGCAACCTTCCAATTATTTTGAGATGGAGAGAGTAATGGTATTTTAGAGTTGCATTTACTTGAACTCTTAAAGAATGGTATTTTATGGAACTTTTCTTTACATAATTTAGGTTTTAGGGTTTAGGATTAAATTATTATACACAATTTTTTTTTTTATTAGTGTATAATATATCTACCTTTGGAGTTTGGTGTTTAATTGAACTTGTAAATTGGATTTTGTCTAGCTCAAGGAATCTTAAAGACCTCGTTGCATACCTGGTAAAATAATAACTGATTCCTCTTTAGCCAGCTTGAGACAGAACTCCATATCATCATTAATGTCTTCCAATAAAGACACGTTTAACTTGGCCTGTGACAAAATTTACAGTCAAAATTAACATCTTCAATACATTATATTTATCTGTGAGCACGAATATGTCAAACATTTGATGCCCTTACCATCACAAACATGGATCCTTCTGGTTTATTTGGACAAGTAATGCAGGGGATCTCCTCAATTCTATCATAGCATATGCATGCAGCCTCCCTTAGGATGTCAATAACCTTTGAGAAGAAATCTTCGCCAGTTTTTTCAAGGATATGAGGAACCGCACCCTGGTACATAAATACATTGCTACATTCAAGAGAAGGAAAAGAGGAATGTATGGATGATTACAGTATTTCTCTATTACTATGTCACACCTCACAAGTTTGTCCAAATTAAGTTTGATTAGTACACCAAGAAGCTGGTACTCACACACAAAAACATGTATAATGGCCCAAGAACACTATTGAAAATTATGCATTTTAGCAAAAAGAAGAGGGAAAAGAGAAAAAGAGTTATGGCGCCAGGCCGGACATCAAAACAAAAAGTGCAGGAAACTTGGTAAGTGTGGTGAACGGTGCATGAGAGCGCATTGGGGATCCTCAAGGTGAGTGGAATCTTCTCCAGTGATCGGAGGCCAGATATACCAGGAATTTGTACTAATTTTGCTTGCTGTCCTTTTTGGGATAACCCCTGCCATATTACTTTGTTAAGAAGTCTGTAGATCTCAGGTGGAACCAATAAGGTAAGGTGGAAGTATTCTCCTTGAAGAATGGCCTCTATATTCTTCGGTTCACTGATGAGAGCACTTGTGATGCAGTCATGGAAGCTAAGATTTGGCATATTTCCAATAAGCCTTTAATCCTTAGAAAATGGAAGCCGGGAATGCAGTAGGAGAAGATAGATGGATCTTCCATTCCAATTTGGATTTAACAAGTGCACTTGCCAATAGAGTTTTGGAGCCCTATATGTTTAGGCTATGTGGCTAGTAGCGTTGGCAATCCTCTCTATGCTGACTCAGTTACTGAAGAGCAGCAAAGATTGGGTTTTTCGCATATATTGGTAGAAGTCAATCTGAACTCGGATTTTCCTAGAGAAGTTGAGCTTGACATGGGGGCAGGGGAAAGGATTACCATTGGGATTGAATATCCATGGATACCCCAAAATGTAAAGCCTGTAACTTGTTTGGACATGTTGCTTTTGCTTGGTCAAAGCAGGAAAAGAAAGTCCAGGCACAGAAGAGACAAGTGGAGGTGAGTAAACCGAAAATGGAAGTATATAAGTAGGTGGCTAAAGAGGATGGAAGTCGGAAGGGGACTCTTGATAAAACAATTCACATTGCAAGTAGGGGTAATAGGAGTATATCTCCTAAAGAGTCGGGAAGGAAAGAATGTGTTAATTCTTTTGCTGCACTGACTAAAATGGCTGACAAGGAGAGTTGAATAAAGGGAGTTTATGGAGAATAGAATACATAGACTTAATACAACTTTCTTGGAGATATTTGAAGCTGCACTGGGGAGATAGGTGTGGATGACGAAAATAAGGAGAGTGGTTTTTCTCCTACACTCATATGTTGATGGAAGTACTAGCTTGGAACATACAGGGACTAAATGATCCCCTTAAACAAAAAGAGGTCAAGAGTAGTGTAAGGAGGTTGAAAGTAACTATCATTTGTATATTGGAGAGTAGAGTTCCGGATGTGAATGAAAGAAGGATAATAGAGAATATTGTGCTTGGATGGGATGTCTTACACAACTATAATAGTCATTATCTTGGCCGAATATGGGATTGTTAGAATCCAGGTTTGGTTAATATATGTACTGTGCAGGAACATAATCAAGCCATTAGCTGTGAAATAACTAAGCTTAATGGTAAGTTGAACTGGTTCCACACATTTGTATATGGAGCAAGGGCGCACTTTACCTGTGAAATGTTCTTTGTGTGTTCTGCAGAAGATGTATTGAAGGAAAGGGGCACTTGTTTTTTAAGTATAGCTTTTGTAATAGGATCTGGAAGTAGTGCTTGAGTAGATGCATCATAGATCATCCTCCTCCTGTTTGGGAAGATATTATCGAGAGAAGGTGTAAAAGAGTAGAAAGGTAAGGGATTGAAATATTTGTTTGGGAGCTTCAGTCTACAATATCTAGACGGAAAGAAATAACATTAGACATGGAAATCAAGTGCAAACTGAAGAAAATCATCCAGAAGATTAGATGGGAAGTTAGAATGAGAATATTAGCTAAAGGAAGATTTAAGAGAAGCAGAGAAAACGAAGCTTTGTGCGGTAGCTGGGGTCTGTCGATTTTTGAAGTTTGACTTTTTTTTTTTTTTTTTTTTTGGTAAAGATGAGAATTCAGTTGTAAATGTACATAGGTGTCCCTTTTGTAGACAGCAGAGGTTGTTGTTTTACAATGTAAATGTGTTTTCATTGAGTAGCTGCTAATATGCAGCTGGTTTCCAGTTTTTTAAAACCTGGAACTGTTGTAAACTTTGAATTTTTCTTTAGTAAAAATACTTATTCATCCAAAAAATAAAAAAGAAGAAAAAGAAGCTCCTCCTCAGTATTTTAGGGACCCCAAAGGGATATCATGTTAGTATGCTAAGGATTGGGAGTAGAAGCCAATAGAATCTTCGGTTCTTTTCTTTTTTTGAGCCACTGAGTTGTCTGGGCAGAGCTAAATGGCAACCACATAGTTCATGTCCCACAAGCACTAGGTAATTCTTCTAATAAATGGTGGGGCTTTCCAAGTCAATTTTCTAGTCTGCTATTGAAGGAAATTCTTCTAATAAATTTTCTCTAACAAGAACACAGGATAAAAATACATGTTAAGTTCTATTGAAGGAAAAAACTGTTGCATTCTTTTAAAATGGTATATTTATTTTTCTTTAAAAAAGAATCACTATTTATAAACCTGAATGAATGTTGGTGGATCAGATGCCATATTGAGACAGCCTGTAATACATTCCACAACCTGAGAGGAAACGAAACGGATGTGAGAATACTGTATGTGTTATGTTATTATTCATCCATTATCATATTTTTCATGCAAGCTTAACACACACTCACACTCAAACATAGAGAGAGAGAGAGAGAGATGACCCCCAATTTACGAAGGATGCCATTAGGATCAGTTGTCACAAGCCAACCAAGTCGCCAACCCGGTAGGATATATCTCTTTGATATAGACCCTAGTGTGATAACAGGCACTATTGATCCAAATACTCCCATAGGCACAAACGGTTTACTTCCAAAAGTGATATGGTGATAAACTTCATCTGCAACAACCAGAATGCGCAGCTTTCTTGCTGTCTCTGCAATCTAATATTCAGAAAAACAACCACCACTAACATTAAAACAACAAATCTAATTACAAAAAGTTTGAACTTCAGAAAATTCATGATTAATTGATTATTACTGTCCAAATTTATGATGAACAATAAAATATGGATTAGATTTAATCTTGCCTACTTCTATAAAGAAGAGAGAAAAAAAAAAAAAAAAAAAAACAGAAAGAGAAGGTATCGTATAACCTACCTTCTTCAAATGTTGGTGTGTATAGACACTTCCACAAGGATTTCCAGGGTTTAAGATGACAATGGCAACAGTATTCTCATCAGCAAGCGCTTCAATGCTCTGAAGATCAACCTCCCAACCCTTTTCTGGATTAAGATCAAAATGACGAACTTCAAGACGTTTAGATTCAGCATATGCCTCATAGAAAGGGTAGTAGGGTCTTGGAAACAGAATGTTGGCACCCGGGCGGTCAAGGACTGTCAGTACTATTTCAATTGCTTGTTTGCATCCAGTTGTGAGATAAACATCATCCGGTGATAACGCGTATGGAAGATCGCGAGACAGATAATCTGCTATGGCCCTATTATAAATATATTCAAGCATCAAATCCAATTAGATTGACAGAATATGATGACCATTTAAGTAGTTCACAGCATTTATATGATAATGACAGTTTCAAAAATGTGAATTGCTTTTCATATTCCGCTTTTTTTTCCAAAGGGAAATAAGTGAACTTGATCGTCTTGTTAATTGTGGTCACAAAAAAGGCTAACCATCAACTTCTGTCAAAAAGCTGTCTACACTGCAATAGAAAACTTTCCTTTCTGGATGGATAAATATTACTAAAAGGAAGAAAATAAGAATACACAAAGCAAGGGGAAACAGCATAGCAAGAAAATAAAAATTACCACCCTGAGAATACAACCAGCCAGGCAAAGAAACAGCACAAGGGGCCAAACAACACCCTGAGAAAACAATCAGCCTAGCACAGATAACCATCATCTAATTACATTATCAGAAAAACCACAGGATAGGGAACTATCATGATATACTTTTCATAGGTAACATGGATCCAAATTCAGAATGATTTTTTTCAAAAACACATAATCACCATATCACCATATTATAAGAGGAAATTAGATTAGAAACAAAAGCCTGCCAATTGGATATTCATTTCTTCACATAATTTTACACGTTAATAAGAAGAAGAGGTAGAAGTAGGAAATTGTTTTCTTTCTTACAAGAAGTTAGAAATCTTTTTTCTTCTAGACTCCTACCATCATTTCTCTAGTGATACAATTTACCCTCTCAAGTTTTAGGCCAGTTTTCAAAAGCTCACTAAGTGTCAAATTTTCGCAATAATAGTCTTGGGTTTAAATCATCTTTCAATTAGATATTTCTATAAGATTTTCTGTTAATTTCTTAACAAATGAAATATTAAGGATTTTGCTAGGAATGTTGAATATATTATAAAGCGGAAGAATGAAATAGAGAAAAGAGAGAGAGAGAGAGCGGAAGCATATGTAAGGACTACATTGTATTGAGTAGTAAGATATATTTTATATGAATACAGAGGCCTTAATATATAGAGAGGCTATGAGTGATAAACAAGTAACCTAGACTGAACCTAGAATATATAAGGAAACATAATTAACCTAGAAAATATTCTAACATCCCCCCTCAAACTCAATGTGCGAACTTGAGTTTGGGAAAAAGAAAGGGAAATTATGATTTTTTTTTTTGTCGCCAGAAAAGTGGCCGGAGTTGGGTGGCCAGAGGTGGTGGACGGCGGAGCAGCAAGCGGCAGAACCCGATTCTAACCCGTAGGGATGAAAGATCTTGGATCCAGTTCTCTTCACAAATACTCCAAATATCCCCCCTCAAACTCTAGGTTTGGGAAAAAGAAAAGGATTTTTTTTTTTTTTTTTAAGTCCGCCGGAAAAGTCGCTGGAGGGGGGCCGAAGTTGGCTGCCGAAGGCGGTGGACAGCGGCTTTCAGACGCAGCTGGTGGCTGGAGGTGGCTGGAGGTGGCTGCTAGACCCAACATATTTGGGCTTGAGACTTGTATTAGGCCGGTTAAATGGGCCAATATTTTGGCAATAACCCATGGACCATTTAAAATGGTTGACCCACAATGAAATATGAACCGGGTCTAACCCGTTGGATCGGGTTGGCAAATAAACCAGTTTGGAGAGCTTGACCCGGTGACCCGGTTTAGAAAACCGGTATTGGACCGGGTTGAGGATCCGAACCTGATGACCCGGTTTAGAAAACCGGTATTGATTCTGGTCGAAGAGATCGCTTGACGGCGAGAGGACGACCAAAGTTGGGCGGTCACCGGAAGGAGCGCCGAAATATTTGAGGAAAACCCACTTGGTGCGCCAACGACTAGAAGGTCGCCAGAAGGAGCACTGGAAAACGTCTTTGACGTTTATTGGCGGCCATATGGAAATGGCTCTGATACCATGTTGAATATATTATAAAGCGGAAGAATGAAATAGAGAAAAGAGAGAGAGAGAGAGAGCGGAAGCATATGTAAGGACTACATTGTATTGAGTAGTAAGATATATTTTATATGAATACAGAGGCCTCAATATATAGAGAGACTATAAGTGATAAACAAGTAACCTAGACTAAACCTAGAATATATAAGGAAACATAATTAACCTAGAATAATATCAAATATTCTAACAAGGAAATCGATGAAAATCAGCTGATTGAAAAATGACTACACTATTTGTTAGAATAGTTTTCATTGTGTCAAACACCAACCAAATTGTATTTGCAAACAAGAGAAAATGTAAGCAATGAAGTGTGCCGGGGGTGCTGGCATGAAATAACTCTAATGCTTACGTCAATAAGTGTTTAGGAGATAGGAATTGTAAAGTGCGAGTCCCAAAAGTCCTTTTTTACCCGATCATAATTTACCCTTTATAGTAGTTCTCATGTGACTGTTTCCATGCTTTAATCCCTCTTAAACGTGTAATTAACCTCATGTTGACCTTGATTGAAGCACAATTTATCCTCTAAATTACAAGCATATCTTACATCGTGACTTGAATTGTTGTTATTTTCCTTATAGCACAATAATAATATGGGTGCTGATTTCCTACTTTGCACGTGAGAATTTAAATACTCTTCTCTTATCCCACTCTCATAGAACTAAGTTAATGTGACAATACCCATCAATCACTAGATTTTTTTTTTATTTTTTTAAATAAAGAATGATTCAAGGGCTAGCATTGTCGCATTAACCCAATAGTACTGGAATGAGATTGGAGAATAAGTACGTTTGCATGTGGAATGAACCTGGGTTAATATGTTAATTATGGGCCTTAGGGTACAGGCTGCACGGGTCACTTCCCAACATTATATATATGTGTGTGAATAAGTACATTTGCATGTGGGATGAACCCAGGTTAATATGTTAATTATGGGCTTAGGGTACAGGCTGCACGGGTCACTTCCCAACATTATATATATATATATATATATGTGTGAATAAGTACATTTTCATGTGGGATGAACCCGGTTAATATGTTAATTATGGGCATTAGGGTACAGGCTGCACGGGTCACTTCCCAACATTATATATATATATATATATATATGTGTGTGAATAAGTACATTTGCATGTGGGATGAACCCAGGTTAATATGTTAATTATGTGCATTAGGGTACAGGCTGCACAGGTCACTACCCAACATTATATATATATATAAATATATAAATATGTGTGTGTGTGAATAAGTGCATTTGCATGTGGGATGAACCCGGGTTAATATGTTAATTATGGGCCTTAGGGTATAGGCTGCACAGGTCACTTCCCAACATTATATTTATATATATATATATATATATATATGCGTGTGTGCAAGTGCGCGAGCGTCTTTTTTGGGTGGCCTCATATAATATATTATCCCAAATTGTCCTTTTTCCATAAAATATGTTTGAACCAGAACATTGTCTTCGTTCGAGCCGAACTAGGGGAGACTAGGGGAGATTAAGTGTACTATCTAATTATATAATGTGGCAGAACCATATTATATACTATTTCACTTTCTTCCCTACAACTAAATGACTGCGATTTGGACAATTATACGTAGCAAAGATACCACCAATAAGGAAAATTACATATCACCTTGTTCTATCGAATTTGTAATGTTTTTATCAAACTTTCGATTTAAGTAACTTTCATAAATCTAATGATTGATATAATAAATCTTTTCTAATGAAGGGTACGTGTAATTTTCCAAGAAAAATAGCCAAGTAAATTAAATAAAATAGGACACAATAACACGTCACCAAAGGGAAAAGAACAGGAAAGAAAATCTAGAGAAGATGAACGAAAAGCCATGGTATCTCATACTAACGTAGAAATTACCTCCTCGCCGGAAGGATCCCAACCGTCGGCGCGTAGCCATTATACTTAGCGGAGCGGACAGCGTCCACAATGGCATCCTCCGCTGCAGTGGCAGCTCGAAAGGACGGAAAGGCCGAGGGGTCGCCGTGTCCGAGAGGCACGGTTGGCCTTGGATCATCTTTGTCAAGATTTTCCATTAGCTTCGTCAGAGTGCCTCGGATGGTGGTTCCCGACGCCACCTTCAGTTCTTCGTTCCCACGGAAACCCCATCTCGCCGACCCGTTTTCCATCTTCTGGGTTCGTTTTGTTGTGGTGAGGGAATCAGCTGGTTGAGTTGGGTCGTTGGGATTCTATTAATAGTAGTTTGAGTAGCCATTTCTTGAGAAGCAAGCTCTCACACCGCCGCCGGAAGTCCTCTTACGTGGGACATCTAATTAAAATTTAATAATAATTAATTATAAATTTAACAATAATTTTAAAATTCATATCATCCTTAAAAAGACATAAAAATAACACAAGAAAAGCTTATTGTATTACTCCTGCCAACAGTGACCAAGGTTCTTCCTTGTATATATATTAAACAAAGAAGTGCTAAAGACCTAAAAGGAATTGTCCTGAATTTTTTTCAAAAGTAAAATTTCAACCACCTTTCAAATTTTTATTTTTAAATTCTGTCACGTCAATTTGTTTATCTCTCTACCACTTCTTTATTAAGAGTATCAACAGCAATTTTTCAACTATTTTCTTTTAATTTAGAAAATAAAATTACTTTTTAGTTTCTTATAAAAAATACTTCACGATAGATTCTCTTATTCTTTCTCATATGAATTAAAACATCGTTAGAATATAAAAAGAAAAGAAGATAGGAAATAAAATGTTTTATAATTTAATAATGAAAAAAAATCTATGGTGCATTGAGAACAACGTAGATTTTCTTTAATGTTGGTTAATGTGGGGGCTTTTGATATGAGTGTTGTTTTTGTAGTTTTTTGAGATTTTTTTTAAACATAAGAAAGGAATGGGCTATCTAATGCTCTTAAACAATCACACTAGTCACACGCGTGATTTTTTGTATATTAGATATACAAAAAATTTAAAAAATGAAAACCTTATCATCTTCAGAAACAAATCCCCAAGAAATTATTCTTGAAACCTTTTATTAATAGTAGTTTTAGTAGCCATTTCTTGACAAGCAAGCTCTCGCACCCCACCGGTGACCAAGGTTCTTCCTTTTATATATATATATATATATATATATATATATTGTATACTAAATATAAAATAAATTAAAAAAATTGAAAACCTTTTATCATCTTCAGAAAACTACTCGATCTCCAAGAAATTATACTTGAAACCACTTTGGCAGGCGGCACTCCCCCAGTTTTGTTCCCTCAACGAGCAGCGACCGGCTCCACCACCGCCGGAAGGCCGCGCTCATATGATGCCCATTCCGCCCGGTTTGATTCAAAATTCGCTGTTTTCGAAGTGGGTATTTTGTGGCTTTAGCATCTGGATCTTGGGTACGTATCTTCTTCAAGATTTATCAAAAATTTCCTGTTATGGTAATGATTTAGGCCGCCGGGGTATCTGATTCTGATTCTGATTCTGAGAGTAGCTTTTTGTTTGGGTAAGGAAAATGTTCAGAATTACACGTGGATGGCTTGATCAGTGGACAGTGGGTACGGTCGGATGGGCATGGCCAGGTGTCCATACCACGCGGTGTGATTGTGGGCTTCCACACCAGCATTACTCTATAATAAATAACTAGCCTATAAGAGAAATTAGGAAAAAAAACAAAAAAACTAGCTTATAAGAGGACAAATCCAGTTAAATTTTTTAATTTTTTTTTCTTACGAAAATATCTTAGAAGAAAATAGAAAAAACAATAGAAATGATAAT
This sequence comes from Carpinus fangiana, assembly GCA_006937295.1. Lineage (NCBI taxonomy): Eukaryota > Viridiplantae > Streptophyta > Magnoliopsida > Fagales > Betulaceae > Carpinus > Carpinus fangiana. Next base: position 5,773,061 of record CM017326.1, on the reverse strand, counting down.
AATGTGAAAGAAAATTATAATTCATTAAATACAAATAACTGTTGATTTTAAATAAACATTAAAAAGAAGAAGAAAAAAAAAAATTATAAAATGCTACTTGTTACACATTCAGCCACATTTACATCATTTTATATATTAAATTTTAATTATTTTTTAGCCTACTTTTTATTAACCATTTGGTTAAGGTTGAGCAACATTAAACTCGAGACGTATTCAAGATGCTTAATTTAATTTGATGTGACCAAATGAGACGAGGAATAATGAGACACTTATAGAGACGCTACTATAACGGTCTCTAGTAACGCACTCCACTACTAAGAGAAGAAATGCTGGAAAGTCAAGAGCAAAGACACGTTGAACAACTATGTCGGATCTTGTTTTCAATACACGTGAGGGACCATATTTATGTTTCCGCTATATTATATTTCAAACAATAACAATCATCCTGATATAAAAACATCATTGAATAATATTTTCTATTCAAATTATAATCGAACATCATTGTACACATGGAGTTCAAAAGCATCTAAGAACTCCTTTATGGTTCAAGAAATCAAATAAAAGCAAGGATCAACAACACGACATTGTTGATTATAAGTCACCAGAAATAAAATAACATGATCAGATCGTGCAACAGGAAGTTGCAGATCACCAGTAATCACCGCCCCCTTCTTCATTATGTCTTGCTTGATTAGCAAAACTTCAAAGAGGGGATTTTATTAACAAATCCTATCACAATTATGATTATCAACGGCTAGTTGAGCCTGAGGACCAACAACGGCTAGTTGTTGATCACCACTGCTCCATGTAATTGTTTCTTGGCATGCCTTTCGCAGAAGGCTTTAATCCTCCCAAAGCCATCTTCAAGAGCTGAAGGGTCAATTCCAAATGTTATGCGCAGCCAATTCTCCATCCCAACAGCCACCCCTGAAGGAAAAATCCCAAAAAAAGGGGAAAACTTTCAAATGATCAACAACCAAATAATTCCACACAAAGTGTTAAGGGAGATCATAATTAAATTATTATTTCATTTTGATTGTGAAGGGTGGGTGTAGGAGAGACTTAAAAGATCTAGCCTACCCAGTTGCCATCCCTTATAAACATAGTTGAATAATGCTACTCTCTATGCCCATTTATCACGCTCATGCCACATAGGCTGACATTGCGTGTTTTAAGTGCTTTACAATATCAACCACTTAAAAAAAAAAGAGTGTAATCCACTTAAAATATAACATGTTAGTTGGTGTTTTTGGCTTATAATGTCAACTACTTAAAAAAAATAAAAGTATAAGCCACTTAAAATACGCTATGTCAGTTGATGTTTTTAAGTGGCGTATAATATCAACTACTTAAAAAAAATAAAAGTATAAGCCACTTAAAATACATCATGTCAATCGACGTGAAATGGTTACATACCAAGAATTTAAAGTCTCTTAAATTTGATACTTTTTGAGACATGAGACAAGAGATCATAAGAGTAGGTAGGAGGAGAAACAGCAGAAACAGCAGAAGTCAATAGCCCAAGGAATCTTTTAAAGGCCTCGTGGCATACCTGGTAAAACAATAACTGATTCCTCTTTAGCCAGCTTGAGACAGAACTCCATATCATCTTTAATGTCTTCCAATAAAGACACGTTTAATTTGGCCTGTGACATAATTTACAGACAAAACATCTTCAATACATTATATTTATCTGTGAGCACGAATATGTCAAACATTTGATGCCCTTACCATCACAAACATGGATCCTTCTGGTTTATTTGGACAAGTAATGCAGGGGATCTCCTCAATTCTGTCATAGCATATGCATGCAGCCTCCCTTATGATGTCAATAACCTTTGAGAAGAAATCTTCGCCAGTTTTTTCAAGGATATGAGGAACCGCACCCTGATACATAAATACATTGCTACATTCATGGATGATTGGGACAGGAAAGAACAATAAAATGTTTCAGATGCATATGATAATAAGCTACACATTTATGTATTGAGGAAAACGGCATTCTACTAGGAGTCAAACAATGGATGAATGAATGATTTATCCAAATTAAGTTTGATTAGCACACCAAGAAGCGGGTGCTCAGTATTTTAGGAACCCCAAAGGGATCTCATGTTAGTATGCAAAGGATCGATTGGGAGTAGAAGCCGAGAGAGTCTTCTGTTCTTTTCTTTTCTTGAGCTACTGAGGTGTCTGGGCAGCTAATTGGCAACCACATAGTTCATGTCCCACAAGCACTAGCTAGGTAAATATCAGAATTAATTCTTGAAAGTTGCCACATAGTTAATGGTAGATTCACCTACTTCAGGCTGAAGAGCCATTCAGCCAAACCCTTAAGAACATAGCGAAGTCATAGTCGGCCAGGTAAAGAGATATCGGGGCTTCCCAAGTCATTTTTCTAGTCTGCTATTGATGGAAATTCTTCTATTGGCTTTCAGATCAATTTTCTCCAACAAGAACACGGGAAAAAAATACATGTTATGTTCTAAACGTGCCTGATAGAGGAAAAACTGTTGCATTCTTTTAAAATGATATATTTCTTTTTCTTTAAAAAAGAACCGCTATTTATAAACCTGTATGAATGTTGGTGGATCAGATGCCATATTGAGACAGCCCACAATACATTCCAGAACCTGAGAGGAAAAGAAACAAATGTAATGTTAGAAAATTGTAATATAATCCAGAACCATTATCATATTACTTTTACATGTGTATGGACACACAAGCTTAACACACACTCACACTCAAAGACACAGACAGAGACAGAGACAGAGACACAGAGACAGAGAGAGATGACCCCAAGTTTATGAAGGATGCCATTAGGATCATTTGTCACAATCCAACCAAGTCGCCAACCTGGTACCATCCATCTCTTTGATATAGACCCTAGTGTGATAACAGGCACTATTGATCCAAATGCTCCCATCGGCACAAACGGGTTACTTCCAAAAGTGAGATGGTGATAAACTTCATCTGCAACAACCAGAATGCCTAGCTTTCTTGCTGTCTCTGCAATCTAATGTTCCGAAAAATCGACCACCACTAACATTAAAACAACAATCTAATTACAAAAAAGCAGTAAATCAGGATTAGATTTAAGCTTGCCTACTTATATATACTAAATTAATTCTATAAAGAAACAGAAAAAGATAATGTAACCTACGTTCTTCAAATGTTGGTGTGTATAGACAGTTCCACAAGGATTGCCAGGGTTTATGATGACCAAGGCAACAGTATTCTCATCAGCAAGAGCTTCAACGCTCTCAAGATCAACCTCCCAACCCTTTTCAGGATTAAGATCAAAATGACGAACTTCAAGATTTATAGCTGCAGCACGCGACTCATAGTATGGAAAGCCGGGTCTCGGAAGCAGAATGTTGGCACCAGGGCGGTCAAGGACTGTCATTGTTACTTCAATTGCTTGAATGCATCCAATTGTGACATGAACATCGTCCGGCGATAAAGCGTATGGAAGATCACGAGACAGATAATCTGCTATGGCCCTATTAGAAATATTCAAGCATTAAAACTAAATTAGATAATTACCATTGAATGTGACTATATGTGTAACTACAGATTCTGAGTTCCATAGCTTTTTCTTTACAGGCTCATAGCATTTTTATGATCATCTTGTTGATGGTGGTCGCAGAAGAGGAGTTAAAAAAACATGTGCCTCTCACATGTGGAAAGACACCGGGCACTTTGTTAGATGGGTTTGAAGAATTTTCCTCTAAACTGGATTTTTGTCCTTTTTAAAAGTGGCTTTCTAAATTTGATAAAGTGAATTTTTCTGCTCAAATTTAACTTTTGTTTGTGAATCGGTACAAATTGGTGCAAAATTTAGCTTCCTTTCCTATCTGGGCATGATAAATTGGAGCGAAATTTCTCAGAAACAAAAGCCTGCAAATTGATTATTCCTTTCATAGCATAATTAATAAGAAGAAGAGCTATAACTGGGAAATTGTTGTCTTTGTTACTAGAAGTTTTAGATATAATTTTTCTTCTACCTTCATTTCTGTAGCTATACAATTTACCGTTGAGTTTTATAACTTTTTTATTAGGCCCCTTTTAAATCCTCTTTCAATAAGATTTTCAGATAATTTCCTAACAAAAGTCTCGTGAAATATTGTCAACTATATATATATATAAAAGGGTAAACTCCACATACCCCCTCAAACTACTACCCAATCAATAATGTCCTTCAAAACTTTCAATTGCGACAATATTTTTCCAAACTATCAAAACATTGTCAATATCTCCCCTAAGGGCTAACAAAAAGATAAAAATGTCCCTATGTTTTTTTAATAAGAAAAAAATACCCCTATAAATTCAAAAAATAAATAAACAAATATAATTTTTTTTAAAAACGAAAATTTTAATTTAAAAAGAACAATTTTAAAAATATATATTTTTTAAATGAAAATTTTCAACTAATATTTTATAGATCATTAGATTTAAAATGAAGAATTACAATTAACGATGGGAGAATCTCAAATTTCTCCTGAATTGGATTCAAAAAGGGCTGAGGTGTAGACCGACGTCCCCTCGAGGCCTCAACTACCAAGATATTTTTTGCGTTCTCTTTTTGGTAAATAAATGCCAAAGTGAGATGTCTTTTTTGGCGGCATCATGTAACATATTGTGCCAATTTTGTCCTCAATCCATAAAATCAATTAATAAAGACTTAAGAAGAAATAGTTTAATCGGTTGAAATTACATTTTATGAAGCGAAGTTCATTGCTTTGAATTCCTTATTCCTCTAGTTTAAATAATATTGTAATATTGTAGTACTTGAAATTTAATTAATATTGTAGTACTTGAAATAGTAAAAAAATTTAACCAATTAAACTTTTTATATAATAATCGATTAAATTTTTAATTTTAACCGATTAATATTGTAGTACTTCCAATACCTATTTATATTTAAATAATATTTATAATATTGTAGTACCTATTTATAATTAAAGTTTAAATAATATTGTAGTACTTGAAATAGTAAAAAATTTAAAATTTAAATTTTTTAATGCAATTATATATATAAATAATAATATAAATAAATAAATAAAAACTTAAAAATAAGAAAAATATTAAGGTGTCAAATCTTTTAATAAAATAAGGGTATCAAAATAATGGGAAGCTAGTTTTTTTTTTTTTTTTTTGACATCTCTGCATAAAATGGGAGAAAAATTCAAACAAATTACCTCAGTTTTATTAGGCACGATCTTGCTAACTAAAAGTACCTATCGAGAAAAACTAGGTTATTGGTGGCAGTGGATGTTACATTTCTGTTGCTTCAAAGTTGCAAAATATGCTGCCAAAGTTACACCAAAACTACTTTAAACAAATTCGGTTTTAATATTTAAAATAAATAAATAATTTTAAAAATACATCTCGACTTTTTACGCTGAAAAAAAAAAAAAAAAAAAACCAAAACGTAATAATAATAATAATGATGTGACCCGTTATATTTCGGGGTAATTTCACTTAACCCCCCTTAACTTACGCGCCTTTTGCAAACACTCCCCAAAGTTCAAAAACTCTCACTTTGGTGTACCCAACTCTTATTTGCTTCCAATTTTCTCCTTCCGTTAGGATTATCTGTAAATTCTAACGGATTCAGCCAAAATTACCCATTTATCCCTCGCTCCAAAACTACGTCATTTTGAGCTTCAAAACTACACAGTTTTGGGCTTCAAAACGATGTCGTTTTGGCCATTTTACCATTAAATTTTTTTTAAAAAAATGAAAAATATTATAAAATTATAAAAAAAAAATTAAAAAAAAAAATATTAAAAAAAAAAAAAAGGGTGGGGGGAAGGAAATCGGGGGGTGGCTTGGCCAAGGGGGGTGGCTCCGGCCACCCCATTTTTGGGCAAGGGGGCCCAAAAGCCCAAAAAAAAAAAAAAGTATGGGTTTTGGGCGTGGAAGCGCTGCACCTATATCGGCTCCGACGACAGCGCCGCGTGGCCCTTGGCCACGCCCGATGAGATCCAGGCGGTCCCACGTGTCTGCCGGATAATCCTGGCTATCTACGAGAGTGATCTCCGGAATCCGCAGTGGATGCCGCCGTACCTCATCTACTGCGACCACGAGCACCGTCAAATCGTGTTGGCCATCCGCGGACTGAATCTCGCCAAAGAGAGCGACTACAAGCTCTTGATGAACAACCTTTTGGGCATGCCGATGTTCGACGGCGGGTACGTGCACCACGGGCTGTTGAATTTGGAGATCTGGCCGCTGGACCAAGAGTCGGAGACGCTGTGCCAGCTCTGGGTGGAGAACGGGTCGTGCTACGAGATGGTGTTCGCGGGGCACTCGCTCAGGTCTGGAGTGGCCGTAGGGGGTGGCTTTGGCCACCCTCAGGCCCTTGGGGGTGGTCCGGCCACCTCTAAAAGGCCAAAACCCATACTTTGTTTTTGTTTTTTTTTTTTTTTTTGGGCTTTTGGAGGTGGCCGGACCACCCCCTTGGCCATGGGGGTGGCTCCAGCCACCCCTTTGGCCAAAAATGAGGTGGCCGGAAAATGGGGCCAAGCCACCCCACGATTTCCTTCCCCCCTTTTTTTAAAAAAAAAAAATTAAAAAAAAAAAAAACTTTTAAATTTTATAATATTTTTCCTTTTTAATAAAAGGGAAAAAAAATAATGGTAAAATAACCAAAACAACGTGGTTTTGAGGCCTAAAATTGTGTAGTTTTGAAATTGTGTAGTTTTGAAGCCCAAAATAACGTAGTTTTGAAGTGAAGAATAAATAGGTAATTTTGGCTGAATTCGTTAGGATTTCACAAAAAATCCTAACGGAATGGACAAATTGAAAGCAATTAGAAGTTGGGTATATTAAAGTGAGAGTTTTTGAACTTTGAAGGGTGTTTGCAAAATGCGCATAAGTTCAAGGGGTTAAGTGAAATTACCCCTTATATTTCCCTTGGAAAATAGGACTGAACGTAAACAGAGCTCGTCACAAAGAAAAAAAAAAAGTTCTGAATAAAAAATAAAAAAGACAGAAATTACCTCCTCGCCGGCAGGATACCAACCGTGGGTGCGTAGCCATTATACTTAGCGGAGCGGACAGCGTCAACAATGGCATCTTCGGCAACGGCGGCGGTTCGAAAGCACGGAAACGCAGAGGGGTCGCCGTGGCCGAGAGGCACGGTCGGCCTTGGATCATCTTTGCTAAGACTTTCAAATAGCTTCATGAGAATGCCTCGGACGGTGACCGCCGACGCCAGCGCCACGTTCAGCTTTTCGTTCCCTCGGAAACCCCATTTCTCCAACTCCGACCTGTTTTCCATGTTCTTGAGTCGTACGTTTGCAGTGGTGGAGAAATCAGCCGAGTTGGAATTTTATAAAATGGTAGTGGAAAAAGGACAAACCATTCTCAATTATTGATCGTGGATCCCTCCAAATTTACGAATTTAGACCTTCTAATATAAACTCTTTATATTATAAATTCTAACGTCAATACGCTAAAAACTTCTTAAACTTTCTTCTTCTTTTATTTTTTCAAATTTTTACTTAGTGGTCAATAGAAAATGCAACTTAACCCCTATTGTTACATTTTCTTTTAAATATTTAATAAAAATGTAAATTAACTCTTACTGTTACATTTTTTTTCAAATGTTTAATACCAGTAAGTCCAAATTATATACATCATTTTGCAAAGCATATTAATTTTTAATTAATTTAATTTAAAAATTAAAATTATATATATATTGAAGGGGTGGCCCTAACCCCTTCGGCAGCCACCCCTCCAATTTTTTTTTTAGATTTAATTTTTAAATTAAATTAATAAAAAACTAATATGTTAACGTAACAAAATGATGTGTTTAGTTTGGAACTAACGGGCGTTAAACCTTTGGGAGAAAATGTAACGATGATTTGGCTGAGTAAGGTTTACGCCCTTGTCTCCTCCGTGGCTGGTGCGGAAGGTGGATCCGGGGAAGTGGGTGGCAGCCATTGTTGTGTGGGCGAGGGAGAGAGAGAAAGAGAGGAGGGAAAGAGAAAAAAATAATAATAATAAACAAATTTTTATAGTGTGAATAATAAATAGGTCATAGAGCCTATTCACCTTTCATACTAAAATATAGTCCACGTACCCTCCTTAAACTATAACCCAATTGACAATATCCCCAAAACTAATAAAACATTTTCAATGTTCCACCAATAACAAAATTACCCTTAGTAAAATAAAAATACTAAAACTTCTAGAAAAAACTTAAAACTAAAAAATATATATAAAATCCAATGGGTGGCCAATTTTTTTTTTTAAAAAAAAGTCCTTTTATACTAAAAAAAAAATTAAAAATAAAAATCGGTTTTTTTTATAAAAACTGAAAATTTTCGTTTTTTTTTTGTTTTATAATTTTTTTAAATAAAAATTTCCGTTTTTAAAAATTTAAAGTATTGTTTTTTAAAAATTAAAAATGATTATTTTTCAAATTTATTGAGGTATTTTTGTCTTATTGAGAAGTCTATAGGGGCATTTGTATCTTTTTGCTAACCTTATGGGGATATTGACAATGTTTTGGTAGTTTGGATAAGACATTATCACAAACGAAAGTTTTGAAATGACATTATCAATTAGGTAATAGTTTGAAGAAGTTTGTGAACTTTACCAAAAGAAAAAACTACAAAATGGCTATTTTGCTAGATATGAAAAAGCAATCATAATAATTAAATGGGACTATTAGGGATTTTTTTTTTACTATTTTGGAGATGCTATAAAAGGGGAAAATTATCTCCCCCCCTCAAACTATTGGCTAGTTTGGCAAACTCTTATTTCTTCCCCTTTTTCTTATTTTTTGTTAAAAATAATAATAATAATAATGAGGTGTAGAAAAAATAACCAACTAGGCTAGGTGTTGTTTAAAAATATCATTGAATATGAGATAGATCTTTATTAGATTTTAATCTAATAGTAATTTTAAAAGCTACCTATGATTTATCCAAAAAAAAAAAAAAAAGACCTATAGTTGTGAGAAAATTGTATAAAAAAGTAGGAGTAAGTGTAGTATTCCTCTAAAATAATTGAACCATTTAAGCCAAATAATTTCTCTTTTCTTGACAAAAAAACATTATAGCCAAAATATCCATTAACAAAATTACAAGCAAAACCATCGAAACCACCACCCTAATTGGTTTTGAAGATTCTAGTGTCAGGGTCTCGAAGTTAGGTGAGGGGTTCCACAATGGTGGAGAGGGTTTGGGTTAGAATGAATAAAAAAAATTTATGAGATTGATTTGAATTAAAGATACGTCATTTTTCATTTTCATTGTATTTTGTGTTTTTACCTAATATGTCAAATTTCTATTGAATGCTGTAAAATGAAATTTTACACCAATTCTGATAAAAAAGGACTAAAAAAAATTCTATTGTTTCCTATTTGAGTAATGCTGTTATTTATACCCATTTCGTATGAGTGACATGTATTTTAAGTGATTAGTAGGTAACTTCCTCTTTATATTGTTTCAAAAATTTTGTTTTTTTCAAGCAAATGAAATATATTGATAAGAAGAAGAAGAAGAAAATAATTATATATATTACATCAAGCGGATGAAATCCACTCTCAATCAGTAATATACTTAGGATGAAGATGGGTAGTTACAAGACCACATTTGTAAATGACCTATTTGTTCGTATTAGGACAAAGTTTTCTCTTTTAAATTGGGTTAAAAGATGGAAAAATAAAAAAATAAATGTAAAATCAGTCTCTTTAGTTTATCTGATTTACAATAAGTTCTTTAAGGTATCAAAATAATTTTGGGAGTTCCCTATTGTATGTTTAAATAATAAATCACTCGATGTCAAATTTTGTCAAAAGACGTGACAAATTTCATTAGTGTCACGTCATAGCCACGTGCATGTTTAATACTGGTGCGAAAGCATTTTTACTAGTCTTACATGTATTTTTTAAAAATTCATATAGAAATTACTTGCATCTTAAAGACATATCAATTATATATAATAGATTGAATTGCAAAAACTTTTCCCTACCCAATTTGGAGGAAAAAAAAAATTGTCCCTCAAAATATGGGCGTAGAAGGATTTGAACCGAGAGAAACTGGTCATATTTGTCATTCCATAATAGAAAATGATTGAGCACTCTCAGTCGTGTTGTTGGGCTCGTAGGCTTCTAAGCCTTCAACAATGCAAGTTGCTCTCTCTTTTGATTACAAGTAGTCCCACACCGGAAAGAAGTAATAGAAACCTCAAAATACAACACCTATAAAAAGGAGATGTTATGCTTGACCCAAACCACGCAGCCGCGCGGTGAGCACAGAGCGAACTATTCTTTCGCCTTTTACTAAAGAATACCGTGTGCGCGCCGCAAATAGCGGCATACGCCTATTTTTGGAGGGTTCTTCTTTTCAGGAGGCCCCCACAAATATTTAGTCTAAGGTCTTTCTCTATGTGCTACCCCGCTGATTGTCGGAACTGGATTGCTTTCTAATTCTGTCTTTTTACTATTTACTTTTATGGAGTATAATGTGGGGCTGAAAAATGTGGGCTTGCGAATGCAATATGATTAGAAAGTGTTCAGAAATATATATATATATATACTAACTAGAAGCAATTAGTGAAATACAATTTCAAGGCTTAAAATGCTCATTACCTCAAATGTGAATAACAGATAATATCTGTATTAATCGCAAATCGCACAGATGTGGTAATCGAATGATGCAGAAGCAGATATTAGCAATATTTGTATCCGCATTTTCACCCTTAGCTGCTAAAGCATCTCTAATGGTCAGTTTAGTGGGAAAAATGTAAAGTTCGAGTATTTAGTTTACCTAATTTGTAATTAGCTCTTTGTAATATCAAAATTAACTCATAGGTTCCTAGGTATGCCAAAAAAATAATTTAGTTTCTACAGTCAAATTTCATCAATTGACTTGACAGATTCTGATTGCGTGAAACTTTAGAGCTAATAAAATTGTTACTCACTTCATATTTAAGTAAGTATCACACTAACAGAATATGTTAAATTAGTGGACACAAATTTGATTGTATGGACTACATTATTTTTTTGGTATACTTCAAGGGACCTCCGAGTTCATTTTGATACCACAGTGAGCTAATTGCAAATAAGGTAAACCACGAGGACTGAGTTTGTATTTTTTCCTAGTTTAATCACTTACACTCTTATTTTTTAAAAGGAAAAATTTTACAAAGGCTTCTTAAATTTTTACACTTTTTGAGAAGATCCTCTTAAAATCTAAAAATTCTCAATTTTACCCTTCGTATTTTTAATTTGATGCAATTGACTTTTGTACCCATATAACTTTTATAAGATTTCAAATTTACAAATTAAAAGTTTGATAAATGAAATTGAGAATTTTTTTAACTTTAAAAGGTCTTTTAAAAACATGTGAAATTTCAAGGAGCATTTGTGAAATTAACTTCTTTCTTCTTATAATTATTTTTCCACATATCTCATAGGTGCAAACTGTTCCTTGGGGTTATCAGACTGGGGGTTCGCCCCTTGATTTAACTGAGGTGCACTTGCGAAAAAATCCTTACCGAGGGCATGTGCACCCCCGGGATTAGTCGGAGCGAAGCTCCGGATACCCGGCGCCAATCAAAAAATAATAATATTATTTTTCCACATTTCTCTCCTCTCCGCTGATTTTTTTCCTCCATGAGCAAAGAATCACAAAGACTGATTTTTCTACACTGATTTGGTCCCTAAGCTTGTGAAGATTGATTTTATTCTTTTTTGCTATTTTGTGTGTTTAGTTTGTTCGTCTTGTTACCTAAAATCCACACAACAAATGGCCACAACCCACTTCCAATTATCAAAACACAACCTCCAAAATCAACCCCGATCACTGAAAATCGTTCAAACAAAATATCCATTCTTCTCTATAGGAAATTAAACCCAAATCAACAAAAAAAACCCATTTATCTCAGCTCCCTGCCACCTTTGGTGACCGGTTGTGCTCGAACAAAAACAGTTGTACTAAATAGGAAGAGAGCTTAAACACCATTTTAATAGATAAGGTTTAACACGTGAAATATTTAATTTAAATAGGAGTCCTTAAACTTTTGACTTTTTTCTTAAACTTAAGCTGATAAAAAGATGTAAATTTAATCACTTTATCATTATTTTAACAACAGCATTAAAAAGAACAAATACAGAGGATAGAAAATTTGGGGTCTTACCAAAAAGAAAAAATGTTTAAGAATAACTTCTATATGGATTTTAGCACAAATTAAGACTTTTATGCTCACCATTGAGAGGATGACACATTAACATGAAACTACAAAAGTGAATGTTATGAAAAATATCGAATCTTTTCTTTTTTTCTATTTTTTGTCAACAAAATTCAAAAAAGAAATATGTAAACACCCCGATTCCATATTAGGAAAATGAGAGTAGCCTAAGTAATTTATAAAAGATAGTCAAAAATGCTGAGTCTTACGTTATGTAATTACTAAGTAAAACTGGACATATCATATGGCTATTTTTCCTGAGTTTGTACAAAAGAAGTACTAAATAAAAATCAAATTCTAAACAATTTGAGCAAAATCTGCCATCCCAACGATCAAATTCTAAACAATCTTGACCACCATTGATGAACAAAGAACCTTCCAAATTTTTGGTAGGACTACAATAGGTTCTTAGACGACGTCGTGGAACGTTTTTAAGGCATTTTAAGCACATTTTTAGCCCAAATAAACACCCATGGATCTCAAACTGGTCCCAACTTTTTGGTAGGACTTCGTCCAATAGGTTCTTAGGCTTCATTTGGTCTAAAACTTTCACTCGAAACACTTCTAGGCTAAGAGAAAATCAAGTGGGCCTGAATCTAGCTTAATAGGCTCATTTTATTGGTTACCTTGGGTTCTAAGGGCCCAAAAAATTTTGTTAGGTCCAAAATATTTTCTAAAACGTTAGAAATAAGTTTTATAATTTTCTGTGCCCATTTGATAATTTGTCTAATTTAATCATTCCAGGCCTTGTGTGGAAAATTCCTTTTCACTAGTAAAAATACCATTTTCATTATTGATTTTATGATAATATTTCATTCAAAACCCACTTTGGTGAATTTTATGATATTGACCCTTAAAATTTTAAATTTTTCTTTTTATGGTCGAGTATGTAAAATATTTCTAATAAATCCTATAATTATTCTAAAACATTAAAAATTCTAATAATTTAAACTCCTGAGAGCTCCTAAAATAAAATAAAATAAACATTTCCAAGGTTTAAATGAGTGTTTCTAATCTCAAGGCTTTTCTTAATTGGATTCCTTGTCGTTTGAACAAAGTGAAAAGGCACAGAAAAAAAGAAAAAGAAGAAGAAGTTAATTTGTACCCATTTTGCTTTTGTAACCGCCTTGTGCTGTCCTTTAAGAGAATCGGGTCACTCGTTTGACCCATCTCCTCCTACCTTATGTAATTATTTTTGCACTGTTTTAGTTTGTTTTGAGTCTGTTGTTCGGGAGCCCACCCCTTTTTCGGTTTTAAGATTACCCACTCTTTCTTCTTTTCGGATCAAGAGTGTTAAGGATCTTTTCTTGTAACCATTTTCCTTATTCAATTAAAATTAAAAAAAAAAAAAAAAAACCCAAATTTCTAACCCATCATTAATTCAACCACAAATTAATATCAAAACATGTAGATCTACATGTAATCTCTTTAATCAGAAAGTTAACCACAAGGACATGACTAGATATCACAAGCTAATTGGATCCACAACCTATATAACCATTAACCAACAGTAAACTCATAATATCCGACTTAAAAGCTTAGAACTATTAACCCACATTTAAATCTACCATTATAAAGCTTAATACAAAAGATAAACAAAAAGAGAACATGCTCATAACAATAATAGACATGAGATTAGAGTAGGTGATTACCTCACTTGAAGGTAAATGTTAAGATCTGCCTCCTCTCCCTTTCTCTCTTTAGCTACTAGATTTTTCAGAGGCAAGGGGTGGCGAAAATGGGTGCTAAGGAGCATAAGGATGCTTTTATAGTAGTCCATGCATGTACGAAATGCTGAGATGGTCTAGTTTTAATTGCAAAAACCTGTTGGTCAATCTTTTGGTCCTTGAATTGATCGTTCGATTGTTAGGGTTTTATCGAATGATCGATGGTCCTCATTGATAGTTTGATCAATCCTAGAATCCACAAATTCCAAAAACATCCCATGCTTGACCCACTTGAAACCAAATTCTAACATCATTAGGTTATAAGTAGAGAATATTTAACCCTAATTGAAGATCGGGGTATTATGGAGATAGATAGTTGATGAAATAGAAGATCGGGGTATTATGGAGACAGATATGAGGTATGATTTTACTTTAGTACTAAATTACTAAAGTCCTAAAGAGATTATATATATCTTATGGTTTTCTTACTTCAACTTTTCAAGAGTAAAATAACATACCCAGCAAAAACAAAATCAAAAGTAATTAATTAATCAATTTAAAATGGTGGCATAATAGGCTGACCCAAGGTCAATTAGAGAGAGAGAGAGAGAGAGAGAGTGATTTTTTTTCCAGAGAAAAGTCCATGTACCCCTCAAAGTACCACCCAATTGACAATATTCCTCTAAACTTTTAATTGCGAAAATGTCTCCTACATGGTTAGCAAAAAGACAAAAATAACCCTAAATCTCTATCAAAAAGACAAAAATACCCTTATAAATTCGGGAAAAAAAATTAATTGTTTCTTTATTAAAAGTTTATTATTATTATTATTATGGGTATTTTCATTATTAGGAAGGACATTGACAATTTTTTGTAGTTTAAGGGGGCATTGTCGAAATTAAAAGTTTGAGAGGACATTGTTAATTGGATGGTAGTTTGATGGAGTAAATAGACTTTTCACTTTTTCCTTATGGCCTTTCCTAATAATTGTATTTTTTTTCCCCTTTTTTCTTTTGCATTATCTTCGTTTGAGGGGACATTGTCAAAAGAAGGCTTTTCCTAATTAGATTTATTGCCCTTCGAACAAAGTTTAAAGGCATAGAAAAGAAAAAAAAAATGTGGATAACAACCTTACTACTCCATTAATCTTTTCGATTGGTTAATGTGTGATAAAAACAATCCAAATAAAAATAATTTAAAACCTATTTAATTACCATTTACCTCTTCGTAATTGGATAAGATTTTAGGCCTATAACACAGTAAATGGACGTATCCCTTAAGTCATGATTGGATTGCTCCCCACTCCCCTAGCTATAAATGGATTATTAATTGGCACCCTCAAATACATTCAATCCTTTAAAAATTCCTATGGAAATCCTAAGAAACCATTTCCCATGACTCCAAAACTCGTATTTCTCCTTCCAATACTTGCAATATTCCTTACAAGCATGGCTTTGGGCCGCAATCTCAATGAGAAAAGCACTGCTATCATGAACACCAAACAAGGTGACGACATGTGCTGCATCATGGGGATGTTTTTCTGCTGCCAACCCACCAATATCCATCTCAAAAAGAACACACCATGGGTGTTCTCTAACGTTGTTGATGGACATATCACCACTTCTCAGCATTGAGGTTGAAGGATTCGATCTCCTACTATATGTAGGGGTGTATATATATATATGTGTGTGTGTTTCATTTTTAATCCAAGTTGTGTCGTGCTTTGGAGCCCTCAAATAATGTAATAGCTAGCTTCGACTCTTTCAATAATGTAATAGCTCACTTTATGTGATCTCTTGGATCCATTTGATGCTATGTTTTCTAAGAATAATTAACCTAAGTATTAAGGAAAACTACAAGAATGTAGGTATATGATATTTGGGGTTAAGTCCTATATATATATGTGTGTGTGTGTGTGAGAGAGAGAGATATGTGATCGAATATGGATTCTTACTAAAATATGTGATCTCTTGGATCCATTTGATGCTAGCAAATTGCATTTACAAACATAAAAAGTATGAAGTTATAAACGTCCAAATTTGCATGAGTGAGTTACATAATTCGCATGACTTTATATATATATTATATATAAGACTAGGCAAGAGCAATTTTCATTAAAAGAAAGTATATATATGGCCAACCATCCACTACCAAAACAAATTCCAATTCTTGTTAAATTTCATTTCACGAAATAATTAATCCAAAGTGGCATTGGGAGCAAACTTAAAGTTGTGAGAGAATCCAACAATTACCTTATATATAATAAAAGCATGACCAACCATCCTTTGTTAGAATATTTTATATTTCTCTTATTTTATTTCCTTTGTAAGGTATCCTTTCAGAACCCATCACCGGTTGATCGATCTATATGCGTTCCATTTGGATGCTTTTGAGTTGTTGGAGTAAAAATGTTTACTCTTAAATTAAAAAGAAAAAATACTTTCTAGATCTGGAGGAGATTATGAAAAAATAGTCAGAAGAAACTTGAAGACTACAACAAGCATTGGCAAAAGTGACTCCAAGTCCAAATTCGTGTTCTCTTGAATTTAGTGGCTGTATTGAAAATTTTAAAGAGAACGAGAGAGAGAGAGAGATAAGCATAAAGTGGGATGAAAACTAGAGACTAGCCGTCATCTTGTCCAAGCAAAAGAAAAGTTTGTATTTTTGTCTTTTATATTCTCTCTTTGGAAATAATCTCTATTATATGATAGCGAGATTTTGGTGTATTAAGACTTTGGGTTCTAAGTGATTTTATCTTTATTATATTTTTATACTCCATATTTCGTAATGAATTTCTTCATGATCGTTTCCACCAATAGACGTACTTCACATTAAAGAAACCACTTGAATCTTAGTGTTATTTTGTATGTAATTTTTTTTTTTTTGACATGTCCACGCAAGGGTAGGGGGAGGAGAGATTCGAATTTGTGACCTCCGCTTCATAAGGCGTGGTTCACAGCCGATTGAACTACCTCTTGAGGACTATTTTGTATGTAATTGTTCTCATGTTATTTACCGTAATTGTGATTGTTTTTGCACAATAATTAATGTAGTTCCTAATCAATCAAGCATCAAAATTCCTAGTTTATCTTTCAATTATATGCAATGGGTGTTCTTTCAGGGATATTCTATGTTTATATGCTCTTAACAAACTCCAGTTGTTACTCATTAATGGAAATATAAAATCGACTTTCTTATTGTTTTAATTGATAAAGTCTTTCGCTGTGAGCTCAAGTCTTAAATTCCGATTCCTTATTCTTATTCTTTGAGAGAATTAGATGGGAATGAGCATCCAGGAATTAATTATTAACTAATGAATTTTTTGTTACACCATCTCCTACTTTGCTTCCTAATCTAGAGATGAGATGTTGAGATGGTCCTCAATCTCGAGTAGGGGTCATACTACTACTACTACTACGATTGTCAATTGTGAGTGGGAACGGAGGAAGGGGGTGGCCCATACAAAATTGAAGGTAAATATATATATATATTATATGTATCAACCCCTAACAACATAATTTATTGGTCTTTATCCCTGCCCATACTAAACTTTGCCTTCACTCCTGGGCTGCGGGTGCTTTCCACTAGTTTAGTCGTGCAAAAATCAGCATCAAAACAAATGATCAACAACCAAAAAAAAAAAAGGGGAGAATGTTCTTGTGACTTGTGAGATGATCATTCCAGGAAATACTTAAAATTCTGATCATTCCAGGAAATACTTAAAATTTGAGAATAAGAACCACATTGCTAATAAGCTAATAACAAACAAATATGGAATAAAGAACATCTATTTATTATTACTGTTTTTGAACGAATCTTAACTTACCATCAATTTCTGCTACATTACTCTTAACAAACTTTGTCAACCGTCCCCACGCGCTTGGCGGCTCACTCTCCCCGTTCTCCAATCCCACGGGCAGGCAGCCACTCTTATTCCCCACTTGTCCGCTCAGGTTGATTCACGGACTATAACCGCGCGTGGGGATAACATGACATAAAAACGCGCACAGACAAAGCAAACCTCAAGACGGAGACAGAAAGGGCGATTAGGTGATCGCACCGAAACGAAAAATGATGCGCACAACACGGCTGCTCAGGACGAACGCGTTGGGCGCAGGACAATGACACGCGTCGTGTGGCTAGTGGACTTGGTTCGCCACCTGTTGGTCCAAAAGAGCGATTCAAAAGGCCACGAAGGAATATGTGTGAAAGAGAGAGAGAGACGGCGGTATGGCGGATAATATGGACAAAAAAAGTACAGGACATGGTCGTACGATATGCCAAGATCTCACAATGGAGCGTATAATGCACGCTACTAAGTTGTTATTATTATTATTATTTTTTTAGTTGTTAATTTTTTTTTTAGAATGTGTTTTTTTTTTAATAATTTTTTTTTTTTATATGTCCATACAAGAGAAAGGGAGGAGAAATTTGAACTAGTAACCTTCATTTCATTAGACATGATCTACAGTTGATTAAGCTACCCATTATGATAGATAGGATATAAAAGTAAAAATAATTTGAAGTATTTTGTGTAATTTATTAACTTTGTTTTTTTTTTGGTTAAAAAGAAAATAGTGCTAAAACATATTAACAAACTAATTTTATCTTAGCCCAATGTTTAATAATGGAAATTTGGCTGGAGCTTACATTTCATTAAAATAATAGAAATAATAAAGATACAATTTTTTGGCCTAATTTTTCTCTTATCTGGTTATTTTTTTAAAAGAAAAAAATTAAGCCAAAGCTATGCCAAAAAATGGTGTCTTTATCATGCTTCTTAAAATAATGCTAGAATGAATTTTTTCATCATTCGAAATATAATGCGACTTTTAAAATTACTATTAAATTTTGATCTATTTGTAATTTTAAAAGTCAAATTATATTTGTGAGAACACAAAGTCATCTTTCTAGCATTACCTTTTTCA
Source organism: Carpinus fangiana (assembly GCA_006937295.1). Taxonomy (NCBI): domain Eukaryota; kingdom Viridiplantae; phylum Streptophyta; class Magnoliopsida; order Fagales; family Betulaceae; genus Carpinus; species Carpinus fangiana. The sequence goes on along the minus strand of CM017326.1, from coordinate 5,754,259 downwards.
CTTTTCATCGATGCGTAAAGCTAAAAATCACATTTTTATTTAATAATAATCTTACAACAATGATATGACGGTTGAAAACAACATTTTGAATTAATATTGTATAATAATTGCAAATAAAAATTATAGTATATAATATTCCATCTATAAATGAACAAATTCTAGTGTGGAAATTATTGACAACTATATTCTATGATTCCATCCAATTTGATCGAGTGCTTTATACGCTCTTATCCAAAAGCGTGAGCACCAGCGACAGGCCCACAGTACAATAAGCCGTAACTACGGCTCGTTCAGGATGAAAGCCGGCACGGCAACCACTCGCCGCTTGCCCCGAAATTCCCGCGTGCCACGTAATCCCCAGACAACATCATCATAAATCTCACCCCTCGCCCCTACTTCCACTCTCTTGCCCTTGGGCGGCGCCTCTTTCTCAGTCAAACCCCTCGTTGACTGCTCCCCTCTCCTCCCTTTTTTCTCTCTCATAATTAATTAATTAATTAAATCTTAACCACATACAACCCCGCCTATAAATACAACCCCCCTCCCATTTCTCTCAATCACACACTCGCTTCATCGTCTGAATCTGATACCTCGTTATTTTCGTTATTTCGTTTCGCTTGCCGGAAAAAAGCAGAAAATGGCTCTCAATGAGAAACTTGGCGTTAAAAGGGGAAGCAAGATTGGAAAGGCTTGTGGAAATGAGAAGGAGGTGCATTACAGGGGCGTGAGGAAGAGGCCGTGGGGCCGATACGCCGCCGAAATCCGCGATCCAGGCAAGAAGAGCCGCGTCTGGCTCGGGACCTTCGACACGGCCGAGGAGGCGGCGCGTGCCTACGACACCGCCGCCAGGGAATTCCGCGGCGCCAAGGCCAAGACCAACTTCCTTCTGCCGAACGAGGAATCACCCATTAACCGCAGCCCGAGCCAGAGCAGCACGGTGGAGTCGTCGAGCCCGGATGTCGTGGCGCGTGACACCACGCGCTCCCGGGAAACCGGCGGTGGTGTTGAGAGTGGTTTTGCTCCTGTGGGTCGTTTTCCGTTTCTCGATCAGCAGGCGTACGTGGTGGCGGGTTTTCCTCACGCGCGCCCGGTTTTGTTTTTAGACGGGGTTGGGAGGCCTGGGTATGTGACTCAGAGCTACCCGGTCCGGTTCGACGTGGGTCCGGCCGAGTTCAACTCCGGTGGGGTCCATAGCGACTCGGACTCATCATCGGTCGTTGATTGCAAGCCGAGAAGGGAACATCTTAATCTTGATCTTAACCTTGCTCCCCCAATGGACGCTTGATTTGCACCGCCAATTTTGTGATAATTGCAAGAAAAGTAGTGTTTTTCATTGGAGAGAGATGAATTGAATTTATGTGGAAGTTGATCCTTCTATGTAAATAAATTTAGTTAGGAATTTAGTGTGGCCAAGGCTGCCTTGATGTGTTTTTATTTGTTTCTCTTTAACAAAGGGAAACTATCACAACTCTCTCCAACTTGTTTATGTTGTAACCTCTCATCTTACTAACTTCTTTATTTTGTATTAAAAAAATTTATTTCTTCTTGATATTTTTGTTCCTGTGTGTTATTTGCTTGTATTATTAATTAATTACTTGAAGCACCAGGTAAATCTAAAGTTGAGACTTGAGAGTAAGAAAAAAAGAAAAGAAAAGAGTACCTCTAAATTGCAGTCTATTTTTATATTTTTGGTTACAAAAGTAACAACAAAAACAGTAGCATATAAATTCAATTTAAAATACTTTTCAAAACATAAAAATAATTTTTATATTTATCTTATATTAAAACCTTTTTTTTTAAAACTAAAAAAGTGTTGCGAAAAATATATTAACAAAGAAAGCTGCTATTGAGAAATTTTAGGTACTATAATTCTATCTCCTTATTTAGTAAATTGATATATGATTGTCATATCAATAAGAATTAATATTTATTTTTTATTTTTTTATAATTATTAATTAATCATATCATCGAATAGTATTGCCTATACTAAGCTATTAAATAGCATTATTATTTACTACTTAACCAATGGATTCAAATCCTCTTCAATTCATTTTAGACTAGAGAATATTTAGTTAATAGTCATGATCAATCTAGAGATATCTTAAGGTTATAAATGGGACATATGTCCTATTAATAAAAAATAAAAATATTATATATATTACAAATAATTAAAAAACAAAATAAAAAATAAAATTAAAGGATGACTGGTCACCCCAACTGGGGATGGTGTGGCTTCGGCAACCCCATAGAGAGGATCATGTTCTGTTAACTAATAGCCATAGGGCAATGTTCTCATTCGAAGGAGAAAATTTAGTTCATTAAATTATTATAGGTGATATATATTATAAGTTTTTAAGGATGAGTATCAATTGTATCAATTCTGAGCACAAATATTGTCAATTTAATAAGAATAGGTTCTAATTAGATTTAGCCGACCCTAGGTTTTCCTAGAGAGAAAAAAATAAAAATTTGTTGGGAGGAACTCTCCCCCCCTACTCCCTCTTCTTTCCTCTACCTCTCCTTATTTTTTTTCGTTTCCTTTTTTAGTTTTTCCGACCAGTCCAGTTGCTCCAGCCATTCCTTTGCTTATGTTGTGCAGCCTTCGTCCACCCTTCACCGTGTTGTGCCGCTCTTCGCCTCCCCGAAATTGGTTAGGCTTTAGATCTAGTGTACTCAACTCATTTCGCTCAACCTACCGAGCTCCCCGGCTCCTCAGTTGGCCATCGACACAAAACAACTCCATCTCGTTCACCAATTGTCGGCCAGTGTGTTTCGCCTCTCTTGTCTCGATTGTTGTAGCTGTTTGTTAGTTTTTTATTTTGTTTTTTTTATAAGGGTTTGACTTCTCCTTAAATATGCTTTCATGAGCGATATTTAAGGTGAAATTTTTTGTCTTGACCTTTGGATGGAGGATGATTAGTTTCAGTGTAAAATTTTTGCTCTTATGGCTTGAAAAATAAAAATTATAAACTACCTATATATTAGATTAAGTCAAAATAAAATAGATTAATTCTAAGACCGAAGTTTGCATATAGGTTAACGGATGATAAAGGATCTTTGATTGATTCAAGCAAAGCAAATCAAAGTAGTCATGGGTATTGTGGTACTTTTGTTGGATAAATAAAAAAATAAAAGAAAGAAGTGGATGAGATGAGTCATGAAGATGAGATGAGGCAGAAACAGTCTTCCTAGTCCCCCACCGAGTGCAAGATATATGGCTTTGTTTGCCAATGGCCCGGACTGAGAAAAGTCTGGGACTGGTACTGTAGCGTGTCAGTGTGCTTCAGTACGCTGCAGAGGATGTCTTCCCAAGGCCTGCAGCAAAGTTGAAAAATGGAGGCCAACCCTTATTTTTCTCCTCCTTAACCCAACCCTCAACCCAACCCAAGCACCCCTTAATTAACCCCACCCCAACCTTGTCAAACCAACCCAACCACACCCCTTTTAATTTCTCACACCAAACCACACCCACCGGTTTACACATTCATTAACCCCACCCCTAAACTAAACCAAGCTTCCACTGAAAACGGGAAAAAAAAAGGGTTGGGTTAAAAAAGGGTTGGTCTAACAAGGTTGGGGTGGGGTTAATTAAGGGGTGTTTGGGTTGGGTTGAGGGTTGGGTTAAGGAGGAGAAAAATAAGGGTTGGCCTCCATTTTTCAACTTTGCTGCAGGCCTTGGGAAGACATCCTCTGTAGCGTACTGAAGCACACTGACACGCTACAGTACCAGTCCCAGACTTTTCCCAGTCCGGGCCATTGACAAACAAAGCCCAAGATATTGACTCGGTCATGGTGAATTAGGTGGAAACTCCAATTAAAGGTACTGTACGTAGCAAAACTTTGATTCTAAAAGACAAGCGGCCGCCGCCACAACTGTCTATGCATGTTTCACGTACGTCTAATTATGAAAATAAACATTTTTTTTCTAAAATTTTGGTTTTAACATGATGTGGCACTAGCCTATCACTCTATACGTATTTTTATTTACAAAACTAATAAATCATATTGAATGAAAAATGCTAAGGGTTCTTTTTATAATGTTGTCTTAACGTTCTTTTAGACTTAGGTAAAACATGATTTAAAAAAAATAAAATTGTAGCGGCCTCTACCACTCGTTTTTAGATATTAGCATCAAATTTAAGGTATTAACACCAAATTTGATATATTAACATCAAATTTGAGACATTAGCACCAAGATTGAGGCATTAGCACTAAATTTAGGATGATCAAATTCATTTTGGGTGATACAATCCCTAAAGGGTTAACCTTCCACCCTTAGATTTTAATTTTGAATCAAAAAACAAGTTTTAAAGCATTAGAACCTAAATATTAACTCATAAAAATTAATCTGTTGGCAAAAAAACGGTACTATAATTTTATTTTTTCTTAAATTATGCTCTAGTAAGACTAGGAGAACGCCAAGAGAACACTACGGGGATAACCCCTAACAAACCCCATATTGAATATACATTAATTTGAAACAAATTTATTGAAAAGAGTCTTATCTTAGAAAATTTAAATTTGTTTGAGTTTGCGATTTTAGAATTTGTAATTTTTTCCGTACCTAGCTAGCTTGATAACATCTTTTTCACGTTTTATAGACAAAAACTGGCGCCTACAAATATATATATGCACGCGCGGTTGTAGAACACTATAATAGAAGTGTCATCGTATTCGTGGGACATATAGGCTGTGTTTGGCAATGGACTGGACTGGAAGAAGTGAATTGGTACTGTAGTAGATTTGATTGATGTGAGGAAAAAAGTAAAAATATTTTATATAAAAAAGTGAAATTTTTTGTTTTGTAGTAATTTTTTATTTGAAAAATGACAAAAAATGATTGATATAATACAAAAAAGTAAGAATATTGGGGTTGATTTTTAAAAAAAAAAATTTGAGACTTTACAAAGTCCAATCCGACCTCTTGACAAACATAACCATATATATATATATATATATA
>CM017326.1:5697636-5749199 GCA_006937295.1 Carpinus fangiana | reverse complement strand
TTTTTTTTTTTTTTTTTAAATGAAACTCGAAGTACCATTTGTACCAAATAACAATCCCCTTCTTTATATGATTTATTTTCTTTCTTATATAGAAGTAGAGCATACACTTCTAACCCCTTAAATTATTACCACTTTTACACTTATACCTACAAACTTTAAAAAACGACATTAGAGCTCTCCTACTACCACTATGTGTCCATTAAGAATTGCGCGTTAAAATTAGTGAAAAAGTAGTCAAAGTGTGATAACTTATAAGGTGACTGAAGCCATCGAACTACCGCCAAGAAACTAAGAGGGTTTTTTCTACTTTTTTTTTTTTTAATAATTTTGATTTTCTTTTCAAATGTTTATTTTTTTTTAATAAATTTAAAGGTATTTTGACGGAAAAAATAAAAAAGAGGTAATGTGTGGCATATGTGATATTGTAACACCCCCAAAATAAGGTTGGTTAATTCCACCTATCTTGGTAAGATTACTACCAATTTCTCTAGTGCAGTTAACTGGTAGCTGACAAAGGGGATCACCCATAAAACAATTCAAAGTAAATATAAAGGGAATGTGAAAATATAAAATCTGAGATTTCTATAACCACAAAGTACCCAAGTATTATCATCAATCATATGCTCCGAGCTTCCGACCATAATTAAAACCATAAGTCAAACCTAATACTGTGAATTATTTGTTGAGAACATGTATGCAAATCAAAAATTTGCACAGCGAAAATGAATCGTATTCCCATGCCCAAGAAAAACCTTATGAAGTATGGATTGCTATTTGAAAAATAGCAAGAACAAATTACTTTGAAGATCAACAGCCACTTCTTGGCTTTTGACAAAAAGAACTTTTCTTTTGTTCTTAAATAATACGAAAAATTATATCCTCTAGATCTTCTCACCAATGATTGATTATAACCAAGAGAGTGTAGATTCATACTTGTCTCTTCAAATCTTAAACTTTTATTCTTTGTAAGTTAACACAAAGAACTAATATAATTTTCAAAGAGTTTCTAAAAACTATATATCAAGATAATTTGATTGAATGATTTGAGAGCCTAAGCTCTTCTCTATTTATAGGCATAGCTGGGGAGAGAATTTCTAAATCTTAGCAATGTAGAACAATGAGGAAAAGAATAGTCCAACTAGGACTAGGAGACAGTGTGGTGGGTGGCTAGGGTTTCCCCTAGCCTCCACCACATTGCCGCATGGCTAGGGAGAAAATCTCCCTAGGCCATGCGGCTCCTTTCCCCAGGAGCTTGGGCATGGGATTAAGGAGCAAAAGAATAGTCCAACTGGGACTAGGAGATATTGTGGTGGACGGCTAGGGTTTCCCTTAGCCTCCACCACATTGCCGCATGGCCAAGGAGAAAATCTCCCTGTGCCATGCGGCTCCTTTCCCTTTCTCTTGCAGCCCAACGCATAGGGTTAGGAATAAATTCCTGGCCTTATGCCTTCATAGTTCATACTTTATTTAAAATCCATAAGTTTTATCACAAACCCAACTTTAAATATATTTTCGAGTTAAATACCTTTTTTTTCCTTGTGATTTAATAACTTTATTTTTTGTCTCATAGGATTTAATTTTTATCATAGAAGGTACTTCAAATTTACATAAAAAATGAGATGATACATCCGTCTAAATTTCGTCCAAAATATGATGGAAAGCTATGTCAGCATCATTAAAAAATCGACATGTGTTCATATATTAATTAAAAATACAAAATAAAAATTTTAAAATTAAAAATATTAGAAAATTAAATTTTTTTTTTTTAAAAAAAAAAAATACAAGGGAAATGGGTGGTCGACGCTTTGGCCTTTGGGGGTGGTTCAGCCATCCCCAAGGGTTGGGCCATGGGGGTGGGGGTGGTTTGGCCACCCCCCCATGGCCCTTGGGAGTGGTTCGACGACTACCCCTTTACCCTATAATTTTATTTTATTTTAATTTTCTAATATTTTAAATTTTTAAATTTGTATTTTGTGTTTTTAATTAATATATGGACATGTGTTGATTTTTTAATGGTACTGACGTTGCTTTCCGTCAAATTTTGGATGGAGGTACCATCTCTGTTTTTATATAAATCTGAGGACCGAGGTACCTACTGTGATAAAAACTAAATCCTAAGGAGCAAAAAATAAAGTTGTTAAATCACAAGGGGTAAAAAGGTATTTAACCCTATATTCTCTAGCCCATGTTTTAATTAAATAAAACACTTAGCCCAAACATAATAAGAAAGCTTTTTATATGATTAACATATATATCAACTTGGTGAAGGACTTAAAGGAAAGAATAATTATTGGCTTAAATATTTCCGTAATCATGTCTCCTGACATCGTTACGCGATAATATTTTAATCATAATTAATTCTACTAAATAATTGTGACTGCACTATAATAAATATATTTTTTTTAAGACAATTAATTTCTTTGACTTAATAATGACTTGTGATTCCTTCATGAAATCTTCCATACCAGAATTAAGGCTAAGGATAATGTCACTTAATTCTATACCTCTTTTCCTTAAGTCATTGATTTTACAATATTCTCATAATGTGAAAATCACATGTATATTTTGGTATACCAACCAAAATGCTCTGGCTAGAGACTTGAGAACAGTATCCATAAAATCTATCTCAGTGAAAAATTCCTCATCTCTTTGTCTACCTCACAAAATATTTGGATTTCTTCTTGAAATCTGTGTTCCCACAATATTTAAATGTGATTACCCAACGTACTAAGTTCCATTGACCGACGATAGGTCTCACTCTTAGATACATCTAAGTAATCATCATTTTGGGTTCACAAACTTCTCAAAATTTAGAATCAAAGTCCATAGAAGCCTTTTAAGGAGTTTATTATATTTTCTCAATATACAGTATTTTTCATGAAAAGACAAATCCTTGGTCCATACAGTGCTTTAGGGATTCAGCACATTACACATCAATCCCGAAGACATTGCTTCACTCGATCATGGTAGATCACCTTATGAAACTCTCCCGATCATTATTTCTTATGACTTACCAAGAGGCCAGAAGAGTAGTATGTTAGGACTGTTAGAAGACCAAAAAGAGACCACTAAGGTAGAAAAATTTCCTGAGTATCTTCTCATTTTATTCCAGTTCATAATTTCCTTCCGAATGAGAAACTGTTTGAAATATTCAGAGTGATCTACCTCGATTTGCGTACATTATGAATTATCTTTCTATAGGTAAAATTTATTTTCTTTGGTGCAAGAAAAGAAAAGATTGATGCTTCAAATTTAAACTAAGGGTCAGAGAACACTGAGCGCATCAAGGATGTGGATTACGTTGACTTGGTGGATCCCATATATTTTGACTACATGAGTCAACTTCATAGATTCAAGCGCAGGCCTTGTGCACTTGAACCTCACTCCGCTAGTCTACATGATCTCCTTCTAGGTTTTTATCTTTTCTATTGTTTTTTCCATTTTTATAGTTTTGTTTATATTTTGACAACAATGTGTGTGCATTTGACAATTTCTTGGTTGGAGTATTGATGTAGACCGAGATGCTTGGGAATATATGAGGAAGAAGGGGAGAGATGTCAAGGTGGAACCACCCCGGAGGATGATGACACGTTCCCAGACCAGAGCTGCAGTAGAGGACCAGGAACAGAGTTCTCTGGAACTGCGCTCGATCGCAAAACTCGAGCCCAGAATCAATAGTTTCTGTGGAAGCGATCGATGAAAGGGGATCGATTGCACAATCGATTGCAGAACTCAAGCCCTAGACTCAATAGCTTCTGTGGAAGTGACTGATGAAAGGGGATCAATCGAACCCGATCGAGCGACCATCTGCGCTCAATCGCCCTTGTGTGGCGCTCGAGCACACACGAGACTTTATTTTACTTTTTCGCGTTTTTTACTTATTAAACCGACGTAGTTTTATTTATTTGAGTAGAATTAGGGTTTTAAAATTCCTATTTCGTACTTCTTTAGTTTTGGGGCTACATATACATGTTTATAACCTCCAAAGAACTCATTTCTTGATTATTTCTCACGGTTGAGATTTCTTTATATTTCCCTTTGATTTACAGATAGACTCTGTTTGTTAGAGAAGAATTCTTAGATTTTTGATAGACTCAAGATCCAAGAATTATTTATTCTTCTTCTTGTATTGTTTCTTTGCTTCCGTTACGTTTCAAGCTGCATCAGTTGGTATCAAAGCACAAGTTTCTTTCCATGGCTCCAGTTACAAAAAAAAAAAGGGCAACCGTTTTCCAACTCTGCACGACGAGGACGATCGCGATGAATCAGGACATGAAGACCAAGGGGCGACAAAAAGGGACAACGAGGAGGTACATGTGGCTATAAGGGCTTAGATCAAAGACCTCACTAACTAATTGGCCGAATCGTGCCTCTACGACAGGCATTGACGTCGAACTCCACCCCGACTGGCGGAAGAGGAAGACGAAGGTGACTACGGTTATGAATCTGCAAACCCTTTTGCAAAGTGCCGAACGCAGGGACGTCGATCACCTGCGCAAGCTCATGCTAATCGGTGGGAGAGCGGGTTCAAACTGGATATTCCAGAATTTTCAAGGGGAATGCAACCTGAGGAATTTCTGGATTGGGTAGCGGCAGTTGAAGAAATTCTCGATTTCAAGGGGGTACTTGAAGACAGACGGGTTTCTTTGGTCGCAACCAAGTTTCGGGGTAAAGCTGCAGCATAGTGGCAGCAATTAAGGCAAACAAGAGTGTGGCAAGGCAAATTGAAGATCACTAGTTGGGAGAAACTATTGACTAAGATGCGACCCGCCTTTTTACCCCACAATTACCTTCGAACTATGCACCAAAGTCTACAAAATTGGAGCCAAGGTTCGAAGTCTGCAGATGAGTATACAGAGGAGTTTCATAAATTATTAGCGCGAGTTGATCTATCGGAGTCGAATGAGCAGCTAGTGTCGCAGTACATTGGGGGTTTACGGATACAAATCCAAGACACGGTAAATCTTTTTGACCCTGTGAATATTTCGGCAACCCACCAAAGAGCTTTGTTGGTTGAGAAATTGTCGACGCGGGGGTCCATGGGCATTTTTGGACGTGGAGGAGTGGGGGGCTACAACCGGTCAGGGGGTTCATTCCAAAACTGGGGATTACCCCATCAAACAGTCCAAGCATAGGGACTACTACCGCAGGGCAGCCTAGTCGAACCGGAACGACTACCAGTCCCAAGTGTTTTCGATGTGGTGAACCAGGTCATCGGATAGTGGATTGTCGCAAGGGGGAGAAGTATGGCAAGGGTCTTCTTGTCGATTCAAGAGGTGCCTTTGAGGAACAAGGCGATGGAGAAGATCAAGAAGTAGAATTTGATGAAGACAGAGGGGCTAAGGAAGAATTTGTCACAGGGGAGGCCGAGAGTGGACCTCTATTTATGATGAGAAGGGTGTGTTTCACCCCTCGAGAGGCGGAAGATGGAGAAAAGCAGTGACACAATCTTTTTCACTCAAGATGTACGATCGGGGGCAAGGTATGTCACCTTGTTATTGATTCCGGCAGTTGTGAGAATGTTGTGGCGAAAGAAGTAGTAAAGAAGCTGGCCTTAGAAACGGAGCAACATCCTAGTCCTTACCGTTTGGAGTGGCTTAAAAAAGGCACCGAGGTATTGGTTTCTAAACGCTGTTTAGTGTCTTTTCAATTGGGGTTAGATATAAAGATAAAATGTGGTGTGATGTTGTGGCAATGGACGCATGCCACCTATTGTTGGGGAGGCCGTGGCTAAAGGTGTCAAAAATTACCGGGAAATCGGAATCGGAACCAGAAAACTGGGATACCAGGGACCGGGTTCCGGTTCCGGTTCCGATTTGGAAAATCCAAAAACCGGGTACACCAGTTTCGATACCCGATTTTTACCGGGTTACCGGGAACCGGGGTTTCCATATTATTTAATAATATTTATATATTAATATAATTATATATTATTATTTTTTAGTAATTTTACACTTAGGCTTAGGTTTCATGGTTTGTTTAAATACTTGATTTTATTGTTTTGATGTTTTCTAAGGCCCATATAGGCAAAAACATTGATTTTTTAGGATTTTTGGGCTTTTTTAGGTTGTTTTTTAAAATTATTTGGAATAATCACGATAAATCCCAATTAATTTAGACAAAAAGGCTAATATATTTTTTTTAAATGGGCCAACTATATGCAAAAAAATGGGCTTATTTTAGGCCCAATACTTAAAATAAGCCCAAAAAATAATTTTCTTAAAAATCGATTACCGGACCGGGTACAACCGAAACCAGCCGGTAATCGAGAACCCAGTCGGTTCCGATTCCAGTTGCCCAAAACAAAGAACCGGGGTACCCCGGTTCCGGTTCCCAGTTTTGGCCAAAAATCGGGAAACTGGACCGGGTTGACACCCCTAGCCGTGGCAATATGATCGAAGTGCACACCATGATGGGAGGAAGAACACCTATAGCTTCATGTTCGGTGCTGTGAAAATAACGCTCTTACCTAGCGTGGGGATTGGTCCTAAGGCCACCAAAGACACGGGTCACTCTCAATCTTTGTTGGCAAAACGAGAATTCATTGTCGAGATGTTATCATCAAAAGTGGTGTACTTACTGTTGAACAAGGAGAGTGCCAAAGAGGAAGAGCTACCGGAAGAAGCTAAGAGGTTGATGGAAGAATTTGGGGATGTGTTCCCGGGAGATGTACCCGATGAGCTACCACCTCTTTGGGACATACAACACTAGATTAATTTAGTACCGGGATCAAGTTTGCCCAACTGACCACACTATTGCATGAGTCCCAAAGAACATGAAGAATTGAGGTGACAAGTGGAAGGCTTATTATCCAAAGGGCATATTCGGGAGAGTCTGAGTCCTTGTGCGGTACCGGCATTACTAACACCCAAGAAGGATGGCACATGGAGGATGTGCGTGGACAGCCGAGCCATCAACAAGATCACTGTAAGATACAGATTTTCTATCCCTAGGCTAGATGACTTGTTGGATCAATTGAGTGGGGCAATTATTTTCTCAAAACTTGACCTGCAGAGTGGGTACCACTAAATTCAAGTGGGACCAAGCGATGAGTGGAAGACCGCGTTTAAGACGCGAGAGGGACTTTAAGAATGGTTGGTGATGCCATTCGGGCTATCTAATGCCCCTAGTACTTTCATGAGGGTGATGAACCAATCTTTCCGACCGTTCATTGGAAATTTTGTAGTAGTATATTTTAATGACATCCTCATCTACAGCCCCAACAAAGAGAAGCATATTCAACATGTACGGGAGGTACTTTGTGTTCTCCGGAGGGAGAAATTCTATGTTTCACCCACAAAATGCTCATTCATGAAGGATTCAGTCATTTTTCTTGGTTATGTGGTATTTAAGGATGGATTGGTGGCAGATGAATCCAAGGTAGTAGTTGTAAGGGATTGGCCCATACCCACTACATTACATGAAGTTAGAAGTTTCCATGGATTGGTGTCATTTTATAGGCGTTCCATTCATAATTTTAGTACAATTATGGCGCCTATCACATAATGCATGAAAGCAAGGAAGTTTTCATGGAGCGAAGTGGCAACGGAGGCATTAGGGTTGATCAAGCTTAAATTAACGACGGCCGCATTGCTTGTGCTGCCAGATTTTGAAGTTCCTTTTGAGTTATTGATGCAACTTGAAACGTAACAGAAGCAAAGAAACAATACAAGAAGAAGGATAAATAATTCTTGGATCTTGAGTCTATCAAGAATCTAATAATTCTTCTCTAACAAACAGAGTCTATCTATAAATCAAAGAGAAATATAAAGAAATCTCAATCGTGAGAAGTTTTATTAAAACAATAATCAAGAAGTGAGTTCTTTGGAGGCTATAAACATGTATATATAGCCCCAAAACTAAAGAAGTATGGAATACGAACTTTAAAACCCTAATTCTACTCAAATAAATAAAACTACGTCGGTTTAATAAGTAAAAAACGTGAAAAAGTAAGATAAAGTCTCGTGTGCGCTTGAGCGCCACACGAGGGCGATCGAGCGCAGATGGTCGCTCGATCGGGTGCGATCGATCCCCTTTCATCGGTCGCTTCCACAGAAGCTATTGAGTCTGGGGCTTGAGTTCTGCGATCGATCGTGCGATCGATCCCCCTTCATCGGTCGCTTCCACAGAAACTATTGATTTTAGGCACAAGTTCTACGATCAATCGCAGATCATTCTGCGATCGAGCGCAGTTCCAGAGAACTCTGTTCCTGGTCCTCTGATGCAGCTTTGGTCTGGGAGCGTGTCATCATCCTCTGGGGTGGTTCCACCTCGACATCTCTCCCCTTCTTCTTCTTGTATTCCCAAGCATCTCGGTCTACATCAAGTATCACTCTTTTTTTCCTGACATGTGTTTTTGCATATAAGTTTTGGGGTATGATATGCCCCACATCTGCTCATTCAGGTATTTCTATCCTCTTTTTCTTGTTTTTCAATTCTATATACACATTGGGAACAATGTGTAATTCAAGTTTAGGGTATGGAAGAACAAAACACTGTCCAATATTTTTGTTATGTTATTCTTAAGCATGTGGTTGAACTTTGATTTTGATTTGAATTTCATTGTTGGGCTTTAAGTTATGAACAAATGATCATTTGACTTAGAAATTTTGAGTCTTATCACTTACTTTTGGCAACATAAGATACTTCTTGTTTCAATTTAGATTTACCTTGAGCACACTAGCACATGTTTGTGAGGTATAAAATTTGAGACCAATTACGTTTGTTTTCAATATCTTAAATACAGTTGGGTGACTTATTGGATGAATAACCTTAGCATACATACTTATTAAAAAAAAAAATGATCAAGTTTGAGTTTTTAACTAAGTAACCAGACGTCTTGCCTTATTAAGCAGTGGGTGTTTGCGTCAAAAAGTAAGAATTTTGGTTTGATTAATAACATGGCTAGTTTAGCTTCGCAGCCTTTTTGACTTGAGTTAGTAAGTCCTTAGGGGTGTCTTTATACCTAATGCCCTAAAGCCATTTGGTTTGGGAGTCATTGGCTTAACGCTTGATGCATGAGTCAATTAGAAAGCTTAAGCGAGCTAAGCATTGCACAACCTGCAGAAAAGAAAGAAAAGGAAAAAAAAAAATGTATGCCTTGGTTGTTTCATTTGATAGGTAGTCCAATAAATTATGATATGTTAATTCAGTTATATTAAAATTACTTTGAAACCCTCTCTTTTAGCCAAGTAGGTGGTTCCACTGCAACAGCAACAACAAAAAAGGTTTAATGACGTTTGGGATTGTGATGTTTAGGAAAAACATCACTAAAAGGTGTCTTTTCATTGTTCAACCAACATTATTCACACGCCAGAATGTACTGTTCAAACGACACTAACAAATTTTTAAAATTTGGCGCTCAAAATTGCTCTTATAATTAAGCAAGACATCTCCTAATATTGGAAATTAAAATCCAAAAAATGTGATCCATAAAATTAATTTTTCTTTTAAAAAAAAAATAGAGAGATGACTGCCTCTCGAGGAGAGGGGTGGCGACGTGCCACCCCCAAAGAGATATGGGTTGGCCCGAAGGCCACCCAAGATTTGGTTGGGGGTGGCGGAGCGCCACCCCCTAGCCACCCAAGAGGTGGCCACGTTGGTACCAGATATGGAGGTCCTCAGGGGTGGGTGGCCCGTGAGCCAACCCACCCCCCAATGGGATGGATTAGTGTCGTTTGAATAGTCAAGTCACCATTTGATGATGTGCGGCCAAAATCAATTTTAAATAGAGTCGTTTGAACAGTAAATGACACTATTTAAAATTTCTCAACCCCATAATTTTGTGTCCTTTAGCAGCCGTCACTAAACCACCCATTTTGATGATTTGGCCACCCCAATATTCACAATTGTTCGCCTGTCTTATTTTTCACAATTTTGGTCTACTACCCTTCAACTAAATAGAAGAATTTTAAAGTGGAAATGATCATTTTTCCAGTATATACATGTTTTCGTTTGAAGAACGGCACCGCCAGCGATATAAGTGCTATTTTACTTATTCTCCATTCTTTTTTTCTTTTTTTAACTAGTTATCTTTGAGCTACCGATTTCAAAGGAATCCACCAAATCCAAAATAGGTGACGCCCGCCGGCTAATATGCCAGTGTATTACTAGAACGCACCTCAAAGATCATTGACACGTGCCCGGTTGATCTACGTAGAGGCAGAAAAGAGGAGAAAAGAGAGAGGAATGAGGAAAGAGAGAGCGGCAGAGAGTAACTCTCTGTCCCTCTCTGCTATGCTCTCTACTCTCTGCGCTGGGAATCGAGCATGTTTTATATTTTCGGACCACAAATTGTTCAATATTATTACCCATAATCTTCTTAAAGGTCGACGGTGAAAGTGGACGTCAAAACAAAAATATGCCTTCAAAATCTGCTCTGAAAAGATCCAGCAGCAGCAGCAGCCAAAAATTCAATTCAATTAGCCACGCTTTCAGAAGGTGCATGTCTGCAATTTGGCCCTTCAAGATTTGCCATGCCAACAAAGCCCCCCAGCTATATCCTATATATACCTTAAAAATGATCTTCAACCCCCATAAGTCGGTTTATTATTACATGCACCCATTAAACAAAATAAAATAAAAGCATCATATCCATTTCATTTCTTAGAAGCTCAATAAATACATTGAAATAAGATCATCAGATCTAGCTCTCTACTTGAACGCAGAGCTCAGAAAGTAGATTCACACTCAAAAGTACTTGAGAAGAAAATTTCAAAAGAAAAATAAAAAACTTCGAAGACAATTAACATGCAGCAATGACCATAATCATAGCAATATACACCAAATCACATATATATACTCCCATATATACGGCTGGTGCAATATATTATATATACACTTCCAAATCCATCACCACCGCCGGTCTTCTACATCAGTAGCTCATTCACCCACCCAAGATCAGGATCAGAGCTTTCGGCGGTGAAGCTTTTGCTCGAGCGATCCCCACTGGAAAAATTTGCTGACCCAGAAGGATTTGGGGTTGAAGGTGAAAGAATAAACTGTTGCTGTTTCTGATCTTCGTTGTTGAAAGAAACGTCGAGCCAAGGCAAATTCGGGCTTTTAGCTGACAAAGGCGAAGAGGCTGCTTCGCTGAAATTCATGACTTCCAAGGAGCTCATCAGCTCCGTCAGCACATCTTTGTAGCTCAGCACCCCATGATTCACCGGCATCGGCGAAAACGCGTTGATGGAACGCTGTGAAGGGGAGAGAGGCGGCGAGAGAGGCGGAGAGAAATGGGAGATACCCAGAAGTGTGGAAGTCGGCGAAGAAGTAGTTGAGCAATGGCAAAACATGCAGCAATGGTGATTCGAGGAGGAGCTCAGAAATTTCTTCTTGCTTGCCAGCTCAAGCGAGTTCTGCGAATTCGGAGGAAGAACGCGCAGCTGGCGAGGGGTGTGAGCGAAGAAACACACCTTGCGCTTGCAGTTCTTCCCGTCTTTGCAGGCCTCGGTTCGGTACCTGGCTGGGTGAAGCCAACACTCGAACACGCCGTGGGCGAACTCGCAGCTATTGCCACGGCTGCACACGCCGCGGCGGTACTCCGGGCAAACCTGGCCGGAGTAGTGGAAAGTCCGGGGGTCTCGCCGGCGGGCCTTCTCGCCCGGGTGGGCGAAAGGGCAGTCGGTCCAGTCGTGGCTGCGGCTGCGGGTGCAGTGGCGGACCTTGAACTCGTACATGCGAAAGTGGTCGGAGGAATAAGGGTCGGCCACATCATTGGGATCATCGTCGTCGACGCCGGTGTTGTACGGCAAGAACTTCTGCAAGAGCGTCTCTTCGGCAGCGGCGCGAGCGTAATACATGTCGGCTTCTTGGGTGGGAAGGCGGCCGCCGAGGAGCTTTCTAGGTGGGATGTCTATGCTCTTGAGCAGTTTCTTGGAGAACGAGTGGAGTTGGTGGGAGGGGTGGAGCTTGTGTTGGTCAGCACAAACGCTGCTCATCTTTGGCGCAATATGCGTGTACTTGTCCCACACCGAAAGAAAGATGGCGTTGATGGGAAAGGGAACAAGGGAGGTGGGGATCGATATATAGAGAGAGAGAGAGAGGAGAGAGAGAAGGAGGGGCCCAGGGGGGAAGGATGACGAGGATGGGGGAGAGGAAATGCGTGGCAGCGTATTATTTGGGATGGGCATGCAAAGGGGGTACGTGGCAGCTTCACAGCTCATGGCACGCAATAGCTTGGCTATGTGTGCTAATGTCGGTTGAAAATTCTTTAGATGGTTTTGGAATTGCTGTGGGTTGATGCTGGAGTCACGGTGGGTGTGTGATGGGTCTTGATGAAAGTATGGGTTAAAGGACGCCACATGTCAAACGACTTGAAGCCAACAAGTTTTGGACATTCCAGAAACCTCAATACTAATTTGGGAAATTGGAAGAGAAAGATTCACACTATTTCATAGAAACCGATTGTTCTACTAAAATTGTAAGAAGAGTAAAGTCATTTTTAGCATACTAATATATTGCTATTATACAATTTAATATTATGACACTAAAAATTAGTCTTTAAATAAGCCTTTATAAAAAATTAAGATTGTTTTTTCATTGTCACACAATCTCATTTGTTTAACAGTATATAACAGTATATTAAATAGTATTACTTTTCTTTTCTTTTCTTTTTTTAAAAAAAGTATTGCTAAGCGTGCATTTGAAATTGCGATTTCGCAAGAATAATTTACGTTTTTAAAAAATATTGCAAACAGTAAGGTGTTTGGCACTGCAATTTAAAAAGCATTTAATCTAAAATAAAAGGAAAAAAAATCTATAATTTCTATAAGTAGGCTATGGGTGCTTATTTGAAAAGGTGTAAATTTAAACTAAAATCACAATTTTGCATAACAAATATTTAATAAAAAAATATTTTTTAATATGTGTTACCAAACGTCTTTGCAATTTTTACATTTTTAAAATCATACTTATTGAAACCTCAATCCTAAACGGATCTTAAGTGTAGTGTAGCTTTTACGATAATTAATTAATATGATAATTCTATGATGCTAGTCACTTTATATATATATATATATATATATATATTATCACGTTACAGCAGTACTCATTTTCATAAAATGCATGTATATTTAAGGGCAGAACCACATTGTAGCTTGGAAGGCCGGGTGACCCTAAAAAATTTAATTTTTTTTTTTTAAATATATATATAGTTTTTTTTTATATATATATAATACATCTTTAAAAATTAATTTTTACCCCCAATTTTTTTTTTTTTAATTTTTTTAACATTTTGTTGTTGCAATGAAATGTTTTTGCTGAGAAAAGTTGGGTGGCCAATACTGGCTTTGTATGCCTCTGATGACTATTGAATATTGATTCATGGATGAGTTCGTTACTTGAAAGCAGTGATACTCTGTTTATGAAAGGCCAATTTAGAGTTTTGGAGTTATATCCTTTATTGCTTTAACCAATATTTTGGATTTTACTTATAAAATAAAAAATAAAAAAAAAATAAAGGATTTTGGATTTTACTTATTATAATAAATAAATAAATAAAACCAAGGATTTTGGATTTTACTTCATGGTATAACATTTGGTTTCACTTGTTTTGGGCAGACAAAGTTGTTTTTTTTTTTTTTTCCTTTGTATTTAAATTCATATACACGTCAAATATGTCGTGTTTAAGTCAACTCAACATAATCAATATTTATTAAATAGGTTATATGAATCATGTCGTGTCACTCTCTAATTTAAATAAGTCAATGTCAAAGTTAATAGATTAAACTCATATAATTAAATAAATTGCATTAGAATTGATTACTGGCCCGGGCATCTTCTGCGTGTTACTTGTATCCGTACATGATTAATCTGACCTCATAGTTATTTCATGTGACACTTACGTCATTTACGTTTCAGATTGTAGAGAATTAATCAGAAAATTAATATAATTGAATGCAATTAATATAATGGGATTACTGCAATTTCTGGTCAAGCTCGTTTGAGAATTCTCACGCATTGGAGCTAATGCTCGTTTGACTATTCTCATGCATTGGAACTAATCCATTTATGCCAGTTTTTTTATTGTGCTCTTATATCATTGAAATTTCAACCTTTTCAATTATTTTACAAGAGTTTCTTTATTTAGCTGTTTGAATTTTTGTTGAATAAAAATTGGTGGAACCGTCTTCATGTGATCAGTATGTTCATTTCATGTGGGACGGTTGTTACTATAAGTTTAAAGAATTGGTGAGAATGAATCAAATAAGTGATTAGGTTCTTAAAGAAAATCGATGTAAATACAAAAGATTGCAATCAAAAGGCAAAGTAAAGGAATGTAGAAGAGTTACCCCTTTCAAAATCCTTGAAACGCAATCAAAACAATAGAACTAGTGCCATAAATAGTTGAATTTGAGTCGAATGAAATATTTTACCAAATTCACTCGGCCTCCAAGTCACCTTCCAAGTTATTGGATTTCCTCCCTTTTGCCTTCCATATTATACCTACTTATTTATCATCTACTGAAACCTCGCTACCGAGCTAGGTTTATTTAGTGATAAAATTTTGTAATTGATATATTGTTTTCTCCAATATCTCATATTCAAAGCATCAAATATATCACATTAAAAAATGTAAGAAGCATCAAATATATCGCATTGAAAATAGTAAGAATAGTATGATATATGGTTTTATCCAATATCTCATATTTAAAGCACCAAATATTTCACATTTTTGCCCGTCTACTTTTAGAATGCTAATATAACCATAAAAAATGTAAGAATAGTATGATTTTGTCATAATTATCTCATTTCCATAGGATATTCATGTAAATTTAGAAGTTGATCACAACTTATGTATTATTAGGGAGAGAGGCCATGTAACGACATAGGAAAAACTTTAACCATATATGCGCTATCACCCTAAAATGATTAATCAATTTAGAACTTCTTTAAAAAAAAAAAAAAAGAGAAAATTACACTTTACCCTTCCAAATAAAGTCTATAGCGATTTTCAATTCAACCTTCAATGTTTCAATTTTTACAATGCACTCCCCCAAATTTTCAAATTTTCGTAATTCAACTATTCTAACTTTTTTTTTTCCCAAAATGCCCTGATCCCAAGTTAAAAAATAAAAAATAAGGGGTGACTAGTCTGAGGTGGCCGAAGCCACCTCTAGGCCCAATTAGGGTAGCCGGGCACCCCTTATTTTATTTTTTTTAAAAAAAAAAAAAAAAAAAAATTGGGATGGAGGCGTTATGGGGGGGGAAAAAAAGTTATAAAGGTTGAATTGCAAAAATTTGAAATTTTTGGGAGGTGTATTGCAAAAATTGAAATATTAAAGATTGAATTAAAAATTGCCCCAAACTTTGGAGATAAAGTGTAATTTACCCTTTAAAAAATTATAAAACCTAGTTTCACCAAGTAAATAATATTAGACTTACTACTTATGACTATCTTTATAAATCATCCACTCTTTGAGAGCTACTCTCTAATATAGAATTCGAGCTGGTCTCAATATTCATTGCCAAGTCTAGCAAAAGCACTTGTTCGAATTTTCCAAGCAATACTTTAAACATCAAGAGAGTTCATTGAGTTTAAGAAGCTCCAGATTTTGGTATGTATTATGCACTAGTTTTTATGAAAATTCTGACAATCTTAAGGTTTCCTTCTATTTATAATAAGTTGATTTATAATTGGTTGATGTACATTGGTTGTTGGAGTTTGTTACATAGACGATATCAAGAAGCTAACATGCACTTTCCTTACAAAGAAATGATAAAAATTATATCTTTTTACCTATCTCCGTATGGTGAATATGTGAATTTATCATTAAATTTGTGTAGGACTCACATAAATCCACAAAAAATAGTATATTCATTTGATTTTGCAAAAAACCAAAAAATAATAATAATAATAATTGAAAAAATAATGTGTAACATGCCTCTTCCTTATATTTACAATTCTTATATTTAGCTATGTTGGGAGAACATATCCCCTATTGGGGCCCATTTCATTTTACACATATCTACAATGTGCCATTACACACTCACCTAATGGCATGTGTCCATATTTTTTGCATCTTTGGATAAGAGGAGGAAAGAATAAGAAGGGGTCTTCTTTTTTATTCTTCTTCCTCCTCCCCACACACACGCCTCTTTTCAAGGGAACGCTCAGAGACCCTCATCTCTCTCACACACACATCTCTCAAAGTCTCTACTATCTGAGACTCTCATAGGCTTTCACGCCCCCTTTCTCACCCTAAAATCTCTCTTGAAACTCCAAAAAGTCTCTCCCTCACGCCACTCTAAGACCCTTTCTCTACCTCTTATCCCTCATACCTCTCATACACACTGGTTCGTCAAAACCTAAAATAATTTTTCTATTATTTTCTTATTTCACAAATAAATATGTTAATTTAAGTATCAGAGAGTCTTCGGTCCCAGCCAAAGACCCTTTGACCTTGTTTTTGTCTTGCAAGAAAGTCATTGCCATACAGGGGTTCCCTCTCAATTTTGATATGAAGAAAATCGTTGAGGTAGCAAATATTTGGATAAAAGGAGGAAAGAAGGAGAAGGGGTCTTCTTATTCTTCTTCCTCCCCACACACACACCTCTTTGAACACCCAAAGGCCCTCATTTCTCTCCCTCTCTCTCTCTCTCTCAAAGTCTACTATCTTGGACTCTAAGGGACTTTCATGCCCCCTTTCTCCCCTTAAAATCTCTCTTGAAACTCCAAAAATTATCTCCCTCATGCCTCTCTAAGACCCTATCTCTACCTCTTATCCCCTCCCTCTCTCACAGCTCTCATACACACTAATTTGTCAGAACCTAAAAGTAATTTTTCTATGGACTCTAAGGCCTTGTTTGGGAATGGATTGGACCGGACCCAACTTAAAATCCCAAAAAATTCTTCTCAAATGAACCCCAACATTCTTACTTTTTATATCACATCAATCACTTTTTATTACTATTCAAATAAAAAAATCACTACAAAACAAAAAAAATTTACTTTTTTATACAAAATATTCTTACTTTTTTCCTCACATCAATCAAATATGCTATAATATCAGTCCACTTCCTCAAGTCCTGTTCATTGCCAAACACAGCTTAAGGGACTTTCATGCCCCCTTTCTCCCCCATAAAATCTCTCTTGAAACTCCAAAAAGTCTCCCTCACACCTCTCTAAGACCTTCTCTCTACCTCTTATCCCCTCCCTCTCTCACGCCTTTCATACACACTAGTTCGTCAGAACCTAAAATCTTCAGTCTCAGCCAAAGGCCCTCTCAATTTTGCTATGAAGAAAATCGATGAGGTAGCAAATTCAATAAAAGGAGGAAAGATGGAGAAGGGGTCTTCTTTTTTATTCTTCTTCCACCCCACACGCACCTCTTTGAACAGCCAAAGACCCTCTCTCTACCTCTCTCTACCTTTTATCCCTCATACCTCTCATACACATTGGTTCGTTAAAACCTAAAAGTAATTTTTTTATTATTTTCTTATTTCACAAATAAATATGTTAACTTAAACATCGGAAAGTCTTCAATCCCAGCCAAAGACCGACCTTGTTTTTATCTTGCAAGAAAGCCATTGCCATACAAGGTTCCCTCTCAATTTTGCTATGAAGAAAATCGCTGAGATAGCAAATCTTTAGATAAAAGGAGGAAAGAAGGAGAAGGGGTCTTCTTATTTTTTCTTCTTCCTCCCCACACACCTCTTTGAACACCCAAAGACCCTCATCTCTCTCTCTCCCTCTCAAAGTCTCTACCATCTTGGACTCTAAGGGACTTTCATGCCCCCTTTCTCCCCCTAAAATCTCTCATGAAACTCCAAAAAGTCTCTCCCTCATGCCTCTCTAAGACCCTCTCTCTACCTCTTATCTCCTCCCTCTCTCATACCTCTCATACACACTAGTTCGTCATTATTTTCTTATTTCACAAATAAATATATTAACTTAAGCATCATAGAGTCTTCGTTCTCAGCCAAAGACCCTTTAACCTTGTTTTTGTCTTGCAGAAAAGCCATTGCCATACAGGGGTTTCCTCTCAGTTTTGCTATAAAGAAAATTGCTGAGGTAGCAAATCTTTGGACCTGAAAACGCTCCAACAAGCTACATATTTGTATTTTGAACTGCTCCTGCTATCTTCACTAATCTTGTGGTTTTAGGTTTTGTGGTGATCAGATATTGTCGAGAACTGGAAAAGTACATAGATTTGCCATTTCTTCATGTCTTGCATGTCTGAAGAAACTCTTTTGTAATTGTTTTGCATGTCTGGAGAAGTACACAGACATCTTTATGTCTTTCCACTATGCCTTGGACATCTTAACAACTTTAGGCAAAGCTTAAATTGTGAACTACTGAGTAAAACTCAATCAAGCCATGTTCTCTGTTATTTGTTTTCAAGACAAATGCATTAGCAAACAACTCAAAACAAAGAAACAATTTCAAGAAGCTATGTAGCCTATGTCTCTGCTATTTGTTTTCAAGACAAATGCATTAGCAAACAACTCAAAACAAAGAAACAATTTCGTCTTTATGACATATCAAAATCATTTTTCAAACCAGAAACAAAAACACACCCAGAAAAAAACCGAATTGCAGCAGCATTTCACAAGAAGAAAAACAGAGGAGTTTTGAGCACAAGGTGCTTTAACGAAAAAATAATAATAATGGTAAGTGATTACTTGTACATACGACTGTTATAGAAGACGACAACAATCTTTGCAGGTAATAAAAGAAACAAATTTATGTCTCATATACACACACATATAACCCAGTTTTGGACCACCATTTAAAGAAATCCATGAGGCAGCTTATGCAAAGAATACATATCATTGGAACTTCACAACTATGCAGGATATGTCATCCTTACTCTTCCTAGAAACAGCCTCCTCTATCAAGTGCTTTGCAGCTGTCTGAGCATCCTTAATGTTTTTAATACAATTTACTGCTTCTTCGTTTGACAACACCTGCCCAAATATTGAGAAAACGTCAGAAATCCAACATTTCAAGCATGTTTAAACATGTAAACACACCAAACAAATAAGAAAACATAATCCTTTTTTTTTTTTTTTTCCCTTAAATGTGGACATACCCTTTTGCTCCTGAATGAGCAGAACAATTTGTTTTCATTATAACGAAAAGGGTATATTGCTTAAACTATGAGGTTAGTTGCAATATCCCCACCTAAACTTTGAATTTAGGGGGTCAATTGCAATGTCCCTTTACTGTTAAAGTTTTTTAATTTTGTTTTTTACTTAACCATAAAAATTGCGATCTTATTGCATGAACACAGAATTATGTGCTTATTTTTCTTTTACTTTTTCTTGTATTACTTGATAATCATGCAAAAATCCAGGTTAGATATGATGGAAACTGCAGAAATTTTAATTCTAGAGGAAAATTGCAACTAATCACATGATTTAGGAGATTGATTGCTCAAATTTAAAGCTTACGGGTAGGGAAATTGCACATAATCCTATTGTTTAGGGCTAGAAAGTGCACTATGTCCCAAAGTAAATAGAAACAACATGAAGATGATAACCAGTCTTGAGAGTAACTGACCTTCCATATTCCATCACTTGCTAAAATAATGGATTCTGTATCCTCACTTATCATCTCAATTGACACATCAGGTTCTGAACTAAGGTGTAACTTTAAGCTTTTATCACCAAATGCTCTTGCTACAGCAAGCTGTCCGTCGACTCGTGGGACGTCCCCTGCAAGCATTCAGATATATAGTCCTCAATTCTAAAACCAGATGTTATGCTAAAAAGGCTATTCAAGAATATCATTTACATGGTCAGCCAATGTAGCAAGAAATGATGAAGGCCATCTTCCATCCACTTAAACTATGCATCTTATATACTATCTATACTAAACATGGACAAAGAGGAAATTTTGCAAGTGTTACTTGTAGGAAAATATACATAAGGTTCTAGCTGGACTGATCATTGAAATGTCAACTTTTTAACTTGCTAGCCAAACTTTTAACGCTTGTCCTTAANATCACTTGCTAAAATAATGGATTCTGTATCCTCACTTATCATCTCAATTGACACATCAGGTTCTGAACTAAGGTGTAACTTTAAGCTTTTATCACCAAATGCTCTTGCTACAGCAAGCTGTCCGTCGACTCGTGGGACGTCCCCTGCAAGCATTCAGATATATAGTCCTCAATTCTAAAACCAGATGTTATGCTAAAAAGGCTATTCAAGAATATCATTTACATGGTCAGCCAATGTAGCAAGAAATGCTCTACCAATAAAGTGAGAGAGCTCATTATGAAGGCCATCTTCCATCCACTTAAACTATGCATCTTATATACTATCTATACTAAACATGGACAAAGAGGAAATTTTGCAAGTGTTACTTGTAGGAAAATATACATAAGGTTCCAGCTGGACTGATCATTGAAATGTCAACTTTTTAACTTGCTAGCCAAACTTTTAAGGTTTGTCCTTAAAAATGGAAATTTCAGCAAAAGCTCAAATAACCAAATCCAGAAAAGATGATGTACATTTCACATGACAACTGCAGAAGCCTATACAAAATAAACAATCTTAAGAAACTAGGCCAAAAATAACATTGGTGTCTAAAAAGCTTAACACCACAGCTCAAACAGAAACACCAAAGCACTGATTATAATAGTAAATGTAACACAGTTTGGAATTTATTGATTCTATCATTTTAATCTTCCCAAAATAAAAATAAAAAATAAAAAAGCTCTCCTCTTTGGTTATTAGTCTGGAAAGCTTATTACCTGGAAGGTTTGACACAAAACCACCACGGCTCTCAATCAACCTTTTCTCCCTGCTTGGCTCATGGTCAACTGAGAGTTGTTTGGCTACACCATTCTTACATATAACGGCCCGAGAGTCTCCTACATTTGCTACCACCAGCTTTTCACCATTGATCAGTATTGCAGTCACGGCTGTTGAACCTCCCCTTCCCAATACTAATGCTTTCTCCAATATCTCATCATCTGTCATACGATAAGCTCTGCTCAAAGCATTCTTTGTTTCAGTCCAGAAGTCATCCTGCTTGCAGCAAAGCAAATTTCAAAAAGATTGGACAGAGAAAATGACCAGAGAAACATAAGAAAATAAAAACTAGACACAAGAACCAAATCCAAGAAAATAAAGCTAAAATCATTTGGAGATGAAATTGATTACCTGTTTTAAGATATTGTCAAACAGGTGGCCTTGCAAGTAGCTTGCAACATCGTGACCTAAATGGCCATCAAATATTGCAAATAAGCCCAACTTCTTGTCATTAAGTTGCCTGAATTCAGAAACTAAATAATCTTCCATGTCATGATTCGATTTTCCCTTTACCATGTGGAAGCCATGTGAGATGTGCTTTGACATTTTGCTTTTGCCTTTTCCAGTGTCAGATGAACCAAAAGCCTTCACCTAGACAGAAGTAACCAAAGAAACCGAAAAACAAGAACAAGTAACTAATTTAGACATTATTTTCAATCAAATAATATTATAATATACAGACATCAACTATGGTTTTAGTAATAAAATCCCAGTACTTATTAACAAATTCTCTGTTAAAATATATACAGACAGCATAAATTTTGAGTAAATATATATCTAGTGCATTAACCTAAATATGTATCTCATGGTTTGGTTATGTTTGCAACGACCAAAGACAACCTCCCATACAAGGAGAACCTTGGGATCAGGTGCACGTGCGTTTGGTTGACCATAAAAAAAGAATTCAGCTTTTCTGAACCATGTTAATGGCAGAAAACCAAATACATAACTAACTTTATTTTTGAATTACCCAATTAGAGTAATACACATGTGATGGAACACTAGGCTGAACTCTATATCAATACAAATTTTTATTTTTATTTTTGAAAACTTCACAAAACTCTCTTGAACTTCTACTCGTTTTGACACTATCCCCTCAAAGTTTAAAAACTATCCATTAAGGGTATCAAACTTTCAATTTCTTTCAATTACCCTGTTCCGTTAAAATTTTTCATTAAATCTTATCAAAATTTCCAAAATACCCTTTTTTTAAATAAAAAATTAAAAAAAAAATATTGCAAAGATGTTTTAAAAAAAAATAATTAATTAATTAATTAACAACTAAATCTTTACAATTTTTTATTTTATTTTTTATAATTAAAAAACTGGTATTTTAGAAATTTTGACAAGATTTAACTTAAAATTCTAACGGAATACCAAAAGAAATGAAATTGAAAACTCAATATACTTAATCGAGAGTTTTTGAACTTCAGGATGCTCCCAAAACGCGTGGAAATTCAGAAGATTTTGTGAAGTTTCCTCTAAATACTATGACAATAGTAATATCGATTCAGCACTCTTTCTCAGAATACATGTTCATACATTTCCAAATATGGATGAAGTTCCAAATATCAAAATTTAATTATAATCCCAATCCTTTAAATTGGAACACCAATGACTCAAAATTCAGAGAACACCCAGAACTAATTTCACAATGACAGAGCTTTTCAAACAATGAAAATGAGAAAAAAAAAAAAAAAGAAAAGAAAAGAAAGCAGAACCTTAGATCCATACCCATATTGTACCACTGATGCACATCAAAACATTCATTAAAACATTGTCATAATAAGCTTAAAAAGCTCACTTTTTTACAAAAATCACTCGAAAGTCACTGCAATTGCAAAAGAAAAATGAAACTACAAACTCACAAGCTAAAATGCATTCAAGAACTGCAACAAAAACATGAAAACAAGGACAACCAGTAAATATAAAGCACCATTAACACAAACAAAACAAAACCCAGAGCTTAATATGCTTCAAGAAAAGAAGAGAAGTTCACTAACTTTCATCTTGTGGAGGATTTCCCTGCCAGTCATGGTGTGCTTTCGTCGGATGTTTTCAGAGAGAAGATTGGAAGGAAGAGAGGGGAAGACAAGCGTATTAAGGTGAAGAGTGTTTGACTTCCGAACGCCTGACCTGCGGTAGCTTTAAAAGCGCTCCTTTGTCTGCTCACTTGGCCCGCTTTCTTTGAAGAAAACGCGCTCTTGCCGACGACCTTTCTTCCTAAGTACTTCTGCCATCTATTTTATTTCTTCTTCTTCTTCTTCTTTTTTTTTTTAATATTTCATTGAACTTTCTTATTTTTTCAATATGTCTTTAATTAATTTCGAAATATTAATTAAAAACATCAATTAATATTTAAAGAAGTTCACCATCAAATTATTTTTAATTACTATATTCCCCTTTTTTCTTGGGGGCATTCCAAATGGGTAATTTTTGTGATAATAATCATTAGGACAAGTTTAAAGATTAAAAAAAAAATGTCAACGAAAACTGAAGATGTTTGTGTTATAATATTAATTAACTAATAAAATAATTTAAATTTATTATTTTTTTTATCCATTTAAACTTTTGGATAAGTAGTATCTAGTATTATCACCACCAAGGAAGGGTTTTTCAAATATATTTGGTTTTAATTAAATGCATGCAATTATTATTTTTTGTTGTTTTCTTTTCTTTCTTTTTCGAAATGTGGAAGACAAGGTCGAAGGAGTGGGGACATGAAAGATCAAGCAAGCTAAATACAAAATCCATTGCAGATATATAATGAGTTAAGATCGCATGCCCTTTTAGACTTTTCAACCAATACTTGCGGTGATAGTCATCCCTAAGGTGCCAATAATTCTTTAGGCCAATCTACTTATTATTCGATCTAATTAATAGAGCGTTTTGTACGGATTTAAAATTTATCCGACAGGAGTAAATATAGAAAGTGACATTGCCTTAAAGAACTTTCTCATCATAATAAATAAATAATTTTTTTATAGCCTGCTGAAGTTGACACAAACTTAACATGTGAATCTGTTTTGTTAACCCTACTTCTAATACAGTGTATATATATATGAATTTTTTACACAATTATTATGGGTTTTCCATTTTTTGGGGTAATGAATTCCGGGAAAAAGTCAGAATAGTACAAATTACTTTAACAAGTTGCCAAATCTTTTTAGTTCATCGACGGAAACTATTTTAAGCTTGTTCAACAAAGTTGGAAATTTCTTTTTTCTTTTTCTTTTTTCAAAATACAAAGGAATCTGAAACAAAACCAAATCTATTTCAGGGTAAAAATTAATAATGAAAATAATATTAAATTTTTAATATGAAATGGCTTGTCTATTTCAATCTAATCACTAATCAGTCAAGATGGCCCATCGAACAAAATTAAATATAAACCAATTAATACTTTAATAAACTTTTCAGAAACGACCAAATGAGAATAGAAAATGTTGAATCAATTGATAGATCATAGATCTGATTAATTAAAAAATAAATAAAAATGGTATGTCTTGTTGGAATTGCCATGTAAACAAGGACCAGAAAACCAACACGTGATCCAAGATGGGTGCTTTTAATAGCCGACATGTGAATCCAAAGGCAGCCATATGGTGATGTAAAAGGAGTTAAAAGTAGACGTGGTATTTCATATTCTGTGATTTTTTTTTAATTCAAATTAATCATTAAATTTTAAAATTCCACGCAAATTCATATGGTTGATTTGAAAGAAAAAAAAATATATATTGAGATGGATGGAAAATATACCACATAATATAAAATAGCATTTCTAAAAAAAAATTAAAATAAAAAAATTGTAGAATGTTATAATTTTTTTAAATACATTTCAAGAAACAAACAACATTGCTGCAAGCAAAGGCCTTTAGCCAGCCGCAAAGGAGGAAGCAAGAGGTCACCGCCACTACAAATAGGAAAAGAATTGGGGAGGAAAATCGATGAGAAATGTAGCTAGTATGGGATCTAGTCGCAGCCCAATAAGCTATATGGTGGACATAAAAATTTGCACTTTTATGAACTTTTTTTATCTTTTAAGAAGAGGAAATTGGATGAAGGAGATAGAATCTGAAATGAGGTCAACAATCTGCCAATCTTGGAAAAGAGAGGCATGTTGAAGAGTCAAAAATACCACAAGAGAGTCGCTTTCTAAAGAGAAGGAAAGCTTGAGGGAGACCGCCAAGGAGGTAGTAAGATGAGCTGCAAGAGCCTCTCCATAAGTGGGGTCACAAAGGGGGCTGATGAGAGAAGAAGAATGGATGATAGTGCCAAAGGAGTTATGACACACAGCTGCCGGGGCTGAGAAAGTGTCCCTGATTGCAATATCAAAGTTGATTTTGAACGAGCCAACCAAAAAGGGAAGCCATTTTTCCACTATATGGGTAGAGACTGTTTTCCAAGCTAGGATGATCCCATGTCGTCTTCTTGATGGAAATATCCACATTCTAGTAGCGTAGGCCACCCGAGGTTAGACTCGGTTGGGGTGCTAGTTTTGGAAGGTAGCGTACAATGGTCAGGGCATCGACATTGTATTACATGTCCTTTAGGGCAGCGTCATCCCTGTTGAAAATGGGTAATATCTCGGGTAAACTACGCATGATAATTACGATCTATTAAAGCATTAGTTTTTCTGTGTTAAAATTTATAGGAGATTGCCGCTAGAATTATATATACTTATTGTTAAAATAAAACTATTATTTTATGATGTAATAACAAAGACAACACCTCATTTAATTTCTTACAAGAAAATGCACGTTTATTTTCGTTTATAAATAACTTAATCATTTCATACTTAACTGCGATATTTACTTACTAAGTCTTTAAACTTACACAGTTATTACGATTTGTAGATTACTTGCCTTAAGGAAACCTCTTTTTGAAAAGTGGACAATGGAACATTAGGTTATTAAGATTAGCCATAGACTTATCATGTTTGACCAGAAAATATGTATTTTGATTAGTACCTTCATGTCTATGTTCAATGATAAAACATGCATGTTTATGTTATGATTTTTAGATTATTCAAAATTACTAATTTAACCTTCTTATGCGTTTCCCAATTAGCTAAATTGGGATGCCAGTAACCATACCAAACCGATCAATACCAAATTTTAGGGCATTACACCATTGCTTATGATTTGAAAACACAAATTTTGCTACATTTGAGGTAATTTTGGGAAACAATTTCACCTTTAGTAGTAGATTATGAACCATACCAATCTTGTCAATATAGATTTTCTTTTCTTCCAATGGGAATTGGGTCGTAGGACTAATGATAAGCAAATATATAAATAACCCCAAGGATGAGATTTGATTGTATTTCTTGATTTTTATTCATGTCAAATGTATATACAGTTACTAAAGCGCATTCTGAGTTATTTAAATTAAAGTTAAATTTGAAGAGAATAAAAAAATTTGAAGAAAATTCACTTTATATCATGAAGTTTGAAGTGTTTTTCAATTTGAACCTCAATGTTTAAAAATTTGTAATGTACCCCCCTAAGTTTCAAAAATTTGCAATTAATACCATCCATTACTAATTGCAGTCTGAGTACATTGAAATTGCCGACATAGGAGCAGAAGAAAGGCATTTGCTCCTTTTCTTTTTTAGTCTAACATTCACACGACACCCAAAAGTGGTTCGAATGGAGTTGACAAGAAAAAAATCAAAATAGGCGTTGGGTTTTAAGAAGAGGCAATTACATCATTTCATTAGCTAGGTTGGGTACAAAATTGGAAGACACAACATAAAAATCCCATGTGACCCACCTTATGTCATTTCCGTTTAATTAGATGTCAATTAGTAATAGAGGATGTTAATTACAAATTTTTGAAATATTATGAGGTACATTGCAAATTTTTAAATGTTGGAGTTTAAATTGAAAAATACCTCAAACTTTAAGGGGTAAAGTGATTTTTTCCCAAAAAATTTAGAGAGCCACTTTAAAAATAAATCAAATATCAAATTTTCTAAATCTTTTTTTACTTTAGTTAAATTTTTTTTTTTTTTAAAAAAAAATATTTATTCTTGGTAGATGAGAGAGAAGAAAAATGAATATATAAACTTAAAAATTTAAATAGATTTCACTTTTTGGCTCTTAATATTTGTAGAGCCTTATTAAATTTAAAATAGAGTAAAGAGCTTGTTAATTAAATGACTATTTTTATGAGTTCTCAATTTTTTTTTTATAAAAAAAAAAAAACTAAATTTATATACTATATTTTGCATTCTTATGTGTATATAATATATCCCACTGAGAGTCCAACATGCTTCGCCTATTTACACTAAATCTTAATGCCTTTATCATTTCTTCTCATTGAATGGACCTCATCACCATCTCCATCTCTATGACTCTATCCGTATCTAATCAGGAATCTCCAGGATCCTTTTATGCAAAAAACCAAGAACACATAAATAATTAATTAATTAGTTCCTCTACAAGCATGTTTATCCAGAAAACGTCGGAATATAATTCTAATTATAAAATCTAAAAATTTGTATTTTTTAACACTTGTAATAGCAATGAAAACGGGTTTATTTAGTTTTTCTTCAAAAGTTGATTTTTAAGTGAGATAATGACACATTTTTCAAAATAATAGAACTCATTTATGATGATACATTATTTGGAAACTAATTTTTTGAGACAAAATTTGGTAAGCGTATCGTATCACTTCTTATTTAATATTATTGTTAAGATCCATTGATCACATTAATTTCATATCGGTTAATGTTACGTGTTTTAAATAATTTCAAATGTGAGTCACTTAAAAAAAAAAAAAAAAGTCACTTAAAATACATTATGTTAACCGAGAAAAAAAAATGGCAATGATATGAAAAAAAGAATATTACTCTTCATACTTTCCCCTTAGTTTTCCTCTATTTGCCCATGATTTTGTGTTTGTGTACGTAGTGAGTATGTTTTAAAAAAATTAAAACAAATATTTAAAAAAAAAAAAAATTGGAGCCAAGGGGGTGGCCGAAGACATCCATGTCTATGATGGTATCCAATAACTGTTTATCTCAGTGTTTCTTAGTTAAGTAATGTTATTGTTCACTCATTTCATAAACACTAATATTATACGTTTTAAGTACTTACCTCAGCCATTTGAAAAAAAAAAAAAATTAATTAATTAAAACATGTTTTGTCAATCGGTATAAAATAAATGTATAAATAAATATGAAGAATAACATTACTCTACTTTCTCGTTATTTTCCTATGTTTGTCATTGTTATTGCATTTGTGTATAGAGTGACTGCCCCATGTTCAGTGGCGGATCTAGGAATTTCATCCATATGGGGCATATATATTTTTAATGAATACAAAAAATAAAGTTGAACGAAAATATAACTAACGGAATAAGTGAATAAATTATATATTTATACAATTTAAATATGAAACAAAACTATATAAATTCGTAAATAATTAAATATAAAAACGATTATCAAGAATATGCTGAATTAATAGCAATATAAATTTAATTACATATTTACAATTTTACATACCTCAATTTTTCGTTGAAGTTATTATTAAGAATAGCTGAATAGACTGAATACTAATTCCTGAATAGCAAATTAATAATATAATATTAAAACAATTAAATTAAAAGAATAATTTACATTTAAATCTAAAAATTTAGTTACATATTTACATACCTTAATTTTTCTTTGAAGTTGAAAAACGAAAAAAAATTGAGACTTAGTTTCGTTGAAGTTGAAAAATAAGAAAATTAGAAGCCTAAAAAAATAAAAATTGAACCACTTTTTTTTCTAGTTGCAAGTTGGCAGCGGCTAAAGCTTTTTTACTTTTTTTCTTATGGTTTACTGTAGTGAAAATTGGAATTTAGTTGAAAAGCTGAGGTAGAAATCCTTTCTTTGTTTTACTGGCAACGGAAGGCAACTTTTCAAAGGCTGAAAGCCATTTTTGTTGTGTTTTTTTTTTTTAGTTGACCGCCAGCTTTTTAATGCCTTTTTTGTTTTGTTTTTTTGTTTTGAAAAGCTAGCGTTTTAAAGGCTCAATGCCTTCTTCTTCTTCTTTCTTTTCTTTTCTTTTTATTTTTTTTTTTTTTTTTTTTTTTTTTTTTTTCCTTAACGTATTTATTCCCATGAACCCACCCCCACTACTATTGGTCCCAAGTCTCATTTAACAAAACTCACCGTTTAGATATAAATACTATTTATCATATTCTTTCTTTGGTTTTTCTGAAACTAAAAATCTGAAAAATTGAGGTTTTTAATTTTTTTTTTTTCAAATTTCAACTTATTAAGGGGTATAATATAGCTTAAGCATGAGGGTAGAGGGCATAATAAGGGCAATTTGTTTTTTTTACCATTATAAAAGGGATTTTTAGGAGTTGAAGGTGAGCACCTCCCATATCCGCCCCTGCCCGTGTTCATGATTTCCCATTTAATATTTGTACCATAACATTATAATTGAAATTCCTTTAACTTGTCAAATCGAATTTCCTTTCTTTAAGAAAAAAAAATAAAGGGAAAAAATGACTAGCTTTTAAAAAAGGCAGGCTGTAAAAAAAGGAAAATCGACGACGTTTAGGTTTCAGACCATGAAATATGACCGTTGCTAACCTTGCCGTTGGATTTGCACTCTTGAGCCTCCCCGAATTCAAAAAATTCGACCGTTGGAGATCCGAACGTAAAACTCCTCCACCTCATATATTTTCCCTCTTCCTCTCTCAATTACTCCTCTTCTCCAAGCACCGGAAAAAGCTTGAGAGGTTACGAGTTCTCGGTGCCGCGGTTCTTCGATTTTGTGAAGGCTCTATGAGAGGACGTCGAAAGGTTGAGCTCTGGTTCGACTCCGCTCTCGCCTAAGCCCCATTCCGTACGTAAATCCCTTCCTCCTCCTTCACAATCCTAAGAGAAAAAAAAAACCGAAAACTTATGTCTCGGTTTTAGGTGGTTTCCGGTTCATTTTTTCTTGTTCTTGGATTCTATCTCAGTTTTTCTTTTACAACGTAGGAGCGCTAACTTTCTTGACTCTTTGTTGTTTATGGGTTTATGCTTAGTTCTTGGCTATGGGATTTTGTTATGTATGTGTGCAATTATCTTGGAATTTTAAGCTTTTGTTACTGTGATCTGAGTTCTTCATTTAGGTTTGGTTTGGCTCGGCTGGAATTTGGGGGTTTCTTTGTGGATTTTCCTTGTTGAATTTTTGTGTCTTTTGCATAGTTTTTTTTGAATCCCTTGGCTTTGGATGTCATTTCTGTATGCAGAAATTTCAGGATTTGTGTGATTCTTTTTGGAACTTTCTATGGTTTTAGATTTACTTTCACCGAATTTTAGGGCTTGTGGAAGCAGAAAATGACCGAAATGCATTGCCACTGTTTGGTTACTGTAGGTTTCACTGTATTTCTTATGGAAAATTGTTAAGGCTCTGTTTGGCTGTTGGGAAAATTGGGGAAAAGAAACAAAATCCGAATTTTTGAAGTACTGATAGTGATGTCGTTAAAAAAAATAATTAATTAATTCAATCAAGCAATGAAATCCGATTTTTTTTGGTGATCAAGGAAAACTACGGTTAAAACTGAGTTATTCTCTACAGGTTGGATCAGAGACAGATCTGAATTTGGTTGTTTTTTTGGTTATTGATAGTGATAAGGTTATTATGATTAGATAAGATAATAGTTGATTGATGCATTCTAATTCATTAGGATTAGATTATTTAAATTAATATTAGTTTATTTAATATTAAGATTAGGTTATTAGAATTAGAGTTTATTTGAATTTGAGTATTAGAACTTTAGACCATTTGGTTGTTAATGAGAATCAAATAATGAATTAGATGTATGCCTTTGTGGCTTGTATGCCCTAATTGGATTCATGTTTGTCTCCGGCCCTAATTGAAGTTCATTATCAATACCATTTTCATTCTCATTTCCACATTCATCCATTTCATCATAAATTATTTATCTAAAAATTGTTTGGTAGGTGAGAAAATGTTAGAAAAATGAAATCCTAACTTTTTCATATAAGCTCTAAATAAGTCTACGGTAAATACTGTAGCAATGCAATGTATTCATTCGCTTCTAACTTTTCCCTCCGCTACCTGAGGGTTCTATAGAGTTCTTCGGGTCTTGTCATTAATTCAATTGGCATTTTCTTTTGAGTTGGATAATATTTTGGATTATCAATGAAATAAAGTAGTTGCAATTATGCTTTGAGCTTTAAATAAGTTTGTTGCCTATTTTATTATTTGAGTGGTGGGATAAATTCCTCTCTTAAACCCTAAACACATTTTATCTATCTCACCTTTTACTTTTTAAGGTTAAAACGCGCGTACATTAAGATTACTTTTCTATTATCTCTCTTACACTTTCTCCCTTTCTTTGCTGATATTTCTCTCTCCACCGGGAAGCTGCGCCATCGCCATTGATAGACGTCGCCAGCTCACCTCCTTCGAACCCTTGGGTGTGTTATTTCTCTCTCTCATGTTTGAATTTGATTTAATTTGTACGATTTCAAATTAGGTTTCCATTTGTTAGAGAAATATCTAATTTGTTGGATTACGATTTATACGGTGGATTTGTTGGATTTAGGGTTTGAATTTGTTGGAGGCTCATTCATAAAAACAAAACCCTATAATTGTTGAAGTTTTTTGTTTTTTGGGGGGGAAAAAAATAAAAAGCCCCCCAAATGATGGCCATTTGCGAGTTGGCCCCACAATGTTTAAAAGGTATTAAAGTAGCTTAACAAAGTACCAACATGTGTCCAAGTGACAACTCCGTTAGTCAGCCCCGTCAATTTAGATGGAAAATCTATCACGTGCCATCCACGTGATTTTTTTTTTACTTGAAATTCCTAAAATGCCCTTATGTGAAACTTTAAAGCCTCCCCACCCCTTTCATTGAGACGCGTAAAATACCCATACAATTACTAAAACAACATCATTTTGGTAATTGAAAAATACCCCAAGTCCCACTCGTCTTCACGCCTTTGTCAAACACTCAAACCAATCCCAACAAGAAGACTCTTAACCAATCCCTATCCTCACGCCTCACCTATACCTCTCAAACACTAAGTGTGTAGATTGTGTTTCCAAACGACATCGTCCTTTGCAGTAACGCACCAAACATCTGCTAAGGTTTCGGCCACTGAAGGTAATGTACTAAAATTCATTACATTTTCGTACTATTTAGGGTTTGTTGATTTTGCATGAGTAGGCTTGTCTTTTGAGGGCGTTGGTGGGTTCTTTTCTCTAATTATATTTTTCTGCACTATCTATGCCCCCATTGCTTTTTCATTTTACTCAAACAATAATTTCCTCTTCATACACGACAAATAAAAGAAAAAAAAATACATTTTATTAAGGCTGGGCACGGGTCAGGGCGGGGCGGGTTTTGGCTTTTTTCCCACCCGCCCTGCACCCTGCAGGTTTTGCAAAATCCAACCCGTCACCAGAGCACAATCAATAATATCCGCACGGGTTCGGGTGTTGCGGGGCGAGGAAGATCGCTATGGGTTGTACTGGTTGCGCGGGTTGAGTTCTTTTCCTCCATTTTCGGGTGTTAAACCCGCCCCGTACCCTGCAAGTTTTGCAAAATCCAACCCGTCACCCAAGCATAATCAATAATATCCACACGGGTTCGGGTGTTGCAGGGCTGGGAAGATCGCTGCGGGTTGTGCGTTCTTTTCCTCCATTTTCGTCTAGTTTCTTCTCCTTCATTTTCGTGTGATCTCTTGGATCCCATTCATGAAAGCGGTCTAGAGAGAGAGAGAAAAAAAAAACCTGGATCGTGGTCATGGAGAAAAGACAGATCTTTGTTTCCATGGTCTTTGTTTTGCTTCTTTGGCTGGTTGGTGCAAATGAAGCAGAAGAAGCTTAGAGCAAGAGAGGGAATAAGGGAGAGAGGTGGCGGCGAGAGCAAGAGAACGAGAGAAAGCAAGAGAGAGAATGAGGGAGAGAGGCGGCAGAATAGAGAGGGTGAGAGTTAGGGTTACCTGGTTTTTTTCTTTTTATACTAATGCGGGGTCGGGGCGGGTACCCACGGGCAAAAAAAATTATAGCTGCAAACCGACCCGCCCCCTTAAAAAAAAAAAAAAAAACTAAAAAACCGGCGGGGGCAGGTTTTCGGGTTTCACAAGTCCTTGCCCAGCCCTACATTTTATTGGGGTTCTTCAAATTTTCTTTTTGTAAAACTTGATTCTAGAGAAGCTCTTATTACAAATTGGTTTGTGTGCACGCATACTGTGGGCCTCTTCTTCTTTTATTTTTATTATTTTTTTATTTATTATTTGATGATATTCTATATTTTGGGGTTTGACCATAAAGAGGCATGTGGTCATTTTTTTTTTAATCCCTAATAAGGAGTTTTATTGAATATATACCAAAAAAAAGTACAAAGTGCCTCCACTAAGTGAATGAGGACGCAGAGCGTCTCAAGTAAACATAGGAAGCCCAAAACACCTTTAAGTACACAAAAAAGTATACAAAGGAACCCGAAAGCAAAACCTAATACAACCCAAAAAAGGCCCACCCAAAACAACCCAAACAAAACAAAAGCCCTAAAACAACACCCTAACACAACCCTAGTGAGGCATGTGGTCATTGTTTGTTTGTCTGTTATATGTCTGGTATATTTGTTATCTGTATGTTTTTTATACACAGTCACCCCATTTAATAATGTAGTTTTCTTGGTTTATGGTTGATGG
This sequence comes from Carpinus fangiana, assembly GCA_006937295.1. Lineage (NCBI taxonomy): Eukaryota > Viridiplantae > Streptophyta > Magnoliopsida > Fagales > Betulaceae > Carpinus > Carpinus fangiana. The sequence continues at coordinate 5,715,763 of CM017326.1, read as the reverse complement.
TTTGTGTGGTCCCTACAGAAGTTATATGCTTTGGGAAGTTGTTTTATGTTTTGAAAACGATGCATTGAGGCATCATATTCCTAACGTGGCCCAGTAATTAATGACAAATTGTATACATGTGCTCCCTCATCCCCACTTTAGGAACTCTTGTACTAATGCATGTGCATGTGTATTTGAATGTTTAATCAATCTCATTGGCTGTTGTGCATGCTATACTGAAAACAACATAAACAACATATCTTACCACAAATAATTGATGTGAAAACTTATTCAAATTTATTTAAGTTCATATGTATGGTAAGTTGAGTGTTTAAAATAGAGGTCAAACTTATTGATTTAACTTAAATTAATTAATCAATATCATTTATGTGCAATTGACCTCAAACATTGATCTTAAGGAATAATAATAAGTAAGATTTTATTAATAACTAAAACTATAATATTTACTTGAGTTTGATTGGTTGTCAGTTACACATCCACTTTCTTGGTTGCATTCGTATGCTATACTAAATTTTTATTTATTGGCAGTAGGAAAAACATGTTAATATTTTATTGATTTGTTTATTTTCTTTATTTATTTTATTGTAAGGATGACTATATGGGAATTTGTATTCGAGGTGCATTATGGGGGTAAGATAAATAGGAGGTTTATGTGCATTATGGGGGTAAGGATGACTATGTGGGGGGTGATGTAGATGCGTATGTTGAGAAGTTTGACGAGGACAAGTTGTCCTTTTTTGAGATTAAGGGTATAGTTAAAAAGTATGGATACACATAAGGGGATCTAGTGTATTACTTACACCTAGGTATACACACCATGGTTGCAAAACATGTAGGGGTATCAATTATTGAGTTGTACCTTGTTTCATTTGATGAGCCTACACTTAATGATGAGGAATATTAGGAAGATGATGATAATGGTAGTGAAGATGGTGGGTATAGTAGGATTGATCGAGATGATCCTTATTGAGAACCGAACTTGTTTGATGAAGATAACAATTGTTCCTGGGCCATCCATGGAAGGGGGCAATGTTGAGTAGAGTGGTGTTGAGGGTGATGAAAAGGATGGTGATGAGGAGGAGGAGGGTGATAATCAAAATGCAAATGCAGTGAGAGTTGAAGAAGTTAGTGGAAGGGGTAAATGATATGGTGATGAGGTTAATGATGATGCAAACTCAAACATGGCATGAAGTGACATTCTTGTATCCCCTCCCATTAGTGATGAGGAGATTGAGGTTTCATCTCTTGCCACATGTGTAACTAGGCGAATAGAGTTTCAACAAACTGAAATGCAAAACTCATAGTTGAGTACTGTGCGGAAATTTCCCTCAATGAAAGTCTTTAGAGAAGCTATTAGAGAGAACAATTTAAGAAAGAGGAATGATATAAGGTTTAAAAAGAATTACCTAGCTAAATGTATTATGGTATGCAGGGATCCAGGTTTTAGGTATAGGGTGTGTTGTAAATGTAAGGATGATGACTCATTTGAAATTAGATCTTTACGACCCAAACATAGTTGTACAAGGAGACATAAGAATTCTATTGTCAAATATGCATAGATTGCTGACAAACTGAGTGACAAGTTTATAGTGCACAACCTAACATGTCTTTAAAGGCAATTCATCCAACCATAGGTTGTACTTCTCATTGGCTACCATGAAGAAAGTTTTCAAGCTGGTTATCATTTAGAGAAGTACAACCTACAGAAACATGTTGGATGATCAGGTAAAGGTCTATCAACCTTCATCATTGATAAGCGCCGAATGTTGCACATTCAAGCCCCTTAACTCGCATATGTTAATTCCTTAGCATTGTTATTTGTTTGATTTTGTGTTGTTTTTGTGTTTTCAGGTATTTAATAAAGATGCAAGAAAAACCATTAATTTTGGGTTTAAAGCACAATTTGAGAGGACCTAGAAGATATGATTAAGCTTAACCAATCACAATAGAAGATATATATGATGTGGTTAAGTTTAATTAAATCAAGGAAAGGATAAAATCGGAATTTCTCCACTTAGAGTCAAAATCGGATCGGATAGAATTTCAGATTTTGAACACGTCTCAGTATTTTGGCCATAACTTTCAGCTCAATTATCAGATTAAGGTGATTCCAGCGGCATTGGAAAGCTAATTCAATATTCTACAATTCATGCTGAAATAGGATTTTCCTAAATCGGACTCCCGCTATGCCAAAATCGTCCCGCAATAGAAGGAAGCAAATCTGGACGAATCCTATTCCGATTTGTACATGGATTGACTCCTAATTTGACTAGGAGATTGAAATCCGAATTCTCTAGGTTTCCTAGGGCTTCTAGGACTTGTGGCTCCCTATAAATAAGCCTCTAAGCTTTAAGAAAAGATATACTTAGTTTTAGACAGAAAATATTTCTTGGAGGCTTAGCGGAGTCATGAGCGGCTAAACCCCTTTGTGGGGTGTTGATGTAACCCTTTCCAAGCACAATGGTTTGATTGTATTTAAATTCCAGACTTTCAATTTATGTATGTTGATTATATAACTGTGAGAATTGCTACAATTGAATTCTGTTCTTAATTATTAAATGCAATTGTTCTTAAATTCCAAAATCAATATTGGTGAAATTCTTATCTTGTCTTAGAAAGTATTTTACTTTTATTGATCTCAAATCATTCTTATTTTCTGTGATTATGGGGATGATGGTTATATAATGGGTTGTAATAGACATATGATTAATAGGATTAAGATAGGCCATGCCTAGGGAAGACGGGTCGTACTACACCCTAGTTTAGTGTAATTTAGGTAGACGATCCGTGCCAACCGAAGATGGGTTATGCTATTCCATTAATTATATGAAACTTATTAAAGGGTTTTATAGTTTATACCTAGGGAAGACGGGTCGTGCCGCATCTTAGTGGTTAGGTGGACGATCCGTGCCAACCGAAGATAGATTATCCTTACTCTTTAATAAGGTAGTTTCTTGTTTAATTATAACATGCATAGAATGAATTTCTGGAATTGAATCTGATTAACCATTGTTGTGCGGATAGAGGTAAAGTCAATACCCTACACTCTCTATCATATTTTAATTATCTTTTATTTTATGCATTTACTTTTAGAAAACAAAAATAAAACAAACTTCTTTTTAATTAAGTTGATTTTAATCTTTCGAATTTGATAACGAAACCCCTACAGTCCTTGAGGTTCGACACCCTCAATATAGCCTTATCCTACGGGATTCGTTCTATTGCGAGTGATTTAATTTTATTATTGATATTTTGGTCAACAAATTACCACATCAATCATCATACAGTTACCTTGGTTTGTTTGCCTAATTGTTTCACAATAATCCCAAAGCATATTGAAGCTTAACTTTACCAAGAATCTTATCCTTTGCAAGTCTTTTAACCTTATACATCTGGCAATTATTAACATCAAAACCCCACTTATCTTTAACTTCCCTAAGGATTGCCTTTAAAAGCATGTTAGGTTGTGTTCTAAACTTGTCAATCAGTTTGTTAGCAATCCATGCAGATTTGACAATAGAATTCCTATGCCTCCTTACACAACTATGTTTGGGCAATAATGTTCTAATTTCAAATGAGTCATCATCCTTACATTTACGACCGTACACCTTAAACCTACAACCTGGATCCCTGCATACCACATCCCTGCATACCACAATACATTTAGCCAAGTAATTCTTTTTAAACCTTATATTATTTCTCTTTCTTAAATTGTTCTCTCTAATAGTTTCTCTAAAGACTTTGATTGTGGAAAATTTCTGCCTAGTGGGTTTTGCATGACAGTTTGTTGAAACTCTGTTCACCTAGTTACACATGTGGCAAGAGATGGGACCTCAATCTCCTCATCACTTATGGGAGGGGATACAAGAATGTCACTTCGTGCCATGTTTGAGTTTGCATCATCATCAACCTCATCACCATATCATTTACCCCTTCCATTAACTTCTTCAGCATTTGCATTTTGATTATCACCCTCCTCCTCATCACCATCCTTCATCACCCTCATCATCAGACTAATTACCCTCCCCATCACCCTCGTCAACATTGCCTCCTTCCATGGATGTCCCAGGAACGTTGTTATCTTCATCAAGCAAGTCCGATTCTAACACCTCATCTCATCTCGATCAATCTTACTATACCCATCATCTTCACCACTATTATCATCATCTTCCTCATCATTAACTGTAAGCTCATCAAATGAAACAAGGTACAACTCAATAATTAGTACCCCTACATGTTTTGCAACAATTTCCAACACATCATGGTCTGATGAAATTAATTTTAGACCATTTTGGGTACTACTACCTGAGTGCAAGTAATATACTAGATCCCCTTTACTTGTATCCATACTTTTTAACTATACCCTTAATCTCAAAAAAAGACAACTTATCCTTGTCAAACTTCTCATCATACACATCTACATCACCCCCCACATATGTGCACATAAACCTCCTATTTATCTTACCCCCGTAATGCACCTCTTCATGTATAGTCATCCTAACAATAAAAGAAATAAACAAAATAAACAAATCAATAAAATATTAACATGTTTTTCCTACTGTCAATAAATAAAGATTCAATATAGCATACGAATGCAACCAAGAGAGTAGATGTGTAACTGATTACCAATCAAACTTAATAAATATTATAGTCTTAGTTATTAATAAAGTCGTAATTATTATTATTATTATTATTGCACATAAATGACAATTAATTTAAGTTAAATCAATAAGTTTGACCTCTGTTTAAACACTCAACTTACCACATATATGAACTTAAATAAATTTGAATAAGTTTTCACATGGGACATCATCAATTATTTGTGGTAAGATATGTTGTTTTTAATATAGCATGCACACGCATCCAATGAGATTGATTAAATGGTCAAATACACATGCACATGCATGAGTACAAGAGATTAAACCTAAAGTGGGGACCATGTACACAATTTGTAATTATTTAGTGGGCTTCAATTACACAATTTGTAATTATTTAATATGATGGTTAATATAATTTGTATTTAAATAACTAATATTATATTCTTAGTTATTTAATATGATGCCTCAATGCATCGTTTTCAAAACTGAAAACAACTTCCCAAAGCATATAACATCCGTAGGGACCACACACCAAACTACATACATATAACAAAGAAGCAAACAATGACAACATGCAGAGTCATTGTCAAACCCCAAAATACATCCGTAGGGACCACACACCAAACTACATACATATAACAAAGAAGCAAACAATGACAACATGCAGAGTCATTGTCAAACCCCAAAATATCCAGAGTCAAGTTTTACGAAAAGAAAATTTGAAAAACCTTTTTTTTTTTTCTTTCCTTTTATTTGTCATGTTTGAGTAAAATGAAAGCTTAGTGGGGCATAAAAAAATTAGGGCAAAATTCACTTTACCACCCTGAAGTTTCAGGGGTTTTTTAATTTAAACCCCAAAGTTTAAAAATTTTCAGTTTACCCCCTTGAAGTTTCAAAAACTAGCAAAATAGACCTTCTGTTAACTTTTTCCGGCAACTTGGACGGAATTCGACGCACATGTGTCTCACGTGACCTATTAACCCATTTTTTCCAATTTTACCCTCAATCCCAACCACACGTCGTCGTTTTGAAAAGAGAAGCAACCATAACATGAATTTTTTTCCTAGGATTCCCATGGAAGGAAGAGAGACGTCTTCTACGAGAAACAATTCACGACCCCTTCAAACCCTGGAAATACATTCTTTTCCCAACAATCAGAACCGGCTATGCCTTCTCTGTCTTCAGCTCGACCATTGGCGTAGACCTCGGTGTTGTGGAAGAAGTTGACGCCGTGATCTCGGTAGCACTGCAACAGCGACTTGGCCTCCTTCACGTCCAGCTGGTTCCCAAAGCTTTTCTGGTCACGAAGATATCAATTTCAGCTCCTTCACTGACACTGATATCTTCGTGGGTCACGTGTAGAGCCCCTGTGGGTTGACCCAGTTGAGCCAAGGAATGAAATCCGCGATATTGAAGGCTCTGAAAAGCTTAGAGAATTTCTGCAGTATCCGCGATATTGAAGGCTCTGACTTCCCATTGATTGTGTACGGAAACGCAGCTCTCGAGTCTCTGAAGTTGTTCTCTTGCAGTTTTCGCATGTCTCTAAGTTCGTCAACTTCGGAGCGCTTAAGGATGTCTCATTGGGTTGGCTTGAACTAAGGATGTCAGGCAAAGCAACTAATGCTCTGGCACATGTTAATGGCTACTTTGGCAGCAACTAAGCAAGCCATGAACATTCTCTGTTATACTCTGTTTATGGAAACTAAAACAGAGGAGGTGGCCAGTGGGTCCGTGCATGCTTACACATATGGAATAGATGGACAATAAGTACTGACAACTGTTCCCACTATCGGTTCTCTCTGAGACACCCAATCAGGCCGCATGCCTAGTGTTATGCATGCATGCGTGCTCATTATTTAGCATGCCTCTTTTTTTTCTTTTTCTTTTTCTTTTTCTTTTTTTTTTCTGCATCTTTCTTGCTGATGGGCTGGATATATTTTATCCATAACGCATATGGGTGAAAGCAGATTATTTTAGTGTCGTAGTTGGATGAAGATTTCAGCCCATACTTTTGAGATCTAGAGCAACAAAGATGATAAATATTAATATATTAGTATATATATATAGATACTTAAAAGTACGGTAGTTTTTAAGATTTGAACTTTTATAGGTCAATTATCATCGAAGATGCACTTCCAAGCGTAAGACAAGCAGAGGAGTTAATCCCAAAAGCAGATAGGAATAAATGGGACAATAAACCAAGGCAGACCCACCACTCCACCCGCTTTGCCCGCCTTCTTATTACCTCGTCTCGGATCCCTCTCCATTACACCACGCCCAGCTTTCGAGAGACACCACCTTTCTTGCTTTACTTCTGATCTTTTATTTCCTCTTTTATGGCTCTCTTCACTTTCTTACCGAAGCCGTCGTCTGATCAGCCCAAAAAACAACAATCCAAACGCAAGCGAAAGCCTCAGAAGAACCAGCCATTTTCATGGGACCAAGTCAAGAACCTCCTCACCTGCAAGCAGATCGAAGGGTCACAAGTGCACGACCCCTCAAAAAACGCCGCCGCTGGGTACTCGAAGCTTGGGTCTTCTTGCAACTCCATATGTAGCTTCAGGGACGTGGTTCACAGTAACACCAGGGTTGTTCACAGAGCTAACAACTCGCCTGAGAGTAGTTCGGTGGGTCAGGAAACCGGGATTCTCAGCTGGAAACCGATCACCAGGTCCTCAACTCGGTCTCTCTCAGGGTCAGCAAGATCCGGCGTTGGAGCAACATGCACGCCTTCCTCCAAAGCAATGCAATTCCGCAAGCTTTCTGGGGTGTTATGTTATGGTTGCTTCTCTTTTCAAAACGACGACGTGTGGTTGGGATTGAGGGTAAAATTGGAAAAAATGGGTTAATAGGTCACGTGAGACACACGTGCGTCGATTTCCGTCCAAGTTGCCGGAAAAAGTTAACTAAAGGTCTATTTTGCCAGTTTTTGAAACTTCAATGGGGTAAACTGAAAATTTTTAAACTTTGGGGTTTAAATTGAAAAACCCCTGAAACTTCAGGGGGGTAAAGTGAATTTTGCCCAAAAAATTATGTAATTAGGGAAAGGAACCCACCAATGCCTTAAAAGGAACCCACCAATGCCTCAAAAGACAAGCCTGCTCATGCGAAATCAACAAACCCTAAACAGTATGAAAATGTAATGATTTTTAGTACGTTACTTTCAGTGGCCGAAACCTCAGCAGATGTTGTTTGGTGCATTACCACAAAGGACGATTTGGAACCACGATCTACATAGTGAGGGTTTGAGAGGTACAAGTGAAGCGTGATAGGGATGGGTTTAGAGTCTTCTTGTTGGGACTGGTTTGAGTGTTTGACAGAGGCATGAGGATGAGTGGAACTTGGAGTATTTTCCAATTACCGAAACGACGTTGTTTTAGTAATTATATGGGTATTTTATGCGTGTCAATGGGAGATTTTCCCATAGGCATTTTAGGAATTTTAAGTAAAAAAAAAAAATCACGGGGACAGCATGTGATAGATTTTCCATCCTATTGGCTGACCTTCATCAATCATTTTTATCATGCAATGCTCGAATATCTCACGGTCTAGGAATGTTCATTTTATTGCGAAATCTTGTGTGATGTATTATAATTCAAAACGAATTTTCCTTTAAAAAATATTATAATGCGTAAAATATAGCTAAAATTGCCCAAATTTATAAGGAGTCATCTCTGCATTGGTGAGTATATATCTATTGACATTCATTGGAAAACACGAATTTGCAGTCGAACTAATTTCCTGACAGGTATTAAAAGGGCATGTATTGCTATACCTATCTAGGAAAAAATTGTTGCCAATAGTTAAACCCTAGTTAGACATGGTAACGACAAATCTACTTTGGTTTCTAATTAATCACAATAATATGGTTGTTCTTGCATTATAGTGACACGATCGAGCTGGTAAGACAGTTGAGTGAACCGCAGCCAGGCTCAAAAGACTTGCATTTTCCCACTCGTTTTGCACAAAGTGGCAGGGTGCAGTTTATGGCACGCCTACGGAAACAACACTTATCTTATTGGAGAAGTCCTGAATACAACCTGTTTCTTGTTTTTTTATTTTTGTTTTTTCTTTTAATTTTTATAAGCTGTCACGTTTCTTGTTTATGATTGCTGCAGCACTATTGTTTGGGGCAGTCTTTTGGCAGAAAGGAAAGGAGATGTAAGTGTCAACGCATACATTGAGATAACACTATCTTAGGAAATCTTGAATACATATGTCTACTCAGATTCGGAAAAAAATAATTCTCTCACGTCAATAAATATCAATAAATTCGTCTCAAGAGGCAAAAATTAGAAAACCATTATAATGCTATCTTTTCTATTTCCTTCAACCATGTCAAATACTGTCATTACATGCTAACGACCAACTTTATAACTCCATGGTAAGAAAACAGAAAATACTAGTTTCATTTATGAAATAAAATTTCATTGCTATTTTATATATACGAGCATAAATCACATTATTTTCATATTTACAGACCATTCTAGTTAGAGGCCATGCATTGAAAACTTGAGTAATATTTAACCTCAAAACACATAACCATAGATTATTTAGAGAAGAAAAAGAACATAGATTAACTTTTCTTCATCAAATTTCTTATGACTATATTCTGTTGTGCGATTGCAGGCCATCATTTAAACTTCTTGTGTCTAATTTTTGTAGTACTCTGGCCTGAGAAGCATTTAAATTCCTTTTTTGTTTGTTTGTTTCTTTCTTTCTTTTGAAGAAATAATGAGCAGGATTTGTTCAACGTACTTTGATCGATGTATATTGCTGTAATATTCTTGGGCCTAAACAATTGTTCATCGGTTCTACCGTATGTAGTACACTGAACGCAATGTTCTGTATCGTGAAAAATTTGCTGGAATGTACTCCTCAAAGGCTTACTCATTTGCTCAGGTTTGGCGTTACTGCTATCAAATAAAACTCTAGTTTCTTTTTTGTAACAAAACTATTCCGGGTGTAATGAAATTTAATACATACTAAGAGTAGTATTTTTTAAAAATTTTCTAGGTGACCATAGAAATACCTTACGTACTTCTGCAAACAATTTTGTATGTGGCCATTACATATCCAGCAATGGGGTTCGACTGGTCAACTTAGTTCTTTCGGTACTTCTATGCCACATTCTGTACTCTTCTATACTTTGTATATCTTGGGATGCTGATAGTTTCAATGAGCACAAATATAGAAAGTAGCTTCCATATTGTCAGCTGCAGCCTGCAGTCTACATCATATTGAACCTTTTCGTGGGCTTCCTACTGCCAGGACCGGTAAATCCTTCCAACTCTTCTTCTATAAGTAGTCAAATAGGATACTGATTTAGTCTTATAAACAGAAGGAATTTCTAAATAGATTGTGGAGAACCAAGCATAAACACAAGATGGACTGTTTAGTACCTTTTCATCTACTGCTTAAACTGATAGGAATGAGAACGGATTAGCATTTTGAAAAGTATCACCTCTCAGTCACGCAACAAATTCATTTTCTATAAAACCGCCAGGAGCTAAACTTTCCCAGAAAGGTGGAAGAACGTTAGAGTGAAATTTTCTGCATATGCCCTCCAGAATATTTCCCGCAAATTTCATAGTAGATATTAACTTCAAGTAACACCACTTTCACTTTCTCTCCTACCATGTGTCTGCATGGGCACTTAGAATTTGTACCTACCCTCTGATAAGTCATCCTACCGGTCGGGTTCCTTAATAAAGTTGTTCCATGGTCGAACTTCTTATACTATTTAGCATTTATGGTCAAGCTAAAGATAATAATTTTGTTGTTTCATATATACATGCAGAAATTTCCTAAATGGTGGGAGTGGTGCTATTGGATTTGCCCTACAGCTTAATTGGTCCCTAAATGGCCTGCTGACTTCACAATACGGTGACATGAAGAAAGAGATACTGATCTTTGGGGAGCTCAAGCCAGTTGGTTCCTTTCTTAAAGATTATTATGGCTTTCGACATGATCGATTAGGACTTGTGGCTTTTGTGCTCATTGCTTGTCCAGTTGTTTATGCTTCCTTGTTTGCCTATTGCATAGGGAAAATAAATTTTCAACGGAGGTAGAAAGGAGCTAAAAACTGCTTCTTTATCATATTTATAACAAGCTATCAATAATGCTAGAATTTTGAAAGATTTTCGCAACCGAGTTATTAATCATTAACTGGGAACATGGCTTCAGATCCTGTGTGCATACACGTATATATGTGTGCATATCACATGACATTGACAGGAAACATGGCACTTGCATTATAGATTCCATAACATGCCATGGAGAATCATCAATCTGAGAATCATGACTGCTCCCAAGAAGACAATGTCATTCAACCACACATTCTGACAAGGTACAATAGCTCTAATCTAATTAATATATTTTAAATGAATGGTCCGGAATGCGACAACACATAGAAGAGAGAAGGGGTGACTTCCATAGGGGTGGCTGTCAAGGTAGTTGAACTACCTCCTTTGGCCGCAGAGGTGGGTCGACCACCGATCTAAAAAGTAAATTGAAATTATTTGAAAACTTATATAATTGTTTAAAAAAATTCCCTTTTATTAGTTTCTCTACTCATATATTTCAAAATTTTGCATAAATAAAAGCTAGATAGTATATCATTTAGACAAAAGTAAGAGATCAAGAACTGTTTAGTCAAGAATCAGGTGACGATGAGTTAAGCTTTATAAACTCTACATCTATACATAGATGAGATTTTTCTAATTTTAGGTGGTTAACTAAGCAAATAGAGATTATGAGATTATAATCTAGGTCATTCATTTGAAATGACTGGTGTAGAATGCAATTGCACATAGAAGAGAGAGAGAGAGGGGGGATTCACCCCTCCGGCAATGGGGTTCGCGCATGGAGAGTCTCCTCCCTCCTTTCCCCTCCTCCGATGGAGGTTGCAAAGAATGACAACAAGGAGAGGGTGGGTCTCTTCAAATTATGTGAATTGTTTAACACCTTAAAAAGGTCATTTGCCATGGTTTCTTTCCCATGCTCCTATCACTTTTCAAGATCTAGACGTTGGCAAGGGGGTTTAATTAGTATATTGATATGTATGAACGCAGCACATTAAATAATGTTTAGGGAAAATATTCTTACATCCTAAGATAGTACATAAGAGTATGCCTATATGGCAACACCTTTACTCTAATTAGAAAGCTCAAAGGCAAGTATTGCTGATGAGAAATGTTACATACTACACAAATTTTCTATAAGGCTAACGTGACAAAATTTAGTAGCCATTAGATCTGAATTTGTTAAAAAATAAATAAAAAATGTGGAAACTTCACTTACCCCACACGAACTTATGCGCTTTTCGCATACACCCTCCTATTGTTCAAAATCTCTCATTTTGGTGTATTGAACTTTGATTTCCTTCCACTTTCCCCCTTTTGTTAGGATTTTCTGTTAAATCCTAACGGAAATGTGTGAAATTACTAAAATACCCTTGGACATTTTTCTCATTTTTTTTTCCGTTCAATTTAACTGCAATATTTAACGATATGGGGTATTTGAAATGAAACAAAAGTTCAATACATCAAAGTGAGAGATTCTGAACAATGGGGGGTGTCTGCGAAAAATGCGTAAGTTCTTAGGAGAAAAGCGAAGTTTTCCCATAAAAAATCAATGGCTACTAGACCTTCTCATGTCGGCTTTATGAAATATTTGTAGAATGTTTGTATGATATATAACATTTCTCTTGCTAGATTACATTGACAGTTTGCTAGATTACATTGACAGTTGAACTGTATATTCTAATGAGATAACATATGAGAAAATGTTATTATCTGGAAAATAATTCACAATAACAATTGTAACATCCAAATATATGGATACCTCTTTTACCTCCTTTGGAAGCTCAGTTTCCCAATACAGTATGCAAACAGAGAAGCAAAGGCAATGGGAAAGAGAATAAGAAGAACAGCAACAAGACCTAAAATATTGTTGTGAAACCCAAAGTAATCCTCTAAGAAGGCAGGAACGTACTGTTTTAGTTTCTCCAAACAACGATATTTCTTTGTCTATATCCCCATATTGGGAAGTAAGCATTCCATTCAGTGCCCAAGATGTGGGACATAAATAATACAACCAAAGCCACCACTTTGGGATATGCTGCAATGAGGGTGGAACAACATTTTTGAGTGATCAGTTTCACTGCTTGACATATCCATAGCCATGCATCCACACACAAAAAGGAAATTCATATGGCTTTGATTTTTGTTGTGAGTGTAGGTTTCCACATCGAAGGTAGACTTTGACACATCTTTTGCAAAACCATTTCCCTAAGAAACTAATGTAACTAAGAGAAAAAAGGAAAAAGAAAAAGTAGAACAGCTTGAAAACTTACTGGTCTTGGTACAATGAATCCAGAGAACAAATTCAGCATTGTGTAGGAAGCTGAAGCCACTATGGAAGCCACCTGAATATTTGGTGTTAAAGACACCAGAAGCATTCCTAGGTAATTGAAGGATATCAGTGTACAGAACATGCAGTAGAAGGACCAGAATATCTTATAGGCTGACCAGTAGTAACCAATCATAGGATAAGTGATGATCACATAGAGAACTGCTTGAATGAACAAGTAGGGAATCTCAATTAGCACCTACAAAAATCGATACAAGTTACTTGAAATCCAATAAAGAGTCATATTCAACCCTGATCCTGATTTTACAGTTTTTGCTCATATAAGGTGGACCCCCTATAAATTTGTGCAAAATCTACACCAATTTCAACTTCAGCAGATCTCGAAGTAGCTTCCAAATCTGATGTGAGAATATGCATATTGATATATAAACATAAAGTAAGAGAAGATGAAAAGAAAATTAGATAAAGATGGAAAAAGAGAGAATTTGAAAAGCTTTTGTTTTCTTCATTTAGACAATTCAATGCATTACAAATAAAACCCTTATGTTTTAATTGTCTCACTAAAAGGCTAACATCTAAAACGCCACGTGTCGCAATTCTAGGCATAAAGCAAGAGAAAAAAATAATAATAATAAAATGGTTAAATACCTGATACCTCCTTGGGGTTTCACAACTTTATTTTTTTCCCCTTAAGGTTTAATTTTTATCACAGGAGGTCCCTGTGATTTTGATAAAGGACCAAATTTGTTATTTTGTCAGTTGACCGTTAGTTGACTTAACGGACTGACACGTGGACGAATGAAAATTTGACACTTCGCACAAGTGGCCATATCATCAATGATGACGTGGCCACCTAATTAAATTTTTTATTTTTTAAAAAAAATTCAAAAAAAAAATGGGGCCACCCCCTTGGGCCCAAGAGCCACCCCCATTTTTTTTTTTTTTGTCTTTTTTAAAAAAAAATTAAAAAATTTAATTAGGTAGCCACGTCATCAATGATGACGTAGCTACTTATGCCAGGTGTCAAATTTTCATTCGTTCACATGGACTTCCGTTAATGATGACATGGCCACTTATGTTAGGTGTCAAATTTTCATTCGTCCACATGGACTTCCGTTAATGATGACATGACCACTTATGCCAGGTGTCAAATTTTCATTCGTCCACATTAACTTTCGTTAAGTCAACTAATGGTCAACTGACAGGAGGACCAATTTGATCCTTTATCAAAACCACATGGACCTCCTATGATAAAAATCAAACCCTAAGGGGGAAAAAAATAAAGTAATGAAACCCCAGGGAAGTATTAGGTATTTAACCCTTAAAAAAAATAAAGTAAGAGAAGATGAAAAGAAAATGAGATAAAGAGAGAATTTGAAAACCTTTTATTTTCTTCATTTAGACAATTCAATGTATTACAAATAAGACCCCTATGTTTTAATTGTCTCACTAAAAGGCTAACATCTAAAACACCACGTGTCACAATTGTAGTTACTTTCTAATAGGACCGGTTAACTTTTTTGTTTTCTTCATTAAGATATCAATTAAATGCATTCCAAATAATATAAAGAGAAAGTAAGAGAAGATAAAAAGAAAAATAAAGACAAAAAAAATTTGTGAACCTTTTATTTTCTTCATTAAGACAAATAAATATATTACAAATAAAACCTATACATTTTTTTTTTTTTGAGGGAAAAACCTATACATTTTAATTGTCTCATATTGATATATAAACATAAAGTAAGAGAAGATGAAAAGAAAATTAGATAGAAAGAGAGAAAGAGAGAATTTGAAAACCTTTTGTTTTTTTTTTCATTTAGACAATTCAGGCATTACAAATAAGACTCTCATGTTTTAATTGTCTCACTAAAAGGCTAACATCTAAAACGCCACGTGTCGCAATTGTAGTTACTTTCTAATAAGACCGATTAAGGACACGTGTCGCAATTCTATGCAATCTCTAAGCCAAAACTCGGCTTTTATATATATATATATATATAATGCATTCCAAATAATATAAAGAGAAAGTAAGAGAAGAAAAAAAGAAAAATAAAGAGAGAAAATTTGTGAACATTTTGTTTTCTTCATTAAGACAATTAAATATATTACAAATAAAACATATACGTTTTAATTGTCTCATATTGATATATAAACATAAAGCAAGAGAAGATGAAAAGAAAATTAGATAAAGATGGAGAAAGAGAGAATTTGAAAAGCTTTTGTTTTCTTCATTTAGACAATTCAATGCATTACAAATAAAACCTTTATGTTTTAATTGTCTCACTAAGAGCATTCCCAATGGAGGAGCTAAATGACACTTATATCTAAAATAGCTCCTTAAATTGATAAAATACACTCTACATTGAAGAAGCTAAAAAAAATATAGAATAGATATTTTATTAAATAAGCTAAAAAAAAAAAGCTACATGTAGCGGCACTATTCAAAGAGCTATTTTTCTAAATTTTCTTCCCACGTTTTTTTTATTGTTTTTCTCATTTGTTTTCTCTTTTTACAAAATTTTCTCCTACTATTTCTCTTTCACATCTCATTTTTTCAAAATTTTCTCCTATTATTTCTCTCTCCACATCACTTTTTTCTCAAAAGTTGAAAAATACGATATTTAAGAAAAATACAATTATTATAAAAAAATAAAAATTAAATGATATAGATAAAAATATAACTAATCGGATGTAGGAAGTCCTTAAAA
Source organism: Carpinus fangiana (assembly GCA_006937295.1). Lineage (NCBI taxonomy): Eukaryota > Viridiplantae > Streptophyta > Magnoliopsida > Fagales > Betulaceae > Carpinus > Carpinus fangiana. The sequence goes on along the minus strand of CM017326.1, from coordinate 5,700,084 downwards.
AGTTATTAGCTAAACTAGATAAATTTTTTTTTGATCGGTTCTAGATAAATTGAGTTTTAATGAGCTATTTTACATAAAAAAAAAAAAAAATTAGCTTTTCTATTGGGAATGCTCTAAAAGGCTAACATCTAAAACGCCACGTGTCGCAATTCTAGGCATAAAGCAAGAGAANTTTAAAGCAGAAAACAATCATTAAAAACAACAGTAAGAAACTAACCATCTCAAGAGCACCACTCTCTAGCATTCTGGAACATTCTCAACCATGGACTAGGACCTTTTTTGTCCACATTCCATTGCTTCGGGTACCAGGGAAACTGCCACATCAAGAAGCAACGCTCTGGATGAGGCATCATGGCAAGATGCCTCCCATCTGGAGAACAAATCGCTGCAACCCCAAAAGGAGAGCCATTCAAATTGAAAGGGTAAGTTTCTGTCGCATTCCCATCATCATCACAATATCTAAGTGGGGCCAGGTCTTTGTGAAGCACATGATCCAAAACGCCATCATCAGGGAAGAATGCTCTTCCCTCACCATGAGCAGCCCAAACACCCAATGTACTACCCTCCATTCCTTCGAACATTATAGCAAGTGAGTCCTTTATTGACACACTTGTGAAGCGACATTCAAAACGTCCTGATTCATTGTGAATGAACCTTGGCTGAGATGAATCCCCACCAGCACCAAGCACACCACCAGCCTGAGGACCTGGGACCCACCCCAACAAAGCCATGAGTTGACACCCGTTGCAAATGCCAAGACTGAAGGTATCTGGCCGCATGTAAAACTCCTGAAATTGATTTAGGAGGGGCTGATTGAATCGTATTGAAGCAGACCAACCTTTTGCAGAATCAAGCACATCAGCATAGCTAAAACCTCCAACAAACACAATTCCACGGAACCCCTGCAGCGAAATGGTCCCTTTAAGGAGATCAGACATTGTAACATCCCATGGTTCAAAACCAGCAGCATAAAATGCTGCAGACATTTCTCTGTCTCCATTGCTGCCTTCTTCTCGGATCACAGCTACTCTTGGTTTTGAAGTTGCATTCATATATTTTGTGTCTGTGAAGCTAGGAGAGAAGGACAATTCCCATGAAGGTTCATGCCTAAATTTCATTCCTTCTTTCTCTAACTCCACACAAGTGGGCAATCTTTGAAACTTTTCCAGCTGAAAACTAGTATCCTCCCACATGTCCCTAAGCAGAGAAGTTTTCTCATTCAAATGAGTTACCCCATCAATCTTTAGCTCTATCGAGGGAGTGGTAGTTACTTTTCCAATGATCTCAGAAGAAACACCAAAACTGCTAAGCTTTCCTATTACAGAGTCCAAGTTCTTCTTGCTTACCTCAAGAATCAGACCAAGTTCTTCTGCAAAAAGTGTTTGTAAGAGGCTCTTCCCATTCGAAGTCAAGTCAAAAATTATACCATAATTTCCAGCAAATGCCATCTCCAAGGCACAAACCAATATACCCCCATCACTGATGTCATGGCCGGCAGAGATCAATTCATCTGCAATAAGGTCCTGAATGCCCTCAAAAGCTCTTTTAAGGTAAGGGGCATCCTCGAGATCAGGACATTCATCCCCAACCTGGTCAAAAACCTGAGCAAGAGCAGATCCACCTAACCGCCGCTTTCCCTTTGCCAAATCAATGTGTAACAGAACCCCATCATCTCCTAGCTTCAAATCCGGGGTTACTGTTTTTGTTATGTCAGGACAAGTGACATACACACTGATCACAAGATTCCCGGGAGCCTTTACCACCTCACCTGCAGCCTGTGCTGCCATGGAAAGACTGTCCTTACCCCCATCAATAGCAATACCAAGTTCAATCATAGCTTCTGAAAGGGTCGTAGCGGCATCATACATGGCTGCTCCTTCCCCGTCAAGCTTGGCAGCATACATCCAATTACCACTTGCTTTAACATCAGAAAGAGAAGTGACCTTCGCCCAAACAAGATTTGTGAGTGCTTCTCCAACAGCCAACCTTGCCATTGCTTTTGGATCCAGCAGACCTTTAATTGGTTGCTCCCCAATGGCACACGTACCTCCAGTCAAATCAGTATAAGTCTGAGCAATGACTGCAACATCAGAAAGAGTAATTTGCAAGGGACCAACAGTTTGCTGCTGCGCCACAAGACCAGTTACACATCTATCCACTTTCGTTGTCAAGAAACGTTTTGAACAGACAGATGGAAGTCTCAGCACCCTCTTCAAAGAATCCATCACTGTGATCCCAGGAGCAATATCAAGGGGCTCTCGTCCATGAACCACCCGGCGGAACTCAAAGGATTTCTGAGGCATGTCACCGAGTACTTTCTCAAGCTCAAGATCCACAGCAGGAGGAGGAAGGGCTCCGCTTGAACTGTATTTTTCAATAGCTAAGCTATCAACTAAAACAATACGTCCCTCACCGTTTATTGTTCCAATAACAGCCATTGAAACCCTT
>CM017326.1:5636316-5689253 GCA_006937295.1 Carpinus fangiana | reverse complement strand
AAAAAAAATTTATTTTCGGTCCTCTAAGGGTTCACCAATTTTTAATTCTTATGACAAAATAATCAAGAATACCAAAAAAAAATATAGTTTACATTTCCTAACGTGGCAGCTGACCACACGTTAGCAATTGCTAACGTGGCAGGACATGCAACGTCAGTAATTGCTAACGTTGCACGTCCTGCCACGTTAGGTTATGGGTTTTTAATTTTTTTTTTCCTGCCACGTTAGGTTATGGGTTTTTAATTATATTTTTTTCCTTCAATGTCACATATCATTCGATCCATTAGATTGTATTAACTAATTAAGTGCATTAGATTGATCATTAGCTTAGATTTTCAATATTTGTCGTTGGCTTAATGAAGTAGGTTAGATCATGCAACGGTTTGGAAAAAAAATTAGTTTTGTGACAATTAATAAATTTGTTGAGAAATCAATTGTGGAAGTGGCCGGGTTCAATTAGATAATTAGACTCTATATCTATTAATAATAGCTCCAAAACACGGTCACCTGTCCGAGAAGGTGGACGAATAAGAAACGGATAAGATCCGTCTTGAGGATACCGAAAGTCATAAAGAAAGCCCCCCATAACTTGCAGCTGCAATGATAGAGAAAGCCTTGAAGGCGAGGGCCATCAGAAGAAACAACCCAACGAGAATATCGAAATAAACAGGAAGCGTGACAAAGAAGACCATGAAATAGAAATGGCTGAGATGTTGCCATAGAACAAGATACCAGATGATGTACGCATCATCTGGTGCGTGCAACGTAGAATATCATGTTAAATAATATATATGGAGAAACAAAAAAAAAAAAAAAAAATTACATTTGTTAACGTGGCAGGACATGCCACGTTACCAATTACTAACGTTGCATGGCCTGCCACGTTAGCAATTACTAACGTAGCATGGCCTAGCACGTTAGCTTATGGGTGTGATTTTTTTTATTTTTTATTTTTTATTTTCTTTCTTCAATCTCATACTAATTAACTACATTAGATTGATAATTAGCAATCTATTTTCAATCTTTCTCATTGGCTTAATTAAGTAGGTTAGATCATGCAGCGGTTGAGAAAAAAAAATTTATTTTCGGTCCTCTAAGGGTTCACCAATTTTTAATTCTTATGACAAAATAATCAAGAATACAAAAAAATAAAAATAAAATCTAGTTTACATTTCCTAACGTGGCAGCTAACCACACGTTAGCAATTGTTAACATGGCAGGACATGCAACGTTAGCAATTACTGACGTTGCATGTCCTGCCACGTTAGCTTATGGGTTTTTATTTATTTATTTATTTTTTCGCTTCAATGTCACATATCATTCGATTCATTAGATTCTATTAACTAATTAAGTGCATTAGATCTGTCTCTTATACACATCTATGTCCGAGTGTCGGCGAAGTCCATTTCTCCCATTTGAGCTCTCTCTCTCTCTCTCTCTCTCTCTCTCTCTCTTTCCTTCCTCTTCTTCCTTTTCTTCTCTTCTTTTTTCCTCTTCGATACAGAATGTTCAAAAGTCAGAATCCAATCTCCACCGTTGACAATGAAGATTCATGTATCGTTAACATTTGTGTCAATTTTCAGCTCAATTAGACCACAAACGCTCATCGATCGGATGTATTTTGCTTGGTGAGTTTTGACAATTTTCAACTCAATCCCTTGCCGATTTCTAACAATTTTTTTGGTGAGTTTGTTTGAAACCAAAAATTCTAAACATACACTCACTAGATACATTAATATTAATATAGATTTATTACTGTAAGAATTAGAAGTTTGTGAGATACATTAAGAACTCTAAATATAATAATATTAAAAAATATATTATTTAATTAATATTTAAATATTAAAAAAATAAGACCTTGTTTAGAAGTTTCGCCTAAGGCCCCGAAAAGCATTGAGCCGGCCCTGATGGAAATTGAGGCATATGGGGTTTAGGTTCTAATATGTAATATTAGAATCATATTGATTATTGTATGTGAATATGACTATTATAAATTGGGGGTAAGTTGCTAGATTAATGGAATAGGAAGAGCATAATAATTATAGGGTTAAATTGTAATGTTTAACTTAGAGTTTCTATATGATGATTATGTTATTCATGTGAGTTTGTTCATTGTTAACTTACGCATATTTTTTCTTTATTTTATAAATACGCAAAATGATCATGTAAATTTATTTGTAAGTGATGGGAAAGTCAAATACAATATTTAACTCTTTCAAAAGAAAAAATGCATAAAGTTCATTGGAATTTAATCATCAATTGCGTGTCACATATGAGAATATGATATTAATCAACGAAATGCAAAATAACTCAACGCAGGTCGTACTTTTTGAGGTTTGTACTCTAACTCAATTCCTAATCTAAGTAGTCTTGTAATTTGGATATTCTGATTATTCAATATTGAGAATATTGTTTGTTATAATTTAAACATTTAATTGGAGAATATGACACAATTTTAAGCTCAATTACTCATTGTATTTAAGTACCGGTGATTGGAAAAAATAGAAAAAAAAAATATCAATTCATTACACGTTGCCAAAAAAAAAAAAAAAAAATCCTAATAAACAAACAAACAAAATTGCTTTGGTCCCCTCCCATAAAACTTCCTAACTCCGCCCCTGCTTGATTAAATACCAAAGAAAATGTGTAGCAAACATGGAATAGGAAAAAAATTCACATTTTTGGTACCCATCCCATCAAGAAATTCTCATTTCTTTGGTATTTTTTCCCACAAAATTCAGAGTGTGGTATAATGACAACATACCTGCAAGAATTCGACCGCTGTGATTTCCCGAACACCAGCCATTCCCTCAGAGAGTCAGGCCCGAACTAATAACACAGGGAATTATAAGAAAAAGTTACTCTTTGACAGATCAATAATTTAACATTTCCCCAATAAAAACTTCCACCGAAAAATTAAAAAAAATTAAAAAAAAAAACCCATAAATCCTCCCGCTTAAAGAAAAAACGACGCTGTAACTCAATCATACCAGCATATGATTATCAATTCAACGTACTAGAATAAGTCCCAACAAGGATACCGATCAGATATATACGAGGCAACAACAAGAATACGAGAGAAAGAGACTACCTTTGAGTGAATCGCCGGCAGCAAGAGACGGTGTCGAGCTAGGGTTTTAGTCTGAAATAAACCCTACACTTCGTGCCAGGTTGAGAACGAGAGGTAGAGTGTGTCTACTGAAAGAATTGATATAAATGTGTTTGGCTAACTTAACTAAACCATGAATATTGTATTGATATATATAGATGTACATTTAAGAGTTCGGATAATAATTCAAGACTCAGTTTATAATTCAAAATATGAGAGTTTTAATAGTAATCCAAGACTCAATTTACAATTTAAAATACAAAATAACAAAGTATATCATATCTTGATGAAGCTAAAACTTTGTAGATATATGTGAACTTAAATTTGACTTTGAATCAGAAACAGATGTAGATAAGTGTAACTTATCATGTTGGTTAACATCCCCCTCAAGCGAATAGGAGAGGGACAAACCATGAGCTTGTCACGTAAGAAGATAAATCTGGAGGTTGTCTATCCTTTGGTAAAAATATCAGCCGGTTGATCACATGTAAAGGAATCCAAGGGCATGGTTATTATGATGAACTTGTGGTCCCGATAATAGAGAACACTGCTTATGAATTCGAGCTCACAGAATCTCTTGCTAAAGCTGTATGTTTTGTTATACAATTCACTGTGCATGATGATTTTATTGCCNAGTCTCTATATGATGATTATGTTATTCATGTGAGTTTGTTCATTGTTAACCTTCGCATATTTTTTCTTTATTTTCTAAAGACGCAAAATGATCATGTAAATTTATTTGTAAATGATAGGAAAGTCAAATACAATACTTGACTATTTCAAAAGAAAAAATACACAAAGCTCATTGGAGTTTGATCCTCGATTGCGTGTCACATATGAGAATATGATGTTAATCAACGAAATGCAAAATAACTCAACGCAGGTCGTACTTTTTGAGGTTTGTACTCTAAGCTCAATTCCTAATGTAAGTGGTCTTGTAATTTGGATATTATGATTATTCAATATTAAGAATATTGTTTGTTAGAATTTAAACATTTAATTGGAGAATATAACACAATTTTAAGCTCAATTACTCATTGTATTTAAGTACCAGTGATTGGAAAAAGAAGAAAAAAAAATATATCAATTCATTACACGTTGCACCAAAAAAATAAATAAAATTGCTTTTGTCCCCTCCCATAAAACTTCCTAGCTCCGCCCCTACTTGATTAGATACCAAAATAAAATGTGTAGCAAACATGGAATATATAGGAAAAAAATTCACATTTTTGGTACCCATCCCATCAAGAAATTCTCATTTCTTTGGTATTTTTTCCCACAAAATTCACAGAGTGGTATAATGACAACATACCTGCAAGAATTCAACCGCTGTGATTTCCCGAACACCAGCCATTCCCTCAGAGAGTAAGGCCTGAACTAATAACACAGGGAATTATAAGAAAAAGTTACTCTTTGCACAGATCAATAATTTAACATTTCCCCAATAAAAAACTTCCACCGAAAAAAAAAAACCCATAAATCCTCCCGCTTAAAGAAAAAACGACGCTGTAACTCAATCATATCAGCATATGATTATCAATTCAACTAGAATAAGTCCCAACAAGGATACCGATCAGATACGAGGCAACAACAAGAATACGAGAGAAAGAGACTACCTTTGAGTGAACCGCCGGCAGCGAGAGACAGTGTCGAGCTAGGGTTTTAGTCTGAAATAAACCCTACACTTCGTGCCAGGTTGAGAACGAGAGGCGGAGTGTGTCTGCCGAAAGAATTGATATAAATGTGTTTGGCTAACTTAACTAAACCATGAGTATTGTATTGATATATATATAGATGTACATTTGAGAGTTTAGATAGTAATCTAAAACTCAGTTTACAATTCAAAATATGAGAGTTTTGATAGTAATTCAAGACTCAATTTACAATTCAAAATACAAAATAACAAAGTATATCCTATTTTGATGAAGCTAAAACTTTGTAAAATATATGTGAACTTGAATTTGAATTTGAAAGATGTAGATAAGTGTAACTTATCATATTGGTTAACATCCCCCTCAAGCAAATAGGAGGGGGCTAAACCATGAGCTTGTCACGTAAGAAGAGAAATCTGGAGGATGAAGGAATCCAAGGGCATGGTTATTATGATGAACTTGTGGTCCCGATAATAGAGAACACTGCTTATGAATTCGAGCTCACAGAATCTCTTGCTAAAGCTGTATATTTTGTTATACAATTCACTGTGCATGATTATTTTATTGCCTTTTTATCTCAATTTATGGATGGTGCATTCTGCTTTGCGAGTGGTTCATTCAGTTAGTGATAAATGATTAAATCTTTCTATATGGAAGGATTGATACCATTGATTTAAAAAATGATGGGATTTACGAAGTAATCGAATATTTTTTCTTTTTAATATCTGCCAAATATTTTTTGGTGATTTTTCCAACCAAAGCATGACACATCATCTTTGTCATGGATCATGTTTTTCAAATTTATGGACCCATTGGAATAGGTCCAGTGCAATGAACCATTTCTACTTGCTTCACCTTGCAGATAATATATATACTCATGCAGGAAAACTTCGAAAAAAGTCGAACAGTTTTTATGGCCACAACTCTGGGAAGAATTCCAAAGTCGTGAAATCAGGCTCTCCCAGAATATTCACGAGAGTTAGCATCAATTCAAGAACAGTATTTTATGTTCTATTATGCCTTGAAGCTAAAAACTCTTTTTTTCTAGGCTAACGCTCGTTTCCCAAGAAGAGCCAAAGCCCGAAGCTCTTTCCTTTTTATCTGATTTTGTCAAACATATTCTCACATTATGACTTACATAATTGTCTGCACGTTAAAAGCACTGCTAACTGCTAGCAACCCACTAACTCGAGTAGTAATTAAGTCATGTGCCTCATGAAGCATCATTTCTAAGGTTCAACACCGCAAATGATTTCTTGGGGTGACCCGACTCATGCCCGCAAATGATTTCTTGGGGTCACGCTCGCAGTAAAAGTTCGAACTTTACTTGACCCGTATGAAGGGGTGCTTTGCAAAAAAATGATGATCTAGTCAAAGCGAAGCTACGGATACCTCGGTTTAAAAAATATATATATAAAAAGCTACCACCAGTATATATATAATAGACATGCCAATATTTGTTTTCACTTTCGTGTTCCCATTTAGGTGGTGTTTGACAAAAGTTTTGTGGTTGTACTGTTCAGGGATGTACTGTTCATTATTTTGTCTTTTTCTTAATAACTCTTCAAATATCACCGAAATGCCCTCTTGTTCTTTTCCTCTTCATCCATGGTTTCCGTTTCTCAACTTTCTCTGCAAGTCTCACCCAACCGTCCGAAATCTCAGCGTCGCTCGTGATTTTCATGCTCTTCAAATCGGTGAGATAGCCTTTCGGATCCACGACGGTTTGTCCTGACACCGAATCTGACAACCGATCGAGTTTCAACGATAGCACTGTGCCTCTTCCTTCGCCGACGGCGGTCAGATCCGTGACCGGAGTTCGAATCGCTTCTTCTTGTTCCGGAGTGAGGTCGGCAAACTGCTGGGTGATCTAACCACAAAGACAACTTTTTTTCGAAGCTTTATCGAGAAACCCATTTGGAACAAGCACAAACGGGTGGATATACTGTTCAACAACGGGCAACGATGACAGACGACACGGTGGTGGTGGAGCTGCTGGTGGGGCTCAAGTAGTCGCAAGCGGCATCGGCACCCACTCTTCGTTCTCCCCCATCCGAATCCTAGTCATCGTCGGCGCCTCGACGCTGGAGCTCGCCGTGGCCATCCGATTGCTTCGAAAGCGATTGTCTTAGAGAAGTTGAGAGTGTAGGATTGGAGTTGGGATTTGGGTTCGGTTCTTTTGGGCTTGAGCTCTGATTTTTTGGTACGAATTTCTTATGGGTTTTACCAAAACCCTCCTTGTTTCCCTCTTGCCTGTTGCTACTGTAACGATTCAACATTTTTGCCCGATCAAATTCAGTCAAGAGAGAGAGAGAGACGGAGTGAGCCAGGGGACAAATATTGCAGGAAATCATCGACTTATGTAAAAATTGGATTGTGCTTTTCGATAATAAAACTAAGGATGAAAGCAAGAGGGTTGAACAAGTTGAGCAGCTTCTCTCCCTTGTAAATTTGGTTGTTGCATAGAATGGTGGACGGCGAAACCTGTTCAATTAAGCAGATTGTGCAGAGCATGCTCGTCCAAGTCCAAGTCAAGGGTAAAAATGTATTTTCACTGCACAGTGCAACCGTGCACAGTACATCCTCAATCCCAAACCCGTTTATCAAACAACCCCTAATCAGAGGGTCAGAAACTGAATTATATCTAAATCTGGAAATAACAGCAAAGCTTTAAGAAGAGTGTGAATAGCATCTGCAGTTGGCTAATTGGGTTGTTATAACTGAGCTCTCAGACAAAGCAGAGAAGGAATAAGACTACTTATTTGAATCTTGTTTATACACAACAAAAACCGTCACCTTTGACATTGCAAATTAGGTCGTGTTTTAGGAATTAGATTAATGATTAATGGGGAATGGCATAGAACATGCCCGGAATAGAGGGTATTTTTTAAATCTAAGATACCAAAAATCCTTCAACCCCAGCATTCCTGCAGGCTGCAGACATAACATTATATATATATATGTGCCGTTATGGCAACTTGAATGCCACATAAGTACAGTAAACACATGCCGCAGTTAAACACTTATCATAAGCCACCTGTCATGATAAAAGAATTTCTGTGTCATTTTGTATGGAAATTTTGTAAAATTCTCATAAGAAAGGCATTTTTCTGCAACAATATGTCAGTTGGTCCACTTTGGTGGGATTAACATGGCTTATTGGGTTAAGATGTTTTTGGACCCTTCACAAATCCAAAAATCCAAAGGAAATTATGCCTTTCCATGAATCAGGTGTGGATGATCATGGTGATAGCTGGCATTTTTGACTTGACAACCAAAACCCCTACCCTCATAACCCATAGAACATATACTTACCTCTCATAGCACTTAATTTACATTTTTTTTTTTTATGTCGGGGAACCTCTCCAAGGTAAGGGCTCTCGGATTCACCCCTGCAAAGTAAACTCCGATCCCGTGCACCGCACTCTCGGAAGTTTCCTTACACGGAACTAGTTAAATTGCTGACTTTTCACTAGGGGGTATGGCCCCAAAGGATTGTTTGCACCCATGAAGTGTTAAACCTTGGACGTTGAAGGGAATTTAGGCTTGCAAACGGTTCAAGCCGAGCCGAGCCGAGCTTAGACAAAATCGAGCCTAGCTTAGGCAAAATCGAGCCGAGCCAAGCTTGTACAGTAACGAGCCAAGCTGAACAGTGTCGAGCTCGATTTTGACCCGAGCTTAATCGAATGGGTATCGAGCGAGCTCATGAGCCCCTCGGCTACTTTGCAGACCTAATTTTTCGTATAATTTAAATAAATTTATATTAACTATAAACTTAAAAGATAATTTATATACTTTACTTGTTAATTTTATAATTTATATAGTATAATTATTATATAATATAATTTATCTTTATACTTTACTTGATACTTGTTGCTTGTTAGTTGTTATTTGTTAAAGTTAAGTTAGTATATGATTTATATCATATATTGTAAATAATTAACATATCATATATAAATATATATTATAATTTATTAATTTATAAGTATAAAACTAAGTTAAACTAATTTAATTTTATAAAATTAATTAATATAACATTTAAGTTTGTATTATTGCATATAATATCAATTGTTATTTGTCACACCCTAAAGAGATACATTAAGGTCATTTAAGTTTGTATACATTAATGTGATTATAATTTATAAATGATAAGAAATACATTAGTTACTTAATTAATAATCATTTAATCTACTCATTTATGAATGAAATCATGTAGGTCGGGTTGGATCGGGTCGGGTTTTGAACGGGTCGAGCTCATGAGCCCCCGTCGAGTTTAGTCAAGCGAGCCGAGTTCGGCTCATTTGCTAATCGAGCGAGCTTGTACAGTAACGAGCCGGACTGAACAGTATCGAGCTTGATTTCGACCCAAGCTTAATCGAGCGAGCTCACGAGCCACTCGGCTAATTTGCAGGCCTAGAAGGGATGATACCTCAAGACTAAGGCCTCCACCACAAGTAAATTCATAGCACTGCTTCTACTTGTGCCAAGAAAAATGCTAAAAACTACATTTTCATCTCACAATTATCTAATAGTGTGACAGTTCTAAGTGAAACTGACTAGTCAAGTTACAAGTGAAACTTCTTAAAATCATTTATAAAACTCAATTTCAATATGATACTTAACAAGTACCTTTATAATGTACTCACTCAATGTGGACAATCTATCCACTTAATATGGGACCAATTTTCTGGGAATTACAGGTAAATCAACTTAGACACAATAGAGGGAGCAAGAGCTTTCTTGTGTTTAGAAAACTTTGCATGCTAGTTAAAAAAAATAGGAACTAAAAATCAATCGAGACTGACTCTAGCTCTCACCAAGAAACAAATATCAAAAGAAGATGCATATGATACACAAGCAAACTGTTTGTTAACTTACACCCCATTACAACACATTCCCCCATATTCCACCACACTATTCACTTCATTTTTTTTTCAAAAAAAACATATCAAATCATTCACTTTTTATATCACATAATTTATTATTCAAANTGTTATTTGTTAAAGTTAAGTTAGTATATGATTTATATCATATATTGTAAATAATTAACATATCATATATAAATATATATTATAATTTATTAATTTATAAGTATAAAACTAAGTTAAACTAATTTAATTTTATACAATTAATTAATATAACATTTAAGTTTGTATTATTGCATATAATGTCAATTGTTATTTGTCACACCCTAAAGAGATACATTAAGGTTATTTAAGTTTGTATACATTAATGTGATTATAATTTATAAATGATAAGGAATACATTAGTTACTTAATTAATAATCATTTAATCTACTCATTTATGAATGAAATCATGTAGGTCGGGTTGGATCGAGTTGGGTTTTGAACGGGTCGAGCTCATGAGCCCCCGTCGAGTTTAGTTAGGCGAGCCGAGCTCAGCTCATTTGCTAATCAAGCGAGCTTGTACAGTAACGAGCCGGGCTGAACAGTGTCGAGCTCGATTTCGACCCGAGCTTAATCGAGCGAGCTCACGAGCCGCTCGGCTAATTTGCAGGCCTAGAAGGGATGATACCTCAAGACTAAGGCCTCCACCACAAGTAAATTCATAGCACTGAATTTACTTGTGTCAAGAAAAATGCTAAAAACTACATTTTTATCTCATAATTATCTAATAGTATGACAGTTCCAAGTGAAACTAACTAGTCAAGTTACAAGTGAAACTTCTTAGAATCATTTATGAAACTCAATTTCAATATGATACTTAACAAGTACCTTTATAATGTACTCACTCAATGTGGACAATCTATCCACTCAATATGGGACCAATTTTCTGGGAATTACAGGTAAATCAACTTAGACACAATAAAGCTTTCTTGTGTTTAGAAAACTTTGCATGCTAGTTAAAAAAAAAAAAAAAAATTAGGAACTAAAAATCAATCGAGACCGACTCTCTCACCAAGAAACAAATATCAAAAGAAGATGCATATGATACACAAGCAAACTGTTTGTTAACTTACACCCCATTACAACACATTCCCCCACATTCCACCGCACTATTCACTTCATTTTTTTCCAAAAAAAAAAACATATCAAATCATTCACTTTTTATATCATATCATTTACTATTCAAATAAAAAAATCACTACAAAACAAATTTTTCCATTTTCTAATACCACTTTTTTATTTTCCCATACCAATCATTTTTTTTTAATCCATGAACAGTGCATTGTTATTCTTTGTTGGGGAATGTGATGGGGTTTACCAAACACCCTCAAAGTATAACATGATAATAATTTCCTTCTGGGCCGCGGAATAAAGGAAATATAACCACACAAGTGGGATTTCACAAGAAGATAGCGTTAGAATTTCAAAGTAATCAAAGAATCACCTCAAGTTTGCGGAGAGGCATTAATTACCTCTATTAACACATCAACGTATGTTCATAGGGTACCTAGACAATTGCCTCTCAAATATTAGAGATGTCTAAAGGACTTATGTAGTACTTCACAAAGGCACGCAGGCAGAGAGCAACTTTTGTAATCCATCTCCGAAGAAAAAGTTTTGACAAGAAGCTGATCAATCAGTAATCCCACGAATAAAGCCCGGTGCCTCATTACAATAATAGTTCCGTTAGTCCCATGAAAAAGTAGGAGATATGGAGAACAAGCAGTTTTACTGTAATTTCTCAATTGATACAACCATGGACTCCATTTTAATGGCCTAATCACTTTCATTATCATCTGCCATCATCTCCTGCTTCTCCTGCTCCAAATCATACATCTTGTCATTCATACCTTCCGCTCTATATGCCTCGACGATGATAGAGTATGTTGTGGAGTTAGGTTGACATTGTTTATCTTTCACCCGCTTAAAAACTCTTTCCATCTCAATCAAATCCTTTGCCTTGGCACACGCTGATATAACTGCATTACAAAAAGAGGTATTCTCGGGTATCTCAAACTTCCCAGCTGACTGAACACTGCTAATCACCTTGTGGAAGAGACCTGCATTGGCGTATCCATTAATAAGACAGCAGAATGTCTTGGTGTCTGCTCTCATTTCCTCAGCACGCATCTGATTAAATGTGTACTCCATGTTCTTTGCATCCCCCACTTCTGCAAAAGCTTCAATCACATTGTTGTAAGTTGAGGTTGTCCACGGAAACTGAAGCCTCCTCATGTATTCCATCACAGACGACATCTTATCGTACATCCGTTTTTTCCCATAAGCACCAATCAAGATATTAAAAGTGCGCGTTTCTGGATCAATCCCAAAATTGCGGAATTTCTCATACCATCTCTCCATCATATCAATCTGACCCTTGTTACCAAACACACTAAGTATAGTGTTCATGGTCCAGACATCCGGTTTACAAGTTCTGCTCTCCAGCATCCCTGATAGCACTTTTTCCATCTGATCAAATTTCCCCGCCTTACCATACCCGTTTAACACAATGTTTTGGGTGACCGTGTTTGGGGTTATTAATCTTTCAGCCATTTCTTCGTACCACTCAACTAATTCAAACAATGAACTTTCAAATTTGAAAGTAGAGGTTTTTACTACCAGCAGAACGTCTATTTGAAAGTTTATTGTAGCACTTTTTAAGATTTGTTCATTATTTTTTCTCACTCCTTGTGAGAGAGATGGAGAAGAAAAAGGAAAATTAGAAAATAATATTAAAAAATAATATTTAATAAAAATATATCGTTAAAATAGATGTTCTGCTGAAGTGTATAGTGAAAAAGTATTAGCTAAACTAGTGAGTTATACTTTTTGAGTAAGTAAACTAGCAACTATTGGAAATGCTCTTAAGGGAGATGAGATAGCATCGAATAGTTTAAATACATTCATAAAAAGAGGTCGTACTTGAATGATGTCCCACATGTTTTCGTTTGGGAATAGGGGGCACAAGTCAGCTGTTCTCACAAGGAAAGGGAAATTCTCGCTACCCAATCCTATTGGTTGACCTTCATCAGTCATTTTTATGATCACCCGCAATCTATCATGTAATGCTCGAATATCTCACGGTCTAGGAATGTTCATTTTATTGTGAAATCTTGTGTGATGTATTATAATTCAAAACGAATTTTCCTTTAAAAAATATTATAACGCGTAAAATATAGGTAAAACAAATTGTAGAATTGACTCTAAATTGCATACCAAACGTCCCCCCCTTTTTATAAACCAATGGTTGTGCTCTGACGGTGGTGTTTGATGGCTCCAGGCCAAGGCCCTGAGCTATAGGGGTCGGCTTTTCCCGAATCCCAGTGATGGGTGTGGAGTGATCTTGTGTCTCTCCAAATTGAGTATTGAAAGCTGTCACTTGGTGGTTGGGTCTCGTCATTTGTGCCTATTGGCTTGGGATGTGGTACGAAGACATGTGGAAACGCGTGTTAGAAGTTGGCCCGTTTCGATTTGTCAAAACGGAAAGATGTACTCTATGTGTTCTCTGATGTCTTGTAATAGTTGTTTCTATTAATTACCTTTTATGTATTTTCGTCATGAGACCGTCATGACAAAACATTGACAAGTTCAGTTAATTTGGTCTTGAGTGCTTTTCTTCAGGAAATGGCGAAATCCTGACGGTTTTGATCAGTATGGTTGAATACCTGGCTTCTGCTTGGTTTTGCCATCATCATGACGAAAGAGGCAAGGTTTGAGAATCAACTCTCGATGAGAATTTGTCATCATCATGTCATGTTTTCGTCATGGCGAAAAATGCTTCGCCTATGAATAAACTCTCGATGAGAGTTCGTCACGTCAGCATCCCATCATGAAAATTTTTTCAATGAACCTTCTGTGTCCTTTTGTGAGCATTCTGTTTATGGGACGTCAGAATGAAATTGCTAGAAACCCTAGCAGTTCGTCATAACGAAACCTCTGATCTTCATATCGTCAGCACATCATCCCGATGGAATCCTAGATCTACATTTTTGTCATCAAACCGTCATGACGAAAATCCTTGCAAATAAACAGTTCTGAAGCATGTATTATAGAACTTAGTATTCATTTTGGAGGTTAACAAAGATTGTGATATTCTACATATATTGGATTCTAGAGGTCTTCTTGCTCATTATATCTTGTTCCATTGATTTCGTATTGTTGTTTTATCTTTGTTGTTTTATGGATGAAGTCAGTGAGAAAATGCGCTAAGTGAAGATTGTCGAGCTTGGAGGGCTATGGAGTTTAGGGATTTACATCGGATTGAAAGTTTTTCTTGTGTCTGTAATCTGGATCTTTATAACATAGTGATTTTCCAGGTTTAACTGCCCCGGAGTGATTTTTCCCATTGATGTGTTCTTTGGGTTTTCCACTTCGTAAACAAATCTTTGTCTTATGGTTGTGGTGTGCATGCTTTATGTTTTGTCCATTTGTCGATGGTATTGCCGGTTTATTATTGAAAGAATGAGTTTAATAATACTAAATGTGTTTGTCAAAACATGTGTAAAATTATTTACAATGCTAATGGAACAATTCAAGTATATAGCTTGTTTTCAAACTTTACATATTAAAAAATGTAATAGCCTAACGTGCTTCTAACGAACCAAGTTTGAACATACATTTTATAGGTTGGCTTGAACTCAAGCTCAACTCAACTCGGCTCAGCTCACTTATAGCCCTACTTAGAGTTATGTAATTTATGAAAATACAAACTGTAATTTTAGTATACACTAGTAAATCCTGTGCTTTGTTCCTTTTGGTTCAATTCAACTTAATGAATAAATCAAAACATGTATTGAAAAAAATAATAATAAAATAGGTTTTTATTTTATTTTATGAAATCCAAACCTTAAATCCAACAAATTAGATATTTCTCCAACAAATGGAAACGTAAATCGAAATCTTACAACTAAATTAAATCAAATTCAAACATGAGAGAGAAGATAGACACACCCAAGGGTTCGAAGGAGGCGAGCTGGTGGTGGGCCGGTAGCACAACTTTCCGGTGGAGAGAGGAATAGCAGCAGAAAGAGGAAGAAAGTGTGAGAGAGATAGAGGAAAAGTAATCCTAGTTGACGCAAGATAGAGAGAGGAATTA
Organism: Carpinus fangiana; assembly: GCA_006937295.1. Lineage (NCBI taxonomy): Eukaryota > Viridiplantae > Streptophyta > Magnoliopsida > Fagales > Betulaceae > Carpinus > Carpinus fangiana. Next base: position 5,674,490 of record CM017326.1, on the reverse strand, counting down.
ACGTGGGGGGCGGGATTTTTGTTCCTTTTCCCACCCTAAATAGAAAATCACAACGACAGGAAAAGTGTTTTTTTTTTTAAATAATAATAATAAAAAAAAAAAATTCACACTTTCTTGGGGTATATCCCACACCTAATTTTTTTTTGAAATTTTTAGACCCCTGACATACTCCCGTCGAACTTTGAAGCCTCTCAATTTAGACCTCTGAACTTTCAGTTGCAGTCAATTTACCCCATCCATCAATTTTTTTTCCTAATGCGATGTTGTCCAAAGGGGTCCATCTTGTGTGTTTAAGTATTAAACAGTTGCATTTATTTGCAAGACGCATTCTCATAACGAACAAAGAATCAAGAAAGTTTTTTTTTTTTTTTTTAGGAAATATTCAAGAACTTTTATTCATGCTCAAAAGAGCAAAAAATCAAGAGGTGGAAAGAATTTCCTCCCTCCTTACAATACCAAGAATATTGGGTGGAATATGGTCACACCTTACAATATCCATGACATGGGTCCTAGCCAACATGGCTAGTTCATGAGCTGCACCGTTGCCGGATCGATGGACATGAATGAATTGCGAAGCCGCCAGCGTAGTGAGACCTGCTCTGATATCTTCTATTACATGTCCATAACTACTGTTGCACTGAGAGTCTGCGTTTACTACTTCAACTACCTGGAGAGTGTCACCCTCGAAGATGATCACCTTCTGAAAGTTTTTTTCTTTGCAAAGAACGAGTGCTTGTGCAGCAGCCAGAGCTTCGGCTACTACTGGTTCTGCCTCTAGATGTTGCCGCCTGCTAAGACCGGCCAAAAATCTTCCTCTCTCGTCTCTTACAACTACACCCAACCCAATTACCTTCTTAACAGAGTCCATAGCAGCATCCCAATTTATCTTCATTGTGTTTGTTGGTGGGGGTGTCCATTTCACTGATCTTTTACTGTTTGGGTACTCGATTTTTGCGCACCGGCAGTCATGTTAGATCGTTGGTAATCCTCCAAAGTGTTTTTGGCTTCCTTCAGAATTTGGTTGGGATGGGAGAAAATACCACCATGCACTATCGAATTCCTGCGCATCCAAATTTTACGAGCAATGATAGTGAACTGTTTTACTTCCCCCTTATCACATCTATTTATGACTTCCAGAAATAGCTGGATAAAATTCCAGCCTCCCGTCCTCCATTTCTGCAGCTTAATAGAACTGCTCCCTCATACATCACTTGCGGCAGGGCACTCCTAAATTGTATGAATTACTGTTTCATCCTCCCCCTAAGGCAAATTGGACATACCTTATCTGCACATACTCCCTTGCGAAATAAATTTGCCTTTGTGGGAAGCAGGTTGTTGTAAGCCCCCCAAGTAAACATTTTAACAACATGAGGAACATTTTGACTCCAACATTTACTCCAGACCTCTCCCTCTCTCGTCACCACCGAGCAACTAGGAAGAAACCTCTCACGCACCTCTAACCCCAGGTGATAGGCGCTTCTCACAGAGAATTCGCCGTTCTTCGTACACTGCCATATCAGCCTATCCTTTGGAAGGAAATGGCTTAGAGGGATATTGAGAATTGAAAGAACGTCAACCTGTAAGAAATTTTGCTCAATAAAGGCCCTTCTCCATTGCTTGGTTTCTTGGTCCATAAGGTCACTGACTCGCACGTTCTCCATCAGTGGGTTCTTCGGTGATTGGACGGAGTAAGATGTAGGTGTTTGAAGCCAACAGTCCCCCCATATTCTAATATCGTGCCCATTCCCCACTCTCCAGATAGAGCCTTGGGTTAAAAGCTCATTTGAGGATAGAAGACTCCTCCAAGCAAATGATGGCCGTGACCCTAAGCTAGCCTCAAAAACTGTTTTCTCTGGAAAGTACTTTGCCTACATTATGCGAGCCACCAAAGAGGACAGATTTTGCATTATTCTCCACAACTGCTTCGCCAATAGTGCCTTGTTGAAGATTGCTAAATCTCTAAACCTCATACCACCTTTAGCTTTTGAAACTCCCATTCTCTCCCAACTTATCCAATGAATCTTGGATGTGTTTTCCTTATATCCCCACCAAAACCTTTGCATAAGGCCATTTAATTCTTTACACAAAGATAATGGGAGGAGTAAAAATACGCTCATGCAATATGTGGGTATTGCTTGGACGACCGCCTTGATTAAAATTTCCTTTCCCGCTTGGGAAAGAAAATTAACCTTCCAATCATTTAATCTTTTCCAAACTTTGTCTTTGATTTCCTTGAAAGCTTTGTATCTTGGTCTCCCAACCAATGTAGGGAGCCCCAAGTATTTTTCATATTTGTCTGTTGCTTGGAGCCCCGATAACTGCTTGATCTCCTCTCTTTTCTACAAACTTGTGTTACGAGAGAAAAAAATCGACGTCTTTTCCTTATTCAATTTCTGCCCTGAGGCCAACTCATATTTCTCCAGATTCTCCACTCTATAGAATTTGCTTTACTAAAAAGCAGACTATCATCTGCAATGAAAAGATAACTGAGTCTTGGCCCTCTCCTCGACGTCAATACTCCTGTAATTACTCCCGTTGTTTCGGCATGTGTTAGCATGGAACTAAGTGCCTCCGCACACAATAGGAACAAGTATGGGGAAAGAGGATCAACCTGTTGTAGCCCTCGGGATGGAATGATATGACCCACAGGATGTCCGTTCACCACAATGGAATATGTGGCAGTGCTAACACAACCCATAATCAATTTAATCCACCTTTCAGCGAATCGCAGTTTGGCCATCACCACTTCCAGAAAAAACCACTATACTCAGTCATATGCTTTGCTCATATCCAGTTTAATCCCCATAAACCCAACCTTACTCCACATTCTAGTATGCATAGAATGCATAGTTTCATATGCTGCAATGATGTTATCAATTATTAGCCTCCCGGGTAGAAAGGCACTTTGATTTGGGGATATGATCGCAAGGAGAATCACCTTAAGCCTATTTGCCAACACTTTCGAAATTATCTTATACAACACATTACATAGGCTAATAGGTCAGATACAGTAACCAGGTTCTTACACTTAGGAATCAAAGCAATATTTGTAGAATTAATAGAGCTGTCCATACAAGAGGAATGAAAAAAATTAAATGTTGTTGCACACACCTCGGGACCTACAATGTCCCAATGTTGTTGGTAGAAGCCCGCAATGAACCCATCCGGACCTGGTGATTTGGAAGGGGCCATTTGATCCAAGGCTTGTTTCACCTCCTTAATTGTGAATTTAGCCAACAGATTTTTATTCATCTCTTCGATTACACTACTACCAATAGCACCTATGCACAATTCCACATTTGCAGGTCTGGCCGAATTGTACAACCCCATAAAATATCGCACAAATGCTTTCTCAATTGCATCAACTATGGCACACAGTCTCCCTTTTTCATTTCTGATTTGGCTGATCATATTTCTACTCCTCCTTTGCGTGGCACAAGCGTGGAAATACTTGGTGTTTTTACCTCCATGCGTTAGCCATTCTTCCTTCGCACGCTGCTTCCATTTTGTCTCCTCTTGTTCCAACAGCTCATTAATTTTAGCTTTTAAACCTTTCTCATTTTCTCGTCCTTCATCTCCATTCTCCTCTTGTAAAGACTCCAACTCCTTAGTTTTGGAATTGATGAGCCCGACAGTAGCTTATACACTCTTTTTAACCCATTTGTGAATTGTTCTCTTGCAATGGTTCAATTTTCCTTTTATTGCTACCCATTTATTACCCATACTCGGCTTAATACTCCAAGCAGATTTGATGACATCCTTGAAGTCCTCCCTCACCGACCAACTGCTTTCCATCCGAAAGGGTCTTATCTTTCTCTTTTCAAAATCCTTCTTCTCGTTCAAGATGACAAGAAAGGGATTATGATCAAAGGTTCGGCTAGTTGACACTTGGACCTCCACCTTTTCAAAAATCCTCCTCCACTCGGTTGTTGCAAGAGCTCGATCCAACCTTTCTTTAATAAAAGCTTCTCCATGCCTCCCATTATTCCATGTAAATTTAGGCCCCTTGTAACCTAAGTCATACAATTGGCATTCCTCAAATGTTCTTCTAAAAGCTTCCACTTGTCCATTCGCACGAGTAAAGATCCCCATTTTCTTTGATAAATTCACTATCTCGTTAAAATCGCCCATACACAACCATAGAATAGGTGTTATGGATGATAAATGACGAAGTAGTGACCAAGACTCCTTTCTTTTAGCAGTCTCCAGGTGCCCATAAATTCCAGAAAACTTCCACTCCACCCTTTCCCTGCCAACCGTTACAAGTGCATTTATGTGTCACCGACTATAGTTTTGGATTACCACCCGAATGTCATCCCTCCACAATAATATTGAGCCTCCACTTCTACCCATGATGTCTACTACAAAAATATTGTCGTACTTCAATTTTATTCTCAAATAATCTAAATTTTTACTATGGAATTTGGTTTCCATCAGAAAAACTAAATTGGGTCTCTTTTCCCTCACCAATTGGTGGAGATCTGGAACTGCCTCCGGGTTCCCAAGCCCTCGGCAATTCCAAATTAAAAAACTCATAGCAGGTGGTGGGGCTGTTCAACAGCCTCCGCCGAGTCTTCACTCCCATATCCCTACAACTCCCCCACGATTTTGTTTCTTTTGCCTCTCTCTGTCATCCTTTATATAGGGACCATGTGCTTTCCGTTTCCCTACTGCCTCCACTTTCCCAGATTTTTCTTTTATGTTCACGATTTTGTTCTCTTCATGAATTGGACTTTTACTTGGCATCACTTTGGGCTTCTTACTGCTGCATGTTCTTTTTTTACTACCCTCCATGTGTCTCCCATCCTCCTTAACTCGAAATATAGATGTAGAGAACTCTTCCACCTGGACAGAATCCTTTTCTTGATTTTTTTGGCTCTCCACGTCACTTTCTTTGCTCATAGCTTGCCACACCATTTTCTCCTTAATAGTATCCCATTGCCCCACATAAATGCTCTTTCCTTTATTGGTAGAAATCTTTTCTTTCAAAGTCTTTTGCGCCACATTCTCCATATTAATTGTAAAAAATCTCTCCCCTCCGGTCAAACTTCCATATGAGTCATTAATCACTCCCCTGATTTCCTCTCCACGGTCTCCCCCCATAAACGCTACTCATTCTTTCCTCTTTTGTCTACCATATGGATCATTACTCCCTCCCCCGATTTCCTCTCCATTGTCCCCCACCATAAAAGCTTCTACATCTTTCCTTTTTTGCCTTCCATGAATCTCGCTTTCCCTCCTGGAAATTATTGACCTACTGGCGACTTCATACTTTCCTTTTTGAGCACGTACCGGCGCCATGGGAGTTCCGGTGTAATCTTCACCGATACCTTTATCACCACTGCCTTCATCCGCCCCCTGCTCATTCTCATTTCTCTNAATATAAACTAAATGAATCAAATACAATCACCATTGTGTGTTGGAGAGGGTTACATCGGTACCCCACAATGGGGGTTTAGCCGCTCATGCTGATGAACTCCATAAACTTCTATAAAATTCGCACTCCAGGAAAACCGGTCCCTTTTACATTGTATAAAGGCCTATTTATAGACACTAGGAAACCCTACAAACCCTAAAACCCTAATCATGGCCGTAGGTTAGTCTCCTACTTCAACTTGGAGACTTGAAGATGCCCATTTAAGCTGTCCACGCGCCTGCCGGGTTAAGTGACCCCCGAGTGCGCACGTTCGCAAGCCTGGGCGATCGTTCGCCCAACGCACGTTCGTCGAGCTTTGGCGCACGTTCTCCAGGCGCACGATCGCAGGCGTTCTGCGATCGTTCGCCAGCACAGTGTGGTTCTTTTCTTGCCCTTTCTAACCCAATTTCCAACTAAGCTCCTGTAATTGACCTGAAACACCAAATAATACAAAATCAAATAAATAGCAATGCTAAGGTATTAACAAATGCAAGTTAAAGGGCCTGAATGTGCAACATTCAGCGCTTATCAGGCGCCGTGGGAGTTCCGGTGTAATCTTCACCAATACCTTTATCACCACTGCCTTCATCCGCCCCCTGCTCATTCTCATTTCTCTTGTGAAAATCCGTATGATACGAACTTGAAGTTAATGAATGTCCCCTTTGATTTCCATTAAACCTTCCTCGTCCATTCCCCCCTCCCCTACCATTTCTACTGCCAGGAGGAGGCACACGCAACCATGGGTCAAACTAGTGACCCAAATATTTAACTAAGCATAAGTAGCTTAGTTAAAGGGTTAATTTGGACTTTGAGTCACTAGGATCTGCCAAAAGAGCATTTTGAAAATTTGTCTTCTGGTTTGTCTTTTAGTGCGGACATACACTATTGTCTTTTAGTGCGGACATACACTAAAACGCTGAACGTACGCTGTTGTCTTTTAGCACAAATGTACGGTGGTCCCCCATCGGACGTACGCTCTGACAGATAGTACAATTTTACTCTATGAACAGTATAGCGGACGTACGCCAAAGTGGTGGACGTACGCGATACTATTCACATAATCCATTGGGTAATACTTGATCATACAAAACAGCCTTTGGATCACTGTGGAATAGTACCGGACGTACGCCCTTAGGATTGGATGTCCGCTACTTTTTGGCCCTATAAATACCCCTTCACCCCCCTCGCCCATTTCACATATATTCCGCCCCTTAACCCCTCTTCGCCCCCAAGCTGCTGTTAGACCGTCTTGTGAGTGTTTGTAAGGTTTCGTGAGTGTTTCAGTGTTGCTGGAGGAGGAACTCTTGAGGTTTTGCTTCAAAGAGGTAACGCTTGATTTTCTTAGCTTTTTAATACGTCGTTATGCTGCTTGATTATAGTTCTATGTTGCTAGTTGTAGTTGTTAGCTTAGTTATGTTTTAATCTTGCTTAGGCTAGCGTTTTGATAGCTTAATGTTGCTACTTTGCATGGAGGTTTCGATCTGAGTTAGGAGATCTTAGGTAGCCTTTGTTGGCCTTAGGAGTCGGATAATAGGCAGACAATGGAGAGAAAATGAGGTTCTCCTTGAAAGACGTCGGAGCGAACGTACGGTCTCGTGACTGGACGTATGGCCAGAAGTGTCACAACGGACGTACGGCCTCGAGCTGGACGTACGGCCAGTGTGTTACAGGAAACCCTATTTTCACCAGTCATCCCATAGCTTATGTTTCCTTATTTTATAGTTGTTTTAGTAGAAATATAACTAATGATAGGTCTTTTCTCAATATTTGAGGTTATAGAGCCTCAAGAAAATTACATAAGGAGCTTTACAACCCGGGTAAGTACAAACTCACATGGATGCTTTGTTGTTACTTTTCCTGCATTGCACGTATTTTATATAGATGTCAAACATGCATATTTTGCAACTCTCATGAAATACATTTTGAAACTACGGGTAACTCTTATGAAAACGTGTGTTTGTTAACAAGATAATAATGAAACTTGTAAAACTGTGCATGTAAAAGATTGATAAGACTAATTGTATCGTATGACATGGTACACCGGTATGTGTGGTATAATGGCCATGGGCTTACTATACGGGTTAGCTTTATGGTCAATGTGTGCGTGTGTGGGGGCTTTGGATCTAATTACTCGTGAGTCGTGACCAATGATGCAGTCATTCCCAATAGATGGTCACTATAAGACAGACATCATTAACGGTGTGGGCCACCCGAGGTTGGACTCGATCGTGTCACTAGTGTTAAGTATTGTATGTTTCATGCAATGGCTGGGACACCAGCATTGTACTACAGGTTCCTCGGGATAACGTCAACCCTGTTGAGAAAGGGTAATATCTCGGGTAAACTATATTGTTGAACTATTACTATTACTCATAATTATAAGTATATATTATATTATATATATATCACCTACATGATAACTGTCATCTCATAATGTTGCAAGTGTTTTATAAATAAAAGAATCCACAAATTAATGACAGGTACGTCATGTGGATTTCTACTCACTAAGTCGTCGAACTTACCCTTGTATTATTTCCCTTTTTCTCCATATGTATAATTATGCTGTTATAGATAGTGGATACCGTGAAGCATCCGGTCTTGTAGAGGATTTGATCCAAGAGATGCTTGATGACTTATTGCAAGCTTGAGCGGGTACTCATGGTAACTAGTACTTTTGAGTTATGTTGTAGACATTAGGACTTGATGCATGCTTGCTTGCAGATTAAGGTTTAGCATAGATCCCTTGTATTTATGTTATGTACATAGTATGATTTTCGCTGCCTTGATGATCTTTGGTTAGACGCTTTGGTTATTCTGATTCAATGATTATAGTACTTTATTTCTTCCGCTGCTTAGTATCTTCTATTTTGATGAGTAGATGTTCCGAAGGTCTTGTTCGGAGTGGAACAAGCCTGGGAGACGAACCGTGGAATTAATTACCAGTTAATTAATTCTTGGGGCGTTACATTTCGTATTGAAAAGAGATCCATATAGATTTGTCCTTGACCTTCAAAAACCGCCCTCTTGATAATGGTTTTGACAAGTCCAAAATGATGCGCACCTTAGATACTCCCCCCAGCCCACACCGTCGTCGTCGACATCAACATCTTCCACCACCCTTACTGATGATCCTATACGTCTCCCCATCTCCCTACTCATACATGCCAACAGTAAATTGAACATATGCACCCAAAAGGCCGCTTTTTCAAACTCTAAAAGAAATGGTGGGGTTGTTTCATCAAAATCTGCCAGTGATACTAAATCCCCATTAAATGTCCAAGGTCGACCCTCCATGATCCTAGATTTGTCCCATTCATTTTCGAACTCAATCGAAACAGGTTTACTCCCAGATTTTTGAAGGAAACCCTTCCCGTTGGTTGCCATGCCCTTATCAATGGTGTCTTCAATATATCCTTACCCACTATTCTATCCTCCAATAGCTTCCCCACCACACACGCTGTACCCTTATCTACCAAGGGCTCCATCACATACTCAACTGCATGCACCTCTAAATTCTCCTCCTCCAGCAAACTCAGTCTCTCCCATTGCTTCGTCAGATCTTTTGCCATACTGATTCTGCTCAATGAAACCAACGATCACTCCCTTCCAGTTGTTTCAACGTAGACAGGAGTCTCAAAAGCCGCCTCTCGCCTTTCCACTAGGTAGAGGTTCACAGCTTCTCCTCTAGGTTTTTCGTAAAGGGGCTCTTAGAAAGAAGATTGATGCAAATGGATAAGAATCAAGAAAGTTAGCACTTCTAAAGAAAAATAGAAAGTTAGCCTAAACTATGTCATTTTTCTAGAAGAAAATTTAGAGCGATTACTAAGAAGCCTACCTTTTTAAATAGCTGATCATTTTTGGCATCTTTTCTTTCTAGAAAGAATGGAATCCCTACATTTTTCAAACATTTGGAAATGGAAATTTGATTTGACAATTTAAAATAGAAATAAAGGAATTTCAACCATAAAATAATGGAGGTAATTATATTTTTCCTCCATAAACTGTAACGCATTTTCACTTTGCCCCCATGAACTACCATTCTTACTGCCCAACCACACATGAACTACCATTTTATTGCATACTATTTGAGGTTTCATAAATTCAACCTTCTACCGACTTAGGATCCGTTTGAATTTAAGGTTTTAAAACGTTCGATTTTAAAACTAGTGATTTCAAAATGTGAAATTCGAAAACGCAATTAGATTAAATATTTGGTAAAATTGTGATTTGACCTTTAAAATTACGGTTTAACTTTTTAAAATCATGTCGTTTTTAAAACGCATCCCATCGCCTATGATTTGAAAACGAAATTTTTAAAAGCATACTTCCAAAATATACACTTTCAAGGATTTTATTTAAAATCGCACTTTTAACTTTACATGGTCAAACAAACCCTTAATAAAGGTTGTATGATCATGAAGTTATTTTAGGGAACAATTTTCACTTTGAGTTGTGGATTGTTAACCATACAAATATTCTTAATATAGATTTTCTTTCCTTCCACTGGAAATTGGGTCAGGAGACTAATGAGAAGCAAATATATATAACCCCACTACTCATACTCAGGATGGGATCTGATTATATGTCTGAAAAAAATTTTAACCATCATTTTCTAGAAAAAATGATTTTCCAAAAAATATTTATTCGCATTTTGTCTTGTAAAAAATATGAGTGATGGTGGAAAATAGTCAAAAACTTCCAGCAATGGTCTGGTGAACTCCGGCAGAGTCCGGTGATTGTTTGATGGTTTGAGAAGGAAAAAATAAAACTCGAAAAATTATTTATCATGAAATTTAAAAAATGAAACAACTTTTTGAAACTAAAGATTAAACCGAAAATATACTATTAAAAATATAGAAAACATTTTGCAAAAAATATTTTAACGAAGCTAAGCAGTTAAGGGTTCATTCCACAACAATGGAGGTACGTTTCTCACGTGCTATGAAATGAAATGAGAATATTTGGAATAAAACTAACAATACTAAGTTCTATGATTCACGCATCATTGCTAAGAATTTGTTAATTAAAGATCTGTACTCATAACACTCCAGAAAGTGTAATCATGGTACAATTAACACAAGGGCATGCTCAATCGGAAGGGGCATATGGGAACACTACCCAAAAAAAAAGGTCCATTTTGTGACGTTTCTTTTAATGATGTTTCCATTAAACGGCACAAAAGCATGGGTTTTATGCCGTTTACTGTTCAAACGTCATAAATTGCTGAATTAATGACGTTTGAAGAGTAAACATCATAAATTTTAACGAAGAGTACTGTTGAAACGACATTAATTACACGATAAATGTTTTTTCTATGCAGAAGGTTAATGTCGTATACTCAAATAACATTATTCAAATGTCATAACCTGTTTAGTGACATTTCTATAGCACTAAGCGGCGTTAAAAAAATGGCATTAAGGAATTGATGGAACGGAAGTAAACGTATACACTTAAAACACAACGAAAATGAGATAAATTGCTTTCTTTGGGTGAGAGTCAAACCACATAATTACATGACAAATGTTTATGTTCCCATCTGAGTTCTACTCTAAACAAACCACGAAACATGTTAACACAGTTTCCGGTTACTAGTAGTTAACGTTAACCCACTCACACAAGCCTGATCGATGATAGATATAAACACAAATAAGAGTCAAGAAAAAGGAAGAAGAGAGAATCGGGTCTGAATATGCCTGGTCTTTTATCGAATCAATTACATGGTCAAAGAGCCATATGGTCACACAATCAGACGGCTCTTGATGATCCTATCTCATCCACCTTCCGATTTCCTTAGGATTAGTGCCAAACGTGCTCAGCCAGGGTTGTGACATGTGGATCGCTGGGGGCTGATCCGGTGTACGTGGCCCTTGCAGGGGTTGGCCCACCCACCATGTGAGTGGAAATGGCTCCCATGCCTCTTGCAGCATAGATCGTATTGATGGGACGCCCAACTACTGTGCAAGGACATATGCCCCTCACGATGTGACCGCTGCTTCTATTTGAGTAAGGGATTCGGTAAGAGAAGCATGGCGCTTCTTATAGTCCTCTCGTACGATTTGTCGTTTTCAAGGGGTGGTTCGTCAAGGTGGGCTCTCCTCCTCTTGAGGATGGTTCGCTAGGGCTAGGCTGGGCTTGGCATAGTGACCTCTGAGGTTCGTCGGAGTTGTATAATGGAGGGGTTCGGCACTACGGGTTTCCATAGTGGGTTGGGTTCGTCTAACGAACCATGTGTTTTGACGGCTATCCTGTCTGTGGGCTTCGGCGCAATTTCAACTTTAATCCAGGGCTACGATCCCTTCACGGGGGTGCGCTACAACTGGGAAAACCTGATTACCGATTTTCTACCCAACAAAACATATAATGCAAATTATAACAAGAAATGTGTTTTTTGCATTTTAGCATCTATTTTGCGAATATTTCAATTGAGTTGGCATGTTTCGTCCAACATTAATTAAAAAACAAAATCACTAGTAAACATGCCAACTCAGCTAATATGTACGCAAAATAAACACTAGAATACAAAGAAGCATTTCTAAATTTTAATTAAGTATCCCACATAATCATGTACAACGCTCATGTTTTCCACCTTACCCATCTCTGTAACCCATTTCATCCATGATGTCTATGATGGCCCTTAATAACTATTTATCTCAGTGTTTCGTATTTAAGTAAAGTTAATGTACAGGTTGACGTGATATGTTTTAAATGACTTCTTATTTTAGCCATTTAAAAAAAAAAAGTAAAATAAAAATTACTTAAAACACATCGGCCAATATAAAATGAGTGTGATAAAAAAATGCGAAGAGTAGCATAACTTATCATATCCGTTGTTTTCCTCTATTTGTCCATGTTGTTGCGCTTGTGTATAGAGTGACTGCCCATGTTCATGATATTTCACCTAGCTAGTTGCCTAGTTGACTTCAAGAAATTGTTAGGTTTAAGTGAAGAAGAATTTTCAACAAAATTTCATTGTGATTGCTTTTTTCATTTGTGTTTTGCCTTTAAAAATAAAAAGTGATTGTATTATTTCCCCTAAAACAAAATGCCATAAATAAAAAAAATAAAAAAACCCCTTGAATACTCAAAATATGATACATGTGATCTAAGTATAGTCCCTTTTGGCATTTTCTACAAATTGAGATTATAATATTTGTATCATAACATTATAAGAAAATTGCTAAATTTTATTCCCAAAAAACGACACCGTTTAAGGACGTTTCAGTCTTTCAGAAATTAAGACCATGAAATATGACCGTTAGACCCAAGACGCACCCCATCCGAAGCGTTGCTAACCTGGCCGTTGGATTTGCACTCCTGAGCCTCTCCCCCGAATTCAAAAAATTCGACCGTTGGGATCCGAACGTTAAACTCCTCCACCTCATATCTTTCTTTCTCTCTCGCCCTCACTCTCATTAACCACCAAAGATCTTCCTCTTAATTCCTCTTGTCCAAAGCGCACCGGAAACAGCTAAAGAGACAGACTCCCTCACAAACAAAAAGCCTTTTGGTATTTGACAGATCATATGGCGGAAGTGGCTGCTAAGGAGGAACCGAGTACGGCGGCGGCATTGACAACGACGACGATGATCGACAATGCGTACGAGTTCTCGGCGCCCCGGTTCTACGACTTCGTGAAGGGAGAGAGTGAAGAGGACGTGCGGAAGGCCGAGCTCTGGTTCGACTCCGCTCTCGCCTACGCCCCGTCCCGTACGTTAAATCCCTTCTTCCTCCTTATCCTCCTTCACAATCCTAAAAGAAATATTAACGGTTTTAGGTTTGCTGTTCAATTTTTCTTGAATTTACTTTTTCTTTTATGTCAGTTCTTGGATTCGGTCTCGGTTTTTCTTGTTTTTCTTTACAACGTAGGAGCGCTAACTTTCTTGACTCTTTGTTGTTTGGGGGTTTATGCTTAGTTCTTGGATTTTTAAGCTTTTGTTACTTTGATTTGACCGTAAATAATGTACTCTGAGTTCTTCATTTAGGTTTGGTTTGGTTCGACTGGAATTTGGGGTTTCTTTGTTGAAATTTTGTGCCTTTTGCATGGGTTTTTTGAATTCCTAGGGTTTGGATGTCATTAGTGCGTGCAGAAATTTCTTGCAATTTCACGATTTGTGCTATTCTTTTTGGAACTTTCTAGGGTTTTGGATTTACTTTGGTGATTTGAATACTATTTTCCTGTGGTAATTTCACCGAATTTTAGGGCTTGTAGGAGTTGGAAATGATGGATATGCGTTGCCACTGTTTGGTTACTGTAGGTTTCGCTGTATATCTTATGGAAAATTGTTAGGCTCTGTTTGGCTGTTGGGAAAATTGGGGAAAAGAAACGAAATCCGAAGTTTTCAAGCACTGATAGTGATGTCGTTTAAAAAAAAAATTAATATCAAGCAATGAAATCCGAATTTTTTAGTGTTCAAGGAAAAACTACGGGTAAAACTAAGTTGTATGGTCTCATCGGGTACAATGTTGAATGTCTGTTTTTTAGAATAAAATAGGCTCGATCAGAGACAGAGATCTGAATTCGGTAGTTCTTTTGTTATTGGTTGTGATTAACAATGCTATTTGGTAGTTAGAAAATGTTCGAAAAATGAAATCCTAACTGTTTCTCTCAGTCTCAGTAAGTGAAAGGATCTTCAGGTGAAATAAGCTCTAAATAAGTCTACGAAAAATTAATGCAAATTAGGTGACGACTGTTTTTCCAGGATTCCAAACGATAAATATAGTAGCAATGCAAAGTATTCATTCCCTTCTTACTTATGGTCTGGTCATTCATTCAATTGCCATTTTCTTTTTGAGTTGGATAAGAATTTGGATTATGGATTTTCTTGCGGTTCTCGAGGACTGTAGGGTTGCATCAATGAAATAAAGCTGTTGCCATTATGCTTTGAGCTTGAAATAAGTTTGTTGCCTTTTTTATTATTACTGGTTCAAAATGTTTGATTTTTCTGTTATTCTATGCAGCTTGTATGCCTAGAATCAGGACTGGTAGTAGGTCTTTTACAGTTGAGAGCTTATGCAATTTCAATGAAGCAGACCAAATGCAAAAGGTGGTGTGATCTTTTTATATATTACTCATTCCTCTTGTTCAAAACTTGGCTTACTAGCTTTCTGATGTCAATGGCTGTTTAACTTTTTCGTGCAGAAATCAGAGTCATCAGATTCAGAAGCTGCTGATAATAACAAAGAAATTAGGCCTAGACTTGAGCCTGTGCCAGCTGAATTCAAGGAACAAGAAGTGACACCCACCGAGGTGAAAGAAGAAAACAATGCCAATGTGGTAAATTTTCTTTATTTAATCTAAAGACGTGTTCAAGTTTTTCAATTGTCTTCTGGCTAATTCAAGCATCTCCAGGTTTCTGCTGATAAGGTCACAAGTGAAGATGACAAGGAGCAAGGTGCATGCACTCAAGAAAATGAAAGGTTTGCTTTTACTCAGTCTTGACTAGTTGGCAGCACATAGAATTTAACAGGCTAACACTATGATTCTCATTCTCTTGCTTGTTTGTATATATCTTTTCGGTAATTTCAGGGATTCTGCTGGAAGAACCTCCTCTTCCAGTGTGAAGATAGAAGTGAGTGACGATAAGTTGAATAGTAAATCCAGTGTTCATGTAGGAACTGAAGCTTGCACACCTAAGCCGACAATGACATCTCAGAAGGGAGGCCGGGTGATGGATTCCAAGAAGCACCAGACAGCTAAAAAGATAGCTAGTTTGGTTAGGAACCCATCAGCACTGAAGCCTAAAAGTCAGTTGCAGTCATCGCAAGCCAAAAGTATCAAACCATCAAGTGTGAAAAGGTTGGTTATTTTCCCGTAATCTGATTTGTGTTGAGATCTGTTTGTATGCTAATATGCTGATTGTGCTGCTCAAAATTTATAGGGACACAAATGTGAAAAACTCTGTTGGGACTCCCAACCTAGCACAAGATAACCAGGCCATTAAGCGACAGAAGTTGGAAGGAGGAAGAACTAGACAGGTGAATGTTACAACTTCTCTATTTAACCATTGTTGTTTCCTTGGTTTGTTATAATCTCAAAGCTTTTTCTTTTTCTTAAACTTTCAGATACTAAATGTCAAACTTCAGCACTTTCCCCACAAGTCAAAACTTGGTCTTACCAGTGGTACTTCCAACTTATGCGCTTCAACTGCTAACAAAGCTAATAAAGAGGACAGAAAGGTTTGCTCTCAAACCCCAGAAAAAAAATTGTTATTGTTTTCCCTACTTTCTAACTCATTTTGACTCTTTTTTCAATCGTAAGGTTTATGTACGGGAACCTGCGAAACCATTTGTTTCAATGGCAGAAATGATGAGGAAGTTCCAATCAAGTACCAAAGACATGGCACTGCCACACGTAAATGACTCCACTTAAGCAAAATTCTAGTTCTCCAAATTGCTTCATTTCCTATTTTATTTATACTAAATCCCTTCCATACAAATTTCAGGTTGAAGCTGCTTCTAAACTAACATTGACAAGGCCTAAGGAACCCGAATTTGAAACTGCTCAACGGGTTCGCTCAACTAGGGTAAAAAGTACTGCAGAGCTTGAGGAAGAAATGATGGCGAAAATTCCAAAGTTCAAAGCACGACCACTAAACAAGAAAGTAAAATTTATGGCATTATTTTTTTCTTTATTATTCACGATTTGCACCCTCCTCAGATATGATCATTAGGTTACTCAACTGTTTTTATCTGTTTGTATTTTCCTTTTTTGTTGCAGATTCTCGAAGCTCCAACACTACCCACAATACCTAGAAGTACGCCACAGCCACCAGAATTTAAGGTAATAAACTAGAGGACTAGATTGAGCCATTGAAGATGGATGTTTAAGAAAGAAATGACAATATTGGACAATTGGACTAATATTTCCTGATTGCTGCAGGAATTCCGTTTGGAGACCATGGCAAGAGCCAATCAGAATGCAGAATCAGCTTCTGTAGCTTCGACGGAAGTGTCCCATCAGGTTCGGTTATTCTCATAGTTTTTCTTACTTCCAAAACAGTACTTACTTTATTTTGTTTACTTATATTCCTTGGGTTCATAACAGAATAATCCGTGGAAGCCTCATCTGACTACACCTAAAACCCCTGTACTTCATACATCATTGAGGGCCCGTCCCCCCAAGGTGAAAACCTCTTTTGAAATTGAGCAGGAGGAGCTTGAAAAAATTCCTAAATTCAAGGCTAGGCCTTTGAATAAGAAGGTATGAATCCATCTTTTTCGTTCCAATCTTGTTGGTGTCACATTACAACCTTAGTATATCTCTAAACAAACATATTTCTTCTTCTTATTTAGATCTTCGAAAGTAAAGGAGAATTGGGGTTGTTCTGTCATGCAAAGAAACATGTAACCATACCTCAAGAATTTCATTTTGCAACGGATGAGAGGATTCCGCCGCCTGCTACTGTTTTTGATTTGTTTGACAAGGTAATCATTTTAAGGAAAGTGTATCTTTAGTTTAAAATCCCTTATCCACAAACAACAAAAATATAGGGTGGCAATTGCAGTTTTCATAATTATCTCTTGCAGCTTTCTTTGAATTCAGAAGCTTGCCATGACAACCCGATTGTAAGAAACACTACTCCAAATCCATTCCATCTTCACACGGAGGTGAGCCTATTAACTTTTTTGATCAATGGGACATTGGGATCAAGATTCATTTGAGTGTTACCTTTATAATGAACTTTGTTGTGGCTTTCTGCTATCAGGAAAGAGGGGCCCAGAAGGAGAGGAGATTTGTTATGGAACTCGTGCATAAGCAGTTGGAAGCGGAAAGAGCTAGGATTCCAAAGGCTAACCCATATCCTTATACCACTGACTACCCTGTGGTACGAATTAATTTATTTATTTCTAATTTCAGGTATGATAGTTTTATGATGAAGATGGTACGATGATAACTATTCATATATGCAGATTCCACCAAAACCAGATCCCAAGCAATGCACAAAACCAGAGCCTTTCCAGTTGGAAAGTCTGATGAGGCATGAGGAGGAAATGCAGAAGGAAATGGATGAAAGGAGGAGGATAGAGAAAGAAGAAGCCCAGATGAGAATTTTCAAGGCGCAGCCAGTTTTGAAAGAGTAAGCAGCCATTGCACACCTTCCTTGCATTTCTCTCAATGAAATATGAGTGGCTCATTCCTTGCTCTCTCCCATTGCTGTCTCATGCAGGGACCCTATTCCAGTTCCCGAGAAAGTGCGCAGACCCCTCACTCAAGTTCAGGAATTTAATCTCCATGTAGATCATCGAGCTGTGGATAGAGCAGATTTTGATCAAAAGGTACCTAAAATTATTGTCCAAAATATCCTGTGACACTCGAAAGACATAGTATTTTCAGTACTGAAAAAAAAAGTTTATTTACAGATTAAGGAAAAAGAAATGATGTACAAGAGATACAGAGAAGAGAGCGAGGCAGCACGGATGGTATGCATGCAGATACAATTGTTTTTACTGTTGTTGAACAGGCTTTTTGTCAATATAAGCTCAATTTTATGAACTGCTTCCAGGTTGAGGAAGAAAAAGCCTTGAAACAACTGCGAAGGACATTGGTGCCCCATGCAAGACCAGTCCCTAGTTTTGACCATCCTTTCTATCCCCAAAAGTATGAATATAATTACCTCTACTTTTTTATTTACTATTTCTCTTTGTTTTTTACAGCCTTCCTTGATAGATTGAGTGAGTGATGATGATGTTTGTAGGTCATCCAAGGAAATAACAAAAGCGAAGTCACCAAATTTGCGTGTGCTCCAGAGAAAAGAAAGGCGAAAAGTGGCCAGAAGCGTGGCTGATGCAGTTTCGAGTGCCGCCACTCATATGAGATGATGATGACGATGATGATGACTCTCATGAGTTGGACAAGTGTTCAAGAATTCTTGAACCGTATGCAGAGGGCTAGCTATACAGAGATACAGAGGTTTTTAGGTACTCTCTCTCCACTTTGTTTCAGCGTCTGTTGTTGTTGCCAAATATTATGTACCAATTGTTTCAGATATATCATGTAAATTTGTTACCTTGGAAAGAAAATATGTAGTTCCTATTGAACGAACAATTCAATTTTATTTTATGTTTCCATCTCTGAGCTTTCTTAAAAAGGTCACACCGCTAGTGTAAAAAAACAGGATTTTCTGCAAAAGAATACCAATAATTTAATTTTACTACTACATTTTTTTCTTCTTGATAGATTTCATTCATCTCTATTGATTTATTCTTGGAAATTCCCCTTCACAATTTTCATGTTAAAAAGAGTCATTTATTTTGGCTTTATAGAGAGAATGCGAAGTATTATGAAACTCTAACCTTGAATGAGGACGCAAATACTATCTATATTCTATGTTACTATTTTCCTTAACCGAGGGCGGCCGGGAATATAATATATTACATAGAATTGTGGCACATTATTTGAGGAACAAATTTTGAATTACATTTCTTTCTATTGAGTTTACATTTATTTATTAGGCCAACGGTTTTTCAGTAAAAAAATACTAGGTCTATCTTTTGGGCTTTAATGGTGGCAATTCATGTTCTAACTTGATTTATTTAATAAACGGGTCAGATTTTTCAAGTTTGTGAGTCGTATCAAAAAGTAGCTATCAACTAGTTTAGAATTTCATACCCGGTGATACTAGGGACAGTTATTTCATATATTTTTGATATTGAAAATCAAATTTTTGAGATTGACAATGATCATTCTTTTCTAAGTGAACTAGAAAGTTCTGATAATCCGATCACACTATGATCCCTACATATATGACAATAAATATAGTTGGAAAAAACCACATTAATAAATTGCTTCTCACATGTGAAGGTCATATATTTTTTTTTTTAATAGTATGTGCTTCTCACATGCTATTACACAAAGACCAATTTATTTCTAGCAAAATTTGTAGCTAGTTTTTGTTCAATCAAATCCGTAAGTCATGTAAAAGATTGCAATAAAGCTTGTCACTTCAAAAAAGATTTGAAACAATAGTCACAGACTCACAAAGGGCATATGCAATGCCCCTGCCTACAACATGGTGAATGATAATTATTAATAAACAAAGACACAAAACAAAACATCTCAAAATTTGTGGCCGGACGAACCCGCGGATAAAAAAAAAAAAAAAAAGGAAAAGAAACACTATCTAATATGCAGGTACATCAAACTGTTTTCTTTTGCATTCTTATGGTTAACTTATTATTACTTCACACTCTATAAATTTACATTATCAACAATGCAATAGGAAAATTGTTTCAATTAGGTTCAATTCCATCCTCTGTGACCTCTCTTTGACCATCATGTACTGGGAGCTCTCTTTATCAACAGCAAATGCAATGAATTTTCTCTAGAACGCCAATGGCAAGTTATGAATTTAACCAATCTCCTTCCGTCGGTATACCAAAACCTGAAAGAGCAAAAACGAAATATAATTTTGGTGACTGTATAAACGATAGACGGAAAGGAATAATTAGCTGGAGCCGTTAGAAAATGGAGTCCTAATCTCTTTGTGATAGAACATGAAGAATTTACAATTTTTTCAAAAGCAAATGAATATATAAATGAGTTTAGCTAAATATTTGGTAAAGCAGAATGCCTTGTGAGAATATGAAAATGGTTACCAAATGGTTTCTGGTGGAAATGCAGTTGGCTTTAAGCCCTGCCAAAGTTTCTCGCTCTTCCAAAATCTGCAGCTGGTCCTTGCATGGATCAACCAGCATGGGCACACAATCTGGATCATCTGCATCTTCCAAAATGTGATTGGCTTTAAGCCCGGTGGCCTCTTGCACTTTTAGAGCTAATATCTCAATTTCTTCAGCTTCCAAAGGCGTCTGGCGAGCAATGTACTGTATCATATGCATTAAAAAATTACACAAACACCACAAAATTTAGGGAGACTGCTGAATGTGACAAAGAGAAAACGAGAATTATGCTAACATTGTCATGTGAAGAAAGCATTTAGAAGTGTCGTATCAGGACCTATCCTTGTAATTACAAATAATATGCATTAGAAAATATTTAGCTTGGCAAATCACAAAAAAAAAAAAAAAAAAAAACCCAGAAGTCAGTTATAAGCCATGAATTGCTTTGTGGCAAGTTTTGAACTCCCTCAACTAATGCTGTGTCGAAATGAAATGAGGCATGTCTAGCAAACTTCACAAAAAGCAATTTCTCTGATATAAATGGTAGGCCTTTTGATGGAGTTTTCTTGGCATGCAATCGAGTCCTTATTTCAGAGACCATTATATGATTGGATGACTGCTTTAGGGAGTATCTATTCCATGTCTTCTCATGATTTTTTAGATCTTCTCAACTGTAAATTGCAATTCTTTAAGGGTTGTTCCTATATACTTGCTGTATATTTGAGCTTCTTCCTTTATCTAATAAAGTTCTTTTATTTATTAAAAAAATAGAGGAGGTAACTTGCTTCATTTTCAAGAATTATGTTCATCTCCAAGTAGCAAAAGTTTTATAGGATCATCACAGAATTTCCCTTTTACAAATTGTAAGGTACTGAGACAGAAATCTTACTTCACATAGGTGTTTAACAGACAAACTTGGTCGACAGCAAAGGTGTGGCTGCTGCAAACATGGTGTACTTTGTTTGTCCAAAGAAATAAGCATGAGATGAACATCTAGCTGCAAACAAAGAAGAGCTTTAATAATGGATGCGAAACTACAAGAAAAAAAGTAATAGCAGCCCAAATTGGGTCATTACGTGCTCAGTTGAAAGCCAGTGAATTCACAAAATTTTATCATTCTGGATGTATTGTTTAGCCATGGGTGGAACTTGACACCCATGGACCTGTACATGACTCAAACAAACAGTGCAACAGACCCATCTCTACCTCATCGTTGTTTTCCTCTAAGCTCCGGAGATAATCAACCAACTTGGACAAGCGAGTATTTTGGGAACTTTTACTGTTGCAACCACTTGGATTGCCATGCCTTGTGTGACTCCGGGTACCAGCCCGGCCCCAAGCAAGCAGTTCAGGGTTCCAAACAAGCCCAGGAGATATTCCTCTGTTTTCTCTGCTGACTTCCAAATCATTTTCAACGCATCCAACATCTGAATTGGCTGCTGATGAAGAAGGCTGGGCAGACCGGGTTCCTGCTCGTCTCTTGCGCCTTCTTTGTCTGACTTCTGTACATCTTTCATCAGCAGAAGATGAATCTTTATTGTAATTTTCATCCTCATTGTCCTCAGATCCTTGAAGTTCATTGCCTCGGCTGTTTCGTCTCCTTGAATGAATAATCCGATTATTGCGCTGCAATCTCGTCATAAATGGACTTGCAGCATCTCTACCCAGTGTGCGTCTTTTAACTAAAGCTTCTGATTGTCGTTGAACAATTTGGGCAATTGAGGCTTGAATCTGTTAAACAACGCATTAGAACAACACATTGATAACAAAATTATGTACTAATCCACCTACCCTGAAACAACAGGATGCCTTTTGGAGTCTATTTGTCTGTTAAAGAACGCTTAAAAGTAAAATTACATTGTCAGAAAGTGAGATAAACAAAGAAAATGTCAAGCAACAAAGAAAGTGCCAAACATTTATTGCTCACTTAGACAGAGAGAGAGAGAGAACAAGGGCAAGGTTTTTAATGAGTCGAGCATCCAATGTTACAAGGAGAACTATTCTTGTGATCCAGAACTGATATTCTCATCAATAATTCTATGAGTATGATCAATGTGGTGACCCCATTTAGATATCACCACATTTCTGCTTTATTAGACATGGTTGTGTGGCCCCATAAGCTATCCACACAGAATCTGCAATAAGTACTTTTTCCTCAATTTAATATTATTGATCTGCAACATGTACGCAAGCAGGGCAGTAACAATAAATGCACATGCATCTGCAAGCAAGATTCACCAAGGAATCTGACCTGCTTATTGCGCGTCTTCTCCTCTTCATGAAATGCTAATTCCTGTGATTAGATACTCAGCAAGTTACTGCTTGATTTGGGGAGAGAGCAAGAAAAAAAAAATCTATCAGATACATTCAACCACAAAGTCGGAACTATAAGCTGGTACCTCCTCTTCATACTTCTCAATATCTGGATACATAGCTGCAATGAGGGTATCATACTTTGGATCATCTCTCAAAGAACGTCGACTGGCACAATGTGTGCGGCAAGCAGGACACTCATTATTTCTGAAAAATAAGCATAATTTAAACAAGACTATCTCTACCTTACATTTAAATATACAGTTACTAAAGGAAACCAAAAGAAGCATCTCAAGTAAATCCGGATGCTATTACTACCATGAATCAAATAAAGATGTATACTTACCCCAGTCGCATTGATTTGTCAATGCATTCCCGGCAAAAGCGGTGAAGGCATTCCATTACAGTCCGTGTTTTCTTAATAATCCCTGTGCAGGCAAACAGACATGATTAATGTTTCTTTTACCAGATTAAAAAAATAATCACAGATGATAAAAAGAAATTAGAATTTGGCATATAAGGATATAATCAGCTGTAGAAGTCATGGTTTCCTTCTTCAACAAAACCTAGGACTGGCTGCTCAACCAGAATATAGCGTGCAAACGAGTAAGGAAAAAAAATGTTCATATAGCTGCTGAACTTCAATCAGAACTTCTATAACAAAAGGGACTCCAAAAATCAATTACACGAATAGCATTAAATAAGTTATAAAGGAAATCCGTGTGAATATGAAGTTAAATTAGCATACCCTTTTAACCTAGAGAACTCCTCGTTCTATGTATTTTCCTTTTTTCTTCAGTCTCCTTTTCCTTTCTTTCAATTTGGCTAACTTAAAATCTATCTCATCACACTGGCACTTTGAGCTTGGCTGGATGATTAGAATTTCAGAAGCAGGTCCATTTTATACTTATTTTGAATAACAGAAAATAAGCAAGATTCAGGAATAGAACTATGCACATTATGGATATGACCAATCACTACTGAGAGCACATTCCCTCATGAATTCAATGTGAAATTTAAACAAGTGGTCAGATGCTACCACATTTCTATGAAAGACTGATCTCATTTAAGTTCAACGACGCTAACATGAATCATCTGAAAGCTGCTCAAGTAAAAGGATTTTTTTTTTTTAAAGATCCAACATAAAATTCTCACAAAATTTAATTATCTGAGAGTTGAATGCTCTTGTTTCTTAAATTATTTAATAAAATTAGTGAATTTGACAAGGAAGAAAATCTTATGAGAAAGGTCTTCGTGAATTATTATTCTGTCAATCTCCTCCAGAAAAATTGAGAAACTACATTCTTCTGTTGATTCTTCTCTGAAAGACCAAGAAATGTCTTTTTTTCTCTATTCTGCTCTAGATAGCAGTTTTGCCTCTTAGCCTTGTTTCAAGTTTTCTTTGTCACTCTAGTTGCTCAATATTCACTATAGCAAGAGAATGAAAAAACACTACCCAATTTGTGTCCAGATAAAAAACCAAGATCTACGGTAGAGATAAAAAAGTAAAAGCAGGAGCAAAGGAGTAAGACTGCCATTCTGACTTTACACACAGACCAATCAGAGCTGATCAGTGGCTGTGGCTGTGGCTGCTTCCAAGTGGGTGCAGGCGCAAATATTTGTCAGGTTTTGTGTGTTCCATGTGTTTTGAGCCAGTCCAGGAAATCATAAAACTTGTCACTTTAAAGGGTCTCTTTGTTGAAATTTTATACAGGATATATAATTAATAAAAAGAACAGTTTTCAAATTTTGTTTAAGGCGACTACATTTCAAATATGCCAAAAACCACCACCTTAAACATTCCTCAATCTCTTAGACCTGAAAATTTAAGTTTAATACATACTTCTAAAAAGTACTTATATACTGAAATTCTCCAAACATGATGTTAAGAACCTCACAATTATGAGTCAGATTTCCACCTGAATTATCAACCTGATGTGGTTATTAAAAATTCCCATTGAAAAAGAAAAAATTATAATTAGCCAAAAATAATAATAAAAAGAAGAGCAAAGTCCATTTCTTGATTGATATTGTTTTTAACTTGATTTAAAAAAAAAAAATTATAAAAAAATAAAATAAAATAAAAAAACCCATACACACTAATAGATTTGAAAATGGGTGAAGAGATATGAAAAAGAAGTCCAAATCATGAGTCTACCTTCAAAATTGTTTATGGATGACTTATGCTTGGGAGGTCTCCCTTGTACACTGCATATTTACCTGGGATGACCCACCAAACACTGCTTCTTTCAAGTTCGTTTTTAGGTGGCTATATGCTTTAAAGAATAATCTATAGTTTTCATTCTCTTTTTGAGGGGTCTCCCTTGCATACTTCCCATGTACTTGGGATGCACCCCTCTCTGCTTTGCCATACAAATTTACTACTCAAAATCAAAGCACAAGGTGGCATCAGAGATTGAAGGAAAAGCCAATGGCATCTCCACCCACCATAAGAATTGAGTGGTAACGTTGCGAGTTCAAGTTCCATGGGGTGCCTAAGTTATTAACCTATCAAAAAATAAACTAGGAGTAAAAGAGAATCTAGTTTCTCCAAACATCAGGCTAAGCATAACTAAGGTATGCAGCACAAAGTCAACTGGAGGGTGGCTCAGGGAGAAGAATAAGCTCTCCTAGACTTTCAACTGGAATGGGATACAAATTCATATAAAATTTAGATTCAGTTCATCATTAAATCTAACTAAACAGAGTAAGTCAAATTCTAGCACCATAAAGTCAGTTACAATCTCCCTGAACTTTTCTGTTCTGCCAAGGCCACACACTTGCATCTCTCACCCCCTCCCTCCCTCCCATAAAAAATAAAAATAAAAAAAAAAATCTCCCTCAGATCTAGCCCTCCCAATAGATCCTACACCTCCTCCCTCAGATCTATCCTTCCTCCCTTAGATCTGCTGCCCAGGGCCTTCCCCAATCTCCAGGGGTCTAACCTCCCTCTTTTGGTTGTGTTGTGATTGTGCCCAAGCTACAATACCAAATCTCAATAGGGCAAACCACTGCCCTCTTTGGATGGTGGCAAATAAAATATATTTTATTTTCTTTCTAGTTGCTTGTCATTTTGCCTCTCTTTTACAGCTGCTCATTCCATTGTCTCAAGATGCCCCATCAGCCGGTGTCTTTGTTCTTAATGTAAAAAGGTACATTTCATTCATGACACCCCTTTTGTGGTAGTTTTCCCTCTCAGCGGCCCAAGACCTACTCGTCTTAGTGTGGCCAAATCTGTTGCAATGAACAAGCTTCTCTTGCTCACTCTTGCAGTGGCCATTTTCTCCTCCAATCCAACTGAGGATCCCATCCATTCAGCTGCTCTCAAACCGCTAGTTTCATCTGCAGCCCTGTTCTTAGCCTTCGGGTCAAGAATTTTATTGAACTGGGTCTTTGCCCTATTTCCATTTGTTTTGTTATTCGATGACATTGTACTTGCTGGTCTTTTGTTGCTGCCGGGGTTCCTAACCTTATTGTATGTCTTACTTTAATTATTGTTATCATTTATTTGCCCCCAAAAAAATGCTAAATGATTAGTCACCACCATGTTCTTTCTCACTACCTCAAGTCATGCCCTAGTTGGCCTCGCAGCTTGTTTACAAATAAACAGAACCATGTGATTCCTTCCTCAAGTTAGTTTTGGTTTGAGTTAGACACACTTCTACATTCAACTTGAAAGTATACAACCAATGTTTTTGAATCAAGATCATATTCACCATAAATGCATGGTTCACTGGATGAATAGTTCTATACCAAAGCAAAAGGATTAACCATATGGTGGGCACCAAATGGTTGCACTAGATGAACATTGTACTGACCTGAATTTGTCCTTTGCAAAGTGGTATCTTAAAATAGGAATCCAAAACAAGTGACCATTGGCTGCATATGTAACTTTCATTTGCCATAGTGGCTGAGAATGATTCTTTTCTTTCTTTTTGTTTTTTTGTTTTTTTGTTTTTTTTGTGATTAGTAATGTAAAACGTTTATCTGAAATTAAATAATCAGTACAGAAAGAGAAAATATGCAATCCCCTTAAGAAATTACAACTGAAAAGTCAGAAGAGCAATAAAGTCCAAGAAAGAATCACTATGAAAATTGCCTATAGTCCACATCCGGTAAAAGACAGATCATAGAAAACTGGATCTTAAGTAGAATACACCATTTGCTGATGCTGGTAGGAGGAACACCCAGATCAGTTTATATTATCTTTTGATATGGTAGAAGCCTAATTAATTGGATCCTAGAAGAGTACAGAAACAGATTCACAACTTATTTTCTTTATTGCAGGGAATGCCTATTAAGCCACATAGGCATGAACCTCGCCTCAGCATGAAAATGTTGCAGCTGGAAAAATTTGGTACAGTTATAATTGTTATTGTACGTTGATCATTCCTTTAAAGCACAGCATCTAAGTTCTGGTTCAAGTAACCAAGGCATACAAGATCAACAAACTGAAGCACTAATAACAGGACCTATTTTATTCATAAAAATAATAATAATAATGATAATAATAACAGGACCCATTTCTAAGTGGTATGTCTTAAATATGATATTCCCAAATTTTATATTTCCATATACAAAACTATCTGTAGGCACAAGTGTCCAACTTTATAAATTGAATCTAGTTGAAACACTTCTTTTTTTGGTATCTAGTGGAAACACACCAACATATATGTCCTAAAAATAAATTTTTTCATTTCTAAGACAAAACATACCAAGACAAATAGGACACTGCACTTCTTTGCGGATGTCTGCTAGTTGTACAAAGACAAATCTGCAAGAGAAACAAAAAGGCCATTGAGACAAAATCCATATAGGCTGCTTGTTTGATTATGAACAAGCTTTTTTAAAGCAAAAGCATATGTAAATCTCTTAGCTGTATCTATAAATTACAGAAACAAAAATCGTTCTTCAAAGAAAATTCAGTGTTTGTAAATTGACGGCTCCTTGATAATGGAGTGTCAGATGCTACCATTCCTACCAGCCTCTATCTTCAAAAAAATAACAAGAAATGCAGAAATCCTTTCTCTATGACGCCTCACTCATCTACTAGCTGTTTTGCAGTTACAGTGGAAAAATCCAATTCTTGCCTCCTCAAAAATGTGAGGTGTCTTTTATTGGAAATATTATTGTGTGTTTTTATTTTCTATATGAGATAGAAACAAACCACCAAGAAACAACAAGAGGAAACATACTCCATCATCCAAACATTCTAAATTGTTTGTCGGAAAGGATCTTAAACTTCTCCCCTTCTCTCTCGCTAAAGGCCCTAGGTCTCTGACAAAGGCACCAATTATCCTGATCGACTGGAAAGTTCCCTCATGTCAACCTTTTCTATGGTGCATATCTTGCAAAATTTCTCCAGTTCTGGTCTTAAGCTTTGTATGTTGTTCTTCTTAACCCAAATCATATGCTTATTGGCTACAGTGCATAGAAGATTGTCATGAGCGATGGCTAGGGAATATCAAAATATTTCTAATCAGCTTACCGCAGTCCAAACTCCAAACTTGAAATTAAATGAATCAACTACCACTAACAACTTCCTAATCTTTGCTTCCAGTGACATTTTTATGTGGATCATAAGTATTATGTTCCCAACCTCAGCATTACCATAATATACCTAGTGAAATCTGTTACACATATATCCAGATATATCTAATTATCTACTGATATATAGCACTTGGATAAACAGCTACTGAATTCTTTAATCATGTTGACTAGCCAATCCAGATGGTGTATGGTGTGGCTTTGAATACAAAATAAGTACTCCAGATAAATGAAGAAACAGCAGCATAGACATATGGCCTAATTAATTGTAAAAGTGGGCATGAACATTAAAGATGATACAAAAACAACATATTCCAAATCTTAATTAGCCCCATTAAACCAATGGATTGCATGGAAGTGTTTCTGAAAAGTCAGTTTCAAGCATGCTCAGCAAAAAATAAGAAAATAGAAAAATAGAAAATAGAAAGAAAAAAATTTGGTTACAACTTACAAGCATATATGCCTATTAACTTTCAAGCATGTCACCGATCAGAGTTCGTAGCCTCATAATAATAACTGGGCATCATTCTAAGAGTACACGACCAATCAAAGACGTAAAACAAATTAACTAACTAGATGGCCGAGCAAGCAAGAAACAGATCGGACATGCAGCAATCTCTCACGCATTACACACCGAGCAGAACCAAACCACAGACATCAATGCCAAATTCAATAATATTCATCTTCATCAAAATACATTGTCCCCATATACAAGAAGAAAACCCATCAATGGCCAAAACAAAAGGCGCCTAAATAACCGTCTAAAGTTGCGTAACGAGCAAAATCTACAACTAACAAGTACCCAAAACATACAAACACGATCATGATACGAATTACACAGTGAGCAAGAAGCACAAGAAAATTAAAGCAATGAGAGAGAGAAAGAGAGAGTACTCGGGCTTTTCTTGGGAGCTAGAAGATGGGCTGCCCTCAGAATCTGAAAATACAGCAACAGCTTGAGCTAATCGTGAAAACAAAGCAAGACCCAGAAGACAAGATTCAATTTTGCACCAGACAAGCCCATATAGATAAACAAAGCAAAAGATAGAAAGAGAGAGAGAGTTAAGATACGCAACCCTCTGCTTCTTCCTCATCATCTTGTTCTTCTTCTTCTTCTTCCCGTCTCTTCTTTTGTTGAGGTCGCTTATCTTCCACTTCATCTTCATCATCATCATCATCAGCATCTTGTGCTTCTTCTTTCTCTCCTTCTTCTTCTTCTTCTTCATCTTCCTTTTCTTCTACTTCCTTTTCTTCGTCTTGCTGTTCTTCTTCTACTTCTTCACCATCCTCATCTTCTCGCTCGGGTCGAGATTGCTTGGCATGTTGCTGATGATGCTCTTCATCGTCTAGATTCTCTGACAGAGAACGCTTCTGTGCAGGCATTGATACTACCCCGGAGAAACAGTGTGTGAGTGGGAGAGAGAGAGAGAGCAAGAGTTTTCTTTTCCTCTTTCGTGCTTTTGTCTTCGTTGGAAATAGAGGAACAGAGAGACGAAGGAGAAGAAGACTGAGATTGGAGATTTTGGGCTGCCCTTTCTCTTTTTATATACCAAATAACGTGTACATATATATATTGTGTGTGAGCGTTTGTGTATAATATATATATATATATATATATATGATTGTTGTCAGATGTTACGGCGAAGGCCAAGAAAATGCGGCACATGGTGGCTCGGCGTGGAAGCCTGCAAGAAGGCTCTACTGCACTATTTTTCGTGATTTTTTTGTAAAAAGAAAAAAGAAATTGTATTGGCCACGATGGGCAGCACTCGATGACACAAGCGGTGCGGGTAAAACTCGTTGGAAGGTGTCTTGGGAAGACAAGTAACCCGTATTCATCTGTTTCCGCCTTCTAAATGGTTCTAATACGTTTTATAACAATTTAGTATATCCATCTTCTAATTTAAAAATCAAGTTGGGTCACCACTAGAACCCCCTCGTCTATGGCCGTGACCCACATTGGGTCACCCCACGACCCACGTTGGGTCCCAAGCTCATGAACCCCCATTGGGTCACCAAGGCAGGTCACTTTTGTAATTCTAATTAAGGGTAATTTTGAAATTTTAAAAAAATTGTTAAGGGTATAAAGGCTATTTCACCCATTAGCCGTTTGATTTAACCTCAACCCTCGAGGCTATTACATGAACTCTTTGCTTGATTTGCACAAAGTAGATAATACTTTGGCATTTTATATTAAAATATGACTTCATAGGATTTTACCAAATGCTTATAGTCTTCATGACTGGTGAAGTTGTAATTAAAATTCTCCAAAATTATTTGTAAAAGCTTAGTCTATGTATGTGGTATGCAAGTATTCATCACTGCCTTTATAATCCACATACCTTGTGAGCTATTCGTCTTCCTAATATGAGACTAATTATCATTAGGGGTGAAAAGGTGGTTATTGGCTAAAACCACTAACTATAACCGCCTAAGCGGTTAACTGCCAATGGTTAGCATTAATAACCCTAATAACCACTAATTGTTTTCTTAAAAAAAAAAAACATTTAAAACTTAAAAATAAAAATAAAAAACCAAAACAACGTCGTTTCTATGGTAATACAATAATACCTTAC
Source organism: Carpinus fangiana (assembly GCA_006937295.1). Classification (NCBI taxonomy): domain Eukaryota; kingdom Viridiplantae; phylum Streptophyta; class Magnoliopsida; order Fagales; family Betulaceae; genus Carpinus; species Carpinus fangiana. Next base: position 5,644,022 of record CM017326.1, on the reverse strand, counting down.
TACATACGACATCATTTTTAAATTTTTATATATTTATATATATAAGCGTTTAGCGGGCGGTTTATAACCGCTTGCCTTTTCACCCCTAATTATCACAATCTCCCTCGTAAATCTCTTACGTCCTTATGTGGGATTGAGGTGTCATAATGTGCCTCCTATTTGATACCATTTATAACGATCTAATAAATGCTCTAGCTATACATGCGATATTACTCAAAAATGACTAATCAAATTGTAATTGAAACTCTCTATATTCACTTATAAAAGTCCAGTCTAACTTAGAAAGAAACTAATGTGGAACTTATAACCTATGAATGCCTTTAAATACATTCACTTTATGTGAGTTATTAATGTAAAGTGGAAAGATTGGGGAAGGATGTTGAGGTATTTAGGAAGATGGAGAACATGAGTTTTAGACCAAATACTGCATCTTCTAACACCCTGATTGCAGAAAATTGTAGTAAGGGTCTATTGAGCTTTGCAATAAAACTTAAAAACACAATGAAAAAGAATGAGTTGCACATGGATGTGGTTACATTTAAAACACTTATCCATGAATTTTGCAAGGAAGATGAATTACACGAAGATAATGAGGTTTTCATTGAGATGAATGCCATGAATTACATGTAGCAGACTTACAGAAGTTTACCTATCCAAGAAAAAAAGACAGGAGGAGGCGATTAGAGTGGCTACTCTACCTAAGCGTGATCACGGTAACACCAACACTTGCTCGCTGAAAACTGCACAAGAGAGAGGCCAAGATGGTGGAAACCAAAGACATTCATTTAAGTCCGATTGAGCAATAACCTAACCTAATCCCATCAACACGTTAGTGAGACCCAAATCAACTAATACGAATCAGGTTTGAAGATTCCCATCATAAGAGTCGAACCCTTTCCCTAGTACTTGTCTAACCACATGAAAAAATTATTTAGAAACACTATTATTGTATAAGCTAAAAAGAATAAAACCATCTCTCTTTTCTTTTCTTTTTTTTCTTTTTTTTTTTTAATTATTGATCTACTTTTGCTCTTCTTCTTTTCTTTTTTTTTTTTTTTTTTTTTTTTTTGGAAAATAGGATAGCATCACAAATGTAGAAAGCATTGCAATGTTTTCTTCTTAGCAAGAATTCATGATCCGACTTCAAGTTACAGTATTTGATGCATGTGGAAGACCCTGGTATAGATTTAGTATCATTGTTGTTCAACAACCACCAAATAAAGATGAATGAACTTTCACAATAAACACATTAATGAAATTATATCTCAACGACTCTTTTGTGTTTTTTTAAACAAATTTTGCTATGAAGTAATTGCACAAAAGAAAAACAAATAAACATCATTTTTACTCTAGAGTGTATTTTTACTCTATGATATATTTTGGCGTGAAAACCTATTTGTATTGTTTCTTTTTTACACATGTACATACTCAATTACCTAATGCTGTTGTCTTAGTTAACCTGATTGTATCAAAGAAATATGTGCTTATACAATAATCTACATCTTAAATCATTAAATATGTGCCTTGTGAATGAAATTATTCTATAATGATTTAATAATCTCATTCACAATGAATCAAGCATGTGCCTTGCACGTACGTGCCTTCCAACTAGTGATTTGAAAAAACATATTCAACCTGGCTTGAAATCTAATGGAACTATCATATTAGTCCCTCTAGAGCTTAAAAGGTTTTTTTTTTAAAAAAAAAAAAATTTGGGAAATGTAGCTTAAAAAGTTTGACGATGTAGAAAAGTTTCCTTTAAATATAATTTTATGATACGGAAACTATGTAAATTGTAACTTAGTGTGCAAGACTAGCTTATTCAGCATGACAAAGCAGACCAAAATATTAATACACTTTTAATTTAATGATTTTAAAGTTACGAATATATAAAGTGAAAACAACTTTTTAGTTAAGCTTAAGAAATTTTCTCCCATTGTGTGACTCAAAATTTTGAATCGACCTAACATGGCCACAAATATGTAGGAATATTGGGAGTTGATTTTGAGAAGAATAGTATAAGGCTTTTTTTTTTTGCCATTGGCAAGCAAAGCCTTCTTTCTGTCAATCCAATCAGAAAGGCAAAAAATAGTGGACAAAGTTTTCCTCCAAACCGGGTTGGAGGAATTTCCTTCAACCTGATTTATAAAAGTGACATGTGTCCCTTAACATGTGAGATGCACATGTTTTTTTAATAGTCAGGACAAAGTTGGAATAAATTTTATTAAAAACTCATGTGCATCTCACATGTTATTAAAAAAAATGACACGTGTCACTTTTATAGATTAGGTTTAAAGAAATTTCTCGAACCCAGTTTGAAGGAAAACTTTGTCCAAAAATAATTGCTGCTCATGGAGCCCAAGATTTTGACAAAATTCTAAAATATTAAGAGTATATTTGGGATTGTGCTTGAAAAATAGAGCTTTTTAAGTAAAAAAAAAAACTGCCTTTAATTTTTTTTTACTAAACAGATATTAATTTTCTTCAAACAAACTTTTTTGGTATTAAACGCATTTTTAGGTCTATCAAACGTACACCTAAACATGCCCTAAGATTAAATGAATTTTTACAAACTCATATCATGTAAGCAACATGATTTAAAAAAATATATATATAGAAAAAAAAAAAGAAAGAAAAAGATGACAACGACGGCAACAATGGTGATGAAAAAAGGAAAATGAAATCATACCAAGTTAGACTTATACGACGCCGCGTGGAGATTTTAGTAGTGTGTTATTCCAAAAAAAATTCAACCTAAAATTTATTACCTAAAAAATGTAGACCGTTGATGCATGGAAATCGTAGGGTCCCATATGAGCCCCCATCCATAATGATTAATGAATTTGAGAAAAAGATACTTCAAGAGCAGTAGAAGGGTGATGGTCCCTATCATAATTAACCATGGGATGGCAGGCAATGTGGACCCTCAACAAATCGCCTTTTCATTCATCACAATACTCACCAAGTATCTACAAGGCTCTAATGGTTTGGGAGTAAATTGTGTTTTTGACTAGGGGTGGGCAAAATATCTTATTGCCACATACCGACGCCATAAAATCACTACCGATCACCTACCAACTTTTAGTGGTTAGTAGTCAGAATAAAAAAAAATTGTTTCGATGTCAGCTCGATTCAGTAAATGACAAAAATTTTGTTTTGTCGATTAACCGAGCCAACTTAGGCCCACAATAATTTTTGCATCACTTAGTTTAGTCCAAAAAGAGGCTTGGCCTAATATAAAAAGCCCATGACTAATTGACTTAACTGACCGAAATTTAATCAACTTCATCGAGTTAACCGATTTAGCCAGAATAGTCAAAATTTATTCTTGTTGGTATGAAGTTGTTTAATTAACCAACTTAATTGGTTTTTTTGGTTCAGTAGGCAAAAATATCTATATTGTCACCGATTTAATCAATACCCAATCTCGGTCGAACTCTTTGTTATTTACTCTTTATTTTACGTTATTAATTAAAAAAGAAAAAAGGCAAATAAAATAAGTGGACCATTAATTAGAAACCTGTTTTTACTCTTTATTTCAACGTTTTAATGAAATATGTGGGGGCCATTTTAAAAAGTATATGCAACTCTTGAATCTTAAGAATACTTTTTAAAAAACATCTCCAAGGTTGTGGCCCCTGCTGGCCTCTAAATATAGCCGCCACTGCCTAAATATAAAAGTAGATTTTTTTTTTTTTTTATTTGGCACCGAGTATTTGGAGTGTTGCTCCAACTAATAATGGGGTGCACAGCCCTTGACATAGATTCATTTTTTAAGCTATTAAACACTAAAAATAACATTCTATATCCATTCCAAGGGCACAATAAAGTGAAGTACGAACCTATTTATATGAATTCATGAATTCGTATGAACGGTAAAAGAAATAGAGCAGGTACTAAACCAAGATTTCTCATCAAAATGCATCCACATTGCAAATGCAACTATTTCGCAAAATCATAAGAGAAATACTATATATTATATATTTATTTCACCCCATTTCGTTGAGCTAATGTGACATTACCCATCGGTCTTCGTTAAAAAAAAAATAATAAAATGCCGATGAATACTGTCACATTAGTCCAGTTAAATGAGAGTACAATATATAGTATTACTAAAATTATAATAGGCTAGCCCATGAAAAGCAAGTAGGAGATAATAGATAAGATAATGCCCTAATCAAGGGGCAAGGAAGTACATGCAAATCAGAAACAAAAACAAAGTTAAATGCTTAGCCACATACTAGTTTGTGACTAGCAATTCCAACCCAATAAATGGAAGTGGGGTTAGAATTGACCTAAATGAAATTTGCAATAAATAGGTGATACAGAGCAAGGCTGTAACTCTCATTACATCCTATGACAGAAGAGAGAGAGCATAGTAGTAGCTTGAGATCTTATCTGATCTGAAAATGCTTGTAAGTGGAGTTCTCATGGATGGTTATCTGAATTCTTCCCCTATCGTCAACCTGCCCACAAACAATATCCTTCAACTGATGAGTACTGCCTGTTGTTCCCTTGCGGCTTGAGCCTTCTGCATGAGACTCAGCAGAGTTCTTCCTTCGCCGTTCGTTATGTCCGGCCAAACGCCTCCGGCAACTCCTCTTTGTTTCATCAAATTCTGACACCTCATGAAATCTGCACCATGACAAATCTCCCTTTACTAAATATTAGAATATAAATTAAATGATCATCAAGATTTCTTATAGTTTGGTATCCCTAGGCATTGGGAATATTTGCACTGAAATTAACATGTGTCAGTGTCTTTTTGTGTGGGGGGTGAAAGAGATAGAGGGTACTTACTAAATCATAAGCCAATATAGACTATAGTTTATTCCATCTTTATATGAACATGTGCAACCTCTACAGAAATAGCCAATATTAATAAAAGGACAGAAATTTTTTATAAAAAAAAAAATTAAAAAATGAGGACATTAGGTCCCATGTTGCAGAGTAGAATAATATTCTTTCTAAATTGAAATGACTATAATTATGCTATCTTTACTATAAATAAATAATAATAATAATAAAGACAAATATACCAGCACAAACAAAAAACTGCCTGACGGATTTTTTCAAGATTCTATCAACTAATTATTTCATACCATTTTGAAGGATCAAAATGGGAAATTTGAAAGGAACTGTAGAAGCCACAATAAAACCTCAAAGTCCCACCTTCTTGGGATTGGAACTCTGAAAAATTCAGACCCAATGGCCTCATTCATGCAAATATTTTTTTTTCTTTTCTTCTTAATTTCTACACATTTAATGCCAACAGAGCAGACAAACAAACAAACAAAAAGACTGCCGTTGTGTTTTTGCAGTATGGAGATGAATAACACTGAAGACCCTGCTCATATTTTGTTCTTTCTTGTAGGATAAAGCCTCCAATTCTCACCCAAAACTTCTCAAAAGTCGCCCAATTGAGCAAAAATTAGGCGACCCATAAAGGAAGTCATCAACAAGAAGAAATTAACCACAACATAAAAAATTGAAAAAGAAGAAAACAAGATAAAAACCTCCCCAACCTGCTGCATTGCTGACAAAACCTCTGCCTCATCCCACCCACAAGCACAACCTGCTCCTTGGCATGATACTCACACACCTTATGCCTCCTGTGGTACGGCTTAGCCTCGGTCAGATCCGCCTTGCACTTCTCAGCTTGACAACACCTCTTTCCAGTCCCCACCACCCCTTTCTTCTTCTTCTCTTCCTCCACAGCACTGCTCTCCATCATATCCTCATCAGACTCCTCCTCCGCCTGCTCCTTCTTCACCACCTTCTGCTGCTGCCCCTTTTCCATCTTCTGGGAAAAAATCCCATCAACCTTACCCTGATTCATGGCACCCCAGAAGAAGAGTTGTCAAAAGGAAGGAAGGAAGGAAGGAAAGATATTACTCGGCTTTTGTGGTTTGTTGGGTGTGAATTATAGTCGACAAAAAAAGGTAACAGAAGGTGAGAAGTTTTAGTGAGTGAGGGAATTAGGACCACATGGTAATACTTGTGTGTCTGTTTCTTTTTGTTGTACATGGGGAAGGTGGTGACGAGAGAAAATAAAAAAACTGAAACAAATTTATAATGCGGAAATATAAATGGAGAAATATAAATGAGTAAGAGAGAAATAGATACAATATTTAAGGTAGTTCGATTTAAAATCTACATCCACACATTAAAATTCTATAGGTTACATCTTGTTTTATTGAATGATTTGATTATAAATAAGAGCTTGTTATATAGAAGTTAAAAGAGATATGAGCTCCTTGTATCTTAATGATGTGGGACAAGGGGATATGGGACAAGGGGATAAGGCTTTTATATAAGCCAATGGCCAAGGACTTGGGCAATGTGGGACAACTCGCATATTATTTCTAACATTACTCCTCAAACTCAAAATAGAAACTTATGAAATATTGAGTTTGCTTATTGATCGATGACAGTGGAGACTGGAGATGATGGCTCCGGAATTTGAAACATCGACGGTTCTTGAACATCGGCAATATTTGGTCGGAATGGGCCAACTATGGGCCTTACATGAAAGCCAACTATGGACTGAAATAGGCATAGACTTAAAACAATACTACAAATGCTAAATTACAAATAATGGGTCAATGACCAAATATAAAAGCCAACAATAAACTAAAAATTACTAGTTATCCTAAAAGTTTAAGCTGATAAGAAGAGGTAAATTTAATTATTTAACCAAAGGTATAATGTGAAAATATAAATGAGCAAGAGAGAAATAGACAAGAGACATAAAATTTAAGGTGGTTCAATTTAAAACCTACAATTAAAGCCATATAAGCTGCACCTTGTTTTATTGAATGATTTAATTATACATAATAGCTTCACTTCATTATATAGAAGTTAAAAAAAATATAAGCTCCTTATATCTTAAGGATGTGAGACAAGGGAATGAGGCTTTATATAAGCCAATGGCCGAAGCCTATCCTGGCAATGTGGGACAACCCACATATTATCTCTAACAAAAACAAACACGCTGAAACTCAAACACACACGTACACTCTCTCTCTTTCTGTCTGGGCTCTGTGTGAGGCTCCCTTCTCGTGAGCGATGGCCCCCAAGGAGGAAAAGCATGTGTACGTGTGTGGTCGAGGGAGAAGCCTGGATTGCTGACTTGGAAGCAGGGGATTGGTGGAATGGTGGATTGGTTTGACTTTTGGATGGGACTGGCCAATGGGAGATCGAAAAGTGTACAGGTTCATTGGGGTTGATGGGGTTGAGGAGTTGGTCTGGGGAGGTTGCCTGTCTGTCCTCTCAAGTCGTGTTAATGGGGTGTGGTACGATTCCCATTTACAGTGGTGGGGACGCCGGCTTTATTGACCCCGAGTTGACGACCTGCGGAGGATCCGACCCGGATTCATGAGTGGTTCCAATATGATCCACGACAACCCAGAGTTGTTCTTCGAGTCAGACTCGAAATTTATTTGTTGGGAAAACTTCAGATACCCCCCCTCAACTTCCACCGATTTACAGAAATTCTCTCGAGACGAAAAAATTCTCACTTACCCCCCCAATCTTTCATTTTCTCTCGCTTAGGACCCTTCAAGGGTATAATGGGTATATAAATATATATATGCCCATTATACCCTCCACTCCAAAACTAGGCCGTTTTGGGCTCGTCCAAAACGACGCCGTTTTGGGCAAAACGGTGTAGTTTTGCAAATTTTAAGTTTTTTTTTTTTTTTTTT
>CM017326.1:5537951-5627156 GCA_006937295.1 Carpinus fangiana | reverse complement strand
TTGTTGTTGTTTTTTTTTTTTTTTTTCTAAAAACACTTTCTTAAAAGTTCGCTAAACAAATTTTGCAAATGGCTTATAACACTTTTCAAATTTCAACATTTAAAGTTATTTCTTATAAAAAACAAAAATCAAAACAAATTTTCACATTATTCACCGCAAATGTCGAGAGATCGGCCATATCTCTCTCTCTCTCTCTCTTTTCTCGTCGGTGTTTTTTTTTCCCTGGCCGAAACGATTCTCCGAGTTTTTAGACTCTCTCCTAAGACCACTCTCAGTGGCACAAGTGTGATTTGAACTATTCGTCGAGGTCAAGACTGCCACTCCCTCACAAACCCTAATCGGCCTTCGAGCTGCCATGTGTGTATATATATATATATATATATATAACCATCTTCGATCATCACCATTTCCATTTCCATTGCCATTTACCTCACTAAGATTGTGTGTGAGAGATCTCTCTGCCTCTCTCACTGCATCGGCGACCTCTTCAGGTCAGTGTTTCTTCGATCTCCTAGAGGCTAGATCTTTGCTTTCGCTTTCTCTGCTTCTTTTCATTTGTTCTGAATTCTGTTTGGTTGCTGAGAAAATTGAGAAAAATAACTGAAACGACGCGTTTCGACCTTGTTTAGTTTTCAATTTTTTGTTGTGTTGCTAATGAGAGGTGATCTTTGTGATTTTGCTGTTTCGTTGCTGATAAAATTGATCAAATAAATGGAAATGAGGGTTTCGGGATTATGTAGCTCTGGAATTTGGGTTCTTGTTGTAGTTGAGAGGCGATCTTCGCGATTCTACTTTCATTTTCTTCACCTCTGTTTGCTCGCTCAGAAAATGGAGTGAGAGATGGGAATGAAAAATTTTGAAGTCATGTAGCTGTGAGTTTTTTGTTTTTGTTTTATGTTGTGTTTGTGTGGGGATCGTTGTGATTTTGCTCTCATTTTCGCTGAGAGAATTGGGCGACAGAAAGGATAAGAGGATTACGAGCTAATGTATCTTTAGACTTTTTTCTCTATGATGGCTGTGGCTGAGATTTGTGCAGTTGGTTTCATTTTCGTTGGTGTTGGATTTCTGATGCCGAAGATTTTTGTTTTTTCAGGTTTCTTATCTGATTCTTTTGTAGATCAATTTGATGTCTCCCTCTCGAGGTGCTTGAAAATTAACATCTGTACCCATTTTGTAAACCATCCCTATGTATGATTGCGAAGAAAGAGGAGAGGATATAGAATGAAATTTTGTTCATAACATTATATTAGTATTGCTTTAAAAGTGAGAATTCCATGGTAATTAAGCCTAATACTTGAATTAGGCTCAGTGTGGTGGAACTTAGTGGTTAAATTGTGCTCAATTTCTGCTCAATTTCCTTACATATGCTCGGTTTGTTAGTAGCATTTGTATGGATAATTTGTTTTGACTGATGGATATCTTGGTGCAGTTGCTAAAAGCCATGATCTTCACCTGTTTTGTTTTTTTTTAAAAAATGTTGTTGATGCGCCTGATTATTGTTTCATGCTTTATTTGCTTCTTTGCTCTTCATATGACTTGCATCATAAGTGTTTGCTTTGACACTACCCTATCCGTCAGTGAGAAATAGAAAAGGAATTTCACCTACTTGGTGAAGGGAAAATAAAGTGGAAAATTTTCGGTTTGTGCTGTTGTATGGAGAAATTCTTTTTGTTTTGTGCTGTTCTTTTGCGATATGAAGGTAATGCTTTGGCACAGGTAGTTGAAGACTTGAAGTTGCAAGTTGTATGTTTATGCAATTGTCATTGTGCAATATTGTGACAAAGACCCAATAGTAGTTACAAACTGATTTTGATTATGGTAAACTAAATGAGCTGCTTACTTGTGCACTTGTCCTGTATTGATATTATTTTATTCCTTTGCAGGTCACCATCTTGAGTCACTAACATGGTGGATGGATCACAGCATCCGTCAATATTTCAGAAGATACAGGGGCAGTCTGACCTCATTTCTAGGCTCTCCCCCAACTTGCATGCCAGGAATTATGGTGGGAGTGATGCGTATGTAAATGGTGGTTTGCAGAGCTCTCTGACATGCCAGGGTGCTGGCCTGGCACATGTCTCACCTTTGTCTACTGTGTTTGTACATGCTCCTTCAGAGAAAGGTGCCAAAGGGTTTTTTATAGATTTTCTCATGGGAGGAGTTTCAGCTGCTGTTTCCAAGACTGCAGCAGCTCCAATTGAACGTGTTAAACTATTAATTCAAAATCAAGATGAGATGATCAAGGCTGGTCGATTAAGCGAACCATACAAGGGAATTTCTGACTGCTTTGCTCGAACCATTAAGGATGAAGGTGTCCTTGCTCTTTGGAGAGGAAACACTGCTAACGTTATCAGATACTTTCCCACCCAGGTCAATTTCCTTTCTTGTTGTTGGCCTCTTGTTCTTCCATTTCTTTATCTTTCTTTTGGTATCTGTTTGGTGGAAATGTTTTTTTTTTTTGTATAATTATGTTGTTTTGCTTTCATGCTCTTCACCGGTAATGCTTATATCTTTAAACTGTTTGTGTACCAGGCCTTGAACTTTGCTTTTAAGGACTACTTCAAGAGTCTCTTCAACTTCAAAAAAGACAGAGATGGATACTGGAAGTGGTTTGCTGGTAACTTGGCATCAGGTGGTGCCGCTGGTGCTTCATCTCTTCTATTTGTCTACTCACTGGACTATGCCCGAACACGTTTGGCCAATGATTCAAAGGCTGCGAAAAAGGGTGGTGAGAGGCAGTTTAATGGTTTGGTCGATGTTTACAGGAAAACTCTCAAATCTGATGGTGTTGCTGGGCTTTACCGTGGATTCAACATCTCATGTATTGGAATTATAGTTTACCGCGGGCTCTATTTTGGAATGTATGATTCTCTGAAACCTGTGGTTCTTGTTGGTGGGTTGCAGGTATGTGAAACTTTCGAAATTGCACTCTGGTTCTTGTGTTTGTTGGGTTCACTATACGCATCACATCTCGTATTCTCTCCTCTCTTGATGGATTATGTGTTAAATGCATCTCGTTTGTGTATTTATATGTGGTCTCCTAAATATTCTAGTTCCTTGCTGGACTATGTTGTTTCCCAATGCTTTAAAGGATGTTGTTTATGAATTGTTGGTAGGCATGTTTAATGTTCACACTGCCCATGTTTGGTGTTTACAGGATAGTTTTCTTGCTAGCTTCTTGCTGGGATGGGCAATCACCATTGGTGCCGGATTGGCTTCTTACCCTATTGATACCGTACGTAGAAGGATGATGATGACATCCGGAGAAGCCGTCAAATATAAGAGCTCTTTGGATGCATTCAAGCAGATTGTCAAGAATGAGGGTCCTAAATCACTCTTCAAGGGTGCCGGTGCAAACATCTTGCGTGCTGTTGCAGGTGCCGGAGTGCTTGCTGGTTATGACAAATTGCAGGTCATTGTGTTGGGCAAGAAATATGGATCCGGCGGTGGTTAATTTGTGACAATGACGACAATGAATAGCGATGATGATTGCGTTCCTTCTCTCTCTTCAAGAGTTGAATAAAATTTTGGAAGAACAATATTTTAGGTATATGATATTAGAAATTTTATAGTTATGAAGACATTACTTGAATTTTGAATGTTTGCTTTCTCTTTAAGTGTAGTTTTGTCTCTCTCATTTGGTGAGAATAATTAAAGTGTTATGCCCATATCGATGCTTGCTTGGCATTGTACTGAATGTTTTCTACATATTGCAATTATCTTTCTTTTCTCCTCTGCCTATTTATTATATGTTTCGGATCATGCTGTGGAGAATAGGTATTGTAACTTACTTGTAAATTGGTCTCTAGGATGGAGTGGAAATTTACCTTCTTCACCCTCGCCATCCATCCATCCCATTTGGGTGTCGAAATCCACCCCACTATCGCTTTGCAAGAGTGAAGCGATTGAGACAAAACTAAGGAACTTCTGGATTGTTTTCTTCCTTGGGACAAACCCGACTTCCCTCTTGCCTATTTGAAAGCCTCTATATATAGATATCATGCTTAGTCTTTGAAGTTTTTTCCATATCAATCATTCTGGCATGGAGATATTCTCCCTAGCTCTTTATCTCTATCAGTTATCATTATCTTAGGATTAATAAGGTTGTTATCGTTATCTTAGGATTAGTATCTATGTTATCTTAAGAACCCGTATTGGTTATGGTAAGTGGTTCATGTAGGTTCTACATGTAGGCTCCATAGATCCAATGATAATTTTGAAAAGTAAAAGGATGAGAGAAGGACAATGAGAGAAAATGAATCATTAGCAAGAGGGAATGTCATTGAAGTATTTTATCATACACTTTAGGTATTATTGGTGACTCTTACCTCAAGTGGAGAACTATCAATATCATTTTCGCATTTCATTTCTACTATCAACCGTAGCAAGTCAATCCTATCAATCCGCCTGCCACTCGCCTTGTCCATCACGCCGCTTCCCTTCTCCATCCTGGAACTAGCTTGGTTCTCATATCGAATTTTTCAAAGTTCGATCTACTTTTCTTTGTTAGTCCTATGTGCCTGTCCACTATCCTTTTTGTCCTCTGCTCTTTTGCCTGCTGCTTACATGTTTGCACGTGGATCTCACTCACTCACATGTGAAAGATGCACTGATCAATGCCCCTGATTCGTCTGACATTGCTATTTACTGGTCTTTAGTTGTATTTCAATTTTTCCTTTGTATTTTTATTGTGCTTATTTTTTGTGGGTTTTTGTCTCCCTATTCTATTTGTTTGATCTAGTCAAAAAAGCTTTTTTGTGTTGTCCTCCGTACACCTAGTTGGCGCTTTTTGCCATTGTCTTCAATCCAACCTCCTTTAATTTGAGGTTCGTGTCCCTTCTTGTGTATCGTTGTACCGCTTTTTCTAGCGGTCAATTTACTTAACATTTGTTCCAAGAATAACATAGGTTTTTTTTTTTTTTTTTTGACATGTCCGCACAAGAGGGGAAGAGGGATTCAAATTAATGACTTCTACTTTATTAGGCATGATCTTAGTCAATTAAACTATCTTTTAAGGACAAGAATGCATAGAGTTGTATCATTCATTTGATACTCTCTTTTAATTTCTGCTAACTTGCACTTAGTATTGGATTGCTCGGCCCTTTTTCTGTGTTGTTCTCATGACTTTCGCCCCTTTTTTGGTCCCCTGAAAAAGAAAAAAGAAAAAAGAAAAAAAAGGTTTTCTTCCTTGAGGCGTTTAATTGGGCTCTTCTAGGTCTAGAATAACCTTCGTTTCAACTATTTGATGGGCCTAGGCCCTAGATTTTTGACTTTCTACAACGTCTGTCGTTAATGATGGCAAACTGGTTTTAATGGGTTGATAGAAAAATAAAAAATGACGAATTTAAACTTCATTTATTTCGATGTAAAGCATTTTCTAACAAATCAATATTTTCAATTGTACATAATTTTTGTGAAAACTACTAATTTTCTGGTACTTGGTTGACACTTCAAAAGTAGTCATGAAAACGTTTTCTGTTGTTTGGTCCTTACTAAAAATCAATAATATTTTTAGATAATTTATATAATTAATCATTTTTATGCACAGAGAGAAACTAGAAGATTAATTTATTGATGGGATAGATTGGATTTTTATAAAAGTTAAAAAAAAAAAAACATGTATAATTTTTTAAGGACAAAGATTTGGTGTTTTTCTAATTTGTTTAAACACAACTTTAGCCTAACATTTTTTTTTTTGTTATTTTTTTTTTAAAAAAAATTGAAGTAATAACATTTTATGTGGTCTTTTTTTTTTTTTATTTAGTATTTTTTTTATGAAAAAAATAGTCATTTTTAAAAAATTGTTTTGGTTCTGGAATTCACTAATTAACTTTTTTGCTTTTAGGGTTACGGCTTACCTAAACACACTCTCTTCAATTTCCAGAGACACGAAGAAAGACGATGTCAGACTATCTTCCAAACGAGGTGATCGTCGAAATCCTCGCAAGATTGCCAGTGAAGTCGCTCATCAGATTCAGGTGCGTTTCCAAGACATGGTGCTCTCTCATCTCCAGCCCGCAATTCATCGCCACCCACCTCAGTTGCGCTCTTTCCAATCCCCAACACCCACCCTACCTTCTCTTCCAACATTTCGACTACCAGCTCAAGAAAGACAGATTCACTCTCCATTCTTCCGATGACCCATTCCCTCGCAACCATTTCACCAAACACCTGGACTACACCTCCCCTGACATACATATCCTCTTGCTTTCTCTCGATCAAGAAATAAAAGAGAAAGGGGGTTTCTTCGCATATCCATCAGATTTCATGGAATTGCGTTGTTTGCATGAGAGGGTGTATCATTGGTTGTCTGTAGTTGGATCATCCAATGGCCTACTTTGTCTCGAGGATCAAGGTGGGTCATATTTTCTCTGGAACCCTTCAATTCAAAAAGCCATATCAGTTCCGAGGCCTAATACGACTAAATGGAGAATTGAAAGTACGTCTATTGACTATATTGTTAAGCATGGCTTTGGGTATGACCCCAAGACCGATGATTACAAATTGGTGAGACTTATGTATCTTGAAGGCACTACTAGTATTCGTTTCAACCCACCTCTAGTCGAGATTTATACGCTTCGAACCGGCGCATGGCGAGATTTTGTCAAGGCCACCCCCCATCCCTATGTCATCAAGACCTGGACCACCTCAGTTTTCTTGAATGGAGCGGTACACTGGGCAGCACACACACTGCGAGACCAGGGCGTGTTTCGCAATTTGATCGTGTCGTTTGATATGGAGGATGAGGCCTTTCGTGAAGTCGCTATGCCTAAGAGTTTGCAAGGAGTGAAATCCTTGAACGTTACGCCGGCGGTAGTTGATGGGTTGCTTGCGCTTGTCCCTTTAAATATATGTGGCGACGAGGACGACTTTCACTCCGTTTGGGTGATGAAAGAGTATGGAGTAGCGGAATCTTGGACGAAGCTGTTCGATATTGAAAGTTTGCGGACGGTGATAGGATTTACGAAGAATGGTGAAGTTTTGCTGGTCAAGGATGAAAAATTGTATTCTTACGAACCTAGTAGCCAACAATATTTAGATCTTCACATTTGTAACGAAATAGATTCAGAATCGATTTTTTTGGAGACCTACGTGGAGAGCCTTGTGCTACTGAATATAGCAGATGGAGTTCTGGAATACTAGGCAACTCAGTCTGGTGCTATTAAGCACAAGGTTAAAGGAGAGGTAGATAGATGATACATGACAAGCCTTTAGAAGTTGTGTTGTCATATGGCTGTGGAGATTATGCTGAAAATACTTTTATTTCTTTCCCATGCTAATTTATGCTAATTTGTACAAAGTTTTTTTTTGGTTCTGAGCTCTGTTGTGTTTGGGGTGGATGGATTTTTATTAATTCTGCTGGGTCTGTTGAGCATGATTTGAATAAAATCCAAGTTTTGANTACTGAATATAGCAGATGGAGTTCTGGAATACTAGGCAACTCAGTCTGGTGCTATTAAGCACAAGGTTAAAGGAGAGGTAGATAGATGATACATGACAAGCCTTTAGAAGTTGTGTTGTCATATGGCTGTGGAGATTATGCTGAAAATACTTTTATTTCTTTCCCATGCTAATTTATGCTAATTTGTACAAAGTTTTTTTTTTTTTTTTTGGTTCTGAGCTCTGTTGTGTTTGGGGTGGATGGATTTTTATTAATTCTGCTGGATCTGTTGAGCATGATTTGAATAAAATCCAAGTTTTGAATGGTAGATAATCATGCTACAAAGAAAAAAGTCATATTTTTGTTCCTCATTTAAGGTCAAGTATCCTGGATGTTTTAATGACTATTGTTGGTTGCTTAAGTATCCTGGTTAATTCCGAATCCATGAACACGTTTTTGAAGCTTTATATCTCTCTTTCCCACTGAGTTTCCTTATTTAAGGACATCCTCAGGCATCCTGTTATTCACTGCCTTTAATTTGAGTTCTTGTCACCATATGAAAGTGATTTTGGTTACTTGTTTTCTGCTGTCATTTATATTAAATACTGCTAGTTCATAATTCAAGTGCATCTGCCTTGCTTCCCCCAGGCAGATAGAGAAGGATATATTTTCATTATCATTCCAAAACCAGCAGATTGGTTTAAAGTCGAGAGATCATTGCTGGGCCCTGAAGGGTATAAGAAACTCAGACAACATCAAATCATTGGAATGTGCTTACTTCTGCGCCTTTAGGGTAAAAAAACAAACGGAGAGAAGCATCTGTGTCTCCCCCATGGAAGTGCTTGCATTTTTGTGATGAAGATAATTCATGGAAGATCCAGCTTGTATGCTATAGTTAAAATTACAACATACATGTTGATAAAAAATTGAATGATGGGGATTTAATTAAAGTAATCGAAGAGTTCAAATCTGTCATAATAAATATCAATTTTCTCTTCCATCCATCACTTCATCTATTTATTGGTATTTATTATGATAAATCTAAATCCTTCAATTACTTTAATTATTTATCATGATAAATCTATACCATTCAATTTATAACAGCACATATGTTATAGTTTTAAATACAGCATACAAGCCAGATCCTTCAAATATTTGTCTATCAACAACAAACTGTGAATGGATGTTAGTTAGGATGCGAAACTAGGTATTCCTAGTTAAACCACTTTTATCGCTGAAGCCTTGATTTCATTGTTATTATGTGAGATATGTAATGCTAGTTTTACTTGTTTGCAGTTCCTCATTCAGAATGCTTATTGTTGTAATGTTCTCCAGTCTCCTCCTGGTTCAGGACAAACAAGCATGAAAAGGTAACTTATTGATTAGATACTACAGTAAGTTGTTGCTTGGACAGAGATGTTGTTGCTTTTTTTTTTTTCTCTTTTTTTTTTTGGTGGGGGTGGGGGAGAGGGAAAGGGGGAAGAGTTTGTGTCAAACTCAATTGGTGGTGTTGTCAGACTCTTAAAGTCTTAGATGTTAACTATGCTATATGCGTGTAGATATCATTCTGAAAGTACATTTATTTCTTTCTAATGCCTTTTTTGGTTCTTTGCTCTATTGTGTCTTCACAAATTTTAACAGAACCTGCCTCAGGACTGTTGAACATAATTTGCATAAATCTGAGTTTTGAATAGTAGGTAATCATGCTACATAAAGGATTAAAAAAAAAAAAAAAAACTAATTAATGATTATTTGTTGCTCATTTGTGTTCTCTTGAGTGTCGTAGTCTGCAATGGAGAATTAAAACCTTAAATTGTTATGGAACTTTGGAAGAAAAATTAATTTGATCTCAAGTTTCGTCATGTGTGCCTATCCTTTGACCACAATGTCGTTGTACTTCCATCTAATGGTTGATGCTGCCAATTGTTTGTTTTTGAGTATAGGTAAAGTTGGAGGGGCAAAAATGAAATAGCTTGTGTGTGTGTGTATTGGGGGGATGTTTGGGTTTGAAGGAAAGGTTATATTCATCGCAGCCACCTGAGAGATTTAGTCTAATTCTTCAGTATGTTTTATGTTTTTTTTTTTAAATACCCTAGTTATCTTGTGTCAATCCAAGTTTTGATGGTAGGTAATGAAAGGGGGAAAGAAAACTGGGCAAGGAGAGGTTCTTAAAGAGTGAAATGAGCCATTTATAGCTTTGTCTTTTTCCTTCAGCAGTACTTAGTGCCCTATAGATTGGGTTTTTTCACATTCTGCCACTATTAATAAAAAAAAAAAGGTCATTTGAAGAAAAATACCTTTTTTATTCCAGAGACCCACTCCATGAGAACTTGAAATAGCTCCGGTGTGCCAACCTCCCCAAACCGACCCATACTTGGCTACCAAAACCGACCTCCACCACGCCCCCTCCTCATGAGTAAAAGGCCAAAGCCACTTGCCCAAAAGAGCTTGATTGAACCTCCTCAAATTCCGAATCCCTAACCCATCCTCATCAATGGGAGAACACACTTTTGCCCATTCAACCAGGTGAAATTTGGCCTCATCATTCCCAAAGGAAGTCCCGTTGGATCTTTTCAATACGCTTAGCCACATGAGCCGGAATAGGAAATAAAGACAACATATAAGTAGGCAAATTTGAAAGAGTACTTTTGATCAAGGTAACCTTAGCCCCTTTGGAAAAATACAACCTTTTCCAAGGAGCCAACCGCCGTGCCATCAAATCCTTCAAATCCGCCCACATAGCTTTAAGCTTGAAAGAAGCCCATAGAGGAAGGCCCAAATACGTCAACGGCAGATCACCTATGCCACAACCCAACATACCAGCTAACTGATCCACCTCTCCTCGCAAATCAACCGGAATCAAAGCAGATTTCGACAAATTTACGTTAAGCCCAGCAACCGCTTCAAAGCAAACAAGAAGAGCCCCTACGTGCCTGATTTGACTTTTATTTGCCCTACAAAAAACCAAGGTGTCATCTGCAAATAAAAGGTGAGAGACATTAACTCGATTCTACTCGCTCGAACCCACTGTGAAACCCGAAATTAGCCCCCTCGATATAAAAGCACCAAGCATCCTGCTAAACGCCTCCATCACGGGTGGCCGATGGAGGAGTGCGGTTGTTTGGAAAATGGTTCCCTTGTGTATTATGTGGTGCATTTGGAGGGAGCGTAGTGATAGGTGTTTTGAGGACAAGTTGAGGTCTATTGAGGAGTTGCTCCATTTGTTCTTTCGTACTCTCTTCACTTGGACTGCGGGGTGGCTAGCTCCTCATGTGATTAGTTTTTCTGATTTTCTTTATTTGTTCTCCCTTTCCCCCTAACCCCTTTGTATACTTCCAGTGTACCAAGGGTTGCGCCCCTCTGCGCTTTCTTAATGCTATTGACTTTTCAAAAAAAAAAAAAAAAAATTTATGTCGGGGAACCTTTCTAATGCAGGGTCCTTCGGACCCACCTTTACAAAGTAAACCATGGTCACATGCACTGCACCCTCGAAAGTTTTCCTACACAGCACTAGTTAAATCGCTGGCTTTTCACCAGAAGGTGTGGTTCCAAGAGATTATTTGCACTCATGAGGTGTTGAACCTTTTTTTTAATATATATGTATACCAAATAAAAAAAGGACCATATAGGATGTTATTACATAATAATAATAATTTTTTTTTAAATGACTGCATAAGAAAAAAAGTTGAGCCAAAGTTGAATTTCTATCATTACTCGTTTATATACATACATACATATATATATATATATTTTTTAAGGAATAGCCGCCTACTGGATTTTTGTGAAAAAATACTCACACTTTGGTGCTAAAATGAGAAGGGGGGGGGGGGGGATGATGGCGTATACTTTTGAGGGACAAGGATCCTCTCCAGTCCAAAATGGACCGGAGAGCATCCAGTTGATGGCTAGGATCTCTATTTAGAGATCCTAAGGCCATCAACCCGTCACGTGGCGCATTAATTTTTATTATTATTATTTTACTTTTAAAAATTTAAAAAAAATTAAAAATTAAAAACAAATATATATATATATATATATAAAAAGAAGGGTGGCTAGCCACCCCATCTTGGCTACAGCGAGTGGCCAGCCACCACATTTTAGGACATGGGGGTGGCTTCAGCCACCCCAACCGGCCGTTCGGCCACCCCCAAGCCAAACGGCGGCCCTTGGGGGTGGTCCGGCCACCCCAGGCCAAACGGTGGCCCTTGGGGGTGGTCCGGCCACCCCCAAGGGCCAAATCAAACAAAAACAAAAACTATATTTTTTATTATTTTATTTTATATTTATTTTTAAAAAGTAAATTATTATTTTAAAGTGGGCTACATGTCAGGTTGAGCCTAGCCATTAACCGGCTCCCCTCCGGTCCATTTTGGACCGAAGAGGAGCCGGATCCGCTTTTGAGAGGCATAATCCATTTTTTGCCCTAAACATCTTATTTTTAATTGACTTTGCAAATAATTTTCATTCACTACTTTTTTAACTGTCTACACCAAAAATTGAAAAATGCAATATATATATTCTCAATAAAATCTCTTAAGACAAATAATTTATTTAATATTCTAACACTCTTAGAGTTTGAATTTAAAAATTTTGCTCTCAGATCATATTAAACTATTACTTATCTAAAAAATTAAATGAATAAAAAATGATCAATTAATTTCAAATCTCAAAAATATATTACCACCCTACCTTGGGTTTTTAACGATAATAAATAATGTACAGAGTTGTCCTTTAAACTGGATTGAAACATATATATATTTTCAATCCAATCTATTAAACTGACATATGTTCAGAATACACATAATTCTTATATGCATTATAACATTCCATACTAAAATACATGTGAAAATTATATATATATTTTGAACACATCGGTTTAATAGTGTGGGATTAAAGGAATTTTCTCCAACCCAACTTAAAAGAAAACTTTGTAGGTAAATAATAAGTTAACCTATATTTTCCAATCTATTTCTCTTTCCTTTCCTCCTTTTATTCTTATCCAGTTATCCCCTCTCTCTCTCTCTTTGCAAAAGCTGGTAATATCTTCCAACACCTATATACATTGTTATGCAATATAAATAATATTCAGAATTTCAATATTGGAGGGCAATGTGATGATAATTAATCAATTCATGTATGTGCCAACAGACAAAATGTTCAGAAAGTGGAAGCTGTGCTTTTCAAATATGAACGTCTGAAGCTAATCCCATGTAATCTGAGGATCACCCTTACATCCTTTAACACAACACTTGTCTATCAGTCAATCTCTTCAATTCCAAGAAATCCCCTCTCTATGGCTGCACAAGCTGTCTTTCTCCACTCCCACTTCAAACAACTAAGAAAACTACATGGAAGGAGGCAGGTCTCTTTCCTTTCCTCCTTTTATTCTTATCCAGTTATCCTCTCTTTCTCTCTTTGCAAAAGCTGGTAATATCTTCCAACACCTATATACATTGTTATGCAATATAAATAATATTCAAAATTTCAAGATTGGAGGGCAATGTGATGATAATTAATCATTTCATGTATGTTCCAACAGATAAAATGTTCAGAAAGTGGAAGCTGTGCCTTCCAAATATGAACATCTGAAGCTAATCCCAAGTAATCTGAGGATCACCCTTACACCCTTTAACACAACACTTGTCTATCAGTCAATCCCTTCAATCCCAAGAAATCCCCTCATTTTTCTGTGGCTGCTCAAGCTGTCTTTCTCCACTCCCACTTCAAACAACTAAGAAAACTACATGGAAGGAGGCAGGTCTCTTTCCTTTCCTCCTTTTATTCTTATCCAGTTATCCTCTCTCTCTCTCTCTTTGCAAAAGCTGGTAATATCTTCCAACACCTATATACATTGTTATGCAATATAAATAATATTCAGAATATCAAGATTGGAGGGCAATGTGATGATAATTAATCATTTCATGTATGTGCCAACAGACAAAATGTTCAGAAAGTGGAAGCTGTGCCTTTCAAATATGAACATCTGAAGCTAATCCCATGTAATCTGAGGATCACCCGTACACCCTTTAACACAACACTTGTCTATCAGTCAATCCCTTCAATCCCAAGAAATCCCCTCATTTCTCTGTGGCTGCTCAAGCTGTCTTTCTCCACTCCCACTTCAAACAACTAAGAAAACTACATGGAAGGAGGCAGGTCCTTATCATGCGCATCCTCCACAACACCATTTGTCTGCTACTCATCTCTAGACTTTCTTAACAAACAACACCACAATATATGACAGTTTAGATTTGTTCTTTGCCTTCGTAGCGGTTAACTGTCGCTGTAATGGGTCGTCATTTTTGAAAAAATTCAAACAACTTGTCCATGATTATGCAGAAGAATTGAGCATTTCAGTTGAAAGGGAAAGAGCTCCTTACTTATAACAAACGAACTTCACTACCATAAACCCACAACAGCAAATGGCTTCATCTATGGTTTCTTCTTTCTTCTTCACCTGTGCCTTAGTCCTTTTACTCCTGCACATGCCTTTCTCATTCAACAATCTGGCACTGGCTGCAAAACACAGCAGCTTTGCTGCTCATCACTACCACCACCGCCACCGCAGCCACTCCTCCGCATCGAACTCAAGACTCCGCCAAGCCTATGTTGCCTTCCAGGCGTGGAAACGCGTAATCTACTCTGACCCGAGAAACTTCACCACCAACTGGGTTGGTCCTTCTGTATGCAACTACTCAGGTGTGTTCTGTACAGAAGCTCTTGATGACCCCAAAATCACTGTTGTTGCTGGCGTTGACCTCAACCACGCCGACATAGCCGGGTTCCTCCCGAAGGAATTAGGCCTCCTCACTGACCTTGCACTTATCCATCTAAACAGCAACCGCTTCTGTGGCATCATTCCTGAAACTCTAGCCAATCTTACACTTCTCTATGAGCTTGATCTCAGTAACAACAGATTTGTAGGCCCTTTTCCTACAGTTGTGCTCTCTCTTCCCACTCTAAACTATCTTGATATCCGCTACAACGAATTCGAAGGGCCATTGCCTCCTGAACTTTTCAGCAAAAAACTCGATGCGATCTTCGTTAACAGCAACCGCTTCACTAAAATGATTCCGACAAATTTAGGATCGAGCACAGCCTCCGTGGTGGTGTTTGCTAACAACAAGTTTGGAGGCTGCATTCCAAAGTTCGCAAATACTTTAGAAGAACTGGTGTTAATCAACAACAGTTTGACAGGGTGTTTGCCACAAGAGCTAGGATTTCTCTACAAATTGAGGGTGTTGGATTTGAGCTCGAACAATCTAATTGGTCCCATACCCTATAGTTTAGCCGGTTTATCCCACTTGGAGCAACTAAATCTTGGACATAATATGCTGAGTGGGATTGTCTCAGATGGAGTGTGCCTTTTGCCAAGCTTGGCAAATTTCACATTCTCTTATAACTTTTTCTGTGAGGAGGAGGGGATATGCCAGAATTTGACATCAAGACGAGGGTTTACGTTTGATGATCGTCGAAATTGTTTGCCGGATAAACCGTTTCAGAGGAGCAAAAAGGAATGCAGTGCTGTGCTTGAACGTCCTGTAGATTGCTTCTGCTGTACCAGTGGTGGCGGTGCTGGACCTGCTTTTGCTCCCGCTGCAATGCCACCAGCAGCAGTAGCAGTGCCTGTGTCCACACCTTCTATCGCTCCAAGTTACACATAGACAACCACACAATTGGTAATTAATTTCAAAAGCAAATAAAGTCCAAACTTGGGATAGCAAATGAGCTTGTAATTACTGTGTGAAGCTTGTAAATTAGAAGAAATATCCATCTCCCTTATCTAGAAAAACCATGTAAATATAAGTTTCAAGGAATTGGAAGTGGCTTCTTAGAATGGCTGCTAGATTTGATCATTGCAAATAAAAAAATGTTTTTTTACAGCTATCCAGCTCAGGCATGTAGCAGCTAGCAGGTTGTATTCTTTTTTTCTATTAGAAAATACACTTTACTTCCTAAACTATCCACCCATTTTCATTTGCACTTTTAACTCCAATGTGTAAAAAGTGACACTTTACCCCCCAAGTATCTAATATTGACACTTGACCCCATAAAGTGCACTTTACCCCATTGAAGTATTTTGAATTGACACTTTACCCTCCCAAAATAACTAAGTTTTAGAGAGGTAAAATGTCAACTCAAAATACTTCAGAGGGATAAAGTGTACTTCATGGGAGTCAAATGTCAATGTCATATACTTTAGGAGGGTAAAATGTCACTTTTTAAATATTAGGGTTAAAAGTACAAATTAGTGGATAGTTCAGGGGGGTAAAGTGTATTTTCTCCTTTTTTTTTTTCTAAGCAAATGAAATAAGGGCTACAAGGGATCTTGCAGGTGTATTCAATAGTTTTCCTTCTTAGATAGCCTCACGAAAGACTTGGATGAGTTCGACTTGGATAAGTTGGCCTCTGTTTCTAAAATACAAAAGGTGCACACCAAGTTTTTTTGGTGGGTTTTAAATCTTTTTCCCTTGATTTACAAATCCATGCTTTTTTCCCTTATGATAAAATAACTCGAGAAAATTTGAAGCAAAAAGAGAAAGAGAAAAAGAGAAACATTTTTTGGACACACTAAGTTTTAGGAAATTCTTCCATCAGCTTATTAAATTGACATCAATTAGAACAAGTAATTTGCACCTGCATTTTAAAAATGTATGTGAAATATTTGAAGGACAAATGTTACAAATTACACGCTCTAAAAATATATATCAGCTAATAAATTAGGTTAGAAGACATTTTTCTCGACCCAGTTTGAAAGAAAATTTTACCTTCCATTCTATTCCCTTCCTTTTCCGAGAAAACCATGGACTAGACTAATAGTAATAGATAGTCACTACATAGGCTCGCAAGACAAATGAGGCTCTCCAGGAACCTTCGAATTTGGCGTAAGTGCTATAATTTTTTCAACTAGTCAAAATTTAATTCTAATTTTTTTTTTTTTTTTTTTTTAAGAAAGAGCGAAATCACATAGGTAAGACAAATAAAGCTCTCCAGGAACCTTCAAATTTGACTTGGGTGCTATTTTTTCACGGTAAAAAATTAATTCTAATTTTTTTGGGGTAATTATTATTTCCTTTCATGAACTACCACGCGATTACTATTTTCCCCCATGAACTACCAACTTTACATTGCACCCCCCATAAACTACCATTTCGTTACCAAAACCCTCATTCCGTTAGTCAAGGCTGTTAAGTCGAACGGTCAACTGTATTGTTCACGATACTATTCACAGGTACTGTTCACCAACTTAACGACTTTGACTGACGGAAGGAGAGTTTTGGCAACAAAATGGTAGTTCATGGAGGGTGTAATGTAAAATTGATGGGGAGAAATAATAATCGCATGGTAGTTCATAGGAGAAAATGATAATTTCTCCTTTCTTTTTTTTTTTTTTTTTGGAGAAAGAGCGAAATCTTATCTTTTGAGATGATTTCCTTTCCATCATTCCTCTCACCACGTTGAAGAAAGACAAACACGCAGCTCTAAGTAAAACACATTTCTTGAATTGACAGCATCAAATCAAATGCCATTTGTTTTGCACCAAACTAGACTATTGAATTGAAAAGAGGATTTACAACTATAAAATTGCTAAATGTACTCAAATATACAATATACATTACAAACAATACAAGAATCATTGGCTACAGACTGCTACAGCATCTGTGACAGTTTGTGACTGATTGATTATGTTGTATTTCACCCTTCTGAAGGTGAACTCAAGGTAAAGAGGCAGTTCTATTCCCAACCTGAGAAAAGGAAAAAAGAAAAAAAAAAAAACACACACACACACAATGAACATGTTCAAGTCAACAATGACAAATTCTGGTGTATCATGAAAGGCCAGGAAACGAATGTGGATATAACCTTCAAGAAATGAGGAATTGCATGGACAAAGAAGATGGATTCAACATGAAGCAATGTAAGTTTAAAATAGTTAAGATAGACTTAGAAAACAAAAGAAAAAAAGTTTTGATCGTGCAAGAACCAGTGAAGAATTTCCAAAATTAATGATGCTCCTATTTGCAAAAGCACATGTGAAAATTGAATAGTAAATGCTATGTGGCAGAAAAAAGTCGTCAGAAATTCAAAAATTCAAACTGTTGCATGACATATCAAGTCACATTACCAGAATTAGTGAGTTGGGGAATGTCAGTTGGTCCTATATGATATAGACATAAAGTGAAAAGATGCTCTTATGCTGGTGGTAGTGGACGCCGGCAAGTTGGGCACTCCATCTTTATGTCCATCCACCTTTGTAAACAACCAGAATGGAAAAAATGATCGCAGGGCGTCACCTGTAAAAGATATTGTAAATTGATTTGAGTCCAGTGTTCAAAGAAAGAGCAACTAACATACCAACTAATTACAAGAAAGAATCCTGTCAGAATACCATGCAATCATTAGATCGCTGTGTAATATCGATGGCAGTCATGCAAATGACACAATCTGTAGCATGATTTGCGACTTGATCAAACCTTCTATAGTAGCTATATTTTTCAGGAAGAATCTGCAAACCATCATACCAAAAGTGAGATTTCCATATAAGCACTCATAGCAAGTTTAGCTAAAAGTAACGTGCTAAATACACCTCTGCTAAGAAATCTAGTTGCAATTTGTACACCGCAACATCAAAATTATTATTTAAATAGGTATTAAACGTTTCATGCAATTGCAATCCTTCTCCACATGAACTGGAGCCTATTAAATGAAGAAGCGTTAACTAATTCAATAATCTTGTTGAGTTGAACTACTTAGAACCAGGGGAGCCAAGCCCAAAAACATGGGAAGTCCAGACAATTTTTAATGCTTCAGATGTACAATATCACGATTCCAATTGGAAAATAAATCAATTAACAGGTTATTGCAAGTAGTACTCAGGAGTAGATGCACAATAATACAACTCCTTGCTTAGCTAGTTCCACATAATTCTTTTACTTAAGAGTAATCATCGTATCTTCAAGACAGAGCAAGTCGATGGTGTGTAGTTTAGAGGATATGGGTTTGCTATGCATGCCTATGCCATCAATTACCAAAAGAATAAAGATAACGAACAAGATTTTGAGAGAAGACAAAAAGGAAGAGAGTTGCATCCAACCTGACGAGGAATGAACCAACGAGATCCAAGGTAGTTCTGGAGAAGAAGAATTGATGCTTGGAGTCCAATAAATACAGCCAAACAAATACACCAACTCTTGTCAGGCTCAATACGCATGAAGTTGTTAGGGCAGCCAAATATATATAATGGGATTGCTAGCCGAGTGACAGTCATTCCTAAGATGTAATGAGGATGCAAAGGTTTTCTTGAATCACGAACAACATTGGTTATTATTTGAGGTACCCAAAAAGAGTACAAAAGCAGAAGAATAGGTCTCAGAAAATTATGAAACTCATACATGACCAGAATGCCTCCCAAAAGGATCCCATCTGCAGATAGGGACAACAGTTAGATCAAATTAGCAGTACAGTTTGATAAAAACAATTTCTATAGTCTAAGTATAATGCTGAAAATACATAGTTAAAGTGTAAAGAAGCCATCATATTAAACAGGGGAGGAGCAGACTGGAAATCATTGAGATTTGGAAATTTCTAAGGTTTATTGCTCCATCATTGAGACTAAATAAAAGAAGAGAAAAACCATTAATATCCTGGCATTGCACAACTAGCATGGGGAACTTGACAAATGCATGTAATTTAGAGTTCTAAAGGATTACTTTAATGCAATTGTAATAGTAATAGCTAATATCCTCTCAGCAACTTGAAAAGAGAATACCATCCAGAAGATACATTTTGAACTAACCTGCGGCTATCAAGTCATATGAAAGAACTATAAGTGAGTATTTTCAGGTGGTATTAGTCATCACTCATCACATTAGCTTAACATGATTTCATATGGCTACAAAAATGAGAATATCATCTGAAATTTTTAAATCTCCAAGTCCAAGCCAAGTGATATCTTACTTCAGGATGTGAAAGCACACTATCTTGAGATGTTTACTTGAGATACCTGAGAGATTTTTCCACATTTTCTTTTGGACTACAGCCGGTTTGTAGGTAATAAAACTCATTACAACCTTCTAAAGTCTTGCTTGGGATGTTTGTTATAGATGATACTCACGCCTAGAGGAGCAAATGTTAATGAAAAACCCAAACCTGCCTGGATAAAGTCCATGTGATAATACAATGGACTCTAGAGATATTTGTTAATAAGATAGATTAGCCAGCAAGCTTTTCCATTAAAAAGAAGGGGGGTGGAGGAGTTCCGGTATAAACAGGTTGGGTGGCAGTTCAAAATTAAAATAGGGCTCCATCATGATATAC
Organism: Carpinus fangiana; assembly: GCA_006937295.1. Lineage (NCBI taxonomy): Eukaryota > Viridiplantae > Streptophyta > Magnoliopsida > Fagales > Betulaceae > Carpinus > Carpinus fangiana. The sequence goes on along the minus strand of CM017326.1, from coordinate 5,607,457 downwards.
ACCAGTATAACATATCGCTAGGAAAAATTCTACCACATAATCTATCTTGAAACTTGAGGCTTAAGTAACACAAGTATAGTGAATGATAAGTGTTATTACACAATATTCGCATCTAATCATATTTTCAGACAAAAAGAGTTCAATCAATATAAGTTCAAGAAACAGTCATAAACTTAAAGGAGGTGAATGTGCATGGTATACATAGGATGTTGTCTGAGTGTGTAACGCCTTCAATAGATCTTGGAAATGGAAATTCCACTCACAGATAAAAGAGTGGCATTGAAAAGATAAACACAAAAGTTGCATTTCATAATACTTACAAAAACGACTATATAGAACTGAAAGCTCACGCCTCATTGTCTCCCAACCTTCTCCATTACTCATGGGCCTACTTGCCTTCCATATAGCAAGAAGATATCTCATCTCAAAAATTGAGAAGACTACGAACTTGAAAAAAGCCGCAGTTGCAAAAGCGTTAAATAAGGATTCTGTAAGCGCCAAAAAAAAGGAACCATCTCTGGTTAAGGATGAAGATGAGGTAATGAACAAACTTGAAAAGCCAAAAAGGTCATCATACAGGATGCAATAATGAACAAATGCAGAAATAGTTGTATAAATAAGGTATGTGTTATGTAAACAAAATGAATTACATACTCCTATATACAAGTTATAAAAAAGACACCAGCACAGGTATGTCCATTTCACACCAAAGTGCTCATATTTGACTGACATTCCAGCATCATAATAAATTTCCAAACAAAAAGAAATGCTAGAACGCCACTTTCCTTGTTGTGAAGCAAACATACATTTAAATAGCACATCATTGATGCAGACAACTTGGATCGTCCAAACCCAGATCTGGCACTATTATTTTCACCCAAATTCAATTCAACCACCAGTCAAACCAGACCAGGCAGATTGTGTTCCATATAAAATACTAAGCTCCGTAGGATGACTTTCAACCAGCTGATTCACGAAGTTAAGCTGAATTATATGTATAAATATGGTAAAAATCATGAAAATTTACCATATTTTCACTTAAAAAAATTGTCTTTTTTGGTAAGTTTTTGTTTGACTAAGGGGAACCCTTCAACTGGAGTGGGGATTACAGTTTTTCACTAATGCCATCACCATATAGTCAAAGGGTGTATTAAAACTTATTGCTCTATGTAGTGGTGTGCAAATGCTAGTGTGCCATCACCATCATTTATAAAATACATGCAACAGCCAAGTGTGGCTTACATGTCAGCGCCTCATCTTATCAGTTCTTACAAAATGATATGCCTAATTATTATATTTAAATGATATCATTCTAGTCTAGCACTGGATGCAAATTGTAAATGGACAGAGCACGTCAGTGGTCTAAAGGTGTCAACTATCTCAGCTGGTAAACGCTCAAGGTGTCGCACTGAATACCTAGGATCAAATCCCACCTTCATCAAGTTGGGGGTTTAATGGCCAGTATTGGCCACCACCTCTGTTTGGGGGGTCATGACTACCATGATCTCTATCCCGAGGGGGGTGGCCCCAGAAGCCACCCCTCTATTAGGGACAGTTTTGTAATTCCATCCCTTAAACTGGAGGTACTTTTGCGGAAGAAACGGCTCATATGCATGTGATTGGCACGTGTAATGTTTCCAAAATAACGGTGTACTGGTTTGAGTTGTAGTTTGGAGGTGTAAGCACAATTGAAGTAGTATTTTGGAGGGATGATGTATAATTTACCCAAAAAAAGAGAAAGAAAGAAAAAGAGCACTCGTGTTGAAATGTCATTGTTGAGAGAGATTTCTGTCTTTTAGAAGTCTGTAGTTCACTTTGCAAGTGACACTGTAACATGTGGAGGGTACCAAAAAAACTAAAAACTAAAAGTCAAAAGGCATTTACATTCTCCGGCTAATGGAATCCTTTAGAAATTTACGTTGCTGAAAGGTTGGGAAAATTAACAAAATAGGAAAAGTTAGTATCTCTGACCACAGTCCTATAATCATAAAAGAATTTGTTATTATTTGCAGCTACAGGTTTGTTAAAAGCGAATAGCTGATTTTACAAGTCCCCGTAATTTTAGTTATTATAATAAACTTATCAAAAATCATATGCATATACAGAAACTTCTGAAATTGTAGAACAGGGAATTATTATGCTTACCAACTAGTATACCAGCTGTCAGATGTAGAAGGCAAAGATAAGCATCCATGATTGCTTGTTGGCCAATCATTAAAATTGAAACTTTGGCAGCACCCTAACAGAGGAAAATCAGAACCATGATTACTTTTGTGAAATCACAAAGCTGAAAGAATATTGAAATACATCATATATATGGAAACTATTGCTTTTATTATCAAGTATGTTTTACACAAGTTCTTACGGATTGAGTGTTGCCATGTTCCATCTGCCGAATTAATAGAAGAACTTGAAGGAAAGAGACCTGATGAAAACAGTTAAGGAATCCACCCAAAAGAGGCAAATAACATTGTGTTGAAACTAGAGTAATGATATTTAAAGGATACAAAGGTGACCATCAAAGTATAGTTCACTGCCTTGTTATAGTAGACCCCAATGTTGACAGAAGTAGCATTTATTAGTAAGGGTGACAAGCAATCCCCATCATCATCCACTGCAGGACTTTCCATTAAACCTTCCATATGATAACGATCATGATCCCCATCTACAGGAATGTATGTAATAAATAAACAAACCAAAGAAAAGAAAAGTTTCATTTTATTTTTTAAGAACTGGTTTCCAATTATTTCTCGACCTACATCAGGTCAAAAGAGAAGGGGGAAAGCAAAAAGAAAAGAATTCATACGCTGAGAGAACTCAAGTACCATTTTGAGCGGATGAAACACGTGAAATTTGGGCCGCAATTTCAATATTACAATGTTTCTCCATTTCATAAATTGGCGCTGCAGCAAGGGAAAATAGAAAATACTACATCATAAGATCAAAAAGGACAACAGTTACAAATAGGATCAACATGGGCATAAGTTCAAAGTGAAGAAGATGAGATTACAATGTTTTCTTCTCCATATCTTATCCCGTGGAGATTCTTGGAACACCTGGGATGAGAAAACTCCAAGCTGTGTGAAGAAGTTGAAAAAGTAGAAAGTATTCAGAACCCTCATCAAAAAATATTTTCTCAAAGATGACAACCACTAGTTTTCCAAGCAATGTCACCCACCACATGATGCAAATAGTTGTCAAAGAAGAGCTTTTTGAGAACGTGCAACAAGATGAGGTGAAGATTTAAAATTCAAAATCTCAGCCTACTAACATCCTTGACGAGATCTAAAATTTCCCCTGGAATATTTAGACGTCTCTAAATCTATGATTCCTCGACAAGGATATGGCAAGGATTCAATATGATAGCAGAGGAGTGTTGTGGTCTGGAAGATGGTGCATACTTGCCACTTATGGTGTTTATGGAGGGAAATGAACAATAAGTGCTTTGAGGACTTGGAGAGGTTCTTGGAGTACATTATATCTTCTTTCTTTCATACGTTGTATCTTTGGACTGCAGCGTTTGTGTCCCCTTTGTCAATTAATTATGATGATTTTCTTGTTCGCTTTTTTCCCTTTCTAGTTAGGTGATACTCCTGGAATACTTAGGGGCGCCTTAAGCTTTTAATAAGACTGGTTATTACTTATCCAAAAAATAAAGGACAAGTTGATGCATCACTTTGTGAAAATCTAAGGTGTGATACAACAAGGACATGTCAACTAAATAATATAAAAAAGAATTTTGAAATATATGTTATAGAAGTTTTTATGTTAAAAGACGATTAACAAACACCAAAAGGCATAAAATATGTATAAATGATTCAGCCATTTTAGAAGCTATATATAAAGAAATAACAAATTATTCATATTTGGCATTCATTAAATTTAGAAACTGGAAGGTTTTAAATATAAATTATAGAATTTTTTAGGTTAAAAGACAAATAAAAAACATTTTTTTTTAAGTAATAAAAAATTTAAAGAAAGCGTATGGCTTGGCCAATATACTGGGTTGCCTTTGAAGTATTTGGGTCTTTCTTTGAGGGCTTCAAACAAGGCTAAATCAATATGGGATGGCATTGTTGAAAAATTGAATGTCATTCAGATGGTTGGAAGAGGCTTTATTAGGGTGGTAGGTTGTTGACATTGATTAAAAGCACTTTTTCCAACCTGCCTACTCATTATCTATCTTCCCCATCCCTGCAGGTGTTGCTAACCGGATTGAAAAACTTCAAAGAGATTTTTTAAGGGGTGGAATTGGTCGTGTGTTCAAATTTCCACTAGTCAGTTAGTCTAAGATTTGTTCTCCGATTTGCTTCGGTGGTTTGGAGGTTAGAAATATGGTTCAGTTAACTGAGCTCTCTTAGAAAAATGGTTATGATGTTATGCCACAAAGAGGGTGGCTTTGTGGAGATCAGTAGTGGAAACCAAATATGTTAGCCTGAGAAGAGGATGGTGTTCTAGTGAGGTTGTTGGGGCCTTCGAAGTGGGGGTGTGGAAATACATTAGGAGGGGGTGGGTGGTTTTTTTAGATTCGACAAAGTTGTGGTGAGAGATGGGTCTATGAATAGGTTTTGGCATGATATGTGGTGTGGGAATCATCCATTGAAGGCAACTCTTTTGAAATTGTTTAGTATTGCTTGCTGCAAGGAAACTTTGGTGGCGGATCATATGCAGTTTTTTAAAGGCAGTCTTCAAAGGAATATTTATTTTTCAGATCAGTACAAGATTAGGAGGTGGACTTGGTCACTTCGTTCTTTGATCTCTTGCACTCTCTTAGGTTGAGACAAGGCAGTGGGAATAAAATTTGTTGGAAGTTGGAACCCTCCTAAAAGGTGATGTTTGAGGTCAAATCACTTTACATGTGCTTTGCACTCCTGCTGGACCCCTATTTCCTCGGAAGAGGAAGAGGATTTGGAGAAATAAGGCTTCTTCAAGAGTGGTGTTCTTTGTGTAGACAACAACATTAGAAAAGATTTTAACTTTGGATAACCTGAAGCAGACGCAGGCCATAATAATGGATTGGTGTTGCATGTGCAATAGTGGGGAGACCATAGATTATCTTCTTCAAAACTGTGAAATGACTAGACAATTATGGGGTCTTCTGTCTTTTTAGTGTAGAGTGAGTCATGCATAGAAGGGTGGTGGACTAGCTGGAGAGGCCACTTGAGAAGCCATTGCATTTTAAAAGTTTGGAGGATGGCTCCTCTATGCTTCATGTGGTGCATTGGGAGAGAGCGAAACGCGATGACCTTTGAATATTGTGAGAGACCAGTGTTAGTTAAAGTTTGATATGTTCAAAACCCTTTATGCTTGGATAGCGGCTTACAATAGTCCTCGTTTTTTCTAGTTTTACAGAATTTCTGGACTTTTGTCGTAATTTTTTGCCCTATTTGGACATTTCTCTTGTATACGTCATGTGTACTTAAGTTGCATCCCTTTGTGCTTTCTATTGAGATATTCATTAAATTTAGAAATGGGAAGTTTGCCTTCACTTTCTAAAACACTAGATCATGTAGTTTACAGTTAAATCTTTTTTTCCTTAAAAATTCAACTTTGAGCCCCTCACCAAGAATTATCCACGTTGTATCCTAATTCTCTCCTTCTACACCCGAGCTGTATCCATGAAAAAAAATAATTTTATTATTTAAAAACACATATCCAATATGTATTTTTCTGCATCACAGCGTATCCACACTAGATACAAATCAGATAATGGTATGACAGCTTTGAAGTTTGAAGTATCTGTAATTCCTCATCCCAAGTCTAATCCCATCCCAATAAAGACGGCAAATGACCCAATAAATCAGATAAAAATGTTGATAAAGATTTCATGTGTGTAATGAAATAATAGCATATTCTTCTCTAGGTAATACCAACTCACACATACTGGATTGAACCTGTGAAGCATGATCTTACCCTTCACCCCTGATTTAAGATTAATCTACTGAAATAAATCCTAAATCAACTTTATACCGCTCAATCAAACCCAGACCGAGAAAAAAATTAGACATTTTTGAAACACAATGAATAACCGACTCTACAACACCCTCTACCAAAAAATTTGGTAGGACATATTACAGCAGGATATGTCTCAGCAACATCAAGAAAAACAGGGAGACCAATTGCATAATACAGACAGCTAAGGAAAAATGCATAAAAAAGACAATAAGTAGTCGTCCTAAACTAAAATACACTGTAGAATGATAATCAATTTCAAAATCATAGACGAGTAGAGTAAGAAGCATTACCAAATGATATGGATTCGATAAAAGATAATCATCTTCCTGACTCAGCTCTCCCTCTTTTCCACTGCAATATCGTAGTGTGATAAAGTTAAAAACAATTCAAATGCACAAATAACATTGAAATTGGAAATTATCATCATTTACTGTAGGAAAAAATGGATATAGCAGCAGAATAACGTGCAAGTGAATATTGTTAACAAAACAGCTAATTCTTCTAAATACAGTTCTTACTTCAAACTGACTATCATCTCATTAAGTTCCAAAAACTGTCCATAGAAGAATATGAACAATTACATTAGAACAGTGGGTAAATCCCCTATATATTCTGACTTCATATCCCTTTAAGGGCTTTGGTGTATTCTTTCTTTCTCTATCACCTTCTGTGCACATTTATTTTGTATGTCATCCAACATTTACTTGCATTTCTTGTCTTATTACCCAAATCTTCAAATGTCAAATTGAGCATATGTGTGAGGAGAAATCAATATGGTCATTCTGACGGTTTCCAAGAATTTGCTGTATTTCTCATTTTAACTGTCATTATCAACAAACAGGTTTCAAACTGCAAGCAAGTACAATCACATAAACCTGTGTCACGTCTAAGTTTGTAGGAGAGTATAAAAGATTAGCATTTTAGTACATATTTTTAAGCAACCATTAGAAAGACCTTCTCATAGAAAGAATAAATATAGAATGGAGAACAGCAAAATGTGTATATACCCATATTTACATGACATGTATTTGTTAAGAACATATACCAATATTTGTCCTACTACTCCTTTCTTTCATTATTAGTTCTATTTATTTTATTAATTAATTGCTACAATTATATGTATGTCAACAATATGGTCAATATTCTTGTACAAAGATGTTTCCAAGAGTGTTTTGCGAAAGATTCTCACTGCTTCATAGGCTCTCCAACTTTGCGACACAAAAAAAAAAAAAAAACAAAAAAAACAAAAAACAAAACAAAACCCAGAAACTAAAGATGTAGGGACAACATTTTAAGGTTAATGAAATTTACCTATTAGCTACCATTCGAAGTTGTCTAAAAGGCCATATATATACACCTTCAACCCTGATTTGAGCACCGCCAACATTGTGTTCATTGTCAAACACATCATGGAAGATAATTACCCCCTGCATCAGCACCATGAAAAGGAAAAAAAAAAAAAAAAAACTTCATTTGTAAACAAATTATCATAAATGAAAAGCAAACAGTAAAGCAATTATAGTTATTCCTATGAACTCTTTTAGGAAAAGAAAGCTAAAACTACATGTTCCATCATCTCTGATGAGGAGATAGCAAATTCAAGATTTTGGTTGTTGATCATCATACTTTAGGGTTCTGAAATATTCAGATCCAATCACACGCATACTATGGAAATGACGAATGTACCAGAAATGATTAGTAGAAAATCAATGTCCTACTACTGGCTTCAGCATCAGGAACAGATTGTGCAAGCATAAAACACCCTAGATGCGTATAATATGCACTAATTAGGAAGAAGGATGCTATTCACAAATGCTGAATTTCCTAGAATATGACCTTTTTTTCTCACACAATTCAATCTACTCACCTGAACATAATGTACACCAGTTATTTTTGTTGGTGTACTAACTAATTCAATAACTGAATTGCCAGTGGATTTCCTGAAATCTGGAAACCTGGAAGAACCATTTGCGGAGTCTAGAAACTTCCATGTCCCTGCAACTCAGATGTCCAGATTGTAGATAATCAGATCAAGATATAAGTACTCAACCATTTGGATACACTGTAATAAACTGGATGATTAAGTTCATAATGCACTCCACATGCACTCCACAAGCAAGCATTATTGATAGGTTTACATCTCAATACATGTGACCATGAGTAACATCTCCACACTTCCTGATACCAAGAAATTTTTTCAGGGTTTATTCAGGTATAGACCCTATCAAATATGGAATATTGTGCTATAGTGTCTCATGTGGACCATATGGCAGAAGAGAGATAGGCAGAATATCAAGGGAATTAACCTCCCTATCAATAGAGTCAAAATTGGGTGCCTATTGATGGCAATAGATAGCCCATCTTCTTCGTTGGATCCTTTGTATTCTTTACACTTTCAATTGTAATATTAGTGTTATTTTATTTTATTTTATTTCCAATAAACAGCCTTTTTTTTAAATTTTTTTTTATTAAGTAATGTTATATATACTGATAAAAAAAAATAAATACCAAAAGTGCAGAGGGGCACAACCTAATACACATGGAGTATACAAGAGAACGCCTACTTACAAAAAGAAAATAGAACAAGAAACTCGGAAAAACTAATCACTAAATGAGCTAAATAAGCAGTTGTCCAAGTGAAAAGGGTAAAGAAGGAAAAGGAGTTGAGCTCCTCCAAAGTCCTCTCAAGATCCTCAAAATATCTCGCATTTTTTTCCCTCCACAAACACCACATAAGACAAAGAGGGATCATCTCCCACACCATAGCACTCCGAGAATGACATCTCGTCCACCAACATGCAAACAAGTCAACCACGATATTAGGCATAGCCCAAGACAACCCAAAACAACTGAAAAGGCGGACCATAATGCACTGGCAACCTCACAGTGGAGAAGAAGATGATCGACGGTCTCCCCATCCAATTTGCAAAAGCAACATCTATTGATCACGATAAGTTGTCTCTTCCCAGCACTGCTGTCGAGATGAAGAAAGCCACTCTCGAAGAAGCCTTTGTTTGCCAAATACTCCTCCAAGGGAAAAGGATAGTCTCATTATAGGTAAGGATCTTGTATAAAGATCTCACATCAAACTTTCCTTTTCGAGAAGGAGCCCACCAAAGCTTATCCTCCCTTTCCCTTTTCATTATGTGAGAGTACAACAAGATATAGAAGGAAGCTAGAACATCCACTTCCCAGTCGTGAACAAGGCAAATAAAGCTAATCCACTGAAGGGGACCACTCGAATAATCCATATTAGCAGCAATAGACTCATCCTTCACACTAGCCATATTATATAAACTTGGGAAGGCTTCCTTAAGGCTCCAACCTCCACACCACACATCATCCCAGAATCTAATCTTGAACCCATCCCCCAGATCAAATCTGGTATGGCTAGAAAATAACCTCTACCCCCGACTAATATACTTCCAAAGTCCCACCCCATGTGGCCTTGAACTCATCCACTGGATCAAATCTGGTATGGCTAGAAAATAACCTCCACCCCCTACTAATATACTTCCAAAGTCCCACCCCATGTGGCCTTGAAGTGTAAATGGAGGCTTCTCTATACAATTATACAATTCTCCATAGGGCCTCTCTCTCATGAGCATAACACCAAGTTCTGAATCCCTAGGCCACACTCAAAGATAGGAGAGCAAACCTTAGGCCAGCTGACCAGATGATACTTGAACTCTTCACATATCTCACCCCATAAAAAATCTCGTTGAAGCTTCTCTATACAGCCACAGTAGCACAAATAGGAAAGAGAGACAAGAAATATGTAGGTAGATTGGAAAGTGTACTCTTAATAAGGGTGACCCTACCACCCTTTGATAGGTACATCCTTTTCCAACTGGCCAGCCTGCTTCAATCTTTTCCATAATGTCATCCCAGATGGATTTAGCCTTGAAACAAGCCCATAGAGGATGGCCAAGATATTTTAAAGGCTGTGTATTTTAGTTATCTGCCATTAGGCATGAGCTTCGGCAGGCCCATAGTGAAGCCCAATGGGTATTATACACGATTCCAACTTACCACCAACCATCCTCATATAGATCAATTCTCTCTTAATTAATGTCTCCTGATCCCAATAAACAAACACTAACCAGCTTTAGCCAAAAAAAGAAATCAATTCGCAATATACTGGTCTATCACCAAGGATCTCATTTCATCTCACTCTAAGTATCAATGTGAAAGCCTTTCCCTTCTAGTTGTACATGCTCAAACATATATATTTACTTCTCACTTTCCACATATCAAACTAAACATGGAAGTCCTAGTCATATAGTTGTCATCTTCCTAGTGCACCTCTAGACTATGAAACAATTTTGAAGTCAATGAATGTGGGGGCTCAGCAACATTAAGTAAAGATATTGAAACTCAGAATCCAATATTTCAAGATTATATTATAAAATTTTCTGTCCCAAAATATAAACATGCACTCCATTCCCTCTATAGGTCTCAATTTTTAAGATTATCATACACAAATTCTCACTTATTTTTCTTCATGATCATGCTGTGTTGCACTCCAAAGCTCTCTGTCTAATGGCAGTCAAGTAGAAATACCAAGCAAATAAGCTACAGATGGAAGTCACATTGTCCATGTAAAGCAGAGTCTGCAAATCAAGCAGAATGCATGCCCAAGCAAAATTCTTAGAGTCATTGCATGATTCTAAGGGTGACCATATCAGCATGTAATTTTGATACAGTCACTTTGCGACAAACTAATTCATTTTAGTAATATTATCCTAGATGAACATCATGTCATCATGAACTAAAAGCTCGCAAGTTTTTTAATAGTGCAGCTAAAAATAAGATACAGACCAAAGATATCCTAAGCTACCCATATAACAATGAGACATGAAGAACAAATAGTGATTAGTCTCTTTTGGATTGGGTTATTGAATATGTTCCTAATTTAGTCTCAAGAGAACTTGGTTGATTTGATTTATTTTTTATATTGTAGTACCCTCTAGAGTATTCAGCTCTCTTGTATATTTTTCGTGTACGAGGGCTTTGCCCTTTTCTATCTATAAAATTATTATTATTCATAAAAAAATTATATCATAAGGAAATAAATGTAATTGGAAGCAGACAACTTTTGCAAACAGGATGAATATAATGAAGAGATGATCAATTCAATGTATTTATGTTACAAACCTCTGTAAGTTCCTGTTATGTTCCATGTAGAGAATGGACCCAACTCGCTTTCATCTTTTCTTACAAATAGCCACTGTAAAAAAGCAATATCATTAACAAGCAAAAGCAATTATGTCTGGTTCAGAATTTTATGCAAAATCAGTCACATTTTAGCGACAAATTAAGATAAGGTTGCCCACTTTCTTCGAGAAGCTAAAATTCAATTTAGTCAAATACTTGACATGAAAAAACAGCTGAGTATTGAAATCCCAATATTGAAAAACTTTTAGATTAATGAACAGCCAAATAAAGTTTAGTTATTTCTCTACTAATCCAGGTTCTGCACATTGCCACAACGGGTAAAGCTAGGAATTGCTCAATTTTGATTCATTTGCATCAATCTCCACCACCAATGGTCACCATCGATAGTGATTACACCCATGAGTTTTCCCCCACTTTCCAAGTTTCGCATTTCCGGCAACCAACTACAGAACCAGTCACTAATTTTGTTTCCCATAGTACTTATTTCCCATTGCCAACATATATGGTTCTAGGTTATTCTTGTTGCAGAAAGTATTGTTCTTTGTAGTCTCGTGCTCCATTTGCTTACACAAAGAAACATTAACCTCCTCCTTAGCCATCTAATACAACCCATGGGCTAAGATAAGCATTTGGAACACAACAACATCAATGTAAGCTTCTTCTTCTTCTTCTTCTTCTTAGGAAGCAATGGAGGGTTATATTTTGACAGAAGAAAATTTGTACTCGTTAAAACTTAGCTCTCCTCTGTCAATCTCACTCCACAAAGATGTCTGTCAATCTCGCTCCGCCAATGGATCAACTCTTAAGTACATGCAAACCACAGTAGAATCCAACGAGGTTCCCTAAATCCCTCGAGATTCACCAAAATGCACAACATATATATATAGCTATAACCCATGTAACAGATCAAACCATTAGCTTAACCGAACAAAATTACACTTAAATATTTGAATTTCACATTCTTTATCTAAATTGTCATCGAAGGCAAAATGAAAACATCAACAATACCATAATTGAGCAACAAGAGAGGATGAAATATGTAAAACCAACCTCATCGCCCCAGGAACGAGCCCTCTCCCTCAATGGTCTTAAACCTGCCACCGGCCGAGTAAGCAAGAAGCCAACCAAAAATCCAAATACAATCCGAAGCACAAACCCTAATCCCCTCCTCCCAAACCACCCCAAGCTTGAACTTTGGCCAATACCCATATCAGAACTCAACCGCATCATTTCAAAATTCAACTCCAATTCTTCAGCAACCCAGCTTCTTGTTTAAACTGATAACGAAGAATCCAAGCAAATAATCCAAAACCCATTACAGAATAGAGCTTAAGAAAGACTGGAGCTTGCTTCAAATGGAGTCAAACGAAGGAACAACCAGCCCAGAATATCAGATACAGAAAATGAAAGCTTAACAACTAATAGACCAAAACCAAAACCTACAATTTTCTTAAGCAAGAAGGCCTTCCTTCACCACCAAACCATTACACAAAACTATATATTACGTGTACAACATACGTAGTACACAAAGACAAATACATAGACTGATAGATTATGGGCTGGATTTGGGTAGTTAACCAAATAAAAGGGTTTGGGTAGTTATGGGGGTTCTGTTTGTGAAGCTGATTGGGGAGGTGGGTGTGGTTGTTGACATGTCTCTTGCTGCTTTTGTTGTTGTGTGTGTGTGTGAGAGAGCGAGAGAGAGAGAAGGAGAGAGGTCTCTGGTTTTTGGTGAATGGAGGTCAGAGAAGGGAGGCTCTGGGACAGTCTGGGTAGTGAGTGCCACTCGCTTGGAGGGAGGTGTAGCCACGCTCCAATCATGGGCGTTGGAGTCGGTTTTTAGCGTCACGGGGTAACCTGATTGTGGTCTGTGGGTGGTGACTGGTGACGCTACATTTTGCTACTCCAACCAATTGAAACCAAAAGTACTTTTCATGTGGAATAAATTATAATGTTGGTTTGAACAATATTTTTTTGTGTTGTAAAATCAAAGAAAATAACAAAATAATAGAAAGAGATTGTAATATGTGAAACTAGTTCTTCAAGAACTATGTATGATTGTTCACTCTTATTGTGTATTTTACATACTAGCCAATGCTCCCTTTTTAGGCATAGAATAATGGGAGGTTAAGGAATATGAAAAGGGGAATATGAAAATGGTGGTACATGAATCAATTGGTTACATCAATGTATACATGAAGGTTATAGGAATTCTAAAAGATTACATAAATGTGTAGAATTCCATGAGGTGAAACTAAATGGTCATCCACTAAATGCATGAATGCATTCATAACATTTTGGTCATTTTAAAATTATAAAAAAAATTATTATTATCTTTTAAAAAAAAAAAATTGTTTTTAAAATGGTCACCAAATAAAGCCTGTGAAGTGCCTTAGTTGGGAACATATTTTTTGGGATTGATCCATGCATTCATGTGTAGCAAAGGGTACTAGGTAATAACATTTTTTATAAGATTTTCCAACAAGTATGATAAGCATATATTGGGATGTAAGCTAAAATATAAGAGTATATATATATATATATATAAGAGTTGACCTCTCTAAGAGGGGTTATAAAAGCCAATACACAAGTACCCTCACCGGTACGGAGAAGGATCCTCTCTATTTCAAAGGAAATGGAGAGGAACCCATCCTTGTAAAAATAAGGGCATTATAGTCTTTTTATTTTTTCCATTAATTTTTTTTTTACCCTTTTGCCCTTGTTTTTACAAGGATGGGTTCCTCTCCATTTCGAAGGAAATGGAGAGGATCCAGGTCCCACCGGTACCCTCCTCTATTGCCTCTCTTTTATTGCTTTTAAAAAATAAAATAAAACAAAAAATAATGGGTACATGTTAATTAATAAAGATATAATTTTTTTTTTTTCATACCAACATGTCTCATCATGAATCTTATCAAATGTTTTATTAACATTTTATTTTCCACTCCCCCACAAACTTAAAAGCTATTTATTGTGTAGTTTATGGCAACAAAAAAGTAGAGGTAGACAGGTAGTACCCCTTGTATCTTGTGTTTTTGTGAGATTATTTTGTAGATAGAGTTGGCCGCACGCTACTTTTTAAAAAATATCTTCAAAAAAATGAAAGGAGGTTAAAAGAATGTTGATAGTGTGACTGGCAATACCCTTCCTATGCTCAAGTTAGTATGAAAATAAGATAAAAGGTTTTGAGCATGATAAGGAAATGGGTAAAAGGGCAACATACCTCGAGGGGCTTTGAGTGTTGCCTTTGTAGGCCTTGTCTCCCCCTCTTTTCTCTTTTGGGGTCAGGGATCTAACATGGAGATTTCCTTAGCATATAGGGTTGCCGGAGGAAGGTTGGGGAGAGAGACAATGAACATGCATGCCTTTTAAGAGGAATTGTAGGAAAGGGACTAGTAGTACCCTTATGACGCTCTAGTTAGTATGGAAAGGAGAAAAATGTTTTGAGCAAAGCAATGGTAAGATAAAAGGGCATACCTCAAGGGCGTATTGAATGGTTATTTTTAGAAGGTGGTGTTTGTTAAACAACACCAACACGACACTGTTCATTCAGGACATTGTTCACCCTTAAAAATAATAATAATAATAATAATTGATATGGAAAAATGAAAAAGTGGTATTAGAAAGTGAAAAAATTTATTTTTGTAATGATTTTTTTATTTAAATAGTAATAAATAATAAATGATCTGATATAAAAAGTGAATGATTTGATTTTTTTTTTTTTTTTTAAAAAGTGAATAGTGTGGTGAAATATGGGAGAATGTGGGGGAATTTGGTGTTGTTTGCCAAACAAGGCCTAAGACTTGTCTCCCTTCTTTCCTCTAGGGTTTTTGGGGGTACAAGGGATTTGACATGAAAAGATCAGAGGGATCTTTTCATGTCAAAACAAGAGGGAAAATGGTCTTAAAAAAATTGAAAAGATCATTTTGCCCTCCTATATTATACTAACCGAAAAATTAATAGAAAGGATCTCATTCCCCTAATGGGATAATGTTGTGATCCAAATAATTAATTAGGCTTAAGACAACTTGATTAGAGAGTTAATTGGACTTTGGGTCATTATGGACACCTGGAGGGGCATTTTTAAAATTTCTGAAATTCAGGGCTACAATGGACGCATGCTCACGTGGGAGACCACACGAGCACTAGCCTGGTAGTTGGCAACAATACACGACCACTCGCCTAGCAATAGTACACGAGTGCTCGTGTGGGGACCAGGCCAAGCACTCGTTGACTTATTGTTGACCGTTGGTTTTTGACTGTGCGTGCCACTTGCAACTCAAAAACCCCTGGATAAATAGTACACGAGCACTTGACACTGTAGTACGCAAGCACTCACACCTTCTCATAAATTTTCTACAGCACCCGTAGCTTTTTTTCCTATTTAAACTGTAGTGATCCAAATAATTAATTAGGCTTAGGACAGCTTAATTATAAGATTAATTGGACTTTGGGTCATTAGGAACATTTGGAAGGGCATTTTGGGCATTTCATAATTTCAAAGCTACAATAAACGAACGCTTGCGTGGGGGACCACACGAGAGTTTGCCTGGCAACCGTACACGAGTGCTAGTGTGGGGATCAAGACAAGCACTCCTTGACTTTTTGTTGACCTCTAGTTTTTTCTCATGCATGCCACTTGCAACTATGACCCCTTTAAGCTACAATACAACGCTCGACACTGTGGTACATGAGCATTTGCACCTTTTCAGATAGTTTCCATTTTTTCCTCAACCTCTGTAGTGACTCAAATAATTAACTAGGCATAAGTAGCTTAGTTAAGGGGATGAATTTGGGCTTTTGGTCACTAAAACCACTTAAGGGGCAATTTAGACTGTATCGCGAACGTACGCTAGGTCAAGCGGATGTACGCTGCTATTTTTAGTGCGAACGTACATTTGGGGACCACCGGACGTACGCTATGCAAATAGTACATCAGACGTACGCAAGACCACCAGACGTATGCTACTTTTTGGTATACCCCCTGGGTAATACATGAACGTACGAGATAGCCTTTGGACCACTATGCAACAGTACCAGACATACGCTAGGGTTGGGCGAATGTCCGCTACTTTTCAGAGAGTTGGTAGTAGCCCTATCCTATAAATAGCCCCATACCCTCTTCGTTTTTCATGCCTTTCAGATGCCCCCAGGCTACCAATTGGTCTTATGAGTGAGTTTTGTGAGTGTTTGTGAGCGTATTGTGTGCTTCGAAGCTTTTGGTGAAAAGGTTTTTAAAGTCTTGCTTCAAAGAGGTAACGTTCGGTTCCTCAACTTTTTAAATACGTCGTTATGTTGTTCGATTGTTGTTTTGTGTAGCTAGTCATAGTTTTAGCCTTGTTAACGCTTTGGATTTTGTTTAGGTTAGCATTTTGTTAACTTAGCTTAATCTTATTGCATGGAGGTTATATTCTGAATTGCGAGGCCTTAAGGAGTATTTAATAACCCTAGGAGTCGGAGAATAGGCGAACAGTGAATAGAAAATGAGGTTCTCCCAAAAAACCTTGAAGTGGACGTACGATCTCGTGACCGGACGTACGGTCTGTAATATCACGGCGGACGTACAGTCAGAGTGTGACAGGGGAACTCCATTTTTACCAGCCGTTTCATAGATCCTATTTTCTTATTCTAAGTTGTTGTGAGGTAGAAGTAAGACTAATAGAAGGTTTTTCACAGATTTTGAGAACCCGGATCAATTGGATTACTCGGAGACGTTATTCGATCCTGGTGAGTTTTAACTCACATTATGCTCAATGTTATTTTTCATACACTGTACGTCTATTTTGTATACCAAGAAAACACGCATATTTGTAACTTTCACTGTTTATACTTGCTACACATGAACTCGAGCATTTTGAGAAAAACGTTGTGCTAAATATGTTAATAAAGTGAGACTTGTAAAAAGATATGTATGTAAACTACAGACAAGATAATTGCATCGTATGACATGGTACACAGGTACGTGCGGTATAATAACCATGGGCTTACTATACATGTTAGCTTTATGATCAAACGTGTGTTGTGTTATATGAGCCTTGGATCCAACAGTTGTTCGTGGTCGGCGCAGCCTTAACAGGCAGTCACTATAGGACGGGCATCATTAGCGGTGTGGGCATTTCGAGGTTGGACTCGGTCATGCCACCAGTGTTATGTACGGTAGCATGCGATATCTGGGGCATCGGTATTGTACTATAGGTCCCTCGGGACAGCGCCAACCTGCTAAGAGGGAGTATATCTTGGGTAGACTATATTGTTGAACTATGACTGTTATTCTGTATCATATACATATACTATATATATCTATATCACATCTGAGGTAAACTGTCATGATGGAACTGTCATATGCTTTATAAAAATATTAGAGTTCATTACTAAATTGGCATGGACATTATCTGTGTTAATAATCACTAAGTCTTAGACTTACCCCATTTATTTATGTTTCTCCCATCATTATGGATATTGTGCGGTTTAGCTATCCTAGGAGAGAATGCCATCGGAGCAGACTTGGGTGATTGCCCAGGACCTGATACGGGTCATCTTTGAGAACTTGGACCTGGAGTGGTTGAAGTCAATATGGGATGAAAGAGGAGCCATTAGTGGTGACATGATGGAGATTTTAATCCCTAGCTCTCCTTAATCTTAGTGCTTGATATTATGATCCTTTTGTTAGAACAATATGATGATGATGTTAATTATATGTGGTTTGTATCTTGATGACGGTCTGATGACCGATACATTGATGGTTATTTATGTCATGAGGCTTTGTAGTTACTCTGGTGGATATTGTGTAATGTTTCATTTATTGCTCTATTTCTTGTAATCTTACTAAAGTCTTCTGCTGTAGCTTTCTCGTTACGACGAGAAAGGTTGAAATTTCTGAGTCTTGTTCCACGATGGACAGGGCTAAGAAGCAAACCATGGGATCAATTACAAGTTAATTGATTTGCCCATGCAAGTTGTCACACAGCCTCTTTCCCCTATAAACACCCCACTCCCCATTGGAGTTTTTCAGCCTTATAAACCTTGGGAAACTCTGCTGCACTGTTTTATGAGTGTTGTGAGGTTTTGTGTGTTTTTGGTGAAGGAGTTCATCTTGGAGAACTTACCCTGTGAGGTAATCACTGCCCTTCTCTTGTTCTTATAGTAGCATAGTTGTTAACGTATATAAGTTAAGCTTTAATCTCGTTATAGATTTTCCTTTCTATTAGACTTGATCTTGTTATTCGGAGGCATTATGTTGGTTAGGAGGTGTTAGAAATCTCTTTTGTGGCCTTAAGACTTGTCGGAGGAAGGTCAGGAACATTTGGACAAAATGAGGTTCTACCTTAACCTTACTAGCCGAACACTCGCCCCTAAGGTCGAGCGCTCGACCAGGGATGTTCAGGAGAAGGCCTTTTTGGACGAGCATCCAACGACCTCTATTTTCAAGCCTTAGGTTCGTTCTAGTTGGACTAAGGACTATTAGAAATTTGTTCCATAGATTTGGAGAGCTCGAGACTTTTGGAGGAATACTCGGAGAACATATATGGCCCAAGTGAGTTTTAACTTACATAATGCTCGCCATTTATCTTTCCGCATTGCATGACTATTTTGTGTACCGAAAACATATATATTTACAACTCTCACTATATATTCTTTGCTGCACATGAACTATAACTTTTTGTGAAAATGTGCTACTTAACAAGATAATGATATTGAGACTTGTAAAATAATGTATGTAAAATACGAACAAGATTAATTGCATCGTATGATATGGTATACTAGTAAATGCAAGATAACGGTCATGCGCATACTATATATGTTAACTTTATGGTCAAATATGTGTGTAATATATGGGTCATAGATCCAATGGTTGTTTCTTGATTGGCGTAGCCTTAATGGAAGGTCACTACATGATGTATATTACTAGTAGCGTGGGCCATTCAAGGTCAGACTTGATGGGCTGCTAGTATTATGGACAGTAGTGTACAATATTCAGGGCATCGATATTATATTACAGATCTCTCGGGACAACGCTAACCCTTGTAAAAATGTATTATATCTCGGGTAGACCATACTATTGAACTATAAATTTTACTCATGATTATAAGCATGTCTTATATCCATATCGCATCTTTGAATAACTTTCATGACTAAAATGTTGAATCATTTAGCAAACGAAGTTCATTACTAAAATTGCATGGGTATTATTTGCATTAACTCTTACTAAGTCTTTGGACTTACCTTTTTTATTTTTCTCCCTCCATTATGTATAAATTTTGTGGTTTAGTTAGAATAAAGGAGGATGCTTACAAATCGGACTTGAGTGATTGCTACAGAAATAAGAATATAAGATAACTCTCAAGTATTAAAACTATAAAACATATTTAAAAATCGGATAAACCACCCATCAAGTACCTGATTTTCTGTAGATGAATTCCCACGTTGTCCCAGAACTGGGTCAGCGACATTTGAAAGGATCATGCTCTCTTCAAAGTAATCAAAGAAATATCCTTTGCGCAGGATATTGGAAGACCTTCCAAATTTCGCTGGATACCAGGTTCAATGGTTCCCCTTCATACCAGAACTTCAACACTCTTGGTAAAACATATCACCTTATTATGAGTCCCAACAAAAATATCATACAACTGTGTCCACAATTGGACCGCTCTGTATTCTTTCATTTTACACACACGGCGCAAGATGCATGGTGTAGGTATCATTGCGGGACACAATCACAAGCAACCCATGGAGTAGCCCTAAAGTAAAGTGCAAGACGACTAAACTCTTGGGGATACCCACCTAAATGAAAGCCTCAGCCTTCATATTAAATGACAAGAACACATTGCGCAAGGGACCCTCACTGTCCTGAAAGTGTGTAAGCCAGTGGAGTGACCCATTCAAGAAAACTGATGAGGACAATTTCTCAATGATGTAAGGACCGAGGCCCCTAATAGAGCGACACTTGTTGCCGGTTCGAAGCATGCAAATGTCAACCACCACACGTAGAACAGTCTATGGGTGACACATAAGCCTCAGAAAGTTATAATTATTTGTAATTGGCTCATACCCAAAGCCAAAAGAATGGTCTTTCGTACCGTGAAATCGAACAATAGGATTCGGCAGGAATATTGTCTTCTAAATGGAAGGATTCCATAGAAGAAACAACGAACTTTCTTGATTGAAATTTATGTTGGCCAAACAAAGTAGGCCATTCAATCCACCCACCAAATGTAAGTAATACCTGTTTCTACTAGGCAATTGTATGAAATTGGATGAATTTGTAAAGAAATCCCCTATTTGTTCTCGATCTACTGGATACAGCAGGAGGGTTTTTAGGGAGTCTAAGAATCTAAGATTTTTCTCAAGTATCAAAACTATAAAACATATTGAAAAATCAGACTAAACCTGCCATTAAGTACTTGCTTTTCTGCAAACAAACTCCCATGTTGCCCCAAAACTGGGTCAACAACATTCGAAAGGACCATACTCTCCTCATAAGTAATCAAAGAAATATCCTTTACGAAAGAAACTGGAAGATCCTCCAAATTTAGCTGCAGGTTCGAAAGAAACCAAGTTTCCCCTCTTCATACTATAACTTTAACACTTTTGGTAAAGGCTATCACCTTATCAGGAGTCCCAACAAAAATATCATACAACTGTGTCCACGATTGGACCGCTCTATATTCGTTCATTACCCACACGGCGTAAGACGCATAGTTGAGGTATTCATTGCGGTGTACAATCACAAGCAACCCATGGAGTAGCCCCTAGAATATAGTGCAAGATGTTAAACTCACTCTTAGGCATACCCAACTTAATAAAAGCCTCATCCTTCGTATTAAAGGACATGATTGCGTTGCGCAAGGGATATTGCCTTTTGAATGGAAGAATTCCATAGAAGAAACAACGAACTTTCTTGATTGAAATTTATATTGGATAGACAATGTAGGCCGTTCAATTCACCCACTAAGTGTAAGTAATACTTGTTTTTCTACTGGACAATTGTATGGAATTAGATGGATTTGCAAAGAAATCCCCTACTTGTTCTCAATCTGCTGGATACAGTAGGAGGGATTTTAGGGAGTCATCGTGGGTCGCCTTGGTGACTTGTGCATCATCAAGGCGACCCTCTGTGGGTCACTTTTTTATTTATTTATTTTTATATAATATAATAATGATAAGGATAAATTTGTGAATAAGGGTAAATTTATTTGTAAATAAGGATAAATTTGAAATTTTTTAAAATTTCTTGTGTGTGAGGGTATTTTCACCTCTTCTAGATTTAACTGCAATCTCCAATGGAAGGGATATGTAATTGAAAAAAAATAAAAAGATTAATACATTAAAGTAAGAATTTTTAAATTTTGAATGGTGTTATAAAAGGTGTGACATTTCAAAGGTGAGTGAAGTAAAAAAAAGAGGAAAACTTCACTTATCCTCCCTGAACTTTCGTGGTTTTTACAGATAGTTTCTAATGTTTAAAAGCTCTCACTTAGGTGTATCAAACTTTGGTTTTCTCTTACTTTGCCCCTTCCGTACAAAAAATTCTTTGCAATTCTAATTTTATCCCTGACTTCATAACTGCATTGTTCCCAAAACGACGCGTAGTTTTGGGATAAATTGACATTCTATTAGGATTTTCTGTACGAAATGGGTAAAGTGAGAAAAAATTAAACTTTGATACACTTAAATGAAAGGTTTTGAACATTGGAAGTATCTACAAAAGTGGTTAAAGTTCATGGATCCAAGTGAAGTTTCCAAAAAAAAAAAAAAAAAAAAAATTAAACGAAGCCTTTCGTCAGCAACGGCATTCATAATAAAACGAAGCGTTTTGGCACCCACTTCACCTTAAACCCCTGCAGAAATCTCTCTCCACTCTCTGAGCGAACATGGAAGAGGTAGCGAAGAAGGGGACGGTGACCCCGCTCGCGTCGCTGTTTCCGCCGGAGGACGCCGAGAAGGCGGTGAGGAGCGTCCAAGAAACGCTCGCCGAGGAGCAGGCCGAGTTGGACCGCGTCCAAGGCTTCATCTCCGACAACACCAACCTCATCAGCCTCGTCCAGAGGCTCCCCGAAGACCTCCACCACGACATCATGGCAAAGCTCTCTAACTATTTACCTTTCTCTACAATTTACCTTCCTCTTTCTGAATTCATAGCGGTTATTTTCTTTGAACTCTGCCCGTAGGTTCCGTTTGGCAAAGCAGCGTTTTTCCCCGGCCGTTTGATACACACAAATGAATTTCTGGTAATAATAATTATAATAATTTATCATTTTATTCCATTTTACTACTACGGCTTGTGTAATTAATCAACATTTTTTTATAATTTAGGTTCTTTTAGGAGATGGTTACTATGCGGAAAGAACGTCCAGACAGACGGTGGAGATTCTGACGAGAAGAGAGCAGGGTTTGGAGTCGCAAGCCGAGTCTCTGAAGGTCATGATGCGCGATCTTCAAGCCGAGGCTTCGTTTTTCGGTGCCACGGCTTCTGAAGCTGCGGTGCGTCTCTCTCTCACTGATTTTTGTTGCTCTTTTAGGTATTGGGAAACACAAACAAATAATCAAACGTTTTCGACGGGTGCGAAATTGAACTCATTTTAATTAATGAAGATGTCTAATTGGGCTAAAACATCAATTTTTTTTTTTTAAAAAAAAATAATGGCAAAAGCTTAAGCCAGTAGGAAATAGGTCGCACAATGTATGTGTCGTGTCAATGAGATCGCTAACACCAACAGACAGATCGGATTTTATGGCGAATTGTGGAATTGTTTGTTGCTGTGAAGCACATATATGATACTCCTATGTGAATGTTATACAAATAGGAGTAGCAATGCCTTGTATTCAATTTGGTGTACTTTGGATGATGGAATAAATAAAAGTAGTGAAAGTTGGTAATTGCTTTGAATTGAAGTAAAAAGAATTGGGTGGCTACTCGAGTTTTAGATTGATAAGAGCTCTGGCTTATGCGTATCTGCATGCTATGCGATTATGTATAATAAAATTGTTAAAGAATTTGTTGGATTAATTAATACTGTTCCGATTAGACAGGCACTCCATGAATATGTTGAAAACGGTGCATGGTTTTGACAATTATAAATGTACTCTATAAGCTTATGCATGTTCTTTGTGATAATGCTACGTGATTTAGAGCAAATAAGTCTTTGATGTAGTATCCTTTTGCTACTCAATGCTGCAAATACACGCATCACGTGAACCAGCATTTCTTTTGTGAACTGCATATTTCTTGGTTTTAATCGGTTGTGTAAAAGAATAGTTCTATTCTTGAATTTCTTTATGGAGTAATGTTACTTTTCATACCTATTTATTATACTCATTTCATACTTGCTGACATGACGTATTTTATGTGGTGTTTTTTTTTAAAAAAAAAAGTTACTGACATGGGAAACCACTTAAAACACGTCACTTCAATGGGTGTTAAATGGGCGTGAAGAGTAGCTTTACTCTTCTTTATGACTTCGTGGTTGAATGTTAACAGATAAAGGATGCCTTATTTCTGACATGATAGGGACTTGCACTCTTATGCTTGATTCTTTCTGTCTATATTTTAAAGTACAGCTTCTATCATATCTTGATGTGTTATTTATCTCATAATGCATCTGATGGCTATACATGATTAGATACTGATCTGTTCGTATTTTTATTCCTACTTACAACAGGAAGGTCTTGTAGAGATAAGGGAAGATTATGTGGAGGAAAATTCTACTGAAAGGGAATCTCAATCAGGCAGGTTCTTGCCTCTTGTTTGTTTCTGTCAGTAGCTTCATTCTGAAACTTGAGAAGCAGTTGAGTTGTAAAAGTGCTGGAGGATTTGATTATACTTTTTGCTAACATCAAACTTCTTGTTTTTGTTTGTTTGCTGTATGATTTGAGTAATAATGTGGCCCCTTTGTATTAATATTCATCAAAACACTGTTCTAATTTGTAAAGAGCTTGATGTTCTTTTTGTGGGTTTTTGCGGGTTTTCCTTGGTATACTTTCTGTGTACTTAGAGGCGCATTACGCTTTTTTTGATATATATAACATTACTTATCAAAAAAATAAAAATAAAAATTGAAAGGATTAGTTGTATACAGAACTCCACTACTCAGGGGAAAAGGAATCATATCTAAAATTGAACTTCTGTTCTAGAAAACTGCCAAAGGTTGTGCTTAATATTTTTGGGGCTCTCCCAAGATATTAACTGCCAAATGTTATAAATGCATGGAATACTGTATATGCTCTAGAATGTTCTTTTAGTCTTTGCAATATTATTATTTATATTAGCAAGTGTAGCATTGAGCTAGTCAATAATTTACTCACCCATTCTGTCTATACATTTGTTGGAATTGATTACTATCCTGAAGCCTATCAACACTTAAGGGATCAATGTTCTTTTCCAGGTCCTCCAAAAGAAGGTGCTCCCCGATTTTCTGAAGCTGACAAGGCAAAAGTTGGAGTTAAAGACGAAGAATTTGCTCGTATGATGTCCAGGTTGGATGAACTTGAGAAAGAAGAACTTGGCAATGGGAGGAATGAGGTCAATGCAAAAGTTGCAGTTGATGATGAAGAATACGCTCGTATGATGTCCAGGTTGGATGAACTTGAAAAAGAAGAACTTGAAGCTGAATTTGGCAATGGGAGGGATGAGGACAATGCAAAGGTTGCCATTAAGGATGAAGAATATGCTAGTATAATATCCAGGCTGGATGAACTTGAAAAAGAAGAAGCTGAAGCTGAACATGACAATGAGACTGATGAAGATGAGAAAATGAGAGCTGATTTTGATCAGTTGTTGAATCAGAGATCTCTTGATAAAAATCTCAGATATTCAGAGGTAATGTGTTGGATTAAATTATAAGATTTTAGCTAGAGATGTTGAAAAATGACTTCAAACACGGTGGATTTTGTAAGGAATAGTTAAGTTTCATTCATTGATCAAATAGGACTATCAGTCAAGAAAACTGTTGGAGCAGATGAGAGATAAAAAGTCAACCACTGAAGAGCTTCTAAATAGGCATCATCCTCAGCAAGATTTAACTGATCAGCTAAATGTAAGACAGCATTTTCATACTTTTTTTTTTTTCTTGGCCTTATTGTTTGTTTAACTTTTCTCAGATACTGGTATTATATGCTTGTTTTTTCTTGGCATTATTGCTTGTTTGACTTTTCTCAGCTATTGATATTATATGTTTTTATGAGTCATTGATTTTTGAACAATCTAAAATGCAGTGTACAGGTTTGACAGTGCAATCTGTACCCAAAGGTTAGTCTTTAATCATTTCTTTTGTATTGATCTCTTTCTTTTCTTTCTTGAATAGCAGATTAGTTTCTAGATCTTTGATACACTACTAATCATGCCCTACATGCTCAGACTGATGATTATCTCCCATCCGCCCAACCCCCCTCTCCTCCCCTCTCCTTCTCATGGTGTCAGATTTTGACAGGAGAGGTTTCTGACTAATTGTGGATCCACCAAATCTATAATAACTTTGACAGGCATAATGACACTAAGTAGTGTTGAGTGGGATTGACCGGCTTGTTACTTTGGCCAATTGTTATTAAGCACATACCTACTTGTCATTTCTGCTAAAACTGATTTCTGTATCATGTCTCTTCAGATGAAATATCACATGGTACAAGTTTGGCACACAATGCAATAAAATCCTGTCCTCCTGAGAAGGCTTTCATGATTTCTGAAGTGAAGGAGAATGTTCAAGCAGCAAACTCATCAAGAAGTCAGGTGTCTATGGCTTATTTCTGAACTCAACCTCACTTTTGCTGCTCTCTGGTGTTGGCATATTTATTTTCTTTCCAAACAGCATGCAAGTAGTGATTACATTACTCTGGCCACCTGATGTTGCACTTAGCTTACAGGTCACAAACACTTATATGCAAACACATATGTATTTCTTTTTGATTGGTGTTCCTTCGGTAGATTGTTATCCCTGTCCTTTCTATAGCATTTCCTTTGATACATTCTTGTCTGCTTCTCATTCGTGGAAGGTATGAGTTTCAAAATCTTGATTATTTTTATTGGGAACAGTCAAGAAGGTTATGGAATGGTGTCTTTTAATGCTTTCATGGCAGCAAAAGTGGCGTCATTTTATGGTTCCCCTACATATACAGAATAGCATTTTAAGAAGAGTTGATTGGATCATTCTTTTAGTCACGAAGAATTCTATAATGGAAACAATTTTGAGACTGATATTCACAACTAAGGAACCTGGATGAAAAATAAAATTTGTGGAAATGATTGTTACTTTGAATGAATAAATGAAAAATCTACGTTGTGCTAAAACATTTAAATGACGTCATAGTGGTTACACTCAGAAGCCAATAGATGCAAAACGGTGTCAATTTTAGTGCATCAATAACAATATACATTTTTAGAAGGGACCAGTTGCACTGCTTTTGAAGTTTTTTAAAAATCTTTGAATTCTCCCAATCTTGCCATTCTGAAAGTGAAATAAACTGGTGCTAGGATTTCTCAGTTTTAATTCCATGATTCTGAATTTTTGCTCTGTAATTTCAGTAACTTATGTTAGGAAAATGTGCTTTTTCCTCATTTCAAATACCACGAAACAATTTGGCATTGGCATTTGTGAAAGTCATGAGAAGTGATGTCTGATTTTAATTCTTATCCACATCATTCGAGTACTATATCTCAAAGGAATGAAACAGGTCTATGAAATCCCCACCTTAGTGGCAATTGCTAATATTCTAATATGATGTGTACAAGATCATGCATATAAACAAATGTAAAAACACTAAATAGCTTCAATAGATCTTGTACTGTAAGCAGCCTTTGTTTTACACAGGTTCCTGACCAGACTTCAAGACCAGGATTTGATAGTCACAAGGTATATCACTTGTCAATTGGCTGAAATGAACATTAGCTAATACATGTGTCAGCCTTTGCCAATCATTTTATTACCATCTATTGTTTGCAGGCTTTTCCAGGCTCCATTATAGAGCACACTCACAATATTCGAACAAATTTAAGTCAACAATCTGCTACTTCATCACAGGTAGGCTTGCTAATTGATAATATATCTTATGCAGTATGGTGATTAGTAGCTTCTCCATTGATGTAAAATATAAATGGTTTTGGCCTTTGTAGCCTCCGAGTTCCCAACCTTCAAAGCCAGTTTCCAGATTCAAGATGCAGAGAAGATAGCCGTCAACATTGTCTGAATGCCTGGAAGTGCTTTTTGATAAGTAGAATGCCTATAGAAGTGTTTTTTGATAAGTAGAATGCCTGGAAATGCTTTTTGATAAGTAGAATGTCTGGAAATGCTTTTTGATAAGTAGAATGTCTGGAAATGCTGTTGGTGTAAATTTAGAACTCTGATGGAGGTATCAAAGCTTTTATTAATCGTCGGAGTGAAAGGGATAAATGCCTTGCTCATATTGAAGGTTTATTTATTTATTTTTAAAATCCAGTGGAACAACTTACCAAAAAGAAAATTGTAATGCTACATACCACACCTATATCCCACTCTCATCCTATTAGGCTGATGTAGCAATACTCCTCAGCCCTTGAGCCGGTCTTTTTTTTTTAAAAAAAAATTAGAGTTAATGGGCATTATCACATCAGCATAGGGAAATGGGGGCGGAATTGTGAAATACATGTGTAGTATGTAGCAATACTCAAAAAAACTTTGCTTTACCCTGTCAAAAAAAACCGTCCAGCCTAAAAAATTGATTCTAATGCCTAAAAATTTGTTTCTAATCCCTCAAAAATCGATTCTAATGCACAAAACTCGTTTCTAATGCCTCAACTTAGTTTTGGATTCAAAACTAAAAACCTAAGGGGAAAGGTTAACCATTTTTAGGATTTTATCACTCTAAAAGTCGCTGGATCCATGTTAAAAACCAAAGAAAAAACCAAAAAACATCTAAAGCAAGATCCATAAAAAAAAAATCAAAAATCAAAAAATCAAACCCACCGGAGCAAAACCCATAAAAAAAAAATCAAAAAATAAGGTCGCCGGAGTCGGTGGCCGGCCAAATCCAGGCCAGGCCGGCCAAACCCAAGCCGGCCGTGGGTCACCCACTACCCAGATCGCCGCCGCCTAGCCCACTGCCCAAATCACTGTCGTCCAGCTTAGCCGCACCGCCCAACTTGCCGCCGTTCAGCCCTTCTTCTGGCGTCTTCTTCCTTCTCTTTTTCTCTTATTTTTCTCCTCCTTTCTTTTCTCATATAATTAGGTCTTTCCTCGTATAATCAGGTAGGTTTAGTTTTATTTTGGTATTATGTTCAATGCTGAGGTGTCACCATATGAATGGCCTGTACAAAAAACACCTTTTGTGCAAGGTGAGTATATAAGTTATTCTCATATATATTATGATTGATTCTGATATGTTACATAAACGGATTTTGCCAATTTTTATGACATTGACCTATCTGGTTTTGTTTTGTTTTTTGTGGTGTTTACCTCAGAAAATGTTTAATCACTTTTTAAAATTCAAAAAACTATTTGTCAAAAGCCAAACTACTGGAAGTCTGGAACCAATTTTGCATTTATCACTTTTTCTTTTTCGTCTTGTTTTTGTTTCTGTCTGTTTAGCTGTTTTATTTGCCCGGAAAAAAAAATCCCAGTCACGCCCTTCGGATAAATCAGAGTGCCAAAGGCAATGCACTTTCCGGCTATGCTGAAAAACTGGACAACAGCTAGGATCACTTTCTGAGTTAATGCAGTTAAAAACTGTACAAAAGAAAAGGGAAATCTGCTATGATACATCTTTATGATACGCTAATGTACATTAATCAGTTACAGCTGTTTTGTTGAAGACATGTGAAGGTGGAAAGAGACTTATATTTCTGCACTAGGAAGTGCTTTAACCATTAGGTATCTTCTCCTTCCTCTTTTTGAAGTCTCGAAGCACTTTCTCCCTCTCCAAAGGAGTTGCAGAAAGTAACCACTTGCTAAATTCAAGCTCTCCTGTACCCACAAACTGAGCAAGGAGGCTGTATTGTCTCCTCTTCTTGTCTTTGATTGAAGAAATATTTTCCTTCTCATTTACAAACTCTGGTTTGCTTCTCCTTGCCATAGGGATGCATGGCTGTTTAAGCCTATCATTCTCAGGGATGCTTAAATCCATCTTCCCTTGAATCCCAGCTCCAACATTGACTATGTCTTCATTACGATGAGCATATACAATTCCTAAACACAAACCATTGCACAAGTTAATGAATATGTGAAGTCATTCCCAGCCCCACCCAAAAAAAAAAAAAAACCATGAAAAAGAAAAGAACAAAAAAAATCCAAGACCCAACTACTAAAATCCATATTAAATGCATAATCCACAAGCTCCTATCCCAGTGGGTGGGTTTGGCTACAGTTTTACTAAGAACCAAAGCTAAGACCTATCCTAATCCATTGTGAGTTTCCTAGTGAGATACAGCACATAGTTCTCATTTTATTTGGAGTCTCGTGGGCCGGGCAATATTCTAGACTTACTTCAGTGTTGGAAGATGCAAGGGTGGAGACAATCCAAAGAGGTCATATGGAAAGTCATCCCTACTTATGTGGGGTGTTTGGAGAGAAAGAAATCGACATATTTTCAAGGACCACAAGTCTAATGTGCTGCAATCAAAAGCCTTCTTCTTGAGCTCCCTTTTAGATTGGACTGTTATTTTTGTTCCTAATTTCTCTTCCTCTTCCTCTAATCTTGTAAATCTTGTTAACCATATAGATTTTCGACCCCAATAGGGTGGCCACTTCTTGTTACTTTTCATGTACGTAAGCTGTCATTAAGACAAGGTCCATAGAGAAGGCCAAAATCTTCATTAAGTTGGAGGCGACAATTCTATTTTTGCAGTGCAAGGTCTTTTTGGCCCTTCTTTTTTCCTCATAACACCTTTAGCATAAAACAAAATCACTCCTTCGACAGTGCAAATACTAGCCTCCGGCACAACTATGTCAGCAGTACTCATCTTAACCAGTGAAACCTGCATTTTTCATTCAATTAGGCATAAATTCACTGCTGAACTGCAACTAATTGCCTAAATCTGGATCCTCAAAAGGTGAGGAATAGGATGCCATTTTGACTACTAACTTCCTACAACTTTGCTCCATAATGACTGCATTTGTGCTTTTGGGGACATCAAAACGCGGGGGTGAGGGATAAGAAAACAGGAATGCAAATGAAGAGAAATAATAACAGAATAAATTGAATTACAAAGAAAAAGACAATCGTACCCATGTTTTCGAGCACTGGTTTACTTGTTTTAGCCCTCTCAGAATCACTAGGCACTCTGGTTTCAGATTCAGATGAAAATGTTACACCCACTTCTTTTGATGAAACAAAATTGTTTCCAAGTTCAGTTAACCCTTGTTTTGTACTGAGATGATGCCCATCTTCTTGACCCTGCTTTTCATGTAATTCAATGATCTCACTTGTAAAGAGCTTATCAGATAGATCACGAAATAAATTGCAGATTCCAAAAAGCTCGCCTTGAAATTCCTTGCAATCCTGAAAAGGTGCTAACGAAGTGAAAAGCAAGAACTCTACCATTTAAGTAAGAAAAAAAAAATAATAAATCAAGAATGATGCCAGCAACCAAAACTGAGAGGCCTATTATGTACCTGGACACCTTCAAAATATCGTTTTTCCATTTTTCCAGAAACAGCTATATTCGATAGCTGCTGTTTGTACACCTGACGGGAATAAACAAGTTCCTCAAGGGAACCAGCTGCAAGAAGGCGGAAAACCACAACATGCCGCTTCTGCCCAAACCGAAAGGACCTATCCTGGGCCTGTAAGTCTTGGGCAGGATTCCAGTTTGGATCAAATATTACCACACGATTTGCGCTGACAAGATTCAATCCAAGCCCCCCAGCTCGAGTTGATATAAGGAATACCTGAAACAAGAATTTAGAGTCCATTTAGTGATTTGGATCATAAACTTAATCTTAAATTTTTAATTTGAAAGCTTACTTGTTTGCTTGGACTTGAATTGAAGTCATCCACTAGAGACTGACGCAAGTTACTTGGAGTGGAACCATCGAGTCTTGAGAAGCAGTAGCCCCTGCGAATAAGAAATTTTTCGAGTATGTCCAGCATCCTGAGAAGAGTAGATCAACTTCAGGAGCAAAGAATGAGACACGCCCAACAAAATAAGGCATACACAGAGAACTCACTGAAAATGCTCACACAAGTCATCATAAATGTTAACTATATAAGCTTTATAAGTGACAGAAAAGTACAACACAAAGAAAACCTCAAAATATTTCCTGAAAGAACATATTTGCCTATACATCTACCAATCTTAAGGATCTGGAACGCAAAATAGTTCATACACCGCTAGTTGTGAGACTGGACAGGATAACAATTTGCTCTTGTACCCAGTGAATATTTTTACAACTTCACAAAATAAGAATCGCCATCTACCCTTTAACTTATTGTCTATTTCTTCTTCTTCTTCTTCTTCGCCTCCTTGTACTACGCTTGCTAAAGTTCTAAGAACCCTTTAGCTACAAGTAGCCTCATCAATAATCTAAAAATTTCAAGCAGATACTTGGGAGCTGGCCCTTGAATTCTGAGTAACATATAGGAAAGTACCAGCTTTTAGACACAGGTCAACATCAAATGGCAGCAGTTCAGGACTCTCTTGCCAAATTCTCACAGAACCAACCAGCACACAACTTTTTTATGTCTTGCTATCACTCTTAGGAATGCTTCCCTTTTCTAGCTATTATAAATTCATCCAAAGTGCATAATTTGAATCGAGTTGATTAATGTGAAGTTTGGTCTATCTAATTGGATTCACAATTGCCAAGCCAGTTATACATTACCTGACAGAGTAACTGAACAAAAGTACTTTATCGCCCTCTGAAAGCCATGAGAACATTAGCTTTTCCAGTGCTCGCATTTTGCCACAATCTTTGACGTCACTTAAGCCCATGAAGCTCTCACTTTGGGTATTCCCTCCTGCCAAATCAATATCAGGGCCAAAGACAGCCGAGGCAAACTCTGCATCTTTCTTTTGTTTATCTGGGTCATCCTTAGGGTTAGGCTTAATCAATTCCAGGTGATTGCTTATCTGTGTCCAAATATTACACGTGTAAAAAGGAAGAATTTTTTTTTTGGTTAAATATGCTATAACCTTATTTAAGAAAAGTAGAATAACCTCAGTACATGTGAAATCCACCAAAGGTGGTCCTAGCAGTTACAATCGAATCTTTCGAAGATCTAGAAGGTAAACTAGAGGTAAGATCACAGTATTAAATATAATGATATAAAACAGCTGGAAACACCTTTACTTTAGGTAATGGCACAACCTACCTAACTCTAACTTTAATACGCGTTGGTAAGTTCAGGGAGGGTCCATATGAACAATTATACCAGTGTGGCAGCACCCGTGTGGGCTTAGGCAGTGCCTTGATAAAGCTTTAAAAGATCTGTTCACGGTGATCGGAAAGTTTCTGGCAAAAGAAAAGAAAAATTATATCTTTTTCAGTTCTGCCCAACCCCCAACCTGTATGCTCAGGATATTGGTTTTGGTAGCTCGACAATTTTTGTGGCTATACTCAGTCGAATCTTAGTGTTTCGAGGTGGTTGGTTAGGCTCTCCAATGGCTCTGGTGTTTTGCAACAGTCATTGATGTTGGTTTTGGTGTTTTGACAGTTGGTTGGCTCAGGTAGCATCCTCGTGGAGTCTTGGTTGTTGTCAGCAAGGTCTAGCTTTCGTTGGAAAATTTCCAGCATGTTTTTGAAGAAAACATGATTTTCTATGGCTTTTGTGGTGTTTACTAGTGATTTCTTCAGCCCCCGGTAACCTCCGTTGTACTTGGTTGTGGTGTTGGTTGTATTGATCATTAATCAAACGTTGTTGTTGGTAGTATTGATCATCAATTGTGATCGTCGCTGGTTGTTGGTGGTATTGATCACTGGAATCATGATCTTTGTAGTTGGCTGTCAAAATCCGACCGGCCTTGGTGCTTTTCCGTGGGTTTCAACCAGTTCTTGGTATTTTCCAGTGAGATCTGACCGACCTTGGTGTTTTGTGGTGAGATCCAATCGACTCTTAGTGTTTTGCAGCAAGATCCAATCAGCCTTGGTGTTTTGTAGTGGTTTCCGACCATTTATTGGTGTTTCCAGCGAGATTCAACCTGCCTTGGTGTTTAGCAGTGGGATTTGACCACAAGTTGCAATATTCCAGCGAGTTTTTGGCTGGTGTTCAAGTTTTTGGCGAATTTTGGTTTGGTGTTTGTGGAATTTCAGCTTCTTTATGTTAGGTTTAGTGCATTTTCTTATTCATGTTTTTTTATAAGTATGTCTTTGTACTGTGTGCTCCAAGTTGTTCTAGCTTGAGGGAGAGTATTAGAGTATATTTTTCGTTTGCTAGTTTGTTTCAAGATGGAGCTTATACGGTATAAGCCCAGCTTGAGGGGGAGTTTTAGAAGAGTTATTAGAGTTTGTGAGAGTTATTAGGGTTTGTGGGTATTTTGGTCATTATTATATTTCTCAAACCTATAAAACGTGACGTGTGAGGTACACTACGTAACAGTAACGAACCTTCACCTGTTAAACCGTTTATGCAAACTACAACAACGTCTAAAAACTTATTTACTGTTCAATGCCAATTGTAGTAATAATACAAAACTGAAACAACTTTCAAAAGCTCAATCACCTGTTGCAACTTGACAAGGCAAGGAAGGACAAGGCAAAAGGGACACGAATCACAGCCATCCGGGTTGTCCCTGTGAAGGTAAGGCCAAATAATTCCATTTGGTACAGTCCTTTTGCAACATTCGACTTGAGTAAGAGGGCTTCCACAGCTACATGGAAGGTCCTTATTTATAAGGCATTGGACTTCTGGTAGTTGTAACATCCTACTGTACACCCGTTTCTGCAATTCACTCATGGCACAGAATACGACATTATCCTCCTTCCCCATCATAAGATGCCCAATAGTCTCCTCCTTTGTTCTTCTTAACATGTATTTACGAAGAACTGCCACTAGATGCTGTTTTCGCTCATCAGCAACCCGTACAAATCTTTCAGGAGCAGTTGACCTCTGACCATGCTTGAGGGGTTCATCATAAAACTCCCGGAAATGTTCCCGTGTTCCCAAGGAACCTGGTGCAACCCAGTCAAAGAGATTAAACAATTCCATTATTTTATTCTGCATTACAGTTCCTGTCAGACCAAAACGTTTTGGGGTTTTAATTTCTAAGCATGCTCCATAAAGCTTTGACTTTTCATTCTTAAGCCGGTGCGCCTCATCAACAATTACAATCTCCCATTTAACCTCGGACAATATTCCGCCATGAATTCTGTATGTGTCAAAACTGGTAATAAGAATCTCAACTGCACCTACTTCTAATTTCTCATATATCAGATCGCGGTTTGCACCTTGGTAAACAGAAACACTAAAGGTTGCCCACTTAGAGAATTCACTCTCCCAATTGTGGATAACGGAAGTGGGGCAAATTATTAGTACTGGGTTCTTTTTGCCAACCTGATTTTCCTGCAGTATTGTGGAATGAAAGCCTTCTCCTTCTTTACCATACACAGCAGCCAGGAAGGCAATTGTTTGAATGGTCTTGCCAAGTCCCCTGTTCAAATTTAAAATAGGAAGAATATCTTGATTATTCCACCAGGAAGTTTGACATGGAAATCAAAAGCAGCAAAGCCACATGCATGTATATGCACCCATGCAACACATAAACACAAACAAGAGTACACACACCCCTACCTTTTACTTGGTCCAATAATTTTACAGTATAACAACATCAGGAGGGTTAGTACACAGTGTTGGTCACACTTAAGTGGCCACTGAGAAAGGGACCATTTTCCGCAATGAGATGCAACCATCAAGATGGAATGCATGGATATCGAACTGTCAGGATATATAATTATGGAAAAACGCTCTTCAAACAATTGGTTGTGGACTGCATAATACCCAACAGCATTTTCTTAGTTAATTTCAGGAAAATTTAGGCCCTGTTTTTGGTAAAATTTTGTAAGACTCTTTTCGCTTTTTAAACACTGAAAAGCATTTTTTGAACAATAGTTATCCAAACAAGTTTTTAAATGTGACCACCACTAACACTCATTTCAAGATAAACACAAAACACTTTTCAGAAAACAAAATACTTTTAGAAGACTTCTACATTTATATCAGAATGTTTTGAAAATACATGCTTAGTTCTTAAAAAAGCAAGTGAAGCACCTTTGAAGATACAGATCAGTTTGTCCAAACATGCACAATAAAAGGTGGAGGCTGACCTTGTTACTTATAAAAAAATAAAAAATAAAACAAAATAAAAAGTGGAGGTTGGCCTCCAAAGGGTGGAGGTGGCCACTCCTTCATTGGAATTTGGAGGTAGGTCTCCCTTTCGGTGTCCACCCGTGCAGAAGGTGGCGAGGGTGTGGATTTTCACTCCCTCCACCACCCAAAAGGTGGCATAGGTGGAACTCCATACTCTTGCCCAACCTCTGCAATGGTGGATATCCACTCTCGTAGAGGAAAGAGAGGGTGCAACTCACCTTGTAAGGGATGGGTGAAACTCCACCCCACCCCCACTGGGGGGGAGGACCCCTCCGATGAAGGAGTGGCGGCCTGGGGGCCAACTTCCAATAGGTTCAAATAATTTATTTATTTATTTTCCTTTTTTGCTTTGTTTCTTTTATATTTTAAAAAAAAAAAATCAAAACACTTTCTATTTTGCAATGTGACCCCACAAATAACGCCTATTCAAATGTGGCCCCACAAACAACTTTTCAATTTTTATTTTTTCCAAAATACTTCTCAAGGCACAAAACCGAAAACATTTTTCGAAAACTTTTACAGATGGACTGGACCTTCTTTTCTGAAATGACTAATCCAGAAACAGAAATTCAACTAAATGAGCAATTCAAAAATTTATAAGTCTACTCACATGTCATCTCCAAGGATGCCTCCATGGTTGTTCTTGTATAAATTATATAAAAACATCACTCCCCCTCTTTGATGTTCAAGCAACCTACAGTTGATAGATGCGGGAACCTGAAAAAGATTGCTTTAGCTCAACAGACTCCTTAATTTTGTATAGCTTCATCATGTAACAATTCCATACTATGTTCAATGTTGTAATGACCAGAAAAATAAGTAATGGCCAAATTAATCTGATGAGAACAGCAATTTACGCTAGCAGTGCAATTGAACATTTCATTAAGATGAAAATTCATTATTTTGGGCTTTCCCTATAAATGACAAATTCAATCATTGCCTCTTCGATTGATGAAAAGTGGGCAGAAAAGAAAAGAGGAAACCCATAGCAACCACTCCAACATCAACCTATTAAAAATTTTAACTTTCCAATTCTTTTCTGTATGTTTTTTAGGAAAATAAAAATATATATTTAATGTTCTCCAGCACGATTCAGCATCCAAAACAGTTAACCGATGATCCTATTAATTGGCAGATAGAATTAAACTCCTCCACTATTATCATTCAAGCAAAGTGCTTCATTAGTCTCCCAATACTGAATCACTTGGACAATTTCCATTCATCCAGTTTGGTGGTTTCTCCCAATACAAAATCAGTATTTCAACATCCATTCATGCACATATCCAACTGAATTTAGAAAGGAAAACGATACACAAGCAAGACCACAAATTTAACTCACAATACAACAATACACAAGCAAGACCACAAATTTGACCCACAATTATGCATTACCACGTCATACAAAAAAATGGGTTCTAAGAGAGGGAAAAACAAACAAACTGGGCAATTATATAATCACCTGTACTACTGGAATTTCATTCTGTGAGGACAAAACCAATGGCTCAAAAGGTCCTGTATGGTCAAACTGAAACTGACCCAATTTGGTGGTTCTCCCAAACCCTTTTGGTTCTGGCGCTTTCTGTTCTTCTTCTTCTTCTTCCTCCACTTCTTCTTCATTTCGATCACCATTATGGCCTTGAGGTTGCTTAGTTGAAATCTGGGATTGAATTGGGGGCAGAGAGTCTGGGTCTTGGAGGCGCAGAAGCTGCCGTGAGAGAGAGGACTTGGGGGGTTTTCTAGGGATTATGGGGTCAAAGCTGTGGGTTATGGATGTGGACGACAACGACGATGAAGGATTTTTTGTGCAGGGCTTGAGGGTTTCTTTGAAGAGGTGCAGTGACATTGATGTGGTGAGGAAATTTTGGCAACACTTTTAGAGAAAGTGTTTTTGGGATTTGTAATTTCAAGAACTTCGAAAACAAAAACAGACTAAACCGCCTAAAGGCATTGGTTATTTCAAATTTATTTATTTATTCAAGTTTAAAGATAGTTCTATATATTTAGCATATTAGAATTGTGGTTTTAATAAGTATGATTTCAAAAATTATAATTTTTAAATCACTACTTTTTAAAATCGTAAATGTATTTGGTAAAATATGTTAAGGGTATGTTTGGAATTACGATTTCGCAAAAATAATCTATGTTTTTAATAGATATCGCAAAATATAAGTCGTTTAGCATTGCAATTTAAAAAGTATTTAATTTAAAATAAGAAAAAATATGTGATTTCTATAAGCAGGTTATGGGGTGCTTATTTGAAAAAAAACGCAAATTTAAACCAAAATCATGATTTCGCATAACAAATATTTGATGAAAATGTACTTTTTAGGGGTCGTTTGGGAGTGTGATTTCAATAATTGCGTTTTTAAAAATTGTATTTTTAAAATCACTACTTTTTAAAATCACACAAGTGTTTGGTAAAACATGTTAAGAAATACTTTTTATCAATTAAGTGTTTGGATAACATTAGCATATTATTGCGGTTTTATAGCCAAATAGGTAAATATTGCCCCCAATATTTTTTTAAGCAAAATTGTGATTTTGGTTTAAATTCGAACTTTTTCAAATAAGCACCCTCTAGCCTGCTTATTGAAATCACATTTTTTTTTTTTCTAGGGTAAAGTCCATATTCTCCCCTCAAACTATCACCCAATTGACAATGTCCCCCTCAAACTACCAAAACATTGTCAATGTCCCCTCTAAGGCTAGCAAAAAGATTAAAATGCCCCTATATATTTCTCAATAAGACAAAAATACCCCTATAAACTCAAAAAAATAAAATTATTTAAAAAACGAAAAATTTTAATTTAAAAAGAACGATTTTTAAAAAAATTATTTTTTAGACGAAAATTATTTTTTAAACGAATTATTTTTAAACAAATTTTTTTAAATGATTTTTTTAACAGAAATTTTTATTTAAAAGAATTTTTTTTCATTTTTTTTTAGAAAACAAAAATTTTTATTTTCTTACACGGAAATTGTTATTTTTTTAGAAACATAAATTTTTATTTAAAAACGTTATAAAACAAAAAAAAAAAATTGAAATTTTTTCATTTTTTCTTATACAAACGATTTGTTTTTCTAATTTTTAATTTCCCATCGTTTGGATTTTTTTAATTTTTTTTTAGTTTTATGTTTTTTTTCTAGAAGTTCTAGTATTTTTTTTATTGAGGATAATTTCATCATTGAGGGAATATTGACAATATTTTGGTAGTTTGTGGGGGATATTGTCACAATTGAAAGTTTGGGGGGGAAATTGTCAATTTGGTAGTAGTTTGAGGAGGGTTTGTGGACTTTCCCCTGTTTTCTATTTTAAATTAAGTGCTTTTTAAAACGCAATGCCAAACGCCTTATGTTTTACGATATCTATTTAAAACGCAAATTATTCTTATGAAATTACAATTCCAAACACACCCAAAGTCTAGGATTAGGTGGAAAAAGTTGACAAGAAATTCTTCTATAATACCAGTTAGGTCTTCACATAAGCAAAATTTATTCTTGACCCAATTAGGTTACAAAGAGAGTAAAATGTTCTAATAAAATGTTTATTAGCACATTTTACTCTCTTTGGATGGTCTATTTGAGCAATAGTTTAGGGTATAATAGATAATAGGCTTCATTTGATGGTTGTTGCTTCCTCTTTTTGACTAAACAAAGTCTATGAGCAAAAAGTTGACAAGAAACTCTTCTGTAATACCAGTTGGATCTTCACAAAAGCAAAATTTAATGCCACAAATGACGAGACCACATACAACACACAAAGATGAAAAGACCAGCAGTCTTGACCCAATTAGGTTACAAAGAGAGTAAAATGTGCTAATAAAACATAGTTTTATGATCAATTTTACTCTCTTGGATGGTCTACTTGAGCAACAATTTAGGGTATAACAGACAATAGGTTTCATAATCAAACCAATCAGTAATACGATTAGAAATTACATATAGATTGAGATCTCATTTTTCTAATATTTCTTAGTTAGAGCGAGATCTCATTTTTAGGCGAGCCCCAATACTATTACAGTGGGGCGTATGGTTTTTCTGTTTATCCAGTAAGTATGATAAGTTTTGAGGCTCAAATAAAATGAATTAGCCAACTAAAAATATGCCATATATTCAAGTGCACATCAACAGAAAATGGCCCGTATACATGTATAAGCCCATATACATGTACACTTACGTTTCCTTTTTCAGACTTAGTAATTGTAATGTTTTTGTATATGAACAAACTCTCATCTCCACTAACTTTGTTAAATTTCAATAACTAAATTATTATAATATGATAAAAATAAAAACAAATTAAAAATTTGTTTTCAAATGCTTTTACTACCACAGAGGATTGAAATAACACATAGCGAGAATATGGCTTTTATTGAACTTGAATACCACAAAGTTGGAATATATAGTTAAATGTGTAATGCTATTGGCTGGTATCATCTCTACTAGTGACTGTTACTAGAATTCTTTTGAGGGCCCAAATATTTGATACTTGTTACTTCCTCTTTTTGGCTAAACAAAGTCTAGGATTATTTGAAAAAAGTTGACAATAAACTTTTCTATAATACTAGTTGGGTCTTCACGGAAGCAAAATTTAATGCCACAAATGATAAGGCTGCATACAGCACACAAAGACAAAAAGACCACCATTCTTGACCCAATTAGGTTACAAAGAAAGTAAAATGTGGCAATAAAACATAGTTTTATGATCAATTTTACTCTCTTTGGATTGTCTACTTGAGCAATAGTTTAGGGTATAACAAACAATAGGCTTCATAATCAAACCAATCAATAAATACAATCAGAAATTACATAGGCCTTGTTTGGCAATGGACTGGACCGGAACCAACCCAAAATTCCAAAAAATTCTTTTCAAAATCAACCCAAACATTCTTACTTTTTATATCACATCAATCACTTTTTATTACTATTCAAATAAAAAAATTACTACAAAACAAAAAATTTCACTTTTTTCCTCACATCAATTTGCTACAGTACTAGTCCACTTCCTTAAGTCCAGTCCATTGTTAAACATAGCCATATAGAATGAGATCTCATTTATTAATATTTCTAGGTTAGAGCGAGATCTCATTTTTAGGCCAACCCTAGTGTATGGTTTTTCTGTTTAACCAAGTAAGAAAGATAAGTTTTGAGGCTCAAATAAAATGACTTAGCCAACTAAAAAGATGTCATATATTCAAGTGCACATCAACAAAAAATGGCCCATATACATGTACAAAGCTCATATACATGCACACTTTCGTTTCCATTTTCAGACTTAGTAATTGTAATGTTTTTGTATATGAACAAACTCTCATCTCCACTCACTTTGTTAAATTTCAATAACTAAATTATTATAATATGATAAAAATAAAACAAATTAAAAATTTGTGTGCAAATGCTTTTACTACCACAGAGGATTGAAATAACACAGCCAAAATAGGGCTTTTATTGAACTTGAATACCACAAATTTGGAATATATAGTTAAATGTGTAATGCTATTGGCTAGTACATCTCTACTAGTGACTGTTACTAGAATTCTTTTGAGAGCCCAAATATTTGATGGTTGCTGCTTCCTCTTTTTAGCCAAATAAAGTCTAGGATTAGGTGAAAAAAGTTGACAATAAACTCTTCTATAATACCACTTGGTTCTTCACAGAAGCACAATTTAATGCCACAAATGGCGAGGCCGCATACAATGCACAAAGACAAAAGACTACCATTCTTGACCCAATTAGGTTACAAAGAGAGTAAGGTTTAGGGTTTAGGGTTTTATGATCAATTTTACTCTCTTTGGATTGTCTATTTGAGCAATAGTTTAGGGTATAACAAACAATAGGCTTCATTATCAAATCAATCAATAAATACGATTAGAAATTGCATATAAATTGAGATCTCATTTATTAATATTTCTAGGTTAGAGCGAGATCTCATTTTTAGGCCAGCCCTAGTGTATGGTTTTTCTGTTTAACCAAGTAAGGAGGATAAGTTTTGAGGCTCAAATAAAAGGACTTAGCCAACTAAAAATATGCCATATATCCAAGTGCACATCAACAGAAAATGGCCCATTTACAGGGGCAGATACACGTGTAGCCACGCAGAGGCAGGCGCCCCCGCTTAAGTTTTTTTTTTTTAAAAAAAAAAAATTCAAATATTTTTGAGTTTAAATATAGCCCAAGCCCTAAAAAATATAGCTCAACCCCTCCAAAATATAGCCCATCCCCTCCAATTTTGAATTTTTTCTGCCATTGTTTCAGCCTTCAACTTTGAATTTTTTTGGCCATTAATTGTTTTAGCCTTTCAGCTTTTAGGTTTAGGTTAGTGATGAAGGAGGAAGACGATGCAACTTGACACACAATACCCTTTCATTAAACGCAACGTTTAACTAAGTTTNCCGAGTAAGAAGGATAAGTTTTGAGGCTCAAATAAAAGGACTTAGCCAACTAAAAATATGCCATATATCCAAGTGCACATCAACAGAAAATGGCCCATTTACAGGGGCAGATACACATGTAGCCACACAGAGGCAGGCGCCCCCGCTTAAGTTTTTTTTTTTTTTAAAAAAAAATTCAAATATTTTTGAGTTTAAATATAGCCCAAGCCCTAAAAAATATAGCTCAACCCCTCCAAAATATAGCCCATCCCCTCCAATTTTGAATTTTTTCTGCCATTGTTTCAACCTTCAACTTTGAATTTTTTTGGCCATTAATTCTTTTAGCCTTTCAGCTTTTAGGTTTAGGTTAGTGATGAAGGAGGAAGACGATGTAACTTGACACACAATACCCTTTCATTAAACGCAACGTTTAACTAAGTTTTTTTTTTTTTATTTTATTGAGAGCCCCTATGGTCCGGTCATGGTGCAAATCCTTCATTTTACAGCACCCATTCCCCACATGACACCTCATCAAGTGCAAAAAATAAAATGAGTTCACCCACACCAAAAAAAACCTAGAGGAAAAAGTTAACCCTTTAGGGATTTTATCACCCTAAAGG
Organism: Carpinus fangiana; assembly: GCA_006937295.1. NCBI lineage: Eukaryota > Viridiplantae > Streptophyta > Magnoliopsida > Fagales > Betulaceae > Carpinus > Carpinus fangiana. The sequence goes on along the minus strand of CM017326.1, from coordinate 5,565,072 downwards.
CCGAAAAAAATGACTCCACACCAAAAAATTGCCTGAGAAGATGACTCACGAGAGACGGAAGAAGAAGAAAAGAAAAAAAAATGACTCCATGGCCATCCTGTTGCAGCTTGAAGAAAAAGAAGAAAAAAAATGAGAGAAGGAAGAAGAAGGTGTCGTGGAGAGAAAAGAAAAAAAAAAAAAGGAAGAAAAAGACCAAAAAAAAAAAATGGAAGGAATTTGGTGTCGGCAGGCGTGGAGAGAAAAGAAAAGAAGAAAAAAAAAATGAAAGGAATCTGGTGTATTTGGGCTTATGTTATTTTGGTACAATTTTTTAGTTTTTGCTGAAATGACAGTCTGTGATTGGGGGTTGTAAAACACCACTTTTAAGGAGTGTCATGACCAAAGTTTAATTCTTTTTTATTTACTTTTTGTGTATTATTTTGTTTGATTGTGTGGACCACTGTTTTTACAAGCCAACATCGGAAGAAGAAGAAGAAGAAGGGCAACTACTTAATTGGATTGCAACTACTTAATTGGATTTGGAAGAAGAAGAAGAAGAAGAAGAAGGGCAACTACTTAATTGGATTTGGTTTGAGAGACCAAACTCCAAAGGCTTTCCACCATTTATATTTAGATTGCTTAAGAAGAAGAAGAAGAAGAAGAAGAAGAAGAAGAAGATTTGGTTTGAGAGACCAAACTCCAAAGGCTTTCCACCATTTATATTTAGATTGCTTAAGAAGAAGAAGAAGAAGAAGAAGAAGGGCAACTACTTAATTGGATTTGGTTTGAGAGACCAAACTCCAAAGGCTTTCCACCATTTAGAAGAAGAAGAAGAAGAAGAAGAATTAAAAGGGCTTTCCACCATTTATAAGAAGAAGAAGAAGAAGAAGAAGAAGAAGAAGAATTAAAAGGGAAAATAGAAGGGCAACTACTTAATTGGATTGCAACTACTTAATTGGATTTGGAAGAAGAAGAAGAAGAAGAAGAAGAAGAAGGGCAACTACTTAATTGGATTTGGTTTGAGAGACCAAACTCCAAAGGCTTTCCACCATTTATATGAAGAAGGGCAACTACTTAATTGGATTTGGTTTGAGAGACCAAAATCCAAAGGCTTTCCACCATTTATATTTAGATTGCTTAAGAAGAAGAAGAAGAAGAAGAAGAAGGGCAACTACTTAATTGGATTTGGTTTGAGAGACCAAACTCCAAAGGCTTTCCACCATTTATATTTAGATTGCTTAATTAAAAGGGAAAATATATAATAACACATTGGGTTTACCTTCCAGAATTTTAAAATGCTTAGGTTTTTTTTTCGAAAATGTACTCACTGGGTATAAGGAAACTACAATAAAATTCCTGCCGTCACACTTTTTGTAACGGATGTTAACGGACCCAAAACGCACCGTTTTGGGACCTGACACGTCGAACGAGCTCTCCAGGTAGGATCTAAAACGCATCCTTTTGGCACTGGCCAAAACTATGCGTTTTGGGTTAAACTTGGGGGTTTTTCAACAATACCCCCAGACCACTAGTGCGAGGCAGCAGCTCACCCCCCATCCCCATCTCCCCGACACCCACCCACCCACCGACGTACCGACCCAGACTCTGGCGCACCCACCGCCAACACAGACCGTACTGACGGTCCACCCACGACTGCGATTCAGGCGCTCCACCGGCGGCACGCATTCCGACGACTAGGGCTCCATTTTTTCCAAAAATTTTTTGGGAAAAAATCTCTGAGCAACAGGTATCTCTGAAATTTCTTGAGGGGTTTTGTTGTTTGAAACGTATAGAAGGTTTTTATTGTGCTTTTGGTTGGTTGTTGGTTGATTATGAAGTTGTGAAAAAAACCCACTGTGTTGCTTTTTATCCCCTGCTGTGTTGCTTTCTATCTCGTTTGAATTTGTGGACTTATGACTGGCATTGGGTTTTGTGGTGGCCCTAGAAAGCGACAGTTGTGGTCCTGAATGCTGATGAAATTTGTTTGTTATGCTGTTTTTTAGTGGTCCATTAGTGGGTTTGTTGTCAACTTTTTGTCCCCATACGTAGCAAGGCAGTCATAGTTTAGAAAAAAATAAAATAAAAGAATCCTTTGTGGTTGCCCTGGAAACCGACAGTGGTGATGAAAGTAATTTCTGAACACTGATGCACAATTTTAGACGAGAATTAGTGGTCCTGTAGGAAAACATTGATTCAAAAAGCAGATTCTTTTGTCCTTAATATATATATATTGGTATTAAAATATATATACAACTATATAGGTTCCTCATTGATTTTTGTTGTGGCTAGGAGAGAGAATATATTGTTGGGTTTGGTTTGTGGTCCCATATTGGGGTTTTATGTATTTTGCTTTTAAAAGTCCTTGGGTTTCCTTTGACAATTGTGTTGGTATTACTATCAAACCATTCACAATAAATTGACTCCCTTATGCACGGGCAACCAAAGTGACTTCCTCTATGTTTGTGCTTAAGAATTTGCCGTTACCTATTAAAGTATTTTTAATCTGCTCTATTTTTTATTATTATTATTTTGATAAGTCAGTGTATTATTTTGATAAGTCAGATAAGCCTTTTAAATGAAATCTGTAATTCACATTTTTTCTTACACGCGTTCATATGTTCACAGGTATGTTTGTCAATCTAAAGGTCCACCATGGTGGGATGGTGCGCCATGCACCGTTTAACTATGTAAATGGTGACGTCCATGACGTGCCAGGGTATGATGTTCAGTTTTTCACTATGTGGAAACTAAAAGAATTGGTTCGGGATTTCAGATACGTGAACGATTTTAAATGTTGGTATAATATCGGTGCGGAACATGAACAAGTAATACCTTTGAATACTGATGTAGATATTGTATATTTTTTAAGCGTTATTGAAGACTATGAATCTGAAGTTGTTTATCTATATGTTGAACATACGGTAGACCACGCTGTTATGATAAATGAGACTCTTTTGCTTGAATATTCTCAAACACAAGTTGGCGAAGGGGGTGGTGGGGTCGATGAAGTACATACGGCTAGTCATGAACATGGGGATGGTGGAGTGGATGAAGTACATATGGCTGTCCATGAACACGGGGATGGTGGGGTGGATGAAGTACAAATGGGTGACCGTAAAGACGGGGATGGAGTTAACACAAATGAACAAATAAAAGATTTTGAAGCAACACCAAGTAAAAGTCCACATGTATGGGTTAAAACTAAGGCTGCCCGCAAGCTTATGTCTTCAAGGAAAAAGACTTCAACTGTTAGTGTGCCTCACTGTGAGCAATCAAGTGAGTATCCGACTGCCAGCCGAGGAGGTAGAAATTATTATATTATTATCGTTTTATGTATTGTATTTGATTTTTTAAAATTGAAAATGGTTAGTGAATTGATGTTTTAATCTTTTTTAATTTAAAATAGGAGGAGGCACATCCGTTCCTAGGACTCCCTCAAAGAGAAGGACCTCCACCGCAAGCGTGCGTGAAAGTGAGCAACCAACCACTAGCCAGGGAGGAACATCTAAATGTATTATTATCACAAGCGATGTAGAAAGTGAGCCTCCGACTACTAGGTCAAATTTGACCATCACTAGGGAAGGTACATCTACCGTCACTTTTTTATCATTTTATGCATTATATTTTTAAACTAAGAATTTGAAAATGGTTAGTTAATTGTAACTGATTGTTGTTATAAATTTGTTTTGTTTGTTTAAGGGTATTTTTAATGTTTGTGTAATTTTTTAGAACGAAGAGCAAGAAGAAGAGAAATAAAGGTGAGACTTTGGAGAGAGCATCCGAACACCAGCCGGAAAGGTACACCTGCCGTCACTTTTTTATGGTTTTATGTATTATATTTTTATATTTTAATTTGAAGATGGTTATTTAATTATAACTGATTGTTGTTATAAATTTGTTTTGTTTTGTTTTTTTGGTGTAATTTTCTCAGAACGAAGGACAATAAGAAAAGAAGAAGATGGTCAACCTGTTAAGGGCCATCCTATATCTGCTGAGGGCAACATCAATGTTGGCGTTAATGTTGTGCCTGAAACTGAACCGCCAGGACATGACAATGTTGGTGCTAATGATGTGCCTGAAACTGAACTGCTAGGGCATGATAATGTTGGTGGTAATATTGTGCCCGAAACTGGTAAATGACACAAAAGACGTGGTAGGCCTTGGAAGAACAAAGATTTTATTGGAATTGATGAGGTTGTGAAGCAATTGTTGAGCGAGTTTGAATTTACTGATGGCGAAGACGAAGACATCTTCTACGATTATGATGAGGTGCGAAAGGAAAGGGAGGGAACGTCCCACTGGTGGGACAATATTGAATTTAATGTGAATGAGGGAGCAGGAGTTGAGGGTTGTCAACCTGATGAGGTAAATGAAAGCGATGGTCTAGCAAGTTTGGGAGACAGTGATTCTGACGGGGTAAAAACAAAGAAGTATTGGCAATTTAATGAGAAACACGATTTGATGATACTAGTCAAGCTTGCCTTAGGGGATCAGTTCACAGATGCCTATTCGTTCAAGAAGGCATTAAAGACTTTTGCTGTGCAAAACGGTTTTGATTACTACTATAGGCACAATGACTTGGGTAGGGTTAGTGCCGTTTGTAGAGAGCATGAACAGAGGGATTGCAAGTGGAGGATTCATTCCTCAATTGATGCTACAAGGACATGTTTGCAGATTAAGACCTTATACCCGACCCATACTTGTGGCAATCAATATGAAAACACCCAATGTGACGTTGAGTATCTTGTCCGTGTTTACAGGAAAGACTTCAAGGATGATCCCACATGGACCCCGTACACTTTGAAACAGAGGGTTAAGAGGGACTTGAACATTGATGTTTCGATTGATCGTTGCTACAGAGCAAAGAGAGAGGCATTGCATCAGATTTTTGGCAACCATTCCAGTCAATATCGACTCACTGGTAGTAGTGCTTATGTTTGTAGAGATGGAGCATTCTTTCAGAGAATGTACATTTGCCTTGAGGCGTGTAAAAGGGGTTTCAAGTCTGGTTGTTGGCCGATGCTTTGCTTAGATGCATGCCATCTAAAGGGGAATATGGAGGGCAGTTGCTTTGTGCTATAGGCGTAGATGAAAATGATGACATGTTTCCCATTGCATATGCTGTGGCAGAGGCCGAGACTAGAGAGTCGTGGCAATAGTTTATCCAGTTGTTGTTGGCAGACTTATGTGGGGCAGAGGGCGGTCGGTTGGACTATTATGATTGACAGGCAGAAGGTAATGGTTTATTAAATTTCTTATGTGATTATGTGTTAAATTCTATCAAATTATTTATTGCACTCTATTTTTATTTTTTGTAGCCATTTTAGTTATGTCATATTTTACTCCTTGAAACATCTTTGTGTGTCATTTTATTTGTGTGTCCAAGGGCTTAGTACCGTAGTTGACATTGTGTTGCCGCATGCGGAGCATCGCTTTTGTATTCGACACTTGCATGCGAACTGCAAGGCGAGAGGCTACACAGGTAAAGCCTTTAAGGATGAGATTTGGGGGGTTGCATGGGCAACCAACGTATATGCATTTGACGACCACATGCAAAAAATTTATAAAATGGATAAAGGTGCACACACTTATCTCTGTGTTGTGCCCAAGCAATCATGGTTTAGGCATACATTCAACTGCGAAACAAAGAGCGACATGTTGTTAAATAATTTGGCTGAGTGTTTCAGTGCCTAGATCAAAGAATCAAGGAGTAAGCCCATTCTCACACTGCTTGAAGATGTTCGTCGCCAAATAATGGCCCGTTTCCAACAGAAAAGGAATGGTATCTGGTCTGCGAATTTTGCCATTTGCCAAAAAATTCAGAAGAAGTTAGAGAGGTCAAAGAATGATGCTAGGAATTGCATAAGTCGCTGGCAGAATGAACTGGAGTTCGAGGTAGACCACATGTATGATGCACGCCGTATAGTCAGATTAGATAAATATACATGTAGTTGTGAGAGGTGGCAGTTGAATGGGATCCCATGTCCTTATGCTTGTGCTGCAATATACTTGCACAAGGAAAAGCCAGAACAATACGTGGATACTTGTTACAAAATGGAGAAGTACATAGAAGGATATGCTCCTAGAGTCTTTGGTGTGGAAGGGCCAAATACATGGCCAACTGATGATCCATGCGATCCCATTATGCCACCTATTGTTAGAAGGGCTCTAGATAGACTGAAGATAGCTAGGCGAAGAGAGGTAGACGCGCCGACTAACTCTTACAAGCTTACCCGTAGTAGATATACGGTGAAATGTGGAAATTGTGGAGGGTTAAGACATAACTTTAAAAGTTGCAAGCAACCTTTGAATCCAAACCGGAAAAGGTGGAAGCCAAAAACAATGAAGCCTAAAAAAGATGGCGGCCAAGCTCAGCCAAGCAGCGAAGCACAGGTATAAATTATTATATATGCTTTTAAAATAATTTGTACATAAGTTGTTTAGATGGAGCATTTATTTATTTTGCTTATTTTGTGTGTATGGCTTCTTTAGGAGCACCGATTTATTTTCTTTATGTGTGTGTGTTTTTTTCCTCTTCCAAGGAATCTTGTCCTTTTGCACTAATGGGTTTTCAACACTTCAGGCAAGCTTTAAGCTTATTTGTTATTATATTAATTGTCCTATAGGGACTTGATCCTTGTTGGAGTGTGAAACATTATTATTTTCTTCTTGTTTGTAATGCATTTGGTAATTGGTATGCAATACTCTTAAATTATTATATATGCTTTTAAAATTGGGTTAGGTCAATTTTAATTGGGTAAAGTTCATGAACCCTAACATACAGTGATTTCCAATTGGTTCTCCTTTGGAAAATGGTTCCCATGGGTTAACGATTTAATTGGAATTTGTTTACCTCTTTTCTTTTTCCTCCTTAGGCGACTTATAGGGACAGTATTACTCTTACCCGACTTATAGGGACAATATTACTTTTACTTTTATTTTGATATATCTTCAACTTCAGTCAACCATATTAAGCCATATTCATATACAACTCACTAATAATTAGAGTTTTTGCCTAATTTTTTGGTTAACGCATTGTAGGGATCACAAGCTCAACCACAAGTAGCAACAGAAGGGGAGTCGTCACAACGAAGTGTTCGTACACGTCGGGTGACACGGTCACAGGTAAAAGTAAAACCATTAATTTTTAGTTAAGTCGACACATGTATACATGTTGGTGAAAAAAATAATGTTGTTGATCCATAAGGTCCCACCTGATTTTAAGGCATTTTTTGGAGAAAATTGTATATAATTGAGTGATGGTTTTATGGCCTTTTTAAGGCCATTACTGATTTTGCCTAATTTGTTGGCTAATGTATTGTAGGGATCACAAGTTCAACCACAGGTAGGAACGGAAGGGGAGTCGTCACAACGGAGTGTTCGTACACGTCGTGCGACGCAGTCATAGGTAAAACCATTACTTTTTAGTTTATTTAAAGTGATTTATTATTATTTTTTTTCCTATTTGAAATTGGGAAAACATTTACATTTTTCTTGGCAGAATATGTTCGTTGTTATGTTTTTTGTTAACTAAGTAATTTTTTTTTTTTCATGAACCGCAGGCGGAAAGAAATGCGGGATCATTACGTGTACGAAGGAGCCGAACATGTGCAACACAATGATGTGTTTTTCATGAACTTTTTTGTTTTGTTAATATTTTTTGTTTTTGGTTATATCAACGTGGGGTTAGGCCCATAACTTGACAATATGTTATTCACACAATGGTATTTTTCATTGGCCTAGTTGGTGCTTTTATGTTGAATGATCAACGCAATGACAATGTTGGTATTTTTGCTTTAAGTGATTAATTTTGTACCATACGCCACAATGTTTTGTAATTATGGTGGCGCTTTTGTTATAGCCTCATTTGTTATTTTGTTTGTAATGTACCGTTATTATATAATGATGATGTTATAATAGGATTTACAACAATATGTTATGTTCATTTGTATTGTAATGGTTTCAATGTCATATTGTTATGTTGTCACTAAATAAAAACAAGGTTATAAGCAAATTTATACCTTTGTTAAAATTGGGTTAGGTCAATCACCATGCAATTAGGACACGAAATAAAACGTGTTAACACAGAAATCATAATAACCATTAACATACACACTCGTTCTACAAATTTAAAAAGTCATACAATATTTGTTAATTCAGACCTACCAATACGAAATACACAATTGATAGTTGTACATGAATACCCCCGAGCATGTCCTTCTAATGCCTCAATAACCCATCAACAACAGACAAAACAAAAACACACAAACCACCAACGAAAAAACCAACAAATATGTTTGGATCCTTAGTCTGACTCTAAGTGATAACACTTCACCCTTTAGATAGTGAAGCTGTTTATACAACCCAGGTAGGACCTCCCTTCCGCGGGCACAAGTTTCGCTGTCATACCATTGGAAAAAACGGCATTGTCCAACTTTCTGTCATAACGTAAGAAAAAATGAGTTTTGAGAACTTCAAATATTTACATACAATTAGGATTTAAATACCGTAACTCAACACCAAATTCTAATACCTTTTTATGGTCGTACATAACACAACCATAGAATCGCTTCCCGGGATTTCTAGTAGTAGTGGATGTTATAATTGGGGTTGTAAGGCCGCACCTACACTGCACAGGTTCCATGTCCTCTTTAACCAACGATCTTACAGATACAGACGACGATGATTGTTCATTCTACAATAACAAATAACTCGTTAGCAACAAACCAAAACAAACATCTTATGGGTTTAACTAAGGTAAAAATTACAAACCTTTTTCAGCTTCCTAATGTAGAATTCAACGTCATTGTCCGACTCACTAATAATTTTCTTCAATATGCTCATCTTATTAGCGGGACCAACAATATACAATTGATGTGCATTGGCAATAATAATAAAATTTATTCAATAACTGTGTTTAATGAATTCCTACGCTTAAAAAAACTGTGATCGATAGTGAATACCATAACTCATTTATTCCTTCTTTTCTTTTCCAAACTAAGAAATTGTATATTTCTCTTTTTCGAAATATGGAACCCTACATCAAGTTTACCAAATAAATGGTATATTTACCAATTCCTCATTTTCACATATTCTCACAAGGATATGGCAAATAAAAACTATAAATTTAGTGCTTATATAGGTGTGCAATCAATTCATCCAACAAAACTAATTGAAATGCATGTTCTAAAAGTACACCCTTCTAACTTGTTCGTCTATAAAATTTCAATTGTATCCATCGCAAAACTCACTATTCCCAAAAAGAAACAAAAAGAAAATTACTATGCACCTTTAGTTTACAACTAATCATTCTAAACCCTAAAATATACACTTACATAAAATCAGTCCTTCAAAACAATCAATTATAGATCAATAATAAGCAATTTGTTTAGTTCTTTATACAATAAAATTTATCTATGAATGCTTTCTAATTAAGTTTGACAAGTTTGTGTAAATTTATCTATCCATTGTTTTCCATCGCAAGTTTAAAGTTTGACAAAAACCGATGCCAACTAAGATAATTCTCATCTCAATCAATATACAATGAGTTCAGAAATTACTTTCATCACCACTGTCGGTTTCCAGGGCCACCACAAAAGGATTCTTTTATTTTTTTTTTCTAAACTATGACTGCCTTGCTACGTATGAGGACAAAAAGTTGACAACAAATCCACCAGTGGACCACTAAAAAACAGCATAACAAACAAATTTCATCAGCATTCGGGATCACAACTGTCGCTTTTTAGGGCCACCACAAAACTCAATACCAATTATAAGTCCACAAATTCAAACGAGATAGAAAGCAACATAGCGGGGGATAAAAAGCAACATAGTGGATTTTTTTCACAACTTCGGAATCAACTAACAACCAACCAAAAGTACAATAAAAACCTTCTATACGTTTCAAACAACAAAACCCCTCAAGAAATTTTGGAAATACCTACTGCTCAGAGATTTTTNAGATCAATAATAAGCAATTTGTTTAGTTCTTTATACAATAAAATTTATCTATGAATGCTTTCTAATTAAGTTTGACAAGTTTGTGTAAATTTATCTATCCATTGTTTTCCATCGCAAGTTTAAAGTTTGACAAAAACCGATGCCAACTAAGATAATTCTTGTCTCAATCAATATACAATGAGTTCAGAAATTACTTTCATCACCACTGTCGGTTTCCAGGGCCACCACAAAGGATTCTTTTATTTTTTTTTTCTAAACTATGACTGCCTTGCTACATATGAGGACAAAAAGTTGACAACAAATCCACCAGTGGACCACTAAAAAACAGCATAACAAACAAATTTCATCAGCATTTGGGACCACAACTGTCGCTTTCCAGGGCCACCACAAAACCCAATACCAATCATAAGTCCACAAATTCAAACGAGATAGAAAGCAACACAGCGGGGGATAAAAAGCAACACAGTGGGTTTTTTTCACAACTTCGGAATCAACTAACAACCAACCAAAAGTACAATAAAACCCTTCTATACGTTCCAAACAACAAAACCCCTCAAGAAATTTCGGAGATACCTACTGCTCAGAGATTTTTTCCCAAAATTGTTTTGGAAAAAATGAAGCCTTAGTCACCGAAATGTGTGCCGCCGGTGGAGCGCCTGAATCGCAGTCGCGGGTGGACCGTCAGTACTATCTGTATTGGCAATGGGTGCACTAGTGGTGCGCCGGAGTCTGGGTTGGTGTGTCAGTGGGTGGGTGGGTGTCGGGGGAGATGGGGATGGGGGGTGAGCTGCTGCCTCGCACGAGTGGTCTGGGGGTATTGTTGAAAAACCCCCAATTTTAACCCAAAACGCATCATTTTGGCTAGTGCCAAAACGGTATGTTTTGGATCCTATCTGGAGAGCTTGTCTGACGTGTCAAGTCCCAAAACAGTGCGTTTTGGGTCCGTTAACGGCCGTTACGAAAAGTGTGACGACTTGGATTTTATTGTAGTTTCCTTACCCCCAAGGAGTAAATTTTTGAAAAAAAAAAAAAAAAACCTAAGCATTTTAAAATTCTGTAAGGTAAACCCAAAGTGTTATTATATATTTTCCCTAATTAAAATTATTATTATTATTTTTAATGAATATATATAGTTTTTGTTACATTTTTAATTGTATGAAATATATAATTGCAATTACCTAAGATTATGGAGATCATTGGTTAAAAAAAAATTCTCATTACCATCCTAGTAATATAAATCAAATCCGAAGACAATTGAATAAATTAACTATAGGGTGGCAAAATAAATTAATTATAAGTTAGATTTATATGTTTTAGAAAATTATTAATTTTTTTGAATTATTTATCTATTTCGTTAGTTATATTTTTTTAAAAATATTTTTAATTAATTTTTGTTCAATTTTATTTTTTTATTTTTGAAAAAAAAATTATTGACCCCCTAAAACCAAAATCCTAGATCTGCCATTGCCCATATACATGCACACTTTCGTTTCCTTTTTGAGACTTAGTAATTGTAACGTTTTTGTATATGAACAAACTCTTGTCTCTATTCACTTTGTTAAATTTCAATAACTAAATTATATATTATAATATGATAAAAATAAAAACAAATTAAAAATTTGTGTGCAAATGCTTTTACTACTGTAGAGGATTGAAATAACACATAACCAGAATATGGCTTTTATTGAACTTGAATACCACAAATTTAGAATATATATAGTTAAATGTGTAATGCTATTGGCTATTACCATCTCTACTAGTGACTGTTACTAGAATTCTTTTGAAGGCCCAAATATTTGATGGTTGTTGCTTAATCTTTTTGGCCAAACAAAGTGTAGGATTAGGTGAAAAAAGTTGACAAGAAACTCTTCTGTAATACCAGTTGGGTGTTCACAAAAGCAAAATTTAATGCCACAAATGACGATGCCACATACAGCACATAAAGATGAAAAGACTACCATTCTTGACCCAATTAGGTTATAAAGAGAGTAACATGTGTTTTATTGGCACCATTTTACTCTCTTTGGATTGTCTATTTGAGCAATAGTTTAGGGTATAACAAACAATACGCTTCATAATCAAACCAATCAATAAATATGATCAGAAATTACATATAGATTGAGATCTCATTTACTAATATTTCTAGGTTAGAGCGAGATCTCATTTTTAGGCCAGCCCTAGTGCATGATTTTTCTGTTTAACCGAGTAAGAAGGATAAGTTTTGAGGCTCAAATAAAATGACTTAGCCAACTAAAAGCATGCCATATATTCAAGTGCACATCAACTGAAAATTGCCCATATATATACATGTACAAAGCCCATATACATGCACACTTTTGTTTCCTTTTTGAAACTTAGTAATTGTAATGTTTTTGTTTTTGTATATGAACAAACTCTCCACTCACTTTGTTAAATTTCAATAACTAAATTATTATAATATGATAAAAATAGAAACAAATTAAAATTTTGTGTGCAAATGCTTTTACTACCATAAAGAGTTGAAATAACACATAGCAAGAATATGGCTTTTATTGAACTTGAATACCCCAAATTTGGAATATATAGTTAAATGTATAATGCTATTGGTTGTTACCCTTTCTACTAGTGATTGCTACAGTTTAGTTATTTAACATGAACTTATATGGTAAAATTATTGGATCGGGATTCTTGCAATTACCCGCCCAAATTTATTTTAATGCTATTTAGGAATTTGATAAATCATTGAAATTAGGGTTTGTAATTTTGTGAAAGAGAAAACCCCATGATGTAGAATGAAGAAAGAATATTAGTTTATAGTTAGTATTATTTTGTAATAGTTTTTAATATTTAATTTATATTTTTAGAGTTCGTATTTAATAATGGGCTTGGCCCAAAAGTCAATCACATTAGGGTTAAGGTTTAGTGTTTTAGTCAATTAGCACTAGGAGTTCTATTTCCTTTTAGTTTTGTTTTCCTTTACAATACAATTAGTACTAGGAGTTCTATTTCCTTTGAATAAGTAGGTATTATATAAGATTTGTTTATATCCAAAAAGCTTTTCTCATTTTAGTGAGAGAAGCTCCTCCTTCTCTCTAGGTAGAGAAATACACCACCTCCCTGTGAGGTTCTCCACCACAGTCGGTGTGGTTTTCCAGGGAGGAAGGATCCTTTTCCTCCTCCCCCCTCCCTTTTCTTCTTCTCCTTATGTCTTCTTGTTGTTGTTTTTTTGTTACCTGTCGTTTTTTTGCTCCATCCTCTTCCGCCTACTGTGCTGCTGCTCTGGGTTGCTTGCCTCCTTCCCTTTTTGGTCGTTTGTCGCTCGCCACTCATCGTCCTCCATGAAGCAGCCCAGATCCACCTTGGTTCTTAGATGGGTTTTGAAAAATCTCTTATCTACTTACCTCAGGTCGACTCGGGCATGCACACACCACTCCACCGTCACCACTGGCCTCTTAGCTCTCCAACGACACCTCGTAATCAGCTGCATTGCACGCGTCGGGATGTGAGCTCCACGCGCCGGCGTGTGTCCCCCACGCTCCGGGCAGCAGCCTCTTCTTGCAACCTCCTCCCTTGGACTGTCCAACCCTCCGTCCGTTCATCCACCTTCATCACAATGACGACCAGTTGTTTGGTCTTTTTTTGTTTTTCCGCTTGTATTTATGATTTTGTGTTTTCATGTATTTTTCTGTTGTTTTTTGTTGGTTTTATTTTCCTGTTGTTTTGTTTAGGTTATAGTCTCCATCTGGTGTTAGGGCTTATCTTTGTAGTGGAGACTTCAGCTCCCCTTTGGTTCTTTGTAGTGCATATCTTGCAACTATCATTTCACAGTGGTAGTTGTTTTACCTGCATCAGACTCTTCACGGAGTTTCTTTGCAATTTACACTGCCTTGTGTGGCCCTGGAATAGGCCCGGCTTGCTTATAGTTCTTTTTGAATTATTGGTGATTACCATTGCCAGTTGTTCGGTCCTTTTGGACTGGATCCAGAATTTGTTCTTATATTTGTACTGCATTTTATCTTTTGGGCTCTGTTGTTGGGCGTCCTCCCCTCTTGTTTTGGGTTTATTGTTGGAGAGCCCACTCCTTTTTCGTTTATAGGATGTCTCACTTCTTCTTCCATTTGGATCAGAAGTGGAAAAGATCATTCCCTGTAACCCTTTCCTTATTTGCTTAAAAAAAAAAAAAATAGGTATTATATAAAGAGCTTTGTACTCTACAATTCGGAGAGATTTAATAAAGATATATTTTCTGAGATTGTTCATTGAGAAAGATTCTCTAAATTTCTTGTGTGACGCCAAATCCTTAATGAGATGCTAGGTTTTTTTCATTCTTTCTTTACAATCAATCCAAAATTATCGATTACCTCCCGCTCCCTACATCACCCCAATTAATGAAATTCTTAGCACAAAATTCATAGGGGAAAGTCCTATTTGTTATTTTTGCATACAACAATGAACTTTCAAAATGTTTTTAGAACTCAGGGAGCTTTTTTCAACTTGGTGTAATCATAGGGACTAATTTAGTATTTTTTTTTTTAAAACAAAAAAAAAATCTAATGGTTGGTTTGGACTGCCGCATTAACATTATGTGATATTTATAGAATAAAAATATGATTTATAACATTACTCTCAATTTAGTTGTGACATGTCCTCATGTAATTAATGTAATAACAATCTGTCAATCATCTCGATTTTTTTTTTTTGTTTTTTAAAAAAATTGCTGCCATTCTTGCAATTAAGTTCTTAAATTTTTTTATAATTATATTGAACTTCAAACATCAATGTGTCAACCGTTTAGTTGATCAATTTACAACTCTCTTGTTTAGTTGATCATTAGCAAGACAGCTGGCTTATGACACCAATTGCTAAAGGATATTTTGTACATCCCAATACTCAGCGGAAAAAGGATATTTGAATTCAACTTGAATTCTTACTCTTGAAAATTAATTAAATTTTTTTAAAAATTTTAATAAAAAAATTAAAATATCCTTTAAACTAATTAGACCCCTAATGTTATTAAACTATTTATCAGATCAATGAGATAAATGATTTTTTATTAGACTCTTACTTTGATGAGAAGCAGAGTTATAGTTGAATAACAAAACCGTAATTTCTCAACTCTATAAATATATACAATATTCCTCCGTTTGATGAAAATCAAGAGGGTAAAGTGAGAAAATTTTCTGGTGTACGTCTTTAGTTCAAGATTCAAAGAAGATTTTATTGCTATAAATTCTGGTATGTTCTTTATTCTTGGTTTATTATGAAAATCATGATAGTTAAGATTAAGATCTTAGAATTTATAAAATGTTATGTTTATAATGCATGTATATGTGTGTATATATTGTTTTTCTGACAAACCACGATTAAATAACATTCGTCTCTAATTGTATCGAACACGAAACAAGAAGAACATATAAATTAATAGAGGAAAAAAAAATTCTCAAATTAATCTGAGGTAATTAAGGTGATGTATACATTTAATGATATATATTTTTTTTTCTTTTCAATTCAGATTAAATGATCATTAATTCATTTAATCAAATAATTAGATCGAATTGAAAGCACTGCAGTTAATCGTATTCAACAAAATTGATAACTCTTGTTTTTAAATTCATTTCAAATCATTTTCCTTTAGGCATCAAGAGACCAAGAAATTTTGCTTATAATAATAGGTCGTTTGACGATGAGTACTCAGCATTACTAGCCTTTATTGAGCCCAAAAAACAAGTTATTTTCTCTATATTCATGGATTGAGATTCCTTAGAATCTCATAATCTAAAATTTGAGTCCTCAATTTCATCTAATGTTTTAAACAAATGCAGAAATTTGCGTGCTACAGGGTTATTAATTTTTGTTTTTAATGGGTCAAATCCACTAACATCGTTAACACAAATTCCCATATTCAATTTAAATGATAACCGAAGCCTTATTAATTATCTTTAATATGAGATAATTACAATCTTTTCGGTTAGAGTATTATCGCAATTGGGATTTTATTAAAATTATTTAGTTTTGAATAAAACTGATATACAATTCTTTTACAACTTATTCACTAGTGTCAATTTGTAAGTATAAACATTATTTTTGTTTTTTTATTTATCAATTTGTAAGTATAAATGTTATTTTTATTTATTTATTTATTTTTAGAGATTTTCAAACTTTAATGCCATGAAATGACAAAATTATGTTTAATTTTCATTATAACGTAAAACACCATTAACAAAAAGATAGAAGAAAGCCCTTTATTAAAAAAACAAAAACACATTTCCAAGGTTAATTTTCATGAACGTTGAGTCTGTCGCATGGCGCAACGTGTAACAACCCTCATTCGCTGAGACATAAAAGTCTCTCGAAACGCTTACAAATTTATTGCACCACCCAAAAAGCCAGCCAATACTGTCGTCTTCGTATGTTACTTACAAGTTACAACGGTAACCTCCTCACAAACCCTCTATATATTCCTCACTGACCTCCACCTTCGTTTCTCATTCCACCTCTCTCTCTCTCTTTTGCAGTTGCAGTTGCAGAAACAGTTGGATATTAATGGGGTCTAAAAGAGTTCTTGGTGTTCTGTTTGTGATATTAATGGGGTTCCTTAGCACATCTCAAGCTTACAAATTCTTTGTCGGTGGCAAAGATGGCTGGGTGTTAGACCCTTCTGAGAACTACTCTCACTGGGCTGAAAGAAATAGGTTTCAAGTCAATGATACTCTCTGTAAGCCTCTCTCTCTCTCTCTATATATATATGTATATATGTCATTTTTAAAAATTTAAATGTGTAAATAAAAATATAATGGTTGTTGAGGAGGCTAAAACATTTTTCCCCCCTTTGATAATGATTTTATTTTTTATAAATTCTGTATATTGGTTATTTCTCCATATTGGTGTAGTTTTCAAATACAAGAAAGGATCCGATTCAGTCTTGGTCGTGACAAAGGAACATTACCATGCATGCAACACCACGAGTCCGATACAGTCATTAGCAGACGGCGACTCAATCTTTAAATTTGGTCGTTCCGGTCCATTTTTCTTCATCAGCAGCAAAAACTGCCAAAAGGGTCAGAAACTCATCGTCGTTGTCTTGGCCGTGCGGAACAAAACTCACCACTCTCCTCCGCCTTCTCCTTCCCCGGTGCCCGAATCACCCGCATCGCCATCGCCGTCCCCATCCCCGACATTGGCTGAGAGCCCGAAAGGAGTGTCACTAGGTAGTCCGTCGCCTGAGCCTGATGAAAGTCGATCAGATTTTGATTCACCAGCACCAGCTCCAGCTCCAGTAGGAAAAACTGGTGCAGCTGGTCGTACGGCCGGTTCGATTGGGTTGGCTTTGGGTGTTAGTATTGGGGTGAGTGTGTTGTTGAGCAGCATTGTAGGGATGGTTTAGAGACTTCAGAATAATGGAGTCCCGAATAGGGGTTTGGTTTAGAAGATATTTTATTTTTAATTGGATGTTTAATTCATATTGTTTTTTTTTTTTTTTTTTTTTTTTTGGTTCATAAGTTACCAGATAAATGCATTTTTTCTTTTGGTATCTATATATAACTTTTTTACCACTTGTTGACAAGTGTCTGTATATTATTAGAGTCATATCAGCCACTAAAAATATTTTTAGACACTCTAATTGCTCGTAAACACGTGTTAATAAATTGTAAAAAATACGAAAATCTAACTTCTTTTTTCTCAATCTTTTTTATTAATGAGTTTCTTTTTGCTTACATATCATTAGGAAGTTAGGAACATGATCCTTTCCATTTCAAATGAACTAGATAATATTCCATTAGTTATAATGGATTTTAAATTAATCGGATAATATTCAATTAGTTATAGTAGAGTGATATTTTTATCTTTGAGTTTGAGATTTTAAAAAGTGTGATTTAATAATAACAATTTTAACTATTTAAAAAGAAGATGATTCGATTATGTCAATATGTTCTCCATCTTATCTTACAAATTCAAGTGTAATTTAAAAATGTACATGATTTTTATAAACGCAATTAAACGTTTGGCAAAATCATAGTTTGATATTTAAAATTATAGTTTAACATTTAAAATTGTGTGTTTTCAAAAAAACACCTTCTTACTTGTGATTTGAAAATGCATATTTTATACCACTGCAAAACGTAATCCTGAACAATTCATTTTTTGCGGTTTGGTTTAAAATCACACTTTTTGTCTATAAAATCACAATTCCAAACAAACCCTAAGAATTTAGAAAAAGTTATTATTTATTAACAGGTGGCTATAAGCATGTTAAAAAAAAAAAAAAAAACAAAAACAAAAATAAAAACAAAACAAACCAGGTTGCTATGAGGAGTGATTCTATTAATAACCCCTTCATCCCCTAAAAGCCAATATAGCGCGGGTGGTCCTTCAAATCAAAAAATCAATTTGTATAAAATGCTCTAGGGAATCACACCACGTAAACTTTAAAGATATGGAGGTGTTTTGGAGGTATTTTAGGTGTTCATAACGGCCTAAAATTCACAACAAAAATGGAAAGACAATAGCAAGCATAAATAAACATATAAGCTAAAAGTTGGTAAAATAAGGCTCACAATTTTTACACAACTCGCAACAACTTGTATCTTTGATTAGAATTTTATCCATCATCACTGAGTAATTCTAGAAGGCCTACTTTTGTCCTACTTGTGTTCTACTATAAATGATATGACTATTAAAATCACCATTGGACTTGTAATTGATTATTATTGAATTTTGATTAAATGATGATTTTAATAGCCATATCATTTTAGTAGGACACAAATAGGCATTCTAAAATTACTCATCATCACTAGGAATGTGCTTTGGAGGTAGTATTTTAGGTGTTCATAACAGCCTAAAATCCACAACAAAAATGGAAAAACAAATAGCACACGTAAATAAACATAGAAGCTAAAAGTCAAGGCCAGGAAACTTAGGGCTTACAATTTTTCACGTAATCCGCAAATTCAATATAAAATTAGTGGGTTAAAGTCTTATATAATTAGGTTCGAGTCAATTCAGGTGTACCCAAATTAACCCGTTTAATAAATAGGTCAATTTCTAGTAAATTCGCTTAACTCATGAGTGACTAGGCATGCACACAGCCTTCCACTAGCTTCCCTGTGCTTAGAGCTATCTCTATATCTCTATTTGTCTCGAGTCACTCATTTCGTGGGTGCATGGGATTCATAAGCTGCTTTTTTTGTAACTCGCCCTCCCCGACAGTATCTAATTCTAGATCTTCCCGTGGAGAGCCCATCCCTACTTCACTATTCAATTAGAGTAATTTTAAAAGTCTTTTTTGTGTCATTCAAAGAATGATGTGGTTCTTAAAATTATTATTTGATCAAAATTTAATAATAATCAATCACAAATTCTATAATAATTTTAAGAGTTACATTATTTTTGAAGGAATACAAAAATAACGTAAGAGTGTAGTGTAGCATTACTCCATTAATTAAGCAGAAATGGTTCTCTCTTTTGTCCGGAATAATCGAATAACATGCCTTTTGGTCTAAGGATGCGACAAAGATGTTTTCCATCGACCACGGCATTGTAGACTTGTAGTCATCATCAGTGCAGCACATACTGTTGTCCTGTCAGATCTTTCCTTGGGCTTTTGGTTAAGCAACTATGGGACTAGATATGGGCCCAACCCCCGAGTTAGCACCAGAGACTTTAACATTCTTGGAAAAAGGTTTGANGCATTACTCCATTAATTAAGCAGAAATGGTTCTCTCTTTTGTCCGGAATAATCGAAAAACATGCCTTTTGGTCTAAGGATGCGACAAAGATGTTTTCCATCGACCACGGCATTGTAGACTTGTAGTCATCATCAGTGCTTCACATACTGTTGTCCTGTCAGATCTTTCCTTGGGCTTTTGGTTTAGCAACTATGGGACTAGATATGGGCCCAACCCCCGAGTTAGCACCAGAGACTTTAACATTCTTGGAAAAAGGTTGAGCCCAGCCCTCAACCTAAAACCATGAGAGAATTTGAGCTGCGGGCCCCGCCCAACAGCAATGGCCCGATCCACGTCAGTGCTCTAGAATCTTCTTACAAAATATTACCCATCGTCTTCTTCCTCAACTTCTCTAATTCTCCATACAATGCCACCGGGCACAGATCCAGACCGCGCAAGTCCACCATCGGAGCCGGCAACCCAGAAGCCTTGACAGGAAAACAGGACGCCGCTCGCACTACCTCCGCGAAGGACGGGATCTTCCCACCCAATGAGGGTCTAGCCCCAGAATCCTCATCCCCCGATGACTTCAGCGCCTCCTCAACTGTAGACACCAACCAAGCGGCGCAAGTGAATGAATAAATTGGAAGATTGAGGCAGAATGATTTAGCTATATGTAGTGGTATAGGAAGGGGATTCGATTTGAGTGGAAGGCATTCCAAGGACAAGATGAACTGAAAAACATGATAATGTATGATGGGAGTTCAAGATTACGATGAGCATACTCAAGAAAAGAAGATGCTTCCACCACCAGTTGGAATCTTTCAGACGCGGGAAGAACTTCTCAAACATGTTCGGGACTTTGCCTTGACACAGGGTTATATGGTATCCATTAAGGATTCCTCAAAGGACAGGTATGTAACCATTGCTTGTGATAGAGGTGGCGTTTATCGTGAAAGGCTTAAGACTGGTGAAAACATGCGTCAAAGGAAGACAGCTTCTCGCCTTACTAATTGTCCTTTCGAAGTTGTGGGCAAAAAGGATGACGACTTGTGGGCACTAACCATTAAGATTGGAGAACACAATCATGAGCCTTCAAAAGACGTTTCAGACCATCCTTCCTGCCGTCGTTTTACTGAAGAGGAGTTGTTAATGATAAGAGAAATGACTGCAGCCGGTAAAAGGCCACGCCAAATTCTCAAGGCTTTAAAGCAACGGAATCCGAATCTTGTATCAGATTCAAGGAATGTGTACAATGTCAAAGCCAAGATCCGTCGAGAGGGTTTCTCAGGTGAGGAATATTGAAGGTTTGTTTCATGGTTCTTTTGCTCTTCTCCAATCTTTTTCTGCTCCCCTATTCAACTTCAACTTCATTATGTTGGTGTGACACTTCCAATCCCGCACGCATGAATTAATCTCTGGAAAATTTAAACACGCAGATATATTTTAGGAATTTCCATAACAAGAAAGAAGGGAAGGTTGAAGGGTACTGAATATACTATTAGGAGCTAGACTGTGATATAGTTGATAATATGATCTAACATGATCCAATACTGATCAGTTACCCTTTGTGGTCTCAGCCCTCAAGTACTCATCATTTGATATCAAATGTACATTAAAATATGATAGCAATATCATATTTGATGTCGTCTCCTTTTTTAAGCGAAATTGAGAGGAACCATTTCATGGTCTATATTAGATTTCATAGATGTAATGGTGTATGTATTGTCACATGTTAAATATTTGTAAATAAGGTGGCAACATGGACATCCTTCAATGCAACTTAGATCATGAAATAGGGTCCTATTTCCCTTGAAATGGAGAGATGGTCTGGTTTAGCCTGTTAGACAGAGTGCATACAAGCATTAGTAGCATGCTATCTTTGTTGGAATAGGATCTTTTCCATTTTTCATGGTCGGTATTTAAAGTTAGTACATCTAACTGTGTACACGATTTCAATATTGGCATGTGTTTTAAAAAATTTAAATAATATGGCACCATATACACGGTTAGATGTACCAACTTTAAATGACATTCCAAATAAGTATTATCTATCCATTTCAAATGACATGGAGAGGATACTTGTCCTTGTCCCCAATTTTATGGGCCATGAGCCCAGGGACAAACAAAGTGGCATGATTTTGATGGGTTGCCTGAATTCCTTTGCCCTGAATTTATTCGACGATGACAAAATCATAAATGATTTGTGGCCCAAGAAAAATGATCACTAATAACTTGGGCAATTCTGTCCCAAGAAAGACCGGCACATAACAGTAACAACTCATTGGCACACCTCCAATTTTGGAAAAGGAATGCCACACACATTTTCACCTCTTCACACCCATTTCTCCATAACCATAGGTGGCTTTTAAAAATTATCATTGGATTTATGATGGACCTTTATTGGATTATAATCCAATGATGGTTCTAAAAGCCACTTATAAGTGTGGAAAAATGGGTGTAGGATAGTGGGAGTGTGTGTAGGTAGCATTACTCATTTTGGAATAAATTTCATTACACAAGCATTTTCCAATGTTCATTGAACTGAAACTGAAAACGTCTCTCTCTCTCTCTCTAAATTCAAGAAAGTGGAGCCATCATCTTTGTCATCAGTGGTAGTGAATAGTTGTGTAAGCGAGGTGACGCTGCCGCAACAGATGGTACAACAAAGTGTGGCAATGATGGGGTGTCCTCAGGTGCACGTGGAGAGCAAAGCAGTGAGTGATACAAAGGCTTTAGCTGCCGAGCTGTGCCGCTTCTTGTACACATTGGGGTGGGTTTCAGGCGCTAGAGGCAGCATTGCCCTCAGAGTCCACGATGACTCTGTCCCTTGGCCCGCTCAGCTCATTGTCATGGCTCCTTCTAGTATGGACCCCACCTCTCTCTCTCTCTCTCTCTGCATTTTGGTTTGTTGCCATTTTTGTTCTGGTTTTTCTGTGGGTGTATGCATGTGTTTAAGGTAGTACTAGAATATGGCACTTGGTGTAGTTATTATCGTTGTTGAAATGGTCAAAAAATTTGGTAAGGCTCTTTAGTTTTGGCTGGTCAAACTGTTTGGGTTATGTGGTTCATCTTTGTCATGCCTGCCGACTTCCAACTTGATTGGAGATGTATGATTTTTATGTATAATGAACATATATGCTATCTATGTTTGTTTTCTCAGTGGGGTGTGTGCAGCTGGCTTTTGTAGACCAGGCCTAATTTGTTGCCAATTTGTTTATGCACATTAGCGCATCTAACAGTCTTTTGTGGGTACTTTTCAGAGTAAATAGTGTATCTTATGTAGGTGTTCAGAACGAGAGAATGGTTCCTGAGGACATGTATTTACTATCGCCAGATGGGTTTGTTTTGTCCACACCCCTTCTTAATTCATATGCCCATAAGGCTCCCAAGTGTAATGAATGTGCTCCTCTATTTTTGAAGGTATTAAACTGGTGAATTATTATTTATTTATTTCTTTATTTTTTTCTGGCTGCTTCCTTAAACTGTAATCTGCTGTAGGGACTTTCATCTCACTAGGAACTTTGAATTGTATCAGAATTAACTTGAATTGGGATTTTTGTCTGTACTTGTCCGAGCACATGCAGTGTAATTCAAGACAAGTGGTGATATTTTAGAATATGAATTTGATTTTCATTTTGACAACCATTTTAAGCAAACTTTAGGAAAATTAGAGTAATATAAATTTTTAGACGCTTACCAGATCACCTTGCTGAATTTAGCTTTATTTTTTGTACATAGACATTAAATTATGGAGATCTTGTTTAGCTGCCCTAGTGATTAGCTTTTTTGACTTTCTTGTTCTTTTCTCTCATTCTACTTATTGTATACTTCCTGCGTACTAGGGTTGCACCCCTATGCGCTTTTTGATATATATGATATTACTTATCAAAATAAATAAATAAATTTATGGAGATATCTATGCTTTGTGAAGTGAAGAAAAAAATCTGTATATGCCTTCCTAGTGGATTAACGTCCATAATAGACATTGTGTTCCATGATCTTCAGATGTTTTTCATTGTTAACTAGTAGAATTATGGAAACAGTATTTTTCTTTTTGAATAAGGAGTCCCAGTCATGCTCAATG
Organism: Carpinus fangiana; assembly: GCA_006937295.1. Taxonomy (NCBI): domain Eukaryota; kingdom Viridiplantae; phylum Streptophyta; class Magnoliopsida; order Fagales; family Betulaceae; genus Carpinus; species Carpinus fangiana. The sequence continues at coordinate 5,541,402 of CM017326.1, read as the reverse complement.
ATTCCTGACCTGTTTAGGATGTTTGCTGACTTTAAATCCTTTATTTTCTTTTGAAAGTTGCCTGTGTATTTTTATTATTTGCTTGATTTATCTGTAAGCGAATTCTTTCTATGCAGAGAAGATGATTTGTGTATGAGTATTAGTCATTGAACAAAAAATGATAGGCTGATAAATATCACTCTCTGTCACTCAAACATTGTTTTCACTTCCCTTTTGGCCACTTCGAAATGTTTGTCCGATTTGAAAGGTCAAGGCTAAAAGGCTAATATCATTTCGGTTTCTTCCATTGTCTTGATGGTGTAATTATTACATGGTTAGAGAAGAAACATCCTCTCTGGAAACCTAAGATTAAGGCAAAACCAGGCAAGAAGGCCTTTTTGCTCTGAGAAAAAGTGTCCATGGTAGTTAATTTGGTCAATTGATATTTTATTGTCTTTTATATATATTTTTTCCTAAGGTCAAGGGTATATTCATAGTTCTGTTATCGCTGGTTGTAGGCCATATTTGTGGCTTTGGTTTTTTTTTTTTTAATTGATAAGTGAGTCCTATTTGTTTATGAGCTTTCATGTGTGAGCTTTGGCCCATTCGAATTAGGAAGTTGTTTACTAATCAAAGCAGGAGTTCTAGTCCTAGTAGAAGTTAAGATCTCAAGCATTTAAAAAGTGTGGACCTAGCTTGGTTGGTAAGCCACCTCTCTAATTGGTGAGAGGTTAGAATTTCGACTCCCCACAGCGAGTAAATTTATGTTTACTTAACCCCCCACCCACCCAAAAAAAAAAAAAACAAAGAAAAGAAAAGAAAAAGATCTCAAGCATTTAAAATGTGTGGACCTAACTCGGTTGGTATGCCACCTCCCTTAAAACTTAGACTTTTCTCCAATCTTTAGACCCTCCCAAACCTACCTTAAAACCTTAATTTGTTTATGCTAGGAAATTCCCATTTTTCTCTAAAACCACAAACCCACTTCCTATTATTACATAGGACAGCTGTAAACAGAATAATATGAGTACTCTCCCACGTCTTCTCCTCATGCCCAAGTCCTCTTTTTCTTTTTTCACCTCTTTTAAAAGAAACAAATGGGCACAATGTTTGTACAAATATAGGTAAAATGAGGAAGGATGAGTTTGTCAAATACAATCTGTTCAAGATGTTGACTTTTTGAAGGAGGACAACATCTTGTAAAGGGAATATTGCTGTTTTTACTTTTTGTTAATTGTAACCCATCCCNCCCCCCCCCCCCCCCCCCCTCTCTCTTTGAGTAGTGATTATCCATCTTCTCAATGCTATTTAGGTCTTTGAAATGCGTAATGCTGGGGCCATTATTCACAGTCATGGCATGGAGTCTTGTCTCGTAACAATGATCAATTCTTTTTCAAAGGAATTTCGGGTAATCTTTTGAACCTTATTATTAGTGAGAGTGAAATTTCAATTCTTGCTTTTCCTTGTTTATCTATGTTTGATTCTTGTTTTTATTGTCTTTTTCTTTTTTCTTCAAAAAATGTTCATTAATCGTCTAGCTAAATGTGTGATATTCAATGTAAATTGCATATTGTCTTTCTTTTTTTGTATTCCGGGGCTTGGTCTTATACTGTGCAAGATTTTAATGACATTGTTTCTACAGTCAATGGTTGAGGCTTGTGGCCTTAGGGAGTATCACCCTATAGATCCCAAGTTCGAGACTTGCTAGGTGCAAACTCCCCTTTGGGGCTACACCCCCTGGTGTAAAAGCCAGTGATTTATCTTGATCCGTATAGAGAAACTTCCAAGGGTGCGGTGCACGGGTTCGATGTTTACTCTGCAAGAGTGGGTCTGAAGGGCCCTGTCTTGTCAAGGTTCCCTGTCATTAAAAAAAAAAATGTTGATATGCATAAATTTGAAAGGTTAATATATATATATATACACACACACTTAGGTTTTTGATATCTATAGAAATTTGGGCACTCATCTTGTTAGATTTATCTCGATCTTCTGTGTACTTGGGTTGGGTTGCAACCCTCTGCACTTTGAATGAATATATACATTATTTATCAAAAAAGATTATAGTTTTACAATTTTGATTTTTATTAATGCTATTTTGATTTGGAAGATTTAGTATGTTGTGCTCTTTTGAGTAAGATGATCACCAGATTGCATTCTAAGCTCATAGTATATGTCCCAATGATTGTTCAGTTTGTTTGATATGAAACAGTAAAATGGCTGCCCCTTATTTTTTGTTTTTTAATAAGCACCAATGGCTATCTGTTATACTCATCTGATGGAGAAATTGCTTATGACTTCCTTTTTTAAATATCACCTGGGACGTTGAAACTTGTATGCATTCTTTGCCCTCTTTCTTTCTAGTATGTTGGTTGAATATTTTGAAGCTATATCATTGTTTAGCACTTGTGAGCTTTTCCCATAATTTGGCAGATCACCCATATGGAAATGATAAAAGGAATTCAAGGACATGGTTATCATGATGAGCTTGTGGTCCCTATAATTGAGAACACTGCCCTTGAAGGGGAGCTCTTGGAGTCTCTTACTCAAGCGGTACTTTTCTTTCTATAAGTTGAGCCTTCCAATGCCATTTAAATAAGTAGCATTGTGCTAACCATGTTTTGTGTTGTCAATTCTTAGTACTTTCTTGTGTTTTCTCGAGTCTTTGAAGTTTTGAATATAATTTGGTCAGAAACTTCCTTTCTGGCAGTGAGATTTGTAATTAACTTCCTGTAATTTGTCCTAAGTGATGGTCAAGAATGACAGATTTTATTTTTCTTTTACAGATCAGAGCTTATCCCAAAATAACAGCCGTACTTGTTCGCAACCATGGGGTGTTTATATGGGGAGACTCATGGGCTAGTGCAAAAAGTCAGGTCCGTCTTAGTGGAAGAAGAATTACTTTACCACATTGATTATGAATCCTTTTATTATTGCTGAAAATTTTACGAGGTTTTATTTTTTAACTTAAAAATAAAACCTTACATAAATCAACATATTTCTCCCCTTGAAAAGATGATTGCTGAATTCTTTGGGGGAAAGCAAGCTTATTGACACTTTCTAATGATTAGCAATAGCATGCTTAGAAGGTTGAATTTATTGCAGAAATCATCAACAAACATGGGGGCTCCATCATTCTGCCTTCCCTGTTCCATGTGTTTTATGGTTATGACGTGTCCTATAGATGTTAGTGTTTGTTTTTGCCCTTAAATGGGTATCTTGGCACTCAGCTAAATTGTACATACTGTTTTCCTGATAGTGATAGGTTTTTGAATGCATTCATTTTGTTGGACAAGGTAATTGTTATTGTCATATTAACAGACAATTGGGTGTTGAAACTTGGTATTGATGTTGAATTTGAATCAAAGTGTTCATACGCCTGCAAAATCTTTTTTTTTTTTTAAAAAAAAAAAAAAAATAGTTGGTATTGATGTTGCTTCCTTTTCTTTTACTTATCAAAAAAAAAAAAAAAAAA
>CM017326.1:5012289-5534457 GCA_006937295.1 Carpinus fangiana | reverse complement strand
TTTTTTTTTTTTTTTTTTTTTTTTTTTTTAAATAACAAAGGGTGGCTGCCCGTTTGTTGCCTGCCCTCTATTTTTTTTTTAAAAAAAATATTTAAATTTTTTTTGAATTTTTAAAAAGAAAATTAATTTGAATTTGTTTTATTTTTATTTTTAAAAAGAAAATTATTTTGAATTTTTTACTTTTATTTTTAAAAAGAAAATTATTTTGATTTTTGATTTTATATATATTATAAATATTTTTTTGGTAAAAATTATTATTATTTTTATAATTTTTTAAAGGGTAGCAACGCTTGAATCACTACAAAAAAATAGAGGGGTTTAGTGACGGCTGGTATAGTGCTGTTTTAAGGAATCGACACTAATAATACTATAAGGTGATGATTTTGAAACTAGCACCAATTAATGGTGACGGTTTTAGTGGAACCGACACCCTTTACTGTAGAAACAACACCCATTTTAAAAGGGTTGTCATTTTTACTGAAACCATCACTAGTAATTGGTGTCAGTTTCTCTAAAACCAACACCTCTTAATTAATATTGGTTTCCCGTGCTCAAATTAGACCCAAATTATATACGTACATACCGTGTGCCTCTTCCGCTTCTTTCTTCTATCTTCTGCGCGCCTCTTATATTCTCTCTAGCTACCTCTCTTTCCGTTCCCTCTCTCTCTCAGCTATGATCCCCAGAAGCCATCCTCACTCTTTCTCCATAGGCTATCCTCGCTCCACCAGCGCGCTATAGTACGTACATCAGTCGGACTCTTCATCACACTGCACGTATACGTATGTACATTAAATTTTGGTTTGATTTTATTTTATTTTATTTTTCATGCTTGGGTTAGGGTTTTCGCTTGATGCTAATCAATTTGAGGTTTAGGGTTATTTTTTTCCTACTGGGGTTTGTGTACGAATGGTGGAAGAAAATTGTGGAGTTTGGTTTTTTTTTTTTTTTAAATTAATTTTTTTAATATTAATGCTTAATTTCTTAATCAAACAATGTTATATATAGAAATTGAAATTGAAAAAATGGATTCAAAGGTCGCTTTTAATCTATCGTTGTTCCCATTCGATTCTGCTGGGGACGATGGGACTTAGTGTTTCGATTGGGGCTGAGTTGAGGGCGTTTTGGCTTGGTTTTAGTGCTCGTAGAGCTAGGATTTGAGGGGGAAAATATAAAGTTAGAGTTTGCCAAGGTTAGGCTTTTGTTTCCGGTTTTTGAGTTGTGATTTTAATGTTAGACTCTATTTGGTTGCCGGGAAAGCTTAAAGGAAAAGAGAAAAGAAAAGAAAGCTAGTTGAAGTTTTTTCTTGGTTGTATTTGGTTGTTCCTTTGATTGCTGTTGCAAAACATCACCTTCTAGAAGGTGATGTGTAGTACTGTTCACATGTCACGTTCTAAAAGGTGCTATTTTAGTGAAAATGTAGCATTTTCCTACATTTGCAGTATTCAAATGACTTTAATCAAAATTTCAGTCTACGCACTTTTTGTCATCTTGAAAATGACATTATATATTTGAACGTCATTAGCTTAATAATGACTTTTTTTGGGGCCAAAACGTCATTGTTAAGGAGTCATTTTTGTAGTGGTCTAATATGATATCCTTATATAAAACTTAAAAAACAAATTTCTCAAATTACAAAGAAATTGTTGTAAAATCAAAGAAAATAACAAAATAATAGAAAGAGATTGCAATATGTGAAACTAGTTCTTCAAGAACTATGTATGATTGTTCACTCTTATTGTGTGTTTTACAAACTAGCCAATACTCCCTTTTATAGGCATGGAATAATGGGAGGTTAAAGAATATGAAAAAGGGGAATATAAAAGGGTGGTACATGAATCAATTGGCTACATCAATGTATACATGAATGTTATAGGAATTCTAAAAGGTTACATAAATGTGTAGAATTCTATGAGGTGAAACCAAATGGTCATCCACTAAATGCATGAATGCATTCATAACAAAATATATATATATATATATAATTATACTTTTATTCATTGATGAAAAGATCGTGAGTAAAAACTCTTACAAATAGAGCAAAAAGGTCTGAAACAAATCATAGCCAAAGTTACGAGATTACAGACGTCAAAGATACAAACATTACAATTAATCTAACAATCAAGACCTATTAATGACATTAACATCGGTTAACCCATGACTAGTCTTCAGTTTTAAGAACAAATCTATTCCAGACAGACTCAATCCAATGCATAGGTAGCTCTTATTACTCGGCCCTGAGAGCAGAAAACCCCTATGCCAAAACTCTTCATCCTCGACTCGAAAGCAAAGATACTGTTCACATCCACAACCTAAAGGTCAAGACCAAAAGTAGATACCCCACAGAACACCAAGCAGGCAGATCAAGAGAGAGGCCAAAATCTTATTACAAGCAGCAAGAAATACAAGCAGAAAAATGAACAGGGACAAAACTGGAAAAGAAATAGAAAGATTACATGTAAAAAAATAAAAACAAAAAAACAAAAACCCCCAAAGCAGAAGCCACGTCGGAAAGGAAGGCTGCTGGGGGAAAAGTTGCTGGAATGCGAGGACATAGCCGCGGTAAGTGGCGTTGGACCCAAACGAAGCCAGAGAATCTAGTGGTGGGGCACGTGACAACGTGGGTCTGACCAAGGACGGTAGATCGGGCTCTGACTAGATCGATCCAAGAGCCTAAAAAAAAAAAAAACAAAAAAGGAACAAATGATGGGAAAGGGGCAAAGAAGAAGGGAAATAAAACACCGCCCAAGGAGCTAGGGAGCATCAATTAATCTAATTCTTGGGGACCTATATATATATATATTTAATATTACGATCAAGTACTATTTGTCTAAAATTGATTGTTATTTTTGAAATACCATACTATAAATTTCTGTTAATTAATATGGGCATGCCAATAATACAGGCGGTAGCTAGATACATCCATCAGACAGGAAAGAACTCCAGCATGAGTATCTCGAATGTGATTGGGCCAGTTGAAAAGGCGGCTTTGGCTAATTATCCAATTAAAGGCATATATTATATGACAGTTGGTGTACCTCAGGTAATACTATAATTGTCTTACTTGCAAACAATTTATCTTTTCTGTTTTTAATAAGAATAAAAATTTACAATTAATTTATCTTAATTAGACGTACAAGGATGAATAACTTTATATATATATATAAAATTGTAGTGGCCTCCACCACCGGGTTTTTTAGTCATTAACACCAAATTTGATGCATTAGCACTAAATTTGAGGCATTAGCACCAAAATTGAGGCATTAGCACTAAATTTAGGATGATCAAATCCATTTTGGGTGATATCATCCCTAAAGGGTTAACCTTCCATTTATAGGTTTTAATTTTGAATCAAAAAACAAGTTTTAAATCATTAGAACATAAATATTAACTCATAAAATTAATCTGTTGGCAAAAAAAGAGTACTACAATTTTTTTTTAAAAAAATTATATTATACGTAAGACTGGGATCGAGAACGCCATGAGAACACTACGGGGAGAACCCATAGCAAACCCCATATATATATATACCCCATATATATATCATTATAAAATGAAGATCGAGCATGTGATTTTGTTGGTTTTTCTATCTCTAGATAATTATTAAGTGCCCATATATATATNGATAGAAGAGATGGAGAAAGAGATACTTGGTTGGAAGGTGATGAGTTGCAGTTTGGGGAAGATGAACAAGTTGCAGTTGAAGAAGATGAAACGTTTGAAGTTTGAGGAAGATGGACTGTTTGATAAGAAGATGCTGGAATAGTGAGAGGCTTGAGGGTTTTTGTGTCAACTTAAATAAATAAAGTTATTCCCACTGGAAAGGAATAGCTATTCCTCTCATTTTTTAGAGGAATAACTATTCCTATGTGTAAGGGATTAGTGATTCCCTTGGGAATCACTATTCTTAGGAATAAGTTCTTACCAAACAAAAGAATAACTATTCCATAGGAATAGCTATTCCATTCCAGGGGTCTATTCCGCGAACCAAACGAACCCTAATTATTCAAATGTTTTATTCCCAAGAGGTAGCTCAATTGATTGTGACCACGCCTAATGAAACAGAGGTCACTAGTTCGAATCCCCCTCCCCCCTCTTATGTGGACATGTAAAAAAAAAATGAAAAAATTACTCAAATGTTTTTATTATTGATTACAACGATAATTAAGTTTGGTACAAAATTAATATACCATGGTTGCTGTGCAAATTTCTCATAATAATTTATGGGTTTGCAGAATCTTACTATAACAATAGTAAGTTATATGGGAAATTTGAGGGTCTCGGCCGGGATAGAAAAGGGATTCCTTGATCCCCAAAAGTTCAAGTCATGCGTGGAAAATGCCTTTGAGATGATGCTCAAAGCCGTAGATCGATGAACTTTCCCCACGGAAAACTTTAATTTGAAGGTTTGTTTATGCATCATTTAAAATAAATTTCTATTTGGTAATTGGTAAGCATAATGAATACTTCCAATCCTGTTATGATTGTGATTAATGGGAGTAGTAACATTTGGTTTTGTAATAATAAATCCTTCCATTCACAATCCTGTTATGATTGTGATTAATGGGAGTAGTAACAATAGTAACACTTACTTTCTTTTTAGACTACAATTGTTTTGTAGTTGGCCTCTTGGTTTTTCTTACCATTACTTGAGTTTCTATCATTTGATCAACTTATACACTAAAGAGTAATTTTTCGAAAAGACCTAATTTAACAAATAAACCGTGAGCTTGATCAACATTAGATTTCTCATTCAATTGTAGCTCCCTGGATTTTAAAACCTTGTTTAAGAGATATTAATTCAGTCGAAAAGGGTTGAAGTGAAGCTTGAAGACCACATTAGTGTCCCCATTTTCCCTGCCGGCTTGTCACCAACGTCATACGATGAATATTTTGACGACTACCTATCAAAGATAGCATCAATTGGATCGGTTTCCCCAAAGCAAACCACTATTTGAAATTCATATATTCAGGTATCTAACAAGCAATGCGGCTGACAATATCATATTCAAGCTTCATCATTCACTTGGTGATGGCTACTCTCTCATGGGTGCACTTCTTTCTTGTCTACAAAGAGATGATAATCCTTCTGCTCCCCTAACATTGCCGTCACGCCCAAACTCAGGACCAAAACTTGACAATAAAAGTACTGCTTATGCAAGAGTGTTAAAAATATTTCCCTTGATCTTTAACTCTCTATCCGATTTTGGATGGAGCATGTTAAAGAGCACTTTAGTTGAAGATGATCAGACACCGATAAGGTCCGGGGATGAAGGAGTGGAGTATCGGCCAATCACAATATCAACCATGACATTCTCTCTTGATCGTATCCAACACATAAAGGCCAAGCTTGGGTTGGTAAGATCCTAATTGTGCTTACTAGCGGCTTTAATTTAGATGAGATCCTATGCTTTTGATCACAAGATTAAAGGTTAAAGTTAGTTTCTTAATTATTGCTCAACTAAATTGTATTTTCCCAAGTGTGCAGACGACAAACGATGTAATGACTTGAATAATCTTCTTGGGCACCCGATTATGCATGAAAGAGATAAGCCATGAATCAAGTAAAGCACAATCCACAGCGTTGGTGTTGCTCAACACAAGGATGATTAGGGGATACAAGTCACTCAAGGAGATGGTTGAACCTGACTCAGAGGCTCCATGGGAAAACCGATTCAGCTACTTTTATGTTTCAATTCCAAAGCTTGGCGATGCTAAATCCTTAAACCCACTTGAGTTTGTGTGGGAAGAACACAAAATTATCAAGAGGAAGAGAGGCTCATTAGATTTTTATTTCACTAGTAAGCTTTTGGAGATCGTGAAGAAACTTAGAGGCGCTGAGGTGTGATCATTTCCAAATTCAATGATGATTTTGGGACTTTTAATTGCACTTTCTATATATATATATATGCGGTTAGCGATTTTTGCTAACCGTCTTCAAAAGCGGATTAACGGTTAAGTGTGGTTAGTGGACGGTTGTTAACCGATTGCCTTTTCACCCCTATGTATAGAGATGAATTTAATTCATCTTACAACCTGCCAATTCCATGTCAAAGTGCAACAAGTAAACCCAGTAGTAGAGTTGAAGGTCTTTTTTCTTTTTTTCTTTTTTTCTTTTCAAAATAAAAATATTAATAAATATTTCAAATACAAAACACTTCTAAAAATATAAAAATAATTTTTATGTCACATTAAAACACTTTCAAAACGCTTTAATTAGTAACACAAAGCACCATTGATAATGCTGACATGAATAGATGAGGAAGAGCTTAAAAAGAAAAAAAGAAAAAAAGGAAGGTTTGAATGTGAAATAGATTTTACGGAAAACGTAGGAGGAAACACAATCTCAAAATCAATCTCTATGCATATGTTGGTTGTTTTTAAGTCTTTTTCGTTGGAAGTAATGAGAAAACAATTGAGTTACAGCATGCCCGCAGCAAATGGTTACAAGTCCTTTTTACCGAAAATGATATATTTTTCTTTGACTGATATGTTAAGTTTTGCCTACCACTTTTTGATTGATTATTATTGTAAGAGAGGTGTTGCTATAGGTCAAGGAAGAAAACTCATGTTTTATGCCTTCCATTAAAATGCTGCCACCTCATATTATTTCAACATACAAAATAAGCATGGTTTCACAGGATAATAACCCAAACAGCAAACTTCACTCGATAATACCCCTAACAAAAGCTTACCAAATAGTCTGAACCTAAAAAATTTCTCAAATTTCACTGCCTAGACCAGCCGCCACCTCCTCTGCAGAGACGCGGCCACCTCTTGCAAAGCCCACGCTGCCCAACTTTACCCCGACTAGCAGCCCAACTCCGCCCAGCTTCGCCTCGACTAGCAGCCCAACTCCGCCCATGCTCAGTTCCACAAAGCCAACGCCGCCATGCTACTACGACGGTTCACTACTGCTGCTCCGGTTGAGTGAATTAGAAAAAAACCATTCCTCCACCGGTAAGTTCTGAGAAATTTTGTGGTTACTACATGTGTTTTAGTTGGGGCTGTAACTGTGTTTTAATGTTGGTGAAATGTAGAAAATTTGTTTTAGGGTTGGGCAGGGCAATGGGTGCTAATGTCTCAAAATCCGTTTCTGGATTTAAAACTAAAACTTAGAAGTTGAAGGTGAATCCTTTAGGGGTTTTATTACCCTAAAGGAATCTGGTCATCCTAAATTTGGGAATCAAGTAATCCTAAATTTGGTGCTAAACCGGTGGGTGTGGCCTACACCAGCCATGCGGTGGGCTGGGCGGTGTTGACTTTTCGAAGCCAGTTGGGTGGAGGGCTGGGCAGCGTGGGTGGGCAACTTGGTGGGCGGCGAGTAGCTAATTAGACCGGGGTTTTTTTTTTTTAAGAGAGAACTTTTGGGTTTCATTTTGTAATGGTGGGTTTCATTTTAAGAGCAGGTGGGGTGGTATATTCTGGTGTAGGTAAGTACATTTTGTAAGTTTGAAATAAGCAGATTTGTCCTCTTTTGGTTGGTGGGTGTAGACTTGGTCATTTACACCATGACTGAACGGAAGATATTCCCTTATTGTAATGTATATGAGAGAAACAACTTTTATTTGGTCTTGGCACAAACTAAGGATTTTATGCCCGCCAATGAGAGGCTAACACGCCAGACTAGAACAAGAAAAATATATGTTAGTAAAACACAAGATCTAACCTTCCTTTGCTTTAAAAAAAAAAAAAAAAAAAAAAAAACTCCTCACATCATGGCCACCGCCAGCTGCCACGCATTGCCCACTGGGCCACTGCCCACCGCTCACCACCCACGCCCAAGACGCAGTAGCCCAAGCCAAACATCACTAACCACACCATAGTCAGTTTCGCCGCTCACTACCCACGCCCAAGACGCGGTGGCCCATGCCGAACATCACTAACCACACCATAGCTAGTTCTGATGTTTGATCAAATCGACTGAAACCATGGATATAGAGACAGACGATTCTCAAAGCTACAAGGAGAGAGAGAGAGAGAGAGAGAGAGAGAGAGAGAGAGAGAGAGATCTGACTTGGGTGGTGGCGGCGGCGTCCCTTGGTTTATGCCAACACCACATTGAAGTAAGTATTTGATATTAAGGTTTCGTTCGTTTCGATGTAATTGTTTTTTTGTCGAAAAATGTTTTTAGGAATATCATTTTTTAGAAAAATGTTTTTCCCTTAAAACATTTTGCGGCTTTTGCTGCATATGAAAAATTACAAATATTTTTAAGTTACCAGTGTTAAATCATCACTTATTTTAAAAGTTTAAGTTGATATGAAATAATAAATTTAATTAATTAATCAATACTTTAACAAGTCGATGTTGAAAAATAAATACTTGAAAATGCTTGAATAGTATTTCTCAAGAGTCATTATCCATATTAACGATCATTTCTTCCGCTCATATCATTCAAATCACACCCTCTCCACGCAGAGATGGATTCATAGGGGGATAGGGGATGGCCATAGCCTCTCCCCAATTCCACCAAAAAAAAAATTTAGGTGCTAAAAAAAAAAAAAATTATAAGTCATAACCCTCTCCCAAAAAAATTTATATATCTTGATCCCTCCTTATCCAACTTTTTGGATCCGTCATTGCCTCAATTACTTCGATTTATCCTTACGTGGGGTTCACCTGACTAACTTTCTGGATCCGTCATTACCTCAACTACTTCGATTTATCCTTACGTGGAGCTCACCTGACTACTTAGGTCGCTAATTTGTGGAATGCAGTGATTGCTGTTTAATTAATTATGTGAAGAAGTGGAGAATTTGATTACGCCAAAGATTGGTTTGATCATGAAATGTCTGTCAAAGATTTAATCGTACGCAGCACGGAATTGTGTTTGTGGTTGCAGCTTTTTTTGAGATAATGGATGGTCCTGATTTCATGGAACTTGATGGTGGATGGGTTTGTTCACGTGGGTATTTATATTAGGGAAATCCTAAATGTTCAACTTTTTTGCCCAACAAAAAGTCTTATTTTTGCCTTCTTTTGTAATTAAAAATAAAATAAAATAAAAATGAAAAAAAAAATGTCTAAAGCAATAATATATATTTTTGGTCTATCTTTTTTTGGAATTTTTTTAAAAATGAAAAATGGTATTTTTCTTCATAATAGTGACATTTTTTTTTTTTAAAAAAAAAAGATAGACAAAAAATATATATTAATGCTTTAGACATTTTATTTATTTATTTATTAAAAAAAAATTACAAAAGAAGGCAAAAATTGGGTTTGTATCGTGCTTCTTTATATCATGGTCCACATATGTTCGAAATCGGAGCTGTTAAATCTTCATGTGAAAAGTTGCGCTTTTTTTGGGTACTTGTCATCTATGTCAGTGTTATTGTTACCGGTTCCCGTTGGAAGAAATAATTTACCTTAAATAAATGAAATGACAAGAACATCATATAAGAAGAAGAGATTGCTTCCTTCTTAGGGGCGGAATCAGCTTTGGATTTGGGAGGGGATCAGGGCAAAAAAAAAAAAAAAAAATTTGGGGAGGGACCAATTAGAAAAAAAAATAATAATAAAAATTTACCTTTTTTTTTTTTTTTTTGGTCACTTGGGGGGAACCATGGCCCCTGCCAGTCCCCCCAGCCCCCAGTTTCGTCATTGCTTATAACATCACCTACATTTGGTGGGGCATCCGTCAATCAAGAAGACACAGTGACATAGGTAGTAGCCAATTTTGCTAGCACATGCGAAGCATTATTGGCGAACATGCATAAAGTTGGCGTTTTTCAAACCACGTAATTCTAGTTGAATACATACATTCTATGAAGTGTCCGTAACTACTAAGACATGGCCCTTATGTAGCAATAGCCTTGATAATAACTTGCATGGTGTCACCTTCAAAGATAATATTATCAAAACCTAGTTCTTTGCAAAACATAATGGTGTTCACAGTTGCTAAGGCTTCCGCCGTTCTTAGATCAGCTTGAATTTCATGGGTTACACTACGTGCAGCCATAAACATCCCCTGCGAGTCCTTGGCAATAAGACCCAGCCCCACTCGTCCCTCCTTCACATTCACCCCTGCGTCCCAATTCATCTTAATCATATCTTCCGGCGGGGGTTGCCACCTTGGATTTGCTCGTTCTAGGCCACTGGGTTCTTCACTGTTTTCACCACATGTACTATTTACCCGTTGGTATTCTTCAAACGTAGCTTGTGTTTCATGTGCGAGTTACATCATCACTTTTCCATTAGTCAAAACGGTTTTAACTGACAGATAGGTCGAACTGCAAAAATTTTAAACTTTGGGAGGTACATTACAAAAATTGAAATATTGGGGGTCAAATTGAAAATCGGCTCAAACTTTGGAGTGTAAAGTGTACTTTTCTCTCTTTATTATTTTCCTATAATACTCTTATTATTTTAAAAGCAAAATAAAAAAAATTAATAAAATAAAAAACTAAAACAGTGAGCCACCTCTGAGTGGCATGCCGGCCACATTCGAGATGGCCGGGGTGACCACCCCATTGGCTAGGGGTGGCTTGCGGGTCACCAAATTGGGGGTTGTTATTAGTTTTTGAATTTTTTATTCTATCCCTTAATCCTTATAATACCCGATCCATCGATGAAATTTTATTTTTTAAATTTTATTTTATTTTATTTTATTTTTCCTTCGTTTTAAACAATTATTTTGTGGGAATACATTTTCGTATACCATCAAATCATAAGCAGAGTGCTTGGCAAATCACATTTATTCCAACAACATTATACTGTGTCCAACGCCTGGTAGGGAGACATAAACCATCAAAATCATAAACAACGAGCTTGACACATTACATAAAATAATTGAAGTGAAACCCTATTTGATATATGGTATTCAGGCGAATCAGGCTCATGACAATCGTATTCACAACGTGTATCACATTGGCTTTTAATAAGGTGGGACACCATTTCATACGTGTGGTATAATTTCAAGGTTGCTATAACACATTCAATCTGCATTTACTGTGGTGGGTGGAAATTCTTTGCTTTAAATAGGCAAGGATCGCTTCACTTGGACTCCCACAACTTAGAAGTTTACCTAAGCTTTGAAAACACAAACCATTATGGAGAACTTCAGGGAAGGATTAGAGCCAGTGAGTCCCTATGGACACTACTTCAATAGCTCTGAACTATGTGTATCTATTATTGGTGTTTTTGAATCTGAGATTCCCATCAATCTCGTCCACGCCATGTCATGGCTTGAGAATGTGTTTCTCCCCATCAATCCACGCTTCTCCTCAATCATGGTGCCCTCACTCTCTCTTATTACTAATTCTATCTCAATTATTATTTTTTAGCATATAAAATTTCTTACAAACTGAGTTGAATGAATTCTTCAAACCCGGTCTTTAATAGTGTCACTTGTCCTTTAGCATGTGAGAAGCACATGTTACTAAAAAATGACGGAAATTTTTAGAAGTTTGGTCTCATACAATCTAATTTATTCGTGACAACTTTTCTAAGCAGTGAGGATTCTGTACGCAGGTTACAAACGAAAAGGGTGAGAAAAAATGGAAAATGGTTGAAGTGAAGCTTGAAGACCATGTTAATGTCCCTATAATCCCAACTGGCTTGTCGGCCACAGCATACGATGAACATCTTGACGACTGCATATCAAATATTGGAATGGAGAAGTTCCCACAAAATAAACCGATGTGGGAAGTTCATGTATTTAACCATCCAACAAGCAATGCAGCTGCCACTCTCATAATCAAGGTTCACCATGCGCTTGGCGATGGCTACTCAATTATGAGTGCACTTCTTTCTTGTGTGCAAAGGGCTGACAATCCTTCACTTCCGCTCACATTGCCTTCACGCCGGAGCACAGAAGCACAAAGTGGCAACAAAAGTGCTTGGGCGAGAGTGCCTCAACTCTTTTCCTTGGTCTTCAACACTGCATCAGATTTTGGCTGGAGCTTTTTGAAGAGCACTTTGGTTGAAGATGATGTAACGCCGATAAGGTCTGGCGATGAAGGAGCCGGGTATCTGCCACTCACGTTATCAAGCATGACATTCTCTCTTGATCGCATGAAATACATTAAGACCAAGCTTGGAGTGGTGAGAATATCAAACTATTGTTAATCTATGATTTGAATTCAGAATTTTCATATTTTTACTTTTATCGGATATAGTTTCCAAAAATTGTTTCCATCGTACACTCCAGTTTCAATTAAATTTGTTCGGCGAACGAGTTTAAGCTCACACATGACTACATGAGGTCCTGAGGAAAGTGTTAGAATATTAATTAAATAGTAAAGTCAACCCTTTTATATCAACTTAAGTTGTCGAGATAAGAACATTCCCAGCAGCCGTCCTAAAGTTGATTCCCTTCCTAACGCATAGGGAATATCTCAAAAAATTTACAAAAACTCACCTACAACAGTTTCTCTATATCTTCCCTATATATTAGGATTGCTACCATTGAATCCAAAAGTTTATTATAATCATAAAATGACATTCTTTCTCTTTTCACACTTTCTTATGCAAAATAAATGGATATAAAAACAAAACAAAAAAAGTAAAAGAAAAATAAAGGTAATATTTTAGGATCCAGCTTACATGTTGTTATTAAATAATAACATGTATGCTGTAGTAAAATCAACGGTTAAGATTGAATTTCTCAAAATCTTTTTTTATTTTTTCTCTTATTAATAGCTTTTAAAAGTATGTCAACTTTGATATTCAATCTCAATCATTGCTTTTATTACAACATACATATTGTTATTTTCAGATCCAATATTTTAATGTTACAGGAAAATATAAAGGGAATCTATTATGGAGTGTATTTGAATAGAGAAGCAAAAAGCAGCTTTGTTCCCTAAATATAAAGAAATTGAAAGAAACGCTACTGTGAATGCTTAAGTAGGGATTTAGGATTAGTACATTTCTTGAAGGCTTTGATGATTAGAACCATTTGCTTATCTTATTAGTTGTTTTTACCTTAGATTTCATGTGAAGTCATATTTTTTTGTTGGATTTAAACTTGTCCATTTGTTTTTTTAAACAAAAGAAATTAAAATTGGTGCGCTAAAACTTTCTTAGCTAGAAACCTTTTTAAGCTCCACTTCAGACTTGGTTTGAAGTGTCCAACGTTACAATTTGTTTGACCTTTTTGACCTTTTGCATGAAATATCAAACATATTATCCTATGTTCTTGGTCTCCAAGCTCATCACTCACAATTACTGGTCTCCAAGTTATGTGCAACATATTTTAAATGTTTAAAAAGACATATATAGGTCATCATGTTTGACCATCCACGACAGATAGCTGCAGATGAGCATTGATTCTCTATTAAATGTTTCCGCCCCATGGATTTGGAGTTGGTTTTATTATTATTTATCACAATTTCTCAAAAAAATCAATATCAAAACACGTACTCTAACTTTTTCACTTTTTATATCGCATAATTCATTTTTTATTATTATTCAAATAAAAAAATCACTACAAAGCAAAACTTTTTCACTTTTCCATACCACTTTTTTACTTTTTTATACTAAACATTCTTACTTTTTTTTTTCACATCAATCTAAGCCAAAGTCTTTACCAAATACCCCCTAAATGTTTCTGGTATGCTTAGTTACATTAATTAATTCAATCAAAATTAGGAAACCATATTAAAGTAACAAAAAGAAAATCATGGGATTGAACAAGTTGAAAAAGGTCGTAGTTTCAAGATAAAAATTTATAGTTCGTGCATCTAACAGTTGCTTGCCGGATAACGTGCAATAGACATAACAATAGTTCATAATTAACTTTTGTTAATAGATCGTTAATTTCATTGAATTTTATTTTCCAAAGTGCAGACGGTGAATGATATAATTGTTGGGATAATCTTCTATGGCACCCGTTTATGCATGCAAGAGATTAGCCATAAATCAAGCAATTCAGATTCTACAGCATTGGTGTTGCTGAACACTAGGAAAGTTAGGAACTATAAATCAATCAAGGAGATGGTGGGAGACTCAGAGGCACCATGGGGGAACCGAATTGCCTTCTTGCATGTACCAATACCAAAGTTTAATGATCCTAAACTCTCAAACCCACTTGAGTATGTGTTGGAAGCACAAAAGATAATCAAGAAGAGAAGAACCTCATTAGGTGTTTATCTCACTGATAAGCTTTTGGACATTATCAAGAAACTTAGAGGCCCTGAGGTACATGCATCATCTTATTCATCTTCAACAATATTTCTTTGTTTATAAAATAATCCAACTTTTAACACCCATTTATATATCACATACAATACGTTTTTGTTTATATGAACAGAGTAGGTTGTATCGGAGCTTATTGTTGCACAACCCTTCCCCTGTTCCCTGTTTGTAATCTCAGGAAAAAAAAACTTTCAAAAATTGTAGACCAAATAGCTGGGTTTATTAATTTTAGGCAAGTTGTGATATGCTAAAGTGGTTCTTCAAAAAAATTGCTAAGCAACATAATCAAATTTTTGTCTCCTATATAAATAAATAAAAAGTGAAAATTGGAATGAATTTATTTTTGAATTGCCATATATATCAGAAATCTCTCATAATTTGGGCATGTTGAGTACTGCAGGCTGCTGCTAGATATGTCCATGGGACATTGAGGAACTCCAGTATGACGATCTCAAACATGATTGGGCCAATGGAACAAGTGACTATGGCTAATCATCCGCTTAAAGGCTTTTATTTTATGACACCTGGTTTAGCTCAAGTAATATTATTATACTCATACAATGTAATTAGTCCTTTTATTTTGTGATAATTTATAACTTCTGTTAAAAATAAAAATCAACATTAATTAGTGTGTGACCACCTTCTCAAAGAGAGAAGTGCACGCTAGAGAGCCAAATAGAATTGTTTAGAATTTTTTTCAAACTGACGTGGCAGAATTCCAGCCACCCTTGAATTTTCATTTTAAAATTCTGCCACATCAGTTTGGAAAAAATTATAGACTATTCTTTTTGGCTCTCTAACACTTCTCTCTCAGAAATAGGGATAAATAATTTGTGGCAAATTTTTATCTACAAGTCACTTATTTGAATTATTATCCAATAAAGATTAAAAAGGGTATTTGATTTAATTTGTACTTTTCTCATGAGTCATTAATATGGCTTTAGTTTAGCATATCTCCTATAATTTTTAAACCGTTTAGTTTGAATTTTAAGTTTTTCATGTAAAAGAGAGAAAATAAAATTAAATCTAAGCCATTGGTCGAAAATGCTACTATTTTGTAAATTTTTTTTACAGCACCTGAGTTAAAATGTAACATGATAAATTGTTAGGTTTTAAGAGAATCTAGGTTTGAGAATAATTTTACTTAATTTATTATAAAATTAAGCAAAATTAATCTCAAACCTAGTGTTTGTAAAACAAAACCTTTTACAAACACTAGGTTTGAGATTAATTTTGCTTAATTTTACTAACCATTCCCTCCTTTATATGGAGATATTACAATGACATAGAGACTCCTAAAATTCGTTGGAGATCGATACCTCCTAGTTGGCGTAAACACCTTATTGACATTAGACTCTTATGACAATTGGACTTTGCATTGTAGTGTTACAGACTTAAACTCTTAACTGAAATAGATAACTATCAACATGCCATATCACATATAACATTACCGTTCAACTTCCTTTTTCTTTTTTTTTAGGTCCGTTTTGTCAATTATAACATGTATTGAAGGGCTAGCTTTATTATTAGTGTTGCACTTACTTAAATCTTTGGTGTTATTTTTTATTATTTTTTGGCGTTCTTTGGTGTTAATTTTTATTATTATTATTATTTATGTGCAAAATTTTCAAATTCTAGAATTTTTTCTTTTTGTTCTTGTTGCCATTTTTGATGACTACGTACTTGTAGGACTCATTGCTTTTAATTAGATTCATAATTTATGGCCCATTGTAACAAGTTTTTGTTTTTTTCTTTTTCTTTTCCAAATATGGGTATGCAGAATCTTACTATAACAATAGTAAGTTACATGGGAAATCTGAGGGTTACTGCTGGCATTGAAAAAGGACTCTTAGATCCCCAAAAGTTCAAGTCATGCGTGGAAAACGCCTTTCAAATGATGCTCAAAGCCGCAGATGAGGTTCCTACTCACAAGAAGTTTTAATTTGAAGGCCACCGTACCCTTTATATATATATATATATCTTGTAGTTTGGTTTTAATAATTATCATGGCAAACCATAGTGCATGTTTGTCTCCTGAATTGTTATTTGGCATGTATTATGAACACTTCCAATAATCTTACGAATTGGGAAGATCAGTGACTATCAACTACTTACAAAAATATTGTTGTCGTTCTAAAGTTCTTCTTCCATTTTTTTTTTTTTTAATAACTTGCCACTTCGTCATGTTACCATGTACTTCCCCACCACTAATAGCACCTGCCAAAGTAGAAATTCGAGGGCCACGGTCACTTGATGCTCAAATATATATAGATTTTATGAACCCTTGGAATGAGACAACTTTAGGCTTAGTATAAGCTATTCTTCTGATTCCTGAGTGAGTGCAAAGATTATTTCCGTTTAAACTCACGTAAACCATGCCGAACAATCGCCAGATCATTGTTAGACTACTATCAAAGTTTGCTATACCATCGTCGTTAGATGTAATGCCCCAAAAAACCACCAACTTTTAAAGGTTAATAATTTTCTCAAAGCACTTTCATAAAACATATTCTTCAAAGATTTTATTGCGCAATAACCTAAACTCCTTGTAAGTGGCCCCAAATTCCTTGAGATTTTCTAAAAAAATAACAAAACCCGACTCTTTGTCCTAACATTCTCCAGGCACTACAAGAAAAGCGGTCTTTAGCAACGACTTCTGAGTCATTGCTAAAGGCCTTAGTGCCATCGTCACTATGGTCGTTGCTGATACTCCGTCGTTAAAGACTCATTAGCGACGACATTTAGAGTTGTCGCTGATATGTGTATCATTAGTGACAACAATTGTTGCCGCTGATGATGCTAAAAGTGGTCACTAAAATACCTCCCATGAGATGGCTAGCTTGTTGTCACTATTACTACATCATCAGCAACAACATTTTTATGTTGTCACTAATGATACACATATCAGCAACAACATTTTCGTCGCTAATAATACGTTCATTAGCGACAACTATACAATGTTGTCGCTGATGGGTTTATACAATGTCGTCGCTAATTGTAAATGCTAGTTTTTTTTATTTGTTGCTAATTACTGTTTTGTTTTGTTTTGTTTTGTTTTTGGTATTAATCATGTCTTTGTGGGCTTTGGCAGCTACTAGAAATTAAGAGAAAAATTCTATTCACAAAAGATAATCAAATACAATGTCACAAGGCTTGCATACTCAACCCTAATGAAGGGATACAAGTGAGAAAAAAGTTTCAAAAAGACCAATATTCTTTAGATATGATAAGTTCCAATATGAACAAATTTCACAGTCGCAGTATATTGGGCACGGAACAATCAAACACATTTACAATAACCTTCCATGGGACAAGTTCAACAAGGAAAAAGCATATTTGATTTTATACCCTTTTCTCCCTTAACGGTTGCAATCATACACCTCAAACTTGGTATGTTTCTAGCACCTTGTTCCTCCTTCAAACGCTAGCACCAGCAAATATGCAAATGTAGGTCCTTTGACTCCTTTTATTGCTACAATGAAATTCTACTGCTGACAAGAAACCTTTAAAAAAAAATTGCCAACTCTTTAATTAACCGACATATAGAGATTAAATCGCCTAAAGACTACCACCCACAATGACATTCGAAAGATTCAACTTATCTAACAATATGGAACTGTCCAAGTGCTGAATTAGATGATAAAAAATAAAAAATAAAAAATAAAAAAAATAAAAGAAGAAGAAGAAGAAGAAAGTTACAATTGCATTTTACATTATCTGTTGAATTAGCATGCATTTATTAAGGCAACTCATAAATGGAAGACCTAACAAAAATTCAGCGCCTAAAAAGAGAGAGAGCAAGAAATAAACTTCTACTCAATACTAGCTAGAAAATTCAAAAAAATAACAAAGGATTTTGACCATACAGTTCAAAAAATTTGTTGTACTAGCATCTACAACAAATTTCAACGGCCTCTCTATTCCAAGTAAATGATTCTGGGATAAGTATTGCACAAGGCGAATGGCACCTATGAGAAAGTAACCATTATTTAGTAAAAGCAATCATAGCAATCAACCAGATGCGTAATGCAACTACCAATTTAAACCAACAACAAAGTAATGATACAATAAGATGCAGAACTAATCTTTATTTGATCAGAAAATAGACATCAAACCTGTGATAAACACTTAGTTTAATGTAATCCAAGTTAGTTTTTCCTAAAGCATACTCATACATTAAAACCATTATCTGATAGTCATATTTGTCTAATACATTGTTTTGGTCTTCAATCAAAGTCATTACCGTAAAGCAGAGTGACTTGTAATGACTGTTATTACAAGATGTAATGGCAAATTATAGACTAAAAGTAAATACAAAATCTTCAAAAAGATAAGCAGAGAAGAAGAATATGCATATTATAGCCCGCATCCAAAAATGCTTTACTCACTCACATCAAACCAATACACAGCCAAGACAAGGAGAAAGAGAAAGAGAAAGTTATCCTTAGAAAGACATGAAAATATGTACAAATGCAAACACAAATATGGTGCTCTATACGAAAATCCACAACTTTTACCCAGTATGGCCACAGCCTCCCCTGCGCCTTCATTGACAATGACAACCTTTCTGCGACAGTTTTTAGCATCCATTTGCACAAAGTCTGAAGCACTTGAGTTTGACTGGTAAAAGAATCTTCAAAAATCATTGAACAATACAACATAACCACTGTCGCCTGCCACCAAATTAGCATGGCTTCTCAACATTTCTTCCCTATTGGCATAGAGAGGTCTTGGAACATATGTAACATTCCCATATATTGTTAAAATCAGGTTATAGCCAGTCAGAATTTCAGGCTTTGTGATTTTTGAGCTAAACATTAGCTACTGAATTTGTCTGGACTATGTTAAATTAAAAGCTATAGACACATTAAATTCCATCACAATCAACTTACCTAAATTTGTTTCAGATACTAGAATGATACTCAATCTGATACAAAAGATAAATACTTTGAATTTCCAACCGCAGCTTCTCACCATTGGCAAACCACAACATGAAAGACAAGAAGAAAAAACAAACAGTCACTCAATCATCAACCAACAGTTGATAATAGATTCACAAAATGTAGGGGATTTTCGGTTCTCACCCTCAAATCCCCAAATGAACTGAATATTAGCTAATAGCTATAATAACCAATGGATATGCCAAAGGGAACATTAATTTCATGAGAGATAAAGAAACTTACTACTCTATAGCCATGGCTGAAAGCTAGTCTCCCTATACACCTCTCCATAGCAGGGTCTCTATGAATAGCCATCTTTCTTAAATTGAGCACCAATACTTAGGAAAAACTTCTTATGGGAGTATCAAAGAACTACAAATTTCGTGAAATCAACTCATTCACAATCTTAATAATTACCTACACAAAGAAATGAGAAAGAGAGCTAGAAACAATAACCTCATTTTTCCTTCGTTTTGCAGAGAAAGGGAGACGAGATAAAGAAAGAGAGAGACGTTTAGGGAAAAAGTTTACCTTGTAGATTTTAGCTTGAAAACTGAGAAGGTAAGGGCACCAAATCACGGACCACTGAAGTTGATTTCACCGGAGCTAGGTCGCTGGAAATGATGTAGAGGATGAGAGAGAGAGAGAGGGAGGGAGGGAAAGAGAGAACGGGTTTTTTTTTTTGAAACAAGGGAGAAATGGATTTCGTGCGAAATTAGAAGCGCCAAAAAATCCCGCTTAAAATTTTTCGTCAACAAGTGTAGTTTATATTCGTTTTAAATTTTAATGTTACATCAGCGACGATAAAAATCGTCGCTAATGCATTTACTCAAAATTTATTTACACTACTATTAGCGAGGATAGTTAATGTCATCGCTAATAATTTTATTATTTGCGACTAGAGTAGTTGTCGCAAATAAGCAAAAACTCGTTGCTAATGTCTTTTTTGTGACTTTTTACATATGAAAAAAATATATACTTCAATATTAGTGACGACATATCAACAATCACAAAATGTCGTTGCTGATATTAAATTTTTCTATGACATTAGTGACGACCACAAAATATCGTCACTAATAAGTAACATTAGCGACAACTTTTGGGTCTTCGCTAAAAAGTTGGTCGCTAAAGACCATTTTTCTTGTAGTGAGGGACCACCCGAGTGTTTGCCTAGTGCGAGCGTTTGCTAGGGGGGCCACCCTGAGCGTTTGTTGACCAGTCTTTGGGCCATTGGGTAATCTCAAACCTATTCCTCAACCCTTTGATCCACTATTTAAATAGTACCCGAACGTTTACTGAGACTATGTAAAATACTTTTAATCCATTATCCTCTTTTTAGAAGAAGGCACACCCCAAGCCCTTATATAAATTCTCATCTTCGTCTCTCAGTCTCTCCCAACACCAGAAAAACTCTAATCCTAAAGTGAGGAGTGATTTTGGAAGGGATCTTGATGTGTTTTGCCATCTTTTAAGGTAACCCATTGCCCAAACATTTAGCATTTATGTTATGCTTCCTATTTTGTGTCTATTACAAGTTTTGAAGATGCATCGATGAGTTTCTTTACCTATTTCCTTAAAAAGAGCAAGAATGTTTTTAAAGAGCTTTAAACTCTTAAGTTGCATGTTAGCATATTTTGTTACGTTGAATGTGTCCATTAAGAGCCTAGGAGGAGATGTACCACACCCTAGTTTTGAGTCAATAGCATAAAAATGCATTTTGGGTCTTTGGCCGAGAGTCTTCACTCAATGGCCTAACGCTTGCCCCCAAGCCCGAGTGTTGGCCTAGAGAGCAGGGCGTTCGCCCAGTAACCCGAATATGTGAGCTTAGGGTTTTAACGACCCATTTCGTTAAATAGAACTTGTTGCGTCACTCAAAGAGTTCTCTAGTACTACATATAACGATGTGCCGTATTTCGTTATAGTAGGAATTTGTGAAGTCAAAGGACTTAAGCGAGCGCACGAAGTAAGTAAATACTTACGACTGCTTTACTTAAGAACATGCAATATATTAGCTAAATGAGCATGTGTATGATATGAGCATGCCTAATTTAGTATAACTCAGTAACTGTCTTAATAATCGGTTGATATGATGCATCGTATGATATGATACACCAGTATGTGTTGTATGATGGTCATGGGTTGATTATCTAAACTTGATTCTATGGTCAAATATGTGTGGATGTAATATATGAGCCTTAGATCCAATGATTATTTTGTGACTGAAACAGCCTTAAGTGGTGGGTTACTATGTGGGCCACTTGAGGTCGGACTCGATCGGATTGTTAGTATATGGACGGTAGTGTACAATGGTCGGGGCATCGATATTGTATTACAGGTCACTCGGGATAGCACCAACCATGCTGAAAATGGGTAATATCTCGAGTAGACTATATATGATAATTATGACTGAATAAAACATTTGTTTTCTGCATTAAAACTTTAGTGATTGCCGCTGGAAGTACACATCATATTTCGACAAAACAATATTTTTATGGTGTATTAATGGAGACAACACCTCTTTTAAACCTTTGTCAAACTACACGTTTATTTATGCTCGTTAATAATTGGCTCATGTCGTACCCAATTGTGAGGTTCATTTACTAAGCCTTTACGCTTTTGCGGTTATTACATCTTTGTAGGAAACCTTTTTCTAGGAAGAGGAAAGCGGCAAGGTTGCCATTATGGATTTATTTAAGAAAGAGATCTTCATTTTGTTATCAGGTTTGATCAGGTTACTTATATTTATATTAGTTGCTCTATGTCTATATTTCAAGGATAATGTGTGCTTCCTTTATGATTATTAGATTTCTTATATTCATTTCACATTTCTACGCACTCACTCTGATTATGTTTAGAGGGGCAATTCTCTAGTCAGCTACCAGTTAGTTATATTGGGGTAATTGCTAGTAACCCTATCTTAATGCCAGATTTGGAGGCGTTACATTAATAGATATCATTGACTATTTTTTGATGCCGTTCATTTTAATTAAGTACTAGTTGGGCGCTGAAAAATATTTTTAAAAAAATTTGGTTGAAATATATTTTGACGAAAAATATTTTATGTCCTAAGTTACAAATTATAGTGAAAAATACGTGAGGAAAAGTCATCCCTCTTCTTTTTCTTCGGTCTCTTCTTAGCCATGTGGCTTGCAAGAAAAGGCACTGTAGTTGGATGAATGAACCCGCCACCGTACAGAAGCATAAAAAGGCCAAGAATAGGCCTACCAAGCTCCAACCGGCCTCCAGGCTTCAGCCAATTAAAGTGTCAGGTGAAAGTTTTTCAACACCTAACATAACAGATTGGTTAGGTTTTAACTTTTAAGGGAATTTCTACTTTTAAGATTTTGAGGTAAATTAGACATTTTACAAATACAAAGTTTGCGTACCATCTTTATTAATTGAAAGCCCTTAAAATAATAGTACAATTAAAATACAAAATAAAACAGTTAACTTGTGAATAACAATCGAAGATAATGACATCCTTATTAAACTATTACTATTCTAGGATATTTAATTAAACACTTACAAACAAAAAAAAAAAAACTCAAAATTCATGGTTGAAGTATCCCGTATATATATATATATATATATGTGTGTTTCGTGTAAACCAGTGTCTTAAAATTTTAAACTGATATAAAAAATAAATTTAATCATTTAATTAATAGTACTTGAACAGACAAATAGGCAGTTGGTTCTTGTCCGCTAGTAATAGCAAATGCCACACGCAATAGAAATTTGACACCCAAGAAAAGTCACTCTACGGTGTAGCCTTCAAATGAGACATGTCAAGTCAGGATTTATGATTTTCAACAATTTGTTGCCTAAATTATAGTGAAAGAATGTATACATATTGCATTCATCTTTACAAATAAATTTTAGACAGTCTAAGTACTTATCGAAATAGATAAGTTGTATATGGACATCCCAATTAATCCGTCAGGAGATATGGTGTTCCTTGGCTCCTTGGCCACCATTAATAGCATAAGCAAATAGATAAGTTGTATATGGACATCTCAATCCGTCAGGAGATATATATGGTGTTCCTTGGCTCCTTGGCCACCATTAATAGCATATGCATGCCAAAGTAGAAATTGGAGGCTCAATGTCACTTCATGTTGAAATATAAACTTACGTAACCTTGTAAATGAGACAACTTGAGTAACTGCTGCTTAGTTTTTGTTGAAAAGTTTGTATTTGTTGGATGGGTTTGTTCACGTGGGTATTATTATTTATAGTCGGCATATGTTGGGAGTTGTTCAATCTTCACGTTAAAAGTTGCGCTATTTATTGGTTCTTACGTGTCATACAATCAAAAATTGTTAATTTAATAGGCAGAATTTGTTAATTTTTACGATTACCAAGCTAATTGTAAATCAGATAAATTATGGAGAATAATTTTGTATTTTTTCCTAATTAATTTAGTTTTTGGGTAATGTTACTCTTAACTAACTATTAAATTTTATTTACTTTTTTAGGTAATACCAAAAGAATTAGAAATGAAAGAAATGACACTATAGAGTTGAATAGGAGAAAATAGATCTTGAACGGAACTCACAAAGGTACCTCGTCTAGTCAATTGTTGACTGAAATATGATCTTATGGTGCTTAAGAATTCATTCATGTCTCGTTCCTTCGCTAATGTGAGTCTCGGCTAAGAATTATTCTCTCATATTTAGCTCTATAATGTGATTTCTCCCGTTTCGAATTTCCTAGTATTACGTAGAAAAAAAAAATGAGATTTAAAAAAAAAAAAAAAAAAAAATGATTAAGCCAATTGTTAGTTGACAGTATCACATCTATATTGTCATATAAAAATATATATCTACCATTATTTTTTAATATCAAAATTTAAGGAGACCTTACAAATTTATATTGGTCAATGTCGTGAAATGTCGCATTTTGATAATCTAAGGTGGGATATTGTAATGTGTGGTACAAATATTGATTAAACTTCTTTCAAATGTATGAAAATGTAAAATTGTTTTAAACTACTCTAGGCATCCAAGTTGGGGTTTTTTATTAGCTTTTGAACTATATTTTGTGGGAATTCATTTTCGTTCCATCAAATCATAAGCAGCGTGCTTGGCAAATCACATCAAATAATTGAAGTAAAACTCTATTCCACGTGGTATTAACAATATACTGTGTCGACGGCTCGCGCATGGGACCGGAATTTTTTATAATTTATGAGAATAATAAATTTGTCATTGTGAAGCCCGCATGAGTTCACAAATTTAATAATTAATTTATTGACTTTGTGATAAAAATGGTTGTGTAACATGTCTCATAATTCATTGTTTGAATTTAATATACAATTGGGTGGCCAATTGAAATAGAGTCCTAGTGGAGTCTGCCTATTTGAACACATCTCGGATTGTTTAATCAGATGACTTCTTTCGTTTTAAATCATAACTTTTGTTTTTTTTTTTTTTTAAAAAAAGGTTTAAACTTATAGAAAAATATGAATTTAATTATTTAATTTATATTCTAACACTTTCCCTCATAAGTGGGCTTAAACTCATTTTTAATAGGTGATGTCTACTACGTAAAATATTTAATCGAAATAGAAGGTGAATGATGGAGTCAAGGTTGGTTTTTAAACTCAGAACTTCTATAACTTTGATACCATATTAAATCATTATTTTTCTTAAAAACTTAAACTAATAAAAAAAATTAATTTAGTCATTTAATTTATATTTTAAAGCCCCTTGAACTCATTTATTCATTAAGGGATTGAGCAACATGCAATTCGATAAAAAAATAAAAAATGAAATCATTTAGGACCAGGATCCCCTCGAATTAGAGGAGATCTCAAATTATCTCAAATTGGAGATCGGGACCATTCATTTTCATCCAACGGTCCAAATTCGCCCACTAAAATAAAATATTAAAATATTATTTACATTTAAAAAATAAATCAAAAGTAAAATAATAAAAAAAAATTAAAAGATATGGGGTGGTTGCCCCACCCCCATGTGGTGGCTGGACACCCCCGTTGACAACCTAGGGGTGGCCGAAGCCAAATCACCCCCTAGGGCAAACAAAAGTCAATTTTGTTTTGGGGGTTTGGCCATTGGCCGGTCTAGGGTGGCCAAAGCCACCCCATAACAGGGGTGGCTAGCCATCACATATCTTTTTAGATTTTTTTTTTAATTTATTTTTTAGATGTAAATAATATTTTAATGTTTTATTTTAGTGGACGAATCTAAACCATTGGATGAAAATAAACAGTTCAGATCTCCAATTGGAGATAATTTGAGATCCTCTCTAATTCGAGGGGATCCTGATCCAATCATTTAAAGGACGCCTGACACTTAATAAATGAATTGGAGAGACCTCAAAATCATACTTATTAATAAGGTGAGACACTACCTTTTTTTTCTTCCTACTCAAGGTGAGACACTACTCGATATGATATTTAACTATGAAAATAATGTCTATCGGTTTGTGGCACAAATTCATTTTTTTTGTATCAGAGATTGACCTCAAAATCATACTTATTTTAAAAAAAGAACAAACACACCGGATCACATCTAATTCTACTAAAAATTAAAAAAATTCACCTCACATTTATGAAAGTGATATGGTGTGTTTGTTTTCTTTTCTTAAGTTGTACTAAGCAGATGTGTCAATCTCTCATTAAACTGTACAAATGGTGGGTTTGTGCTACAAACCATAGAAGTAGCTCGCATTTACTATTTAGTGTATGAGAATAACTTTTATAAGGTCTTTGTACAAACTAATAGCTTTGTGCCCTTCAATAAGAGATGACACATCAGCATGGAAAGGAAAGATATGTTGTTTGGGTAGCATTTGGATTTTTTGGTCTTTGCTGCTTATGTGTCCATATCTTATTAGAGGGTACAATTTGTGGTTCCGCATGAAAAAGATCTTGGTTTGTGTAAAAGTTATTCACTAGTGGCATTCATATTCTACTAATTAAGCAAATGTTTAATTAAAATTTAGTTGAAGAATACATTTTTAAAAAAAATATATATATATTAATCATTCATTTTTTAAATTATTTACCTTCGACTTAACATTTTAGGTATTCACTTTAACTATTCTATTTAAAATATTCATTCTTTTTTAATCTATTTTTACCATTCCCAAAGAAAAAAGATGATAAATTTTTTTTCATGAATTTAAATGGTAGCAATTAGTCAAATCTTTAAGCATTATGGCTACCTAATGAAAAGCTTTATTAAATGTGAGACCCTACTTGATATGGTATTCACAAAGTTTATTATCACCTTTTTTTTTCCCACGACGTTTATCACGTTGGCATTTAATGAGGTGGGACACCATTTCATATAAAGGAATGCAACTATTTTTTCTTGTATTTTCCTTATTTTGTGTGGATATTATTTTCTAAAAAAATAGTTTTTTTTTTTTTTTAACCCTAACTTGTTTTTTTATTATAGTATATAGTGGATATTGTCCTTCATATTTGTTTTAGAAAATAATATTTATGGAAGATCAAGAGAAGAGTAATTCTAGAAGTTCATTTTGTGTTACTATTGAGTTCTTCCAAAAATGATATGACTATTAAAATCACTATTTAATCAAAATTCAATAATGATTAATCACAAACCCAATGATGATTTTAATATTCGCATTATTCTTTGAGGGACTTAAGAAAGATACAAGAGAGACTTATAACATTCATCGTAAAAAAATATATATATATATATATATATATATATGAGGAACTGTACCATTTCATAAGGCGGCTATATCATATTCATTCTGCATTTATTGTGGGTAGGTGGAAATTCTTGCTTTAAATAGGTAAGGATCTCCTAACCTGGACTCCCACAACTTAGAAGTTCGCCTATTTTTGTAATTGAATCTTTGAAAACAGAAACCATTATGGAGAACTTCAACTTCAGGGAAGGATTAGAGCCAGTGAGTCCCTATGGACACTACTTCAACAGCTCTGAACTATGCGTATCGATTATTTGTGTTTTTGAATCTGAGATTCCCATCAACCTAGCCCACGCCATGTCATGGCTCCAGAATGTGTTCCTTCCCATCCATCCACGCTTCTCCTCAATCATGGTGCCTTCACTCTCTCGTATTACTACCTTCATCTCAATCATTATTTTTTACTATGTAAAATTTTTTACAAACTGAGTTGTATTAATTCCTCAAACCTGGTCTTTTAAAATTTCACCTATCCCTTTAGCACGTGAGAAGCACGTGTTATTAAAAAACAACAGAAATTTATTTCCTATTTTTTTAAAAAAATATTTTAGTTATGACAACTTTTCTAAGTAGTGAGGATTCTGTATGCAGGTTACAAACGAAAAGGGTGAGAAAAAATGGAAAATGGTTGAAGTTGAGCTTGAAGACCATGTTAATGTCTCTATTATCCCAACTGGCTTGTCACCCACAGCATACGATGAACATCTTGACGACTGCATATCAAATATTGGAATGGAGAAGTTCCCACAAAATAAACCGATGTGGGAAGTCCATGTATTTAACCATCCAACAAGCAATGCAGCTGCCACTCTCATAATCAAGGTCCACCATTCGATTGGCGATGGCTACTCAGTCATGAGTGCATTTCTTTCTTGTGTTCAAAGGGCTGACAATCCTTCACTTCCGCTCACATTGCCTTCACGCCGGAGCACAGAAGCACAAAGTGGCAACAAAAGTGCTTGGGCGAGAGTGCCTCAACTCTTTTCCACTGTCTTCAACACTGCATCAGATTTTGGATGGAGCTTTTTGAAGAGCACTTTGGTTGAAGATGATCTAACGCCGATAAGGTCTGGCGATGAAGGAGCCGGGTATCTGCCACTCACGTTATCAAGCATGACATTCTCTATTGATCGCATGAAATATATTAAGGCCAAGCTTGGAGTGGTGAGAATATCAAACTATTGCTAATTAATGATTTGAATTTCATAATTTTCATAATTACTTTTATTGGATATAATTTCTGAACATTGTTTCCATCGTTCACCTCTCATTTCAACTAATATTACACGTGTTGGGCGATCAAGTTTAAGCTCATACAAGAGAAGTGTTAGAATATTAATTTATATAATAAAGTAAACCTTTTTATATCGGCTTAAATTTTTGAAATAAATAGTGCCCATTTAGATTAATAAGCAAAAGAAAGCAAATCTCATGATTAATTATGTACTTTTTACTTTTTAGCTAACTGACACTTTTCTTGAAGGCTTAGATAATTAGAATCATTTGCTTATCTTATTAGTTGTTTTTACCTAAGACTTCATGTCATATGTTTTTTGTTGGATTTATCTAATTTAAACTTGTCCAATTTAACCTTAATTTTTTAAAAATAAAATAAGAATTGGTGCGCTAAAACCTTCTTAACTTCAAACTGCATTTTTAGGCTTTCCAAGCTCCACTTCAAACGTGATTTTAGTTTTCAAATGTTACAATTTGTTTAACCTTTTTGACCTTTTGCATGAAATATCAAACATCCTTCAAATTTTGGTTTGATGTTGAAACTCATCCTTAATCACCCTATATCTTTGTAGGGTCTTACACCATAGGGATGAACAACTCATCGATAATCTTCTCAATAAAACAGTGAAATAACATAAAATGACAGTACCACATCATTATCACTTTTGACTTCATTTCCCATTAAACCTCATTCATGGGATCTCCATCACAATGGTTGGATATGAATCACTGTAGATGGGCAGTGATTCTATATTATACGGGCTATGAAATGAATGTTTTTGGGCATGCTCAATTACATTAATTAATTCAATCAAAATTAAAGTCACATAAGATAATCATGGGCTTGGGCAAGTTGGAAAAGTTTTAGGGCAAGAATCATCTCCATTTTATGGTGAGAATTTAAAGTTTGTACATCTAACGTGCAATAGACATAACAATAGTTCTTAATTAATTCAATCAAAATTATGTACTTTCATTGATAGATTGTTTCATTTGAATTCTATTTTCCAAAGTGCAGACGGTGAATGATATAATTGTTGGGATAATCTTCTATGGCACCCGGTTATGCATGCAAGAGATTAGCCATAAATCGAGCAATGCAGATTCTACAGCATTGGTGTTGCTCAACACTAGGAAAGTTAGGAACTATAAACCAATCAAGGAGATGTCGGCAGACTCAGAGGCACCATGGGGGAACCGAATCGCCTTCTTGCATGTACCAATACCAAAGTTTAGTGATCCTAAATTCTCAAACCCACTTGAGTATGTGTTGGAAGCACAAAAGATAATCAAGAAGAGAAGAACCTCATTAGGTGTTTATCTCACTGATAAGCTTTTGGACATTGTCAAGAAACTTAGAGGCCCCGAGGTACACGCATCATCTTATATATTGATCATCTTCAACAATATTTCTGAGTTTTTAAAATAACACAACTTTCAACACCATTTATCACTCGCAATAAGTTTTTGTTTATATGCATAATGCACTGATCGAGTAGGTTGTATCAGAGCTTATTGTTGGGTTGCACAACCCTTTTTCTATATGTGTTTTGCTGTATAATTTTCGTCCCTTCTCCTGTTCCCGGTTTGTAATCTCCGGAAAAAAAAATAATAATAAAAAATTGATTAGAAAAAAAATTATTGTCTAAAATAAATATTTAAAAAAAAAAGGTGAAAACTGCAATGAATTTTAGTTTTGAATTGCTATATCAGAAATTTCTCATAATTTGGGCATGTCGGGTATTGCAGGCAGCTGCTAGATATGTCCATGGGACACTGAGGAACTCTAGTATGACAATCTCAAACATGATTGGGCCAGTGGAACAAGTGACTGTGGCTAATCATCCGCTTAAAGGCCTTTATTTTATGACACCTGGTTTAGCTCAAGTAATATTATTATACTCATACAACACAATTAATCCTTTTATTTTGTGATAATTTGTAACTTTTGATAATAAAAATCGAGATTAATTAGTTCGTGACCACCTTCTCATAGATAGGAATGAATAATTTGTGGTATATTTTTATCTAAAAGTCACTTATTTGATTAATTATTATCCAATAAAGAGGGCATTTGATTTAATTTGTACTTTTTTCTCATGATCAGTCATTAATATAGCTTTAGTTTTGCATATCTCCTATAATTTTTTAATGGTTTAGATTGAATTTTAAAATTTTCATGAAAAAAAAAAGAGAAAATAAAATTAAAGATGAACCATTAGTCAAAAATACTACTCTTCCACATGTAAAAAAGTTTTACTGCAGTTGAGCTAAACATGTAATGGGATAAATTGTTACGTTCTAAGATAACTTAGATTTTAGATTTTAAGAGAACCAAAACTTTTTAGATTCTCATAGAAACTAGACATTTTACAAACATAAGGTTTGAGATTAATTTTGATTTAGTTTATTAATCATTCACTCATCTATATGGAAATATTACAACGACCTAGAATTGGAGATAAACTCCCAAAATTCTTTGGAGATAACTCCTACTTCGAGTAAACACCTTATTGACATCTAGATCATTCTTACCCTAGCGTTATAGACTCAAACTCTTAACTGAAATGGATAACTATCAACATGCCATATCGCTTATAACTTATAAGAATATTAATAATATTACCATTTAGCTTCCGCTTTCATTTGTTTTTTCTTTTGAGGTAAACAGATCAACTTCCTTTTATAATTAAGATCAGTGTAAAACTCATTGCTTTTTGTTTGATTCATAATAACAATTTTTTTTTTTTTTTTTCAATATGGGTATGCAGAATGTTACTATAACAATAGTAAGTTACATGGGAAATCTGAGGGTTACCGCTGGGATAGAAAAAGGACTCTTAGATCCCAAAAAGTTCAAGTCATGCGTGGAAAACGCCTTTCAGATGATGCTCAAAGCTGCAGATCGAGATGAGGTTCCTACAAAGAAAATTTTTAATTTGAAGGCCACCCTTTAAGTAGTATGTATATATATGCACATCGTGTTGTTTGGTTTGAATAATTATCATTACAAACCTAAGTGTTTGTCTCTCTTGAATTGTTATTTGGCATGTATTATGAACACTTCCAATAATCTTATGAATTGGGAAGAATGACTATCAACTATTAAAAAAAATATATTGTTGTCGTTTTATTATTATTATTATTTAATAACGGAGAACTCTTCCAAGAAGGCCACTTTGTGTGTATCCATCATTATCAGCAAACTCTAGATCTGTGCAAAGCATTCCTTCCATACAAATTGAGTAAGACTCCAACTTTGTGGGCGGATATGGTTTCAAAGAATTGTTTGCATCGAGAGAGATTCCAAACCTTAAATTTTATGGGAATTCCACCAAGATCAAGATTCTTATTATCACTTGAGCCAACCCCTTGAAGTTAATTTTATTAGACTTTTTTGATAATTGCATTTATTTAAATAATAAGTTTTTAACGATATAAATGTGATTTTTTTTCCTGTGCATTTTATTGCAATATTACTAGCTTCTGACCTCATACTAATTCATAAGAAAATGATTTACAATTATATTTTTACATTTGAAATTTGAGCTAATGAGGCACATATGATTAATTTTTATCAATTAACTAAACAATATTCATTGTGTTTTTTACTTACTATTTGGAATTATGTGATAAAATGATTACAATTAGTTAATCTGGATCTATGCTTTATTGAGGGAACTAAGATTATTGTTCCAAATTTAATAAAAATTTAGAATATATAAGAAACTAATGAACATTTCTCTTCAAGAATATTTGAAAAAGAGTAATGCTAATATACAATTCCTTCTTTTACGGTCAAGTAATTTTAAATACTCAACTTTCATCTTATTTTTATACAACTGGTCCCCAAAATCCCTTAAATATTTTTCTTTTTTAATAAAAGTTGATCCAATAATTTACGAATATTACCACATCAGCCCAGTTTTATAAGAGCGTATTGTGAATTATGTACATAACTTTAATATTTCACCGTTATATCATCAAATTGTATAATAGTAATATTCATTACTATTTTCCAAACAGTAGGCCGGCTTGGGCCAAAGCCCAAAAGCGAGGTTTCGTCCAAAACTCAACAACAAGCCCAACCAATTATTATCCAAACATGGAGTAACATAATCTGGGAAACGGTATACCTGGTAGCCAAACGGCATGATTTGATCGCATCTAGGGTTTCAATCACACCGCTATAAAACGCTTCTCCTCCTGCTTTTTTTCTCAACGCCTCTCTCTCTCGAAATCTACTTCTCTTTTACGCTCTGGTTTTCCCAAATTCCGATTGGTTGATTTGTGGACATGATGAAAGTGATTGACGGGTGATGATCAACTTCATGTGATCAAGATATCCTCGCTACGTTCTTTCTGATTCTTGCTCTTCAATCGAAGCTTTTGTTCTGTTTTCTCTTCCATTTATTTATTTATATTAATTTTTTTTTGAGCTGTTCTTGTTAAATCATCAAGATGATGAACTCAGAAAAATCTTAGGACTCCTTCTGAGACAGCACGTGCAGTGCTGTGTATGATATTTATATTAATTTTATGTTCTGATTATTTGATGATGGTAAATAATCCTTCTGAAATTGGGAATTTCATTTTTCTGAAAATAATTGAATGAATTATGTAAAACATCTGTTATTATTTCTGGGTTTTAGGAATTGTATCTGATAGGAATTATTGATTTATGAATTTGATTAAGAGTCTATTTAGGTTTGCGATTTTAAAAGTTGTTGGGTTTTTGTTAATGAAATTGAATATTAATTGCATCCTAAAAAGTAATTGGATTTTTATTTTTATTTTTTAATTGAAAAGTAATTGGATTAATGGTAGAAGTAAAATGATTACATGAAAATGGCCAACAAAATTAGACGGTTCTGAATCCTTATGGATAACCAGCCCAACAGATTCAACCAATCTGTTCTAAGCCCAATCAATTGGTAAATTGCAGTTTTGTACCATCTCCAATTCTCTATAAAGCCTGCTCTAGCGCGACTTATTGGGATTTGGGATTAATACGATTAGGGGTGTTAAGTGAGCAAAACCTTTGCGAGCGAGCTCAGACTTAGTTCGGATAAGCTTGCACTCGCTTTGGTACTACTTGTTGGATGGAGTATTTTTATCTCCTTAAAAATGTGAAATGAAAATAATACTTTTCAAATATAATTAATTGAATACTTAACCGTTCATTTTAAATAAGGATGATGCCATTAATTAATTTTTGACCTCCATTTGTTTAGAATAGGATCATCTCTAGTCCATTTTGGACCGAAGAATATCCCGTTAATGACCATGATCTTTTTAGAGAGATCTAAGGCTATAAATAAAACATTTTTATTATATATTTTTTTTAAAAAATAATTAAAATTTAAAAAAATTTAAAAAACATATGAAAAAATTAAATGGTGGCCAGCCAACTCCTTTATTTGCATGACCAATGGGAGAACCGCCATGTGTTGCAATCATATTTCATAATAATCTAATATATTATAACAATAAATACCGTATTATTTATTTATATATAATATAATTATCATATTTTATTTATTAAATCTATATTTTTTTAGATTTAAAACTAAAAAATATCGTTCAAATATATATCTAAAACTAAATTAAATTTAAAAGCTTGTTTGGGATTATGTTTGAGGGGCTCAAAACTATTTTAACACTAAAAAAAAAAGTCTGTTTAAAGAAAAAAGTACTTGTTTGGTAAAAAATTAAAAATATTTTTAATAGTCCAGAAAACTTTAAAATGACTAAAACACACTTTTTGTGAAACTTTTGCCAAAAAATATATTTTAACTTAAAAATTATATTTCTCAAACACAATTCAAACAGACTCTAAGTTAATTATTTTCTTTCATGCTTTTCATTTTTTTTTCCCCTCAACTTAACCCAAAGAATCCAAGTTTTGAAACTCTTCATGAACCATGCACACCCAACAAAGATATCGTCATATTCTAACAAGCAAACCACCACAAAAACAAACACAACAGCCATTCCCTCGATCAAATATTCAAATTACAATAAACCATAAATAGGAAAGTCAAATCCCCCACAAAAAGGAAAAAAGAACAGCTTTTTGGGGTCCAAAGATGCCTGAAAATGGTGAATTCAGGGCCCTGTCCGGCAAGTTCCATGATGAAGTGGACGGCTTTTTGGCTGCTGCAGATTTCTACATCAAGGAAAAAGCAATTAAAGATGACATGAAAACAAAAAGAGTGAAAAAGTGTAGGTGTAAGTCTTCTCATCCACACCACACCCCACCCCACCCCACAAGACCAGTCACAAGAGTACTAATGATTCACCACCCAACTTTGAGGGGAGCGGATGTTCACGTGGCATGTTTTAATGCGTTGGATCAAAATAAACGGTCCAGATTCTCCAATTGAAGAATCTCCGATCATCCCCTCAATTGGAGGGGATCCTGGTCCCCCTAGCTGACAAGTTGGGAGCAAAATGATATTAAGACAGAAATGTCAATAAATGTGGAGATATACTGCAAAAACCAAAGATGACAAAATCTTTAAATGTCAACACTCTTGTACCGACGAGTAGTAAAGGAGTTTCATTGAAGTAGCCTATCTACCGGTTACTTTATCCATTTATTTCCGATTAACAAACGTAGGGAAGCTAGCTAGGGTTCAAAAAGTCAAAAACTCAGCTGTGTATATATATGTACCATATGAAACACGAATTGAATGGTGTATTTGAGAATTTATTTATTTATTTTTAATTGCAGTTATTGTGTGCGGTAGGAAAGTAGTGACTTTAAATGGTTAGAGCAGGGGAGGCGTCTCCTGCCTTTGTACTGCAACAAACTTATTGAACGCCACAACTAATAATCGAAGCCCGGCCCTCAAATAGCTTTCCATGCCAAGTGAGTGAAAGAAATTATGGAGTTGAATGATGAAGTGTTGGAGCCAGTGAGTCCAAGCGGACAATACTTGAACAGCTCTGTCTTGTCTATTTCTATTCTCACTGTTTTGGAATCTGAAGTTCCAATCAACGACGCCCACGCCATTTCATTGCTCAAACATGTCTTCCTCCCCATCAATCCACGCTTCTCCTCCATCATGGTGATCTCTCTCTCCTATCTCTTATATATGTCCTCTTGCTTTTTATGTTTTTTTATGCGGTTTATGTGGTGTCAAGTCCACCACCACGGCTTCTGAGAGGCTTTCCAGGGCCGCAGTATTCAGATCAGGCGGCCGGGAACGGTCGAAGACAGTGGGTGGTGGTGGTGGTGGTGGTGTTGCATGCCTCCCTATTTTAAGAATGCGAGCGACATGTTTTTGCAATGTCAAAGATGGTTGGTGAGGTGGCATCATGGTAGATCTGAAAATTCTTTTTGTTGTTTTGTTGTTTTGTTGTTTTTTTTTTTCTTTGTTTTGTATTTGTTTTTACTCTATTGATTATAATATCATGTTATAAAAGGACAAAAATAAAAAAATAAAAAAAATAGAAGAGATAGAGTGTTTTACTAGAAAACTAAAGAAAAAAATATTTAAGGTTTATTTTATAGAGGTGTTATATATAAGTAATGGAGACCTTAAAAAAAATCTAAATAAATTTAGAGTTTTACTTCAAAAATAAAAAATTATGGGGCACCCACCCTAAGTGGAAGAGAAGGGTGACCATGTGGCTATCTTTGATTGTTGTGGTGGCCACACCGTAAACCTAACGATGGTGAAGCCACATGGAGACCAGAAGAAGGCCATGACCCGTCTGAGCACCCCAAAAAAGAGAAAATATTCATGATTGGGAGCCAAAAATTATAAAAAGAAAATATATCCTAGCAAAAATAAAAAATAAAAAATAATACATAGATTTTTTAAGCCAAAATTCAAGCTAGCCCAGCAAAATAAAAAAAAAATAAAAAAAGAATCAAATGTGATTATGTCCTCCAAAAAAATTGTAAAGAAAAAAAAAACCTTTCACAGCATAATTATTGAAATAAAAATTGTTTATGATTTTTTACACCAAAACCCTAGTTATCAAAATTTCAAACAAAAAATACATAAGATGCTTGCTTGACTCCTTAAAAAAAATAAAATTATATATATAGAGTAATCTCTCAATATTGTATGCCTGCGTATGGAAGGTTAATTAGAATTTTGATGCTATCATCTAAGGGTATTTCGATTTTTTTTTTTATCAGATTTTATAATGATGCTTCTAAATTAGAAAGTCAACTGTTTAAATTAAATTTTTTTATGTGATATTATAAAATAAAGATAAGTTGAAGTGATAAAGTCAAACATACTACTATATATAGATATTACCCCTTTTCCTTTTTTATTCTTTTTTTTTTTTCCCTAGGTTATTATAGAAACTACCTAATCTTAGGTTTTTTGGAAATTGATATAACCTTGCCTTTTTCTTTTTCTCTTCATATGATATGCTCTTATCTCCCTTCTAGTAATTTTATAAGTCCTCCTATAGTCCTCTTGGAGTCATCCAAAATGTGATATAATTTTTAAAATTACCATTGAATTTGAGATGTGATTTATTGAAGGAGGATTCTAAGAAGGCTTATAACATTACTCATTTCCTTCAATTCTCTTTTTCTTTTTCTCTTCATGTGCTATATCTTTACTTGTCCATTGATGATTTTCAAAAACAATTTAACATAAAATTTTAAGGAAACTTTATAAAACCTTCTAAATTTTCATTCATTCGGACACTACTCCCAAAGTTTAAACTCTCAATTAAGAATATTGAACTTTCAATTCCTTTCAATTACCTCATTTCGTTAGGATTTTCAATTAAATCTTGTCAAAATTCTCAAAATACTATTTCTTTCTTTTTTTAATAAAAAAATAAACCCATTAATCTTTACAACTTTTATAATAAAAAATTGGTATTTTGAAAATTTTGACAAGAATTAACGGAATGGGGTAATTGAAAGAAATTGAAAATTCAATATCCTTAATTAAGAGTTTTTGAACTACGAGAGACTTATTTCAAAACAGAGTTTTTCTGAAATTTCTTTTAAAATTCTCACTAACCCCTTTAGAAGTGCCACTAATGCTGAGAACTCTGAAACAGGTTACAAACCAAAAAGGTGATAGACAGTGGAAAAGGGTTGAAGTGAAGCTTGAAGACCATGTTAATGTCCCCATTTTCCCTACCGGCTTGTCACCCACATCATACGATGAATATCTTGACGACTACATGTCAAAGATAGCAATGGATCAGTTTCCCCAAAGCAAACCGCTATGGGAAATTCACATATTCAAGTATCCAACAAGCAACGCAGCTGGTAATCTCATATTCAAGCTTCATCATTCACTTGGTGATGGCTACTCTCTTATGGGTGCACTTCTTTCTTGCCTAGAAAGAGCTGATAATCCTTCTACCCCCCTTACATTGCCGTCACGCCCATGGTCAGAACCAAAAAGTGACAAAAGAAGTGCTCGTGCAAGAGTGTTTCAAAACGTTTCCTCAATCTTTAACACTCTACTTGATTTTGGATGGAGCGTGTTAAAGAGCACTTTGGTTGAGGATGATCGAACACCGATAAGGACTGGGGATGAAGGAGTGGAGTATCGGCCAATCACAATATCAACCATGACCTTCTCTCTTGATCGTATCAAACACATGAAGAACAAGCTTGGAATGGTAAGATCAACATATCTTAGCACAAACTAGCTAATGATCATTTGATTTTCATGAATTTCATATTCATATTCACTATCATTTATGCTTTTGCTGGATTAGTAGGCTAGGAACCACAAAACAACCATCGCTTCAATTATTAACTTTTTAGTAACTCCCAACTGTTAGAGTAATGTTATATAATCGATTGTTATACTACTGTCAAATATTTTGATGATGTGATAGTTAAAATTAGTTATTGGATCAACACTTATATGTATATATATATAGATAGATATATAGATATATACTTTTCATTTGTTGAGTGTATACTTAACCAAATTAGTCTTCTTGGTCACAACTATTGAATGACACCACCGGCTCTTTTATCGAAGGTGGCGAAATAGAAAACGGGCGATCCGGCTTACATGCTGTTATTAAAATAACAGCATATATGATGTAGTAAAAGTAACGGTTGAGATTGAATATCTCAAAATCTCTTTTTTTTTTCTTTATCATATTAAAAGCTTTTAAAAGTAAGTCACTTTAAGATTCAATATCAACCGTTGCTAAGCCAAATCCAAAACGGGATTTGTTTACATTTTGCTTCCACCAAGGTTGGAATAATTGGAAACCTTTGAATCATTTTCCATGAATCCCATTTTCGCCTTGGCCCTGCAGAAGAAGGCAAAAGATTCAAAAATGGCTAGTAACGAAAAGACTCCATCTTTGTCCTCTCCTTTCTCCCTTGTTCATACCTTTCCCCATCCTTACCATTACTCCTCCCAATCAACACACCCCTAATATCATTGACCCATTTGACTTTCTTATCTTTCAAAACTTCTATATAATTAAAATACAATATCATCTCTATAAGCCAATCAAAAAAAACATGCTCAATTATGTAACTTTCCATTGAAGGGCAGAAGATCTTTTATTTGAAAGTTTTCTTTTTGCATAGAAAACTTGGAGAATAATATAAAGAATGATTCATAAATTGTTGGAGTTAGTGGCTTATGTTAGCATCAGTGGAAGGTCAAGTAGACGGAAGCGGCCAAGTATAGGGTTTAGAATTTTTTCTATATATATGTTATAATGTAACACTGAATTATTAAGAGAAAAATAATAGACACATTACCGTACCACGTTTAATCTATTTGTTGAGAGATAAAGTGGTTATGAAGTTTTTACCAATAGTACATTAATATACATAATTGAACATAACTCTAACCCAAAAGCCTAAGCTAATGGGCTAAGATCCACTTAGGTATATTAAGCACTATTTTCTTATATATTTTCTCAATATGGGACACAACACTCACAAGTGCACTCACTACATAAATAGTTGTGCGGGAAATCCATGCATAGAGTCCATATATACGTTATTTCATTTGGTTCTTAGGTTAGAATTAGTTTCTTATATACTGAGTTGCATTTTCCCAACTGCACAGACAACAAATGATGTAATAACTGCAATAATTTTCTTGGGCACCCGGTTATTTATGCAAGAGAAAAGCCATGAATCAAGTGAAGCACATTCCACAGCCTTAGTGTTGCTCAACACAAGAATGATTAGTTCCTACAAGTCAATCAAGGAGATGGTTGAACCAAACTCAGAGGCTCCATGGGGGAACCGATTCGGCTTCTTACATGTTCCAATTCAAAAGTTTAAGGATCCTAAATCCTTAGACCCACTTGAGTTTGTATGGGAAGCACACAAGATAATCAAGAGGAAGAGAAGCATGTTAGATGTTTATCTCACCAGTAGGGTTTTGGAGATTATCAAGAAAATTAGAGGAC
Source organism: Carpinus fangiana (assembly GCA_006937295.1). Classification (NCBI taxonomy): domain Eukaryota; kingdom Viridiplantae; phylum Streptophyta; class Magnoliopsida; order Fagales; family Betulaceae; genus Carpinus; species Carpinus fangiana. The sequence continues at coordinate 5,495,041 of CM017326.1, read as the reverse complement.
CTGAGGTACATATTCTATCATCAATCATTTGATATCTTTCAAAACAATTATGTATAACTTTTACTAAAAAGACCCTTGTAGTTTGTTAATACTAGTTAACTATGTATTTGGTAACATATTTTTCTTTGATGGTTATTAATTAATAAAATATCAATTAGTTATTATTAAATTTTTTTATTTTTTATTTTTTATTTTTTTTGGAGATACCATATCAGAAATTTCTTTTAATATGGGCATGCAAATAATACAGGCGGTTGCTAGCCACATCCATCGGACTCTAAGGAACTCCAGTATGACGGTGACGAATGTGGTTGGGCCAGTTGAAAAAATGGCTTTGGCTAATCATCCAGTTAAAGGCATATATTATATGACAATTGGTGTGCCTCAGGTATATAATACACCAAATTTTCCTTCTCAGTTTTTGGTATTCAAATTTTGATATAAATATAAATTCACAATTAATTTGTGGCCATCTAATTTTTAAGAGTATGTGATTTTGTTGGTTTTTTTCTAGCCAGATAAGTGCCCTTATAATTAAGGACTGCTTTGATGCTAATTTGCTCTCCATTAAACTCTTTCAAGAAAATATATAGGCTGGTTTGATGTTAATTTTCTCTAGATAAGTGCCCTAAAGAGTATGTGAATATTCAACTCTTTCTTACATAATAATTCAGATGAGTGTTCCAATTTACAAGTGAACTGTACTGTTGTAGAGCATTACCAAATAGCACACAAAATGTCAACTATAAAAGAATAAATACTTGAAATTCTAACTTCCATTAATTTGTGAAGGGCCAACGTCGTTAGGTTTGTTTGTTTGACAATGCTTTTAAGAAAGGTGTTTTTTTTTTTTTTTTTTGTAGTTGTGGTCTGACGTAAAAGACTAAATAGTTTTGAATTTTTTTGAGTATCTGTGTTTTGAATTGTTTGTTAATGCTTTCATTTTTTGACTGAAAAGAAAAACCCCCCAAAAAAGCATTGCAACATGATCATAATTAAGTTTGGAACATATAAACCTTTTCTTTCCGATGAATTAATGATTCTTGGACTTGTTGCTGTTAATTAGTTAATTAGTTAGATTCATAATAATATATGGACTGTTGTAACAAGTTTTTCTTCTTATTATGGATTTGCAGAGTCTTACTATATCAATAATAAATTACATGGGCAATCTGAGGGTCACCGCTGGGATAGAAAAGGGATTCATGGATCCCCAAAAGTTCAGGTCATGCATGAAAAATGCCTTTGAGATGATGCTCAAAGCCGTGGATGAACTTCCTCCACATAAAACTTTAATTTGAAGGTTTTTATATTCTTCATGAGAATTATTATCACGAACGTGTTAGGGTTTTAATTTTCTCTTGAATGGTTATTTGGTAAGCAAAAAGATTACTTCCAACCCTGTTATGATTGCGAATATACTAGTAACTAAATGAAAGAATGTTTTTATAGTATTGGTTTTTTTTTTTTTTTTCCTTTTAACTTTTGGTTTAATTTGAATTACTTATATTCGGTTCTGTAATGCATGTTAGAATATATTCATATTTATATTATTGATTTATATTTCTTAGTACAGATTGATTTATGTTTCCTTGTATAAGTATCAAGTTAATGAGAATAATATAGTCTTATGAGGTATTTAGAGTAGTAGACGTAGGTGTCTAACATCGAACCATCCATAATTTCTTGTCTCTATTTTAGGACATTGTTAAACCTTTTGGATTTTATTAGCCCTGAACCGTAGTTAGCCCTTTTTGGATTTTTGTTTCTCATTTTTGCCTTGACCCATTATTGCCTCTTTTGGATTTTGGTCTATTGTTGGCCCTTTTTGGAGTCTGGCGGCCCGTTGTCGGCCCTTTCAGTTGTGCTTGGCTTTAGTTGGCCATGTATTCAACAGGCACCAATGTTGCCACCCATCGCTATCGCTAGCCACCTGCCGGTCTTTGTCCTTTGGCAACATCTACCATCAATCATCACCATTGGCCTCGACTACCGCCTACGGCCCGTGTTGGGGATTATGCCCCAAATCTCAATGATTTTTAGATCCAAGATGACTTTCAATGTTTGTAATCAATAAATGTTTTAATCACTGATTAAATTATTTTTAGCATATGACCTATAAAACGCCTTTTACTTGTCTATTAGAAATAGTTCATCATGCATGTGAAAAGGTTCTGAGGATGACATTGAATATGACTATGGGAATGAGTAACATTATCACACAAGGTCTTAGCCCATAATTCTTATATCTTTGAAGATTGAAAATTCGCAGTTGGTAAATGGAACTGGGCAATTCCATTTTGAGTAAGACTATTACACATATAATCTTAGTGATCTACCTTGATCAGACGAAGTGGTGTCTTCGGATTGATGTGTAGGTGCTGAGACCTTAAGGCACTAAATGGACCAAATGGTTGTCTTTTCATAAACGTAGCATCTATTAAGAAAAGGCAAAAACTCCTTAAAAGACTACTTTAAACTTTGATTATAAATTCTAAGGGAATTGCGGACTCAGATATTTCATGTACATTGCATAGATGCATCAAAAAGTGAGACTTATCATTGGTCAAAAGCTTTTTTCAAGAGGAAATCCAAATCCTTATATAATAAGCAAAAAGATAAGAAATTTAATTTTCGACAGTGATAGATTTTATGGATATTCTTATCAAGACTATGGTTAGAGCATTTTGATTGGCGTATCAAAATATATACATGTGATTTTCACATGAGAATTACCTCAAGTCAGTGACTCAAGGATAAAAAGATAGAATTAAGTATGCAAGTATCCTTAGCCTTAATTATGCTACAAAATATTTCATGAAGAAATCATAAATCAACATTAAGTATGTTGAAGAGATTAATTGTTTAATAAAAATTATTTATTGGAATGCCGTCACAATTATTTAGTGAAACTAATTGTGAGTGTAACGAATATCAGTGAGACAAAATTACGAAAATATTTAAGTCAATAATTATTTTTTCCATTTAGGTCCCCACCTAGTTGATAGATTTTAACCATAATAAGGCTTTCTTATTTTTTAAGTTAAGTGTTTTATTTATTTAAAACATTGGCTTGAGAGTATATATGTAATTGGGCTTGAGATAAAAGCCATAGGCCTAATAGGCATGGAACACATAAGGCTAGGGAAAATGGGCTTGTGATAAAATCCGAGCCTTACTTCCCTAGGCAGGGGAGCCGCATGCTCCAGGGAGAATCTCTCCCTGGCCCATGCGGCAATGGCATGAAGGCTAGGGTTTTGCCCTAGCCGTCCATGCCTAGGTCTTGTGTGGCCAGGACTTCTCGTTTGCTCCATGTCTTACATTGCTAAAATTTGGAACTATGCCTCCCTTCTAAGCCTATATATAGAGAAGAGTTGAGCTCCCAAATCATCTCATCAAGTTCTCTTGATACATAGCTTTCAAAAACACTCTGAAAATTATTAGTTCTTTGTTATAATCAATCATTGGCGAGAAGATCTAGAGGTCTCAATATTCTGGAGATTAATTGTGTTCTTGGATAAGAAGAGGCAAAAGGTTTGCTCATAGTTAAGACATGGCCGTAGATCTTCAAGTAATCTTTGTTCTTACTATTTGTTGAAATTGCAACTTTTGTTCAAATGTTCTTCATAAAGTTTTCTTGGACCTATGAATATGATTCTTTTCGTTGTGCAAATTTGATTTGCGTACGTATTCCCAATAGCCCATTCTCGGCCTCCACTTCCATTGTTGTTGCCACCCAAAAAAAAAAATTCCTTGGTTTTGTTTTCAAACTCAAACTTCCAGAATCATTCATCTTGAGTTTGAGGTGAAATATTAGAATATATTATGAGATTTTATATTATTTATTTATATTTCTTAGTATAGGTTGATTTATGTTTCATTGAAGAAGTCAATTTAGGTTTACTTGTATATATATATAGGTCGACTTATTCAACTATAAATATAGACATGTGTATTATCAACAGTTAAGTTAATGAACATAATGTAGTCCTATGGGCTATTCAAAGTAGTGGACGTAGGTGTCAGCACTTCTCTTTAGCTAATTAATAGGAAAATGGTTTACAATTTCATTTATTTTTGTTGGTTTCATTCACTACAATCACAAATTAAGAATTATTTTAAATCTCAATTTAATAATAATAAAAATTCTGGAATATGTCGAATTCTATCAAACTTCTAACAATTCTGTCATATATCCTTATCCTGATTGTACAATACCAATAATCTTGCATATTACATCATTATTTACCAAGACTAAGACATTATTAAATCAGTCCCTCTTTTAGGGCACATATATCTATATGAAATGTACATCCATAATCAAGAACTCGCTTGTCATTAAATTGACTATTAGAAATGCTACCCGTAAAGACAATTTCTGAACCATCATAATTTGTTTTTAACAACACCAGCCATAAAAGAGGAAAGATTTTTTCTTTTTCTTTTTCCTTTTTTTTTTTTTTTTTTTTTTTTTTGAGATGTCCATACAAGTGGGAGATGAATGATTCAAACTAGGAACCTCTACATTATGAGGCCTTTGTAATGCCCATATTTTTTGCAATTAACTTTCTTTTTAGACTTCAATTGTAATAGGCCTATGTATTTTCCTTTTATCTTGACTTGAGTCTCTCTTACTGGATCAACCTATAAAATGAGAGGAATTTTTCAAACAACTCTTAACAAATAAACGTTGAGCTTGATAAACATTAGATCCCATTCAATCTTGTCATTAACTACATATAATTCATAGCAAACTTAACGTCCGCTATGGAGATGGTATTTCTATAGTAAAACATTAAATTAATGAAATTATCAAAGAAATCTGATTGTGAACACAATACAATCAAGTCTTGATCCTCATCATTAATTTTAACATTAATATTAATATTTTTTCATATCCATAATAATTTTATTAAATTCATTAAGATTCTCATTAAGAGGCATATCTTCTTCTTCTTCTTCTTTTGAGAATATATCTTCTTCTATTTTGAGGGTATATAATAATTGTTTCATATATAATCGATCAATAATGGACTTCTTACTAAGGGGCATCTCTTTCTCATGTTGACTTGTCTCAAAACTGCATGAGAGACAACAAAATTGCACTGTAAACTTTTTCTTCAAGTTCCACAATTTCTTCTTTTGATGATGTTGATGGCGGCACATGATCATACCAAATTTGGGTACTCGTAATAGCATGAACCGTTAGGTTGTATAGCGTTGCGCAAGTACCGAGATCGAACTACAGAGAACAGAGTTTTGCTAAAAAAAACTAATATTACTCTTAAATTAAATCTATTTTAACCTAGTGCTGAAAGATAAAGTCGTAACATCGAACATGTAACTTGCAGAAATTAAACTATTCTAAAAACGTAAAGGAATGGATAAAATTAACTAAGGTTAAAGACTAACCTCACCAAATATAAAGAGTTAGCCTAAACATAAAACACACACACCTTCCGCCTATCGAGTTAAGCCCTTAAACACACTCTATTGCCGTTATTGACACAAGTCAAATCAAATGGTGTGTTTACCGTTAATGAGCTACAACGAGTATTGATTATTAATAAAATCATCCACTGTATCCTTGGATCACAGTGGATATTGAATCAATCATCAATCACTCGTTGTGCACCCGGCTTGGAACACAACAAATGATAACTATCGATGCATCAAAAATGACAACCACTTAACTTTTGTCACAGAAATTAAATGAACGAGTATGGAAAAATTAAAAGACGGAAAGTAAATGTGTTTAATGTAAAGGCATGAAATAAACTAAGGGTGAGGCTTCATCTTCAACCTTAGTTGAAGAGTTTAGCCACCCATGTAACAATAAAGCAAGGAAAGAGTAAAAGAGTGCATTTAAAATAAAGTAAAGTAAATGATTACAATTAAACAGGGCAGAGCAGGGCCTACAATGGCAAACTGCTCTTAAAAATTGCCCAAAAAGAAAAGCTCTCGAAAAAATGCAAGAATTAGACTATTTATAGAAATCTGGTGTGCTGCCAGGTCACAGTGCTGTGCTCGAACGCAGCCCCTGCGTTCGAACGCACTCATGCATGCGTTCGATCGTAGGCTTTGCGGTCGAATGCAGATAACTGCCGCGGCGCCAGCTGGAAGCGATGGAATCATAGGGCCGGCTAGGACAACATGCGTAAGACGCGGGCTGACTGGACCTGCGTTTGAACGTGGTCCCTGCGTTCGACTACAGTTGCATTCGAACGCACCAAGTGCGTTCGAACGCACTGACAGTAACTTCATGGCATCTCTTCAAGTCCAATATGCCTTTGGGTAGCCATGTTTTGATATAATGACCTGCACACCATAAAACACTAAAAACAAGTACAAAAGTTAGATATTAACAATGCTAAAGGCTTAGCAAATATAAGTTAAGGGGGTCAAATATACAATATTTGGCACTGATCAAATACCCCCAAACTTACATTTTGCTAGTCCCTTAGCAAAACAAAAATGAAAAACAAAACAAACATAGGTCCGCTTTCGTGGGAGAACAGTTGCATTTAGCCTATACAACAAGCCTTTTAAACCCCTATGGATTCCCTAGGGGACGAGTGAAGTCTCGTGAGGGTTTTCCATGAATGATACCCACAAATATTGCACAAAAAATTTCATTTTCAACAATGCAACAATATAACAATTATGGTTTTATTCATGAGCAAACTCAATCAAACAAACACCATCTTCACAATTTTTAAGGAATTATCAATCAAGCAATAAACATGGCATTATGAGATAACACACAAATCAATTCTAGTGAAAGTGACTTCAACACATAATTATGGGATTTCAAAACTAATTCTAGTCATGCATGCTTCGACACTCAAAATTCATTAGACTACTCATCGGACACAATAACCAAGGTTTATTTCATTTTTTTTTTATTGCTTAGCTCCCTTAAGCTTTCTAATTGACCCATGTATCAAGCGTTAAGTCAATGACTCCCAAACCAGAAGGTTTTAGGCATTAGGTGTAAAAAACACCCCTAAGGACTTACTAACTCGAGTCAAAAAGGCTACGAAGCTTTGCTAACCAAGTCTAACTTCTCACTTTTTACGCGAACGCTCAATGCTTACTGAGGCAAGAGGTCCGGTTACTTGGTGAAAAGCTCAAAATGATCATAAAAAAAAAAAAAAAAACTTCTTTTTTTTTTTTAAAAAAAAAAAAAAAAAAAAAAAAATTAAAATAAACCAAGGTTATTTCCCAACGAGCTACCAACTACATTTAAGCTTACAAAACTAACATGACCAACATTAGCATATCCCACAAACTACGTGCCAAATGTGCTCGTGAAAATCAAATTGAATTGTACTATCTCATACTGCCAAAGAAAATAACATAATTTAAATTCCCTTAACAAAGTGATCATGTGTTAATTAAATTAAGCTCACAAAATAAAATAAACCATAATTAAAATAAAATGCATAATCAAAAGCAAAATGTGCAAAAAAATACCTCCAACTAAAAATTCGCACAGCCCACAGTGCGCGGAAAAAAAGAAAATACAAATGAAATGCAAGGGGTGTACAAAAAATAACCAAGACGTCACAGAGACGTCACTGGGCTGGTGGCAGCCTGTCTAGAATAGCTCGCAGCATGTCCTGGATCTCGAGCCTGTCCTGGCGTGCATCCCTGTGTATGTCTGCAATCTGGAACTGGATGTTTGCCAAGGAGTCCTGAAGAGCATAAAAATCAGCAGCTCTAAGAATGATCGTCTCCTCGTAGTCTTCTTCTTCTAGCTGCTCCTCATAATCTGCCGCCCTCTCTGGCTCAGCTGCTCTCTCCTGCTCAGCTGCCATCTCATGAATATCCATGGGCTCTGGCTCTAGCTCCGGCTCTGGCTCCGGTGCTGCTGCAGCTCTGGGCATATGGGAACAACTCTGGTTCCACTGAATGCGGCAGAAGAGTGGGCTCTTAGTGATGGGCCCGTTCGTAGCATTGCCTTTAATCCCTTTCTTCCTAAGAATATGAGTGATAAGAAAAGGAAAAGGCAGACCCCAAGTGTTGGTGTGCTCGGCCATTCGATGGTGTACTCCTTCCCAGAACTTGTAGATCTGTCTCCATATGAGCTCGAGAATGGAGTACCAAAAGCCTCTGTGGAACGCATACAGGGCATTGAGGAACAAGTCCCGCCGCTGTGTCTTGTGTCCCAAAGGACACGCGTTCCTATACAACACCATGTCAATAAATAAAAGATTCCGAGGAATCTTTGCTTTGCTGGCTGCATTTCGGTGCTTGTCCGCATATTGCCCCTCACACATGTCGAAAATGATCTCCTTAAGGGTGAGCATGAAGGGGCACTCAAGTCAAGGAACGTCCGACTCGGGAGGCTCATGGCTGCATTTCAACACGGCCGCTACATCGGCTATGGTCACCTCCACCTCTCTCCCGTCGATGGAAGAGACAAGAACGTCCGGTCGGCTGCACTCATAACTTAAATGCTTGTAAAACTCTCTAACCAGGTGCTCGTATGCAGTGGAGGCGACGGGCTTGAAAAGCCTCTTCAAACCCTGGTTCTTCAGCTCTTGAACCGCCCAACTTGTAGCTTCATTATTGGAGAACTCCTCTTTAATGGCAAAGGTATTCTCCAATAAGAGCTTATGGCTCTCAATGGGCAGCCTGGCTACCATGGCTCGGGTCCCAGAGGACCGAGAAGTCAACCCTTGCCCTCTAGGCATGTTGGAAAGTGGTTGGGGCTTTTAGTCGAGTACCTGGTGTGCAACCCGAAACCAAAGGGATTGAGAACCCTTTTCAAATGAGCCCAACCCCCTGCAAAAATCACACACAACCAACACAGAAACAAGGGGCACAATTCGTGAATGGATTTGTGCCCGAACATATCAATAAAAAAACAAGAAAAATGGGGGAATTTGGGGGTGAGTGGGTTTCAGGTTTGTGGGGAAAAATGGGGGAAAAAAAAAGACATGGGGGCCGGCGGTGGGTGGTGGTGGTGCAGGGGTGGTGGGGGAAATGATGGGTGGCGGTGGAATGGAGGTTTTGAGAGAAGGAAGACGGAGATGGAGGGGGGGAGGTGTACGGCGCTGCTACAAGTGTGGAGGAAAAAAAGAACAGTGACCTAAAAATAGGTCACGTGAGGCCTAAAAACGAGTGCGTTCGAACGTACGTAAGTGCGTTCGACTGCACTTGTGCAGAGTGTGCGTATGTCCAATGGGATCTAAATTTGAACGTATAGGGTACGGTCGAACGCATGTATGCAGAGGTGTGACTGTGAAATGGGGCGCTACGGTCGAACAAACATAAGTGAGTTCGAACGCAGATCCGTGTCTACGTTCGAACGCAAAGGGTGCGTTTGAACGTAGTGTGCAAAGTAAAAAATATATATATTTTTTTACAAAGATATTTACACAATAAAATAGTTACAAACACAACACACAAACTAAAATATTTACACACTGAAAATATTTACAAAAACACATCTACTTCACCCCCAAACTTAAAACGTCACATTGCCCACAATGTGACAGAATTAGCTAAACCTAGGGGATGGGTCAATTCAGGTATGCATAAAAGAATGCTTCCCCAAATTTGACTAGTAAACAATAAATGCAAAACATAAAGCAAGAAACATAATGAGGGGTGCCTCCCACAAGCGCTAAGTTTAACGTCTTCAGCCAGACTCGTGATGTCAATCAATCCGAATAAATCGGATCCTCCAAAAGAGTGTCCTCAACCTCTGGACTCCTCAACTCCAAGAATGGTTTTACTCTCTGTCCGTTCACCTTAAAGGTGTTACCATTCTTGGGATCCTCTATCTCAATGGCCCTATGAGAAAACACTGTCCTAATGATGAATGGGCCCGTCCATCAAGATTTCAACTTGCCAGGGAATAAATGCAACCGAGAATTGTAAAGAAGGACTTTCTGACCTGGCTCAAAATCTCTCCTCAGAATGCTCTGGTCATGAACCTTCTTCATGTGTTCTTTGTACTTCCTCAAACTGTCATAAGCATCATTCCTCAGCTCCTCTAATTCAGTGAGTTGGAGCTTCCTTTGAGAGTCGGCCTTCAAAAAATTGAAGTTCAGCTGCTTGATAGCCCAGTAAGCTCGATGCTCCAACTCGACGGGAAGATGACAAGCATTCCCGTACACCAACCGATATGGTGACATCCCAATCGGTGTCTTAAATGCCATTCTATATGCCCACAAAGCATCATTCAATCGCAGAGACTAATCTTTTATGTTGGGGTTCACAGTCTTCTCCAAAATGTGTTTGATCTCCCGATTTGACACTTCAACCTGCCCACTCGTCTGTGGGTGATAAGGGGTGGCAACCTTATGTGTGATGAAATACTTCTTCATCAGCTGCTCAAAAATTCGATTGCAGAAATGCGTGCCTCCATCACTGATAATCGCTCTAGGTGTACCAAACCGAGCGAAAATTGTGTCCTTCAAAAATTTGACCACAACTCTATTGTCATTGGTCTTGCACGCAACTGCCTCCACACACTTGGACACATAGTCCACAGCAACCAAAATGTACAGAAACCCGAAGGAGTTTGGGAAAGGTCGCATGAAATCGATGCCCCATACATCAAAAATCTCAACTACCAAAATGGGATTGAGGGACATCATGTTCCTCTTTAAAATACTCCCGAGTTTCTGACAGCGCTCACAAGATGTGCAATAAGCACGAGCGTCTCCAAAAATGGTGGGCCAATAAAATCCACACTGCAAAATCTTTGCAGCGGTCTTGTTTGCACTGAAATGGCCCCCACAAGCATGATCATGACAAAAGGAGATAACATTGGTTTGGTCAACTTCAGGTACACATCTCCTAATGATCTGATCGGGACAATACTTGAACAGATAACGATTGTCCTAAAGAAACGTTTTTACCTTGGACAATAATTTGAGCTTATCTTGTTTCCTTCAATGCAAAGGCATTTGGTTGGTAACAAGATAGTTCACTATGTCAGCGAACCAAGGTGCGGGATTGTGAGCAATGTGCATCAATTGCTCATCAGGAAAGGTCTTAGAAATGGGAGTGGCGTCCTCGGTGAATTTCATGGTCAATCTAGAAAGATGATCCGCCACTACATTTTCGGAACCCTTCTTATCCCAAATTTCTATGTCGAACTCTTGAAGCAGCAAAATCCACCGGATCAAGCGGGATTTAGCATCTTTCTTGGAAAAAAGATACTTCAATGCCGCATGATCTGAATAGATAATGATTTTAGATCCTAACAAATAGGATCTAAACTTGTCCAGCGCAAAAACGACCACCAACAACTCCTTTTCTGTGGTGGAGTAATTGAGTTGTGCGTCGTTCAGAGTCCTGCTCGCATAGTAAATCACATAGGAAAGTTTATCAATGCGCTACCCCAAAACAGCTCCAACAGCATAGTCTGATGCGTCACACATGATCTCAAATTGTTCACCCCAACTGGGTGGTCTAATGACTGGTGTGGACGTCAGAATCTCCTTCAGAGCCCCGAATGCTTTCAAACATTCTTCATCAAATTCAAACGGGGTCTCTTTGGCCAACAACCTGCATAAGGGCCTGGCGATCTTGCTGAAATCCTTGATGAATCGCCTGTAGAACCATGCATGGCCTAAGAAGGAACGAATTTCCTTCACAGTACGTGGGGGTGGATGGTTAGAGATCAAATCTACCTTCGCCTTGTCAACCTCAATACCCCTTTGAGATATGACATGCCCCAGTACTATCCCCTGCTTAACCATAAAATGGCATTTTTTCCAGTTAAGCACAAGGTTCTTCTCTTTGCACCTCACTAAAACCAAAGTGAGACGGTGCAAACACTCCTGAAAAGATGAACCGAAGACGGAGAAGTCATCCATGAAGATCTCCATAAAACTCTTTACCATGTCGGAGAATATGTTGATCATGCATCGCTGAAAAGTAGCAGGTGCATTGCACAGCCCAAACGGCATGCGACGATAGGCAAATGTCCCAAAGGGACATGTAAAGGTAGTCTTCTCCTGATCTTCGGGGTCCACTAGGACTTGGTTATATCCAGAATAACCATCCAAGAAACAGTAATACTCGTGCCCAGCCAAACGCTCCACCATCTGGTCAATGAATGGAAGAGGAAAGTGATCTTTCCTGGTGGCAGTGTTCAGTTTTTGGTAGTCTATACAAACTCTCCAACCCGACTGAATACGAGTTGGCACCAACTCGTTATCCTTGTTCTTCACTACCGTCAATCCATCCCTCTTGGGCACAACATGTATCGGGCTCACCCACTTGCTGTCAGAAATTGGATAGATGATCCCAATTTTATCACTTTTGCTCTCACAACCTTCTGCATTGCTGGGTTGAGCCTTCTCTATGGTTCCCTCGATGGTTTGGAATTCTCTTCCAAATGTATCTTATGCATAACCAACGAGGGGCTGATTCCCTTAATATCCTCAATAATCTAGCCAATAGCTTCCTTATGCTCTCTCAAAACTTCTAACAATTCCTTCTCTTGAGCATCTATCAAATCTGAAGCTATAATCACTGGCAAAGAATCGGCTGGACCTAGGAACTTATACCTCAAATTGTTCGGTAAAGGCTTAAGTTCCTTATTTGGGGAATCAAGCACAGTTGTCTCCTCCTTCTCTTCGCTCACCAAAGGAGCGGTCTCCAAAAGTGCATCTGTCTACTCCATAAGTTTATCCAAATCCAAATCTTCACCAAACTGAGCAAGGCATGCTTCCAGGGGGTCCTCTATGCTTGATTCTTCAACTACTTCATCCATTATCTCCTCAATCAAGCATACTTGATTCATTTGGTCATAATCAAGTGGTTGTTTTCTGATGTGAAAAATATTCAACTCCACCGTCATATTTCCAAAAGAAATCTTCATTACCCTCGACCTACAATTTATCAGGGCGTTAGCCGTAGCTAAAAATGGTCGCCCTAGAATCACAGGGATCTCACTCTCTATCACCTGAACTGGCTCTGTGTCCAACACAATGAAATCCACGGGAAAATAAAACTTGTACACCTTAATCAGTACATCCTCAACTATTCCCCGTGGAATCTTCACAGACCGATCAGCAAGCTGCAGTGTCATGGATGTGGGCTTCAGCTCTCCTAGCCCTAACTGCAAATAGACTGAGTAGGGCAACAAATTCACACTTGCTCCCAAATCCAACAGTGCCCTCTCAATCTGGCTAACTCCTATCATGCAAGTAATTGTAGGACATCCAGGGTCCTTGTACTTGAGGGGTAACTTGCATTGTAGGATAGCACTTACTTGCTCGGTCATGAATGCCTTTTTCGGGACATTTGTTTTCCTCTTCACTGTGACCAAGTCCTTCAAGAACTTGGCATATGAAGGGATTTGCTGGATGGCGTCCAAAAATGGAATATTGATTTGGACTTGTTTGAACACCTCCAGAATGTCCTCTAACTTCCCTCCATTCCTAGGCGCTTGTAATCTTTCAGGGTAAGGTGCTTTTGGCACAAGCGCCCTAGGAGGTTCCTTAACAACAGGGGTGACCGTAGATGGCTCAGCATCTCCTTCCTTCTGGTCGTCACCCTCTTCATCTCTTGGCTTTTCTTCCTCAACATGGTCTGCTTCTGGGTCCACCACTTTGTTGTCCACTCTCTTCCCAGACCTCAGAGTAACAATCGCCTGAACATGCTCCTGATTTGAAGAGTTTCCAATACTGCATGCTTTAGGGTTGTTTACTGCTTGGCTCGGGAGCTTTCCCTTGTCCCTCTCACCAAGGTGATTTGCCAACTGTCCCATCTGCATCTCCAACTTCGAGATTGCCTGGGTGTTCACCATGGTGGAGTGCCTCACGTCACTGATTGATTGACCAGTTATCTTCATGAATTCCCTCATGGTCTCTTCCAGTGACTGTGTTGATGATGCTGGGGCTTGAGTGGGGGCTTGATAAGATGATGATGACGCTGGCTGAGCCGAGCGTCCTTGATTCTGATAAGGAGAAGAAAATCCTGGAGGATAGTGATTTTGAGCATGAGGAGCTCCTCCTTGATTTGTGGTGGGTTGATTCTGTTTCCAAGAGAAATTAGGGTGGTTCCTCCACCCCGGATTATATGTCTCAGAATATGGCCCACTGGACGGCTTTTGGAAGTTGTTGAAAGCGTTCACTTGTTCCATCTCAGCAAAAACTGTCATCGATGGACAATTCTGTGCTTGGTGCATGGGACTAGCACAGACAGAACAACTCTCAACTGGAAATGTGTTTGCCGCATTGACAGGCTTCCCTACACTCAGAGCATCCAATCTCTTGACAATGGCATCCATCCTTTGTGCCAACTCTGTTTCTCCTTTTAACTCCAGGATGCCCCCTTTTTTAGGGTTTCGGGCAGATTTATCTCGACAACTCGTGAAATCCCACTGTTGGGAGTTGTCGGCAATTTTCTCCAGAGCTTTGTAGGCTAAATCTCCCGTCAAGTTCAGGAATGCTCCCCCATTCATCAGCTCAATCATACTACGGTTGGGCTGAGACAGCCCTTGGTAGAAGAATTGCACCAGACGCCATTTTTCATATCCGTGAGGGGGACATTTCATCAACAGATCTTTGAACCGTGCCCAACATTCTGAGAATTTCTCATCTTCATCCTGAGTAAAGGAACTGATTTCCTTTCTTGCCTCGTTTACTCTGGACATTGGGAAAAACTTGTTGTAAAATTGCTTCAACAGCTCTTCCCATGATGTGATGGAGCCAGGAGCATTGGAGTCCAACCACTCCGTGGCTCTATCATGAAGTGAGAAAGGAAAGAGTCTGAGGTGGACAGATTCCTCAGAAAAATTTTGAAATTTGGTGGTAGCACAGATGTTCTTGAATTTTTTCACATGAGAGTAAGGGTTTTCATGATCTAAGCCGTAAAAGGATGGTAACATCTGGATTACATGTGGCTTTAGATCATAGTGGGTTGCATTAGTCGGCGGCAACACAATGCACGAATGGGAACTGACCGCAGTAGGTGCGAACAATTCCCGGAGTGACGTTGTGAAATCCATGTCATAAGCTCTTCTATGCTCCCCGTTCCCTTCTCTTGCATCTTGATAATCCTCGTGCTCCTCCATTCTTGGATTCCTTTGGTTTTCCTCGTGCTCCTCCACTCTCGGATTCCTTTGATTATCCCCCATCTCGCCTTGAGCTCTACGCGCTCTCCTAATGTTTCTTTCTAAGTCGGGATCTAATGGTGTTAATTCTAAGTTCAAGGATCGCCGACCAAGCATAAACCAACAAAAATTTAACTAAACACTAAGGAAAAACAGCAAGCTAAAACAAGCAAACATGCATGGATAAACAATAAAAACAGGAAACAAAGCAGCAAATATATACAACTACAAAAAACCTAGATGAAAGTAAAACACTAGATGCAATTAAACTATGGAAATAGCAACCTATATGCACTTAAATGAATTAAAACTAAACAATTTTAAACAAATATGAACAGATGCAGCAACTACAGAGACAAAAACAGCAAACAAATATCAACAACCTAGCTAAAACATATGGAAACTAACATGGCAAAATTAAATTAACAACTAACTACAAATTAACTAAACTACTATCTAACAATTGAAGCTAATTAATCACTTAAAAATTAAAATAAGCTAAACACAACCAACAGCAGCAGAAAACAAGCTAAAAACAGGTATAAATATCAATTAAAACCTAAATTAACAATTAACCAAAACAGCAAAATACATACTGCCTTAGGTATGTTGGTGCAGGCAGCAGAGATGCGCTCGAGCGCAGGCAGTATGTTCGTTCGCACAGACGCAACAATTTGGCAGGCTCTGCAAGTGCGTTCGAACACAACCCAGGTGCGTTTGAACGTAGCACTGCACTGCTTTCTGGCAGGGACTTGTGCTTGCACGCAGACACGTAACGAGCGTTCGCAGGTGCGCGAACGTTATGGAATAGGCGATAGTGCGTTTGATCGCAAGTACTGCGTTCGACTGCACTGTGGGAGCCTGATTTTCCAGAAACCGAATTAAACTAGAAATTAGCCAAACACTATTCTAAAAAGCTAACAAAAATTAATTAAAATGAAAAATAAACTATGAACAGAATTGAAATTGCATAAAATAAATACTAGTAGAAAAATAAATTCAATCTAAAAATAATATTAATTTAAACAAAAACAATCGTTCCCCGGCAACAGCGCCAAAATTTGATCGTACCAAATTTGGGTACTCGCAATAGCACGAACCGTTAGGTCGTATAGCGTTGTACAAGTACCGAGATCGAACCACAAAGAACGGAGTTTTGCTAAAAAAAACTAATATTATTCTTAAATTAAATCTATTTTAACCTAGTGTCGAAAGATAAAGTCGTAACATCGAACATGTAACTTACAGAAATTAAACTATTCTAAAAACGTAAAGGAATGGATAAAATTAACTAAGGTTAAAGACTAACCTCACTCAATATAAAGAGTTAACCTAAACATAAAACACACACATTTCGCCTATCGAGTTAAGCCCTTAAACACACTCTATTGCCGTTATTGACACAAGTCAAATCAAATGGTGTGTTTACTGTTAAGGAGCTACAACGAGTATTGATTATTAATAAAATCATCTACTGTATCCTTGGATCACAGTGGATATTGAATCAATCATCAATCACTCGTTGTGCACCTAGCTTGGAACACAACAAAGGATGACTATCGATGCATCAAAAACGACAACCACTTAACTTTTGTCACAGAAATTAAATGAACGAGTATGGAAAAATTAAAAGACGGAAAGTAAATGCGTTTAATGTAAAGGCATGAAATAAACTAAGGGTGAGGCTTCATCTTCAATCTTAGTTGAAGAGTTTAGCCACCCATGTAACAATAAAGCAAGGAAAGAGTAAAAGAGTGCATTTAAAATAAAGTAAAGTAAAGGATTACAATTAAGCAGGGCAGAGCAGGGCCTACAATGGCAAACTGCTCTTAAAAATCACCTAAAAAGAAAAGCTCTCGAAAAAATGCTAGAATAGGACTATTTATAGAAATCTGGTGTGCTGCCAGGTCGCAGGGCTGCGTTCGAATGCAACCCCTGGGTTCGAACGCACTGATGCATGCGTTCGATCGTAGGCTCTGCGGTCGAACGCAGATAACTGCCGCGGCGCCAGCTGGAAGCGATAGAATCATAGGGCCGGCTAGGGCAACATGCATGAGACGCGGGCTGACTAGGCCTGCGTTCGAACGTGGTCCCTGCGTTCGACTGCAATTGTGTTCGAACGCACCAAGTGCGTTCGAATGCACTGGCAGTAATTTCATGGCATCTCTTCAAGTCCAATATGCCTTTGGGTAGCCATGTTTTGATGTAATGACCTGCACACTATAAAACACTAAAAACAAGTACAAAAGTTAGATATTAACAATGCTAAAGGTTTAGCAAATATAAGTTAAAGGGGTCAAATATACAATATTTGGCACTGATCAACACACAATCTAAAAACTTCAAAGGTGTATTATGTCACTTCTTGGTTAGCTCTTACTATGTGTATTATGTTCATGACATTAGAAAGAACCTTGTGTTTGGGGATCTTCTGAATATATTTGGGTTTAAGTGTGTCTTTGAGTCAGTTATAGTACGTTGTGAAGCATCGTATGCACACGCACATGCGTGTGTGACGTGAGCTCTAGGGTGCTAATGGTGCACTTGACACTTAGTACGAAGCATTGGAGCTCGGAGCGATTTGATCATGCCCATTTATTTTTGGACGGTCAAGATCGTTAGATCTAGTGGTTTGATCTAAACCATAAGATGCTTTCTAAGTAGATCCAGTGTTTGGATCTATTAGATTGTTGATCTTACGATTGAGATTAAATAATTAAGATAATTATTTAATCTAACGGTTAGATTTAAGTACCAATTGGATTAGCGGTTTAGAGCAGTTTAATTTCAAAATTCAAAACAACACTTTAATTTCGAAATTCAAAATTATATGAGAATGGATAATTATCTCTAATAATTCAATTTTCTTTATATCCTTATCTAATTTTTTTTTTTTAAAAAAAAATAGAATTATCCTTTCTTTTTTGGTCTCTGATTGGAATAGAAAATCTACGGTATTTTCGGGTTCTAATTTCTTTTGTGCGCAGTTAAAACAACAGATGTTTTTGGGCTCCATTGTATTATGTAAAAAAATTTGTTGTAACCCAATTGTATATCAATTTTGGTGGGACAAATATTTTTTTTAAGGAAAGTGACTATTAATTGGTAACTTTTTTTTTTTTTTAACATGTCGACAAAAAAGTGAAAAAAAATATTCAAATTAGTGATTTCCGCTTTATTAAGCATAATCTTAACCGATTGAAATTTTTTGTGTTATGATAGGAGGTAGTTGCCGGCCATTTTTTCATTCGAAAGAAGAAACAAGTGACTGTAGTTACGGTCTATTTAATGAAGTACTTTCCATGGCAGGGACAATTTATACGTGTCTTCTCCAAAACAATCGATTTATTAATTGCGTCAGTATACTTCTAAATTATCTCATTTCAATAACAGAAATATCTTTCATAAAATTAAACAAAAAAATTAAAATTATATATAAAAAAAATCTAAAAAAGGAAATTAAAAAAAAAAAAAAGAAAAACCAAGGGGGTCTATTTTTCAAAAAAAAAAAATTAAAGAATTTTTTTTTGTTTTATTTTCAATTTTTTTATTTAATTGTTTATGGTTTTTATTTAATTTTTAATTTATTATAAAAATTTAAAGTCAATTTTATATTTTTACTGGCTTTGGAGGAACATTAACATTGACATTAATTGACGTGTTCTCAAAATATAGTTCAATCGACCATTAAATGACCCATGTGAAATTCACATATATGATTTGATGGCTGAGCTACCCAAACAGAAATTTGAATAGGAGTTACAAAATATTGTGGAAGATAAAGTGTAGAGCATGTTTGGGATTAAAAAAAAAAAAAAAAAGTTTAGATCATGTTTAGGATTGCATTAGAAAAATAAAACTTTTAAGTTAAAAAAACATTTTTTTAGTAAAAGTTTCATTTTTTAGCTTTTGTCAAAAATACGTTTTAATCATTTTTAAGCTTTTTAAACAATTAAAAGCGCTTTCAATTATTTTATCAAATGATATTTTTTTCTTCGAATGGACTTTATAAGTATTAAATACATTTTTGACCCGCTCAAACGCACAAAGTTTCATTTGTAAATATTCATGGTGTATGCACAAAGTAGCCAATATATTCACATATATGTAGCCTCCAAAAGAAGAAAAAACACAGTCCCTCTCCCTCTTCATTTCTCTGGTGGCAATGCTCAATGTTTATCTATAATGTCTCCCAGTCTCCATTTTTGGTGGTTTTGTTTTAGATCTAGTTCTTTGTACTCATATCTACTTGTCACGACTGGCTTCTCCACTTTTCACTAAGTTGGGTCGATCAACCAACAGAGTCTCAAATGTCAGACATGTGTTTTTTCCTAACCTTTGAGTTGAGGAGGAGTAGAGAGTGGAGAATTATCTCTCATAGTCAAAAAATAAGTTTTGGAAAAATGTGCTACATATGTCTTAGATTTAAGCTGCCCAGAGCATATTTGTTTCGTAACTAAAGTTATAAATGGGTTAGTAGAAGCTGATATTATAAATAATATTCAACTGTAAAATATTTCTGATTGTATTTATGACTTTTTAATTTCATAACTTTGGCTATATTATATTAGAGTATATATACTCTGTGATGTTGTGATGTTAGATCTATTATGCTCTTAATCTTCTATTTATAAAATCTGAATGATTTCCGTTTATAAATAAATAAAATTGTATCCTCCGTGCATCGTTCAACTTATACCTTCAAATCGTTTTCATTAGTTCATTTCTTTCTGTATTGTTTCTATCGAGAGAGACAGAGAGATGATGATGATGACGATGATAGCAACATGCATGACTGAACAAACAATTCTAGTGGATGAGAGAAAGAGAGATGTTAATATCACATTGATAGGCATGTGATAGGTGAACTTAATTAATTTTGTACTTTATAAAAAGGGAAAACTTTAATACGGGCATTTTGCAAATATTTTTTTATTTTTAAAGTTTTTCATTTTGATGTATCGAATTTTTATTTTGTTTCAAATATTTAATACCGTTAGATATTAAAGTTAAAAATTTCAAATTTACTTTTATTTATTAATAAAAAATTATTATTATAATTACTATATTAAAAAAAAAAGAAGAAAAGAAAAGAAAAGAAAAAAGAAAAAAGAAAAAAGGTAACCCATTGTGGGTCACTTGTGACCCTCCTTGGGTCGCCAAGATGGGTCACGAAGGTGACCCACGGAGGGTCACAACTTGTGACCCGCCTTGACTCACCGACACTTTTTTTTTTAATTATATAATAATAATATGACTTGTGAGTCATAATGGACGGAGCTAGAAAAGAGCTAGGAAATTTTATGAGAGGGCCGGCCAAAAAATATCCGAATTTTTTTTTATTAAAAAAAGTTTATTTTTGTTGTTTTTTAAACTAAAGATTACCTATGAACCAAAAAAGTGAGCATTTGAAAGTATAGGCTAAAAATAAAAATAAAAATTTAATGGGTATGGCCCAAAAAATAAAGAATAAGGCCAAAAAATTTTATTAGATAGGGCCATAAAATCTAAAAAAATGGCCAAAATTTTTTTGGGAGAAGGCCGAATGACTAAAATTAGAATCAAACTTTACATTTTTTTATTTTTTTTACTTCTATTTTTTTTTCCCTTATTTTGTGGGGGGGACCATGGCCCACCCCGGTCCCCCCCTCCCTCCGTCATTGATTAATACGGGTGGGTTAGATCGGTAAGTAAACTTACGGGTACATTTTTTAAAAAATATATATATATACATTTTTAATAAAAAAAAATGACATTTAGATATTTCACATTATGATTTAACAGAAAATTCTAACAATAGGGAGTAATTGAAACGAAATAAAAGTTTGATAGATTAAAGTGAGAAACTTTAAAGATTGAAAGAAAATTTACAAAATGCGCGTAAATTCAGGAATAAGTGAAGTTTCTCAATAAAAAATAAAAAATAAAAAATCTGTACTTTATGATGGGTAAGGGTCTGTTTGGTAACTTTCTTTGTGTTAGATGATTGGTAGTTGCGGGCTTATATATCCGAAAGAATAAACAAATGATTGTAGTAGTAGTAGGTACAGTCTCTTTTGAAGTTTACATCGCAGGGACATCTGTCTTCCCCCCAAACTAACAATCTATTAATAATTAGGGTTAAATACTTAATTAATCCTTAGGGTTTGGAAATTTTATTTTTTCCTCCCTAGGGTTTAGAAAGTGACCAAATTAGTCCTTGTGATTTTGAAAAGTGACCAAGTTAGTTCATCCGTCAGTTGACCGTTAGTTGATTTAACAGACTGACATGTGGACCAATTAGAAGTTGACACGTGGCCACCTACTTAAATTTTTTATTTTTTTAGAAAAATTCAAAAAAAAAAAAAATTGAAAAAAAAAAGAGAAAAAAAAACCTAGCCACCCCCTTGGGCACCAAGGGGTGGCCGAAACACCCCCAATGGTGGTTTAGGCCACCACTATTTTATTCTTCCTGAAAATCCTCTCTATGTGGGTCTGTTCATTCCTAGGAGAAGGATTTATGGGGATCTATGAGGGTTTGTTCACCCTGGGAGAAGGATGAATGGGATATATGAGTCTGTTCTCTCTCTCATCTACCACCATATCCACCGCCATCAGAACTCAGTTGTGGGGTAGCATTGTTCAATTGAAAAGTAAATGTTGTTTGAAGTTGGTGTTTCAGTTTTGTAGAAGAAAGATTTTGATGATTTTTGAGTGAAGGATATTTTGCAGAAAACCATTTCTGAACTAAGGAGATTTCGATGATTTTGTAGAAGAAAGATATGCCCCTATGGCCATGTGGGTAATAGTGGTGGCAACGTTACCAAAGATTTTCCTAGGATGAGATTGTGCAAGAAGGAGAAATGTACTTGCTTGAAGTGAGGAGGAGAAAAAGGGGATGCGCTGGGTCAAAGTTGTGAGAATTTTTTTTTTTTTTTTTTTCTAAATATTTATTTTTAAAAAAATAAAAAAATTTAAGTAGGTGGCCAGATGTCAACTTCTAATTAGTCCATGTGTCAGTCCGTTAAGTCAACTAACGGTCAACTGACGGATTGACTAACTTGGTCACTTTTCAAAACTACAAGGATTAATTTGGTCACTTTTCAAACCCTAGGGAGGAAAAAAATAAAGTTTTCAAACTCTAGGGACTAATTAAGTATTTAACCCTAATAATTATTAATTTTCCCATAAATTATTAAAACAATGTTAATATTCACTTTCAATTAAAAGAATATATATTTCACAAAATTAAAAATATATATTGGAAAAAAAAAACAAAAAATTGAAAAAAAAAATGAGAAATCAAGAAATCAAAGCTGTCATTTTTTTTTTCAATTCTTAAAAAAATTAAATTTTATTTTATTTTCTATTATTTTAGTTATGTTTTTTTTTTCTTTGAATTTAAAATGATATTTTTCTCTTATTGAATGTTTTTGAATGTCATTTTGTTTTGTTTTTGTTTTTTTTTTGCATTGATATTTACAAAATTTGTAATTTGAAGGAACAAATAGACATCTCTTGTAATGCCCCGACTTTTACTTAAGTCGTAGTAAAAGGAAAATTATCGCAATTCCACGTGACGATACGTACTACTAAATTTTTACACACACAGTGCACTACAAGAAATCAACTCATCAGGGCGACCACATTAGTGTTCCCAAGTATCAATGTTAAATACTTTGGGGGGTAAAGTGTCATTTTTTAAACATTGAGGTTAAAAGTGCAAATGAGTGAATAATTCAAAAGGGTAAAGTGTATTTTCCCCAAACAATATATATCATATCACATGCTTGATTCACATAATATAAAATCAAATTCATTTATCACATTCCGCATTTAGAGGTTAATTTTTCATTTCATTTCATTTTTTTAATAAATCAAGTGTGTACTCCTACTTGGCTGCCAGAGTTTACTATGTGTATACCTTCATTTAACCGTTGGGTTGCTAAAAAATTTCTCTCTCTTATAACTTTGAGATGCTAATTATATAACCATACTTAACAGCCGGATTGGCTAGTCATTTTTATTTCCTCTTACTAGCATCGCGGAGCTAAGTTTATAACCCTACATAGCCGTTGGGCACTCATCTTTTACAAACTTTTCACATATCACATATAATCATATCTCATTTTCCTTTAAACACGTACAATATATCATGTCAACATAATTTATCATACTCATCTAAAAATACACAGGGCTTATAATCACACTAAAAGTATTGTACAGTTTATACACTAAAACATCAAGAGTAGGGTAAATAAGTTTTGTTGATGCACAGTTTTCGATTGGTGACGTGACATTCCTACCGACTCATGATCGAATACTTGATGAAGAGCTCTAGTTGCACAATTAAGAAAAACAATAGGATCGAAGAGACTGATGCTAAGTTAGTGTTAGAGAGATGGTATACGATAAGCAACAAAAGTATGGAGTTCAAGAGTTGTAGTTAGCCAGTTACCCGAATGTGAAGCAGTGACTTCTATTAAATAGACATAGAGTAGTAGCCTCCTAACCATTCATTGACTTTTCCCTGATTTTTCAATGTGCAATTGTTATCGAGGGATTTGAGTAGTTATTTGCTTCAAGATCTTAAGAGATCAAGATAGAATTTGGTTGTTACGGAGTTTGTATTTTGAATACTTGTAGATATTGTATCTGATTCGTATTTGCATATTGATGGCCATTTGAATTTAATAGATAAGATTAGATCAAATATCATTTTAAATGATAACTGAATTTGAATCCACGATCCCAAATTCCATGGTCTCGAATATAAGGGCCTCAAATCCGGAGGTCTTGAACCTATAGGCCTCGGATCCGAGTCCTTGGTCTCGAATCATTCCGTCTCGGATTCGAGAAAAGGTCTAGGAGACTCGGAGCCTGGGACTCCCTAGGCTTTGACTTTCTAGGCTTTGACTTAGGCTAAAGGCCCATTGAGCTTTTTAAAGGTTGATCCATGACCCAACAAGTTTTATATTTACCACTTTTGTTTAATTTCATGATGGTCCTTTGTATATTTACTACATACTCTCCTTCTTGCTGAAAGAATCACTACTTCATGTTCCTCGATCTTTCACATTTTCTCTATTTGGGTGTGCAATTGACCAAAGGAAAAAACATTTATTTTGTGTTTTGAAGATATAGAACACTCAGAGAAGAAGAGATGGTAGAAAATGAAGGAGGAAACATCTGCTATTCTTATAGCAATTAACTTCGGCTTTCGTGTTGTCAATATTCAATCTCTTAAAATTTAAAAGTTACTATACTTTTAAAAGTTTTTACCGGTCTTAATTTTTAACCATGGTCCAAAATTACTCCACACACCCTCTCTCTATTTTCTCTCTCCCACGAGGTCAATGTTCGGACAAACTATTCAAACAATGTCAATATCCAAATTCAAAGATAAAAACTACATTTCATATAATTAATAAAAAGCTAACTTTAAAAAAAGTAGCAAATCGATGGTGTTATTTAAATTTTTTTTCTTTTAAAAAAATTAAGTTTTTTTGTAATAATTATTTTCGTTTTTTTATTTATTTGTTTTTAGTATTTTCCTTGAATTTATAAGGATATTTGTATCTTATTAAAAACTTGTAAAGGTTTTTTTTTTCTTGGCTTTGGTGGTGACTTAGCGGAAGACTAAGTAGCAATAATCAAAAGCATCTTTGTCTCCTGACCAAAAAATAAAACAAACCTGCAGATTTAAGAAAGATAAAACTCCAAAAAATATTTGAGAGAAAATTATCCGATTTAATAATAATTCAATTGAGTCTCTGTTTTGCATTACAAACTAGCCTATTTATAGAAGATAAATACTTGTAGAGAATAACAAATCTAATTATAATAATTAAGAAAAGGAAATAAAATCCTAATAAAATAAATAAGATCATAAAAAATGAAATAAAGTTCTAATATCAAATAGAAAATTAAACATAATTAAAAATCAGCTCGAATAGTGACAATTATTTCCTTTTGTACTTCCAATATTGTCTACGAACGTACTGGTAAAATTCTGATAAAGTAATTATTTTAATACTATTTTTTGATGTCCCCAAGAGGTAGTTTAATCGGTTTAGACCACGCGTAATGAAGCGGATGTCACTAGTTCAAATCCTCCTCCCCTCTTTTGTGTGGACATGTCAAATATAGATAAATATCGTCATATATATTTTTCTTATATTTGTTATTACAAAAAATATAGGTAAATATCGTCATACATAAAGAGCCAATATTGAGATTGACACAACTAATAATTTGAGAAAACACATACAAAGACATTTGTGATATATTTGTCGTTTAATTTTTCAATTAACTATTAAATATGAAGAACCCACATCACATGGCCACTTCGTTTACGATTTGGACTTGTAGAAGGCAACAACGACACGAATTGAAAAGGTGGGGAGTATATGATTTGATGGCTGAGCTACAAAAAAAAAAAAAAAAAAAAAATTTGATGAAATTGAACATACAAAACATTGTTGAAGATAAAGTTTGATGTTTACCAATGGAAAACATGCTTTTCTTCCTGCCTGATAGAAACGGCCTGTCGTCTAAACCTAGTTTTATCTTTCTCTTCCAAATTCTACACCGACATATCAAATATGTATAGGGTTTTCTTCTGACCTACCACTAAACAGAAACACCCAATTCATAAATGCTTGAAAGCAAATCCCAATGAATTGACAATTAAGGTTGAGTAGTTGTATTCTAGTTTGTCTTCAAGGGGTACGTAACTCAATCGGCTGTGAATTACGCCTCATGAAGCGAAGGTCACTAGTTCGAATCTTCCTTCTCTTGAGTGGACATGTCTTCAAGAGGTAGCTTAATCGGTTTAGACCACGCGTAATGAAGCGGATGTCACTAGTTCAAATCCCCCTCCCCTCTTTTGTGTGGACATGTCAAATATAGATAAATATCGTCATATATATTTTTCTTATATTTGTTATTACAAAAAATATAGGTAAATATCGTCATACATAAAGAGCCAATATTGAGATTGACACAACTAATAATTTGAGAAAACACATACAAAGACATTTGTGATATATTTGTCGTTTAATTTTTCAATTAACTATTAAATATGAAGAACCCACATCACATGGCCACTTCGTTTACGATTTGGACTTGTAGAAGGCAACAACGACACGAATTGAAAAGGTGGGGAGTATATGATTTGATGGCTGAGCTACAAAAAAAAAAAAAAAAAAAAATCTGATGAAATTGAACATACAAAACATTGTTGAAGATAAAGTTTGATGTTTACCAATGGAAAACGTGCTTTTCTTCCTGCCTGATAGAAACGGCCTGTCGTCTAAACCTAGTTTTATCTTTCTCTTCCAAATTCTACACCGACATATCAAATATGTATAGGGTTTTCTTCTGACCTACCACTAAACAGAAACACCCAATTCATAAATGCTTGAAAGCAAATCCCAATGAATTGACAATTAAGGTTGAGTAGTTGTATTTTAGTTTGTCTTCAAGGGGTATGTAACTCAATCGGCTGTGAATTACGCCTCATGAAGCGAAGGTCACTAGTTCGAATCTTCCTTCTCTTGAGTGGACATGTCAAAAAAAGCTGTATTCTAGTTTATTATCTTTAATATTTTTAAGAACATGTTATATGAAAAGTATAAGAAATATTTGACAATTTTTCATATGAATCAAACACCGAAAAATATTTTTTAAACCATTTTTTCAAAGTGTCAAACAAATTAACAACGGGAAATAGTCTTTTTTTTTTTTCTGAAAAATGTTTTAGATGGAAACAAATTAAGTAGGGCTAATTGGATGTTAGTATGATTTAGACATCACTTATTGTGTACAATTGGGGAAATAGTTAGGTTTAAATGGTTAGAGCAGGAGTCGCAAGCTAAGCTACTTTAATTTTGTGTGCAATTGCTCCCATATATATTAAATTACTTGTCCGAGTACTGGGAGTGCAAGGCAAATATTGAAGGCCAGAAAGACGAAAAGCATTATGGAGTTGAATGAAGGATTAACGGAGCCAGTGAGTCCAACCGGACAATACTTCAACAGCTCTGTGTTATCTGTATCTATTCTCGCTGTTTTGGAAATTGAAGTTCCAATCACTGACAACCAAGTGCACGCCGCATCATTGCTCAAGGATTTATTCCTCCCTATCAATCCACGCTTCTCCTCCGTCATGGTGCCCCTCTCTCTCTCTCTCTCTCTCTCTCTCTTATGTTATACATTTTTCTCGTCTAAAAGCCACCACCACCACTTCTATGTTGCGTCCATGGCCGCGGGATTCTGATTTAGAAGCGGCCAGGAACATCAACGGCAGTCTCTACAAAAAAAATCAAGTTTAATGACATTTGATTAGTGACATTTTTTAAAAAATGTCACTAAATCTCCACCCTACAATATGTTGATTTCTAACTAACAACTAAGTAATTGATCAAATGCCATTAAAAAGTGTCATTATTCCAATGCCATTAAACTTGATTTTTTTTGTAGTGAGTCGGTGGTGGTGGTCATGGTCGGCTCCATGCATATGGTTAGGCCAATTAAGGCAATGACATATGAAGAGGGCCGGTGTTTGTATTAAAGAAATGGCGAAAGGTCTCAAGCAAAATGAAATGATCAAGAGTCCATTTGAAAATTTTAAAAATTTAATATGCAAAATGATCAAGCAACTATGTTGGAAAAGGAGGTTACTGCTGAGGAGATTAAGGATACTCTTTTTCATCCCAAATAGTAGTCTTCCGGGGCGAGTCACTGGACGTGGAAGGGCGCGATCCAGCATGGGCATATTTAATTTTTAATTTTTTTTAGATTTATTATTATTATTTTTAATTTTTAAGATACGTAGCATATTTTGGGAGTGACACGTGGCATATGACGTGAAATTATTTTAATTTAAATCGACGAAAATTAATGAGGTATCAATTTTGCATTTTCCGATAGGTATCACATTTGACTATTTTAAAAATATAGGGAAAAAAAAAAAAAAAAACGTGTAAACCATTGTACTAATAAAGTAGTTAATCTTAATATTTATAAATGGTAAATCTAGTTTTTCAGTGGTCAAAGTGATGGTATTTTTGAAAACTTTTGGTCAAGCACATGACCACTTTCCATCCTTTCAAATGTCACGTTTGACACTGACGAATGGGCATTTTTGACACAAAATGTTTATTTAATGAAAAATTCTAACGGATAAAAGATATTGTAAAAAACTGAAAGTTAGTTAGATACTCTAAATTGTAAGCACTATAGAACACAACTTAGATAAAGCATAACAAGAGGCTTCTAAGGATCTTAGATCCCAAGCATTGGAGGTTTTTTTGAGGCCTTTCCGAACTCCGATCGACACAAAATTTTACGAGCACGTAGAATCGTTTTGACAGGTAACAAAAAGCATTTCAAGTTTATTTTTAGCCAAGTTGAAGTTTGAAATCCGTTTTTCTTTTCTATTCTAATTAATTGGACCCCAAACGAAGTCCAATTGACTCCAAACTTTGGACACGTGTTTATGAAGGTATATAATGATAATAATAATAATTTTTTTTTGCATTAAATTAGCTCAAATAAATTCCAGATTTTATGATTTTATCACGTTAATTTCTAAAACTCGTATTAGGCTTAAAAAAAAATTCTGTTTTAAGCTTTAATTCCTTTAGTTTTGATAATTAAACTCCTCGGGTGTTACAAAACAAAAGAAGGCTCTCTCTTTCTCTCTCTCTCTCTCATATATATATATATATATAGAATATGGCATATGTAAGACTAGCTAGGTCTCGTCTCCAAGAGGTATAACTCAATCAGCTGGGATCACGCCTAATAAAGCGAAAATAATTAGTTCGAATTCTCTTCCTTTTTTGTGTGGACATGTCAAAAAAGAAAAAAATAATAATAAAGAAATTAAAAAAAAAAATAGCTAGGCCTCTAGGCCAACATATTTCTTTAAAACTTTTTTTTTTTAATTAAATCTAAGAAAAATGTGTCATCTTGAAAGAGTGGCGGATATTAACTGCTGGCGGAGAACCTCATTGAAATCTCCAAATAACATGGGTTTAGAAAAAAAAAAAAAATGGGGGGTCTAAGTTGAGGAGAAAGGTGACGGCGCGATTATCCTTGGCTAGCCACCACAACGGGCCGGCCTGTTGTGGTGGCCGGCCACTCAATCAGGCAACCTAATGCTTCTAAATTAGAAACTCATTTGTTTAAATTAAAATTTTATGTGATATTACAAAAAGCATGATAATTTGGAATGATAAAGTCAAACTTTACTATATATAGACATGACATTTTTTTGTTTCTTAGGCAGTAATACTAAAAACTACGTACTCTTAGGAATTTTCAGATTCTCCATGTGGTATGATCATCTTGTTTTCTTATATGTGTTCCCGTTTTTTAGGGAAAATAGCAAATGTTATCTTTAATTTTGTCTATATTACTGAGTTTCAAATGTACAATATGTAGGGTAGAGCAAAAAGATAATTTTTTTTTACTTACCCCTTCACGCTTGTGGAATAGGTTATGGAACCAAAAGGTGATAGACAATGGAAAAGGGTCGAAGTGAAGCTCGAAGAACATGTCAATGTTCCCATTTTCCCTGCAGGATTGTCACCCACATCATACGATGCATATCTTGACGACTACTTGTCAAAGGTAGCAATGGATCAGTTTCCCCAAAGCAAACCACTATGGGAAGTTCACATATTCAAGTATCCAACAAGCAATGCAGCTGGTAATATCATATTCAAGCTTCATCATTCGCTTGGAGATGGCTACTCTCTCATGGAGGCACTACTTTCTTGTCTACGAAGTGTTGATAATCCTTCTGCTCCCATAACATTGCCGTCACGCCCACACACAGAACTAGAAAGTGATAATAAAAGTGCTCTTGCAAAAGTTTTTCAAATATTTCCCTTGATCTTTAACTCTCTATCCGATTTTGGATGGAGCTTTTTGAAGAGCACTTTGGTTGAGGACGATCAGACACCAATAAGGTCTGGGAATGAAGGAATGGAGTTTCGGCCAATCACAATATCAACCATGACATTCTCTATTGATCGTATCAAACACATAAAGGCCAAGCTCGGATTGGTAAGATCAACATATATATCTAAGCACAAACTAGCTAATGATCATTTGATTTTCATGAAATTCATATTACCTACTAGCTAGCTAGCACAAAGCAAGTTTATCTTCAATTGTGAACCTTTTTTTTAGGT
Source organism: Carpinus fangiana (assembly GCA_006937295.1). Taxonomy (NCBI): domain Eukaryota; kingdom Viridiplantae; phylum Streptophyta; class Magnoliopsida; order Fagales; family Betulaceae; genus Carpinus; species Carpinus fangiana. Next base: position 5,464,768 of record CM017326.1, on the reverse strand, counting down.
ATCAATTATGAACTTTTTAATAACTCCCAACTGTCATTTTTATTAGCAGCTTTAATTTAAATGATATTCTATGCTTTTGATCACATGATTTATTTGATCATAATAAGATAGTTCAAGCCATTTGCTTCATTTATTAGGTTTTATTCTTACCTAATTTCTTTGAATTCTGTCTCATTCAGTGTCGAAATAATTTTAAAACCTTCGACTCTTTCCCAACGAAAGCCATTCTTTTCCCTGCCTATACCATTTTTTTTTTTTTTTTCAATCAAATAAGGGAAGAGGTTTACATGGGATCAAGATCAAACAACAACAAAGGCCAAACGGTAAATGCAGTAAGAATACATGGAAAAGTTCAAAATGACCAAATACAGTGAATGATCCAAAGGACCAAACAGTAGGCAATAGTTTCATCTATGGCCTCAAAGAAACCATAAACAAGTTGGGCATGTTCCTGGACTGCACAGGGTGGACCTGTTCTTGGATAACATTATCTTCTTTCTTTCTTTCTTTCTCTTCTTTTTTTTTTTTTTTTTTTTTGGGTTAATTATAGCTAGTTAGTTCTTATAGCTCATCAGTACTGAACTATATTTTCCCAATGTGCAGACGTCAAATGATGTAATAACTGGAGTAATCTTCTTGGGCACCCGTTTATACATGCAAGAGATTAGCCATGAATCAAGTAAAGCACATTCCACAGCCTTAGTGTTGCTCAACACAAGGATGATTAGGGCATACAAGTCAGTGAAGGAGATGGTTGAACCTGACTCAGAGGCTCCATGGGGGAACCGATTTGCCTTCTTACATGTTCCAATTCCAAAGTTTAAGGATCCTAAATCCTTAGACCCACTTGAGTTTGTGTGGGAAGCACACAGGATAATCAAGAGGAAGAGAAGCTCATTAGATGTTTATCTCACTAGCAGGCTTTTGGAGATTATGAAGAAACTTAGAGGACCTGAGGTACATATATATTCTATCATCAATCATTTGTTATTTTTCAAAAGAACTATGCAACTTCTTTTTAATACTAGTTATGCTTATATATATATATATATATATATATATATGTGTGGAAACATATATATTTTTGTTATTTTTGAAAGATAACCATATCAGAAATTTCTCTTAATACATATGGGCATGCAAATAATACAGGCGGTTTCTAGATACATCTATGGGACACTAAGGAACTCCAGTATGACGGTCTCAAATATGATTGGGCCAGTTGAAAAGGCGACTGTGTCTAAATATCCCGTTAAAGGCCTATATTTTATGACAGTTGGTATGCATCAGGTAATATTAAAATGGGAAATGCTAGGTGTTATTCTAATGTTCTCCTGCTGTTCTCCCAATTATGATGTAACTTTTAAAATTACAGTTGAATTTGATATTATCATTATTGACCTTTAATCTATTAGTAATTTTAAAAGTCACATCATAGTTTGGAGAACACTAGAAAAACACCTAGCATTTCCATATTAAAATTGTATTACTACCTAATTTTCCTTTTATGTTTTTGATATTGAACTTTTGATAGACATAAAAATTAACAATTAATTTGTGACCATATCTTATCTCTTAATTAATTATAGCAAGTTATTATTATTATGGGTTTGCAGAATCTTACTATAACAATAGTAAGTTATATGGGAAATCTGAGGGTCTCTGCCGGAATAGAAAAGGGATTCCTTAATCCCCAAAAGTTCAAGTCATGCGTGGAAAATGCCTTTGAGATGATGCTCAAAGCCGTAGATGAACTTCCCTACGGAAAACATTAATTTGAAGGTTTTTATATGCATCAAGTACAATGAATTGTTATGTTACGGTCCTTTAGGACTATGGTCCCCAAACCTCTACTTATCACTCCATAGTTTATTTTATTTAGATTTGTTTTCATTTTCATATTAATTTTTATATTATTTCTATGTATTTAAGAGTCTCGATGACTCAGCTCTAGTTTATATTCCAATAAGAGCTGTTAACTCAGCCCTAACTCTCTTATGTAACATGTAATGAATCTTTTATTTAAATGGGGGTTATGCTATGAATAAAGGATGAAAAGAATTTTCATTTTCATGTTAATTTTTATACTATTTTTATGTATTTAAGAGTCTTGATGACTCAGCCCTAGTTTATATTCTAATAAGAGCTGTTAACTCAGCCCTAACTCTCTTATGTAATATGTAATGAATCTTCTATTTAAATGGGGGTTATGCTATGAATAAATTATGAAAAGAATTAATCTCAAACCTTGCGTTTGAAAGGTCTAAGTTCCCTTAAAATCTAAGGAATAGGTTCCCTTAGAACCTAATTTATCCCGTTACATAGTTAGGTTTGTAACATGTTATTTGGTAAGCATAATGAATATTTTCAATCCTATTATGATTGTGAATGGACAAGTTATAAGTTTTTTTTTTTTTTTTTTTTTTTTTTTTTGAAAAATATGAAACTTCCATTGATAAAATTTAATGAACATAAAGCTCTTATATCATAGAACATACAGCTTTGAAAAATCATATCCAAATGCTATGTAGGTTACAAAGTCATAAAAATTACTTCAAGCTTCTCCTAACCCATTTACAATTATATTTAAGGAATATATCTGCTTCGATCAGACTATATCTAGGACATGGGTAGCCCAAATACAAAACAAAAATAACAAACAACTAGAAAACTAAAAATCCATATATCCTCAACCCGAGGCTAGGACAACAAATCCATCATCAACCCGAAGGTCAGGACAAACAAAATAATAAAAACAAAAACAAAAAACCCCATAAGCAGCAGCAGAGGAGCGAGCATGACATCGTAGACAGCCGTTCGGAAGATATATCTTGGCCGAAGAAGATGATAAGATCAAATGTTGAATAGACTAGATTTGGATGATCTAGATCTATAAACTAGATTTAAAGCAATCCGTCAGAAACGGAAACTAGTGGAGCTTACAGATAAGACACTGAGCACTGCTACCATGAAAGGAGAAAAGAAAAAATCTAGAAGATCTAGATCTAGATCATCCCTCTTCTTTGACAAGTTATAATTTATAACTAGTTGAAAGAATGTTTTTATATTATTGGCTTTTTCTTTTTTCTTTTAACTTTTGGTTGAGTAATAAGATTTGACTTGCTTTATTTTGTTATTATAGTGTTGCTCTTGCATGACCCATGGGAGAACCGCATGTGTTACAATCATATTTCATAATAATCTAATATATTATTACAATAACCCATATCAGTTTTGTAACTAAAGTTGTAAATGGATTAGTACATGGAAGCTGAAACTATAAATAATATTTTATTGTAAGAATTTTTTGACTGTATTTATAACTTTGTAATTTCATAATTTTTGGCTATATTATATAAGAGTTATATACTCTATGATGTTAGAGCTATTATACTCTTATTCTTCTATTTATAAAATCCAAATGATTCCCATTTAAAAATAAAAATAAAAAGTTGTAGCCTCCATGCATAGTTCAACTTATACCTTCAAATCGTTTTCATTAGTTCATTATGTATAGTTTCTATCGAGAGAGATACAGAGATGATGATATTGTGTATAGTTTTTATCGAAAGAGATAGAGATGTTACCCTTTGAGTCAAGCCACGTGTTCTAATCCAAGTCACGTCAATTTTATAATTTCCATATGCATTTTCATTTTCCTTCAAATCAGGTAGTTACCCTGTCGGCAGGCAATTCATTTAGCTGTTGACTTTGTGATCATGATCACTTTAGAGTTTTGGTTGTCGTTATAAAAACTTTAATTGCCTACTAGATTAATCAATTTAAGCGTATCAAAGGTCCTTGAGACAATAGAGGGAAAACAAAAGAAAAAGAATCAAACTTCTGTCTGTTTGGAACATTCATGTCCCGTACAATGCATTAGGGTTCAAATCTATTTTTGTATAATTGTTGCATTAAGAATTACAATCATGTTTCTAAGCATCTAATCAGTTTAGCGATTTAAAAATATGCAATTTAAAAAAATGGCGATTTTAAAACATAGTTAATGAGAACGCAATTAAACATCTGGTATAATTTATAAATGATTAACTGTTTATACATTTTTTCACATTTTCAAACTGCGATTTTTTTTTTTTTTTTTTTTTCCAAATGTACTTCCTAACATTAAAAACAAGCATTTAGCCTGCAAAATCATAGGACAAACACACTCTTGACAATATAAGATAGTAGCATATAAGCCACATATTTGATGGCAAACAATATTCTTAAGGTAATAGAATCCTCTCAATTTCAATGAAATGAAGATGTACTATTTGATGCTTAGGATTAGATTTCACAACATTTAATTATGTACACCATTAGATGCTTTAAAATTTAATTTAGACCATTAAATGGCTCCCATTCATCATTAAGCGGCTAGCCATATTTATGATTTTATGATCCATCAAATAAACGGTTTATGGTATTTTTGTCTTTTTATTTTTAAATAAATCGGAGAAGATCCTAATTCTGAACCGTTGGACCATGTTTGAATAAAGAGTAATTAAGATATTATTATACTATACCGTTAGATATTGAAGTTAAAAATTTCAAATTTACCCTTATTTATAAATAAAAAAATTATTATTATAGTTATTATATAAAAAAAAAAAAAAAGTAACCCATTGTCGGTCACTTGTGACCCTCCATGGGTCACCAAGATGGGTCATCAATTAAAGTAACCCACGGAGGTCACAATTTGTGACTCACCAGCCGTGGGTCACAAGTGACTCACCGCCACTTTTTTTTTTTAATAATAATAATAATATGACCAGTGGGTCATAATATGGGTGGGTTATATCCATCAGTAAACTCACGGGTAGAGTTTTTTTAAAAAAAGATTATTTTTTAATAAAAAATAAGGTTATTTTAAGAATTTTATAGGTATTTTAGGAATTTCATACCTCTTCGTTAGGATTTAACAGAAAATTCTAATAATAAGGAATAATTGAAACAAAACGAAAGTTCGATACATTAAAGTGAGAAAATTTGAAAATTGGAAAGATATTTGTAAAATACATGTAAGTTTGGATAAGTAAAGTTTTTTAATAAAAAATACAAAATAAAAAATAAAAAAATAAAAATCTGTACGTTATGAGGGGTAGGGTCTGTTTGGTAACTTTCTTTGTGTTAGATGATTGGTAGTTGCGGGCTTATATATCCGAAAGAATAGACAAGTGATTGTAGGTACAGTCTCTTTTGAAGTTTACATGGCAGGGGCATTTTATAAAGAGTTGGTTTCTTACTGTATTCCCCCAAACCATCAATCTATTAATTATCAATGTTCCCAAAAATTATTAAAAAATGTTAATATCCACTTTCAATTAAAAGAATATATATTTCACAAAATTACAAATATATATAAATTTTAAAAAAATAAAAAAAATGAGAAACCAAAGCTGTCATTTTATTTTTTATTTTTAATTCTTCAAAAAATTAAATTTTGTTTTATTTTCTATTATTTTGGTTTTTTTTTCTTTGAATTTAAAATTATATTTTTCTCTTATTGTAAGTTTTTGAATGTCATTTTGTTTTTGTTTTTTTTTGTTGTTGTGCTGACTTTTGGGAAACATTGATGTTGGCAAAATTTGTAATTTGGAGGAACATAGAGACATCTCTTGTAATTACCTAACTTTTACTTAAGTCATAATTCCAATCCACGTGACGATATGTACTACTAAATTTTTACACACGCAGTGCAGTACAAGAAATCAACTCATTAGGGGTGACCTTATTAGTGTCCCCTGAGTTGACACTTTACCCTCCACAAAACTTAGTTACTTTGGAGAGTAAAGTGTTAACTCAAAATATTTCAGGGGGTAAAGTACATGTACTTCGTGTGATCAAGTGTCAATGTCAAATATTTTGGGGGTAAAGTGTTACTTTTTAAACATTGGGGTTAAAAATGCAAATTAGTAGATAATTCAAGAGGGTAAAGTGTATTTTCCTCAAACAATATATATCATATCACATGCTTGATTCACATAATATAAAATCAAATTCAATTATCACATTCCGCATTTAGAGGTTAATTTTTAATTTCATTTTTCCCATAAATCAAGTGTATACTCCTACTTGGCTGCCAGAGTTTGCTACGTGTATACCTTCATTTAACCGTCAGATTGCTAAAAAATTTATTCCTCTTATAACTTTGAGATGCTAATTATATAACCACACTTAACCGCTGGATTAGCTAGTCATTTTTATTTCCTCTTACTAGCATCGCGGAGCCAAGTGTGTAACGACCCTACTTAGCCATCGGGCACCCATCTTTTACAAACTTTTCATATATCACATATAATCATATCTCATTTTCCTTTAAACACATAATATATAATGTCAACATAATTTATCATACTCATCTCAAAATATACAGGGCTCATAATCACACTAAAAGTATTGTACAGTTTATACACTAAAACATCAAGAGTAGGGCCAATAAGTTTTATACTCATCACTTTTGTTTATGAGGATATTACATTTTACCCCCTTGAACTATTCACCTATTTTTACTTTTACCTTCAAAGTTTCAAATGTGACACTTAACCCCCCCAAACTTTCAAATTGTGGTAATTCGACCACTTCTACCTTTTTTTTTTTTTTTTCCCAAACAGGGTGGCCGGCCAGCCCCGGCCACCCAGCCCATAGGGGGTGGCTGGCCACCCCGTTTGGCCTGGGGGTGGTTCGGCCACCCCCAGTGGCCCAAGGGTGGTTCGGCTGCCCCTTGGGCCAAATGAAAATTTAAGCGTTTGGCCCAAGGGGCGGCTGAACCACCCCCAGTGGCCCAAGGGGTGGTTCGGCCGCCCCTTGGGCCAATTGCTCAAATTTTTTTTTTTTGGCTGTTTTGCCCAAGGGGCAGCCGAACCACCCCCAGTGGCCCAAGGGGTGGTACGGCCACCCCCAGACCGGCTTGCCTAGGGGTGGCCGAACCACCCCAAGCCAAACGGGGTGGCCGGCCACCACCTATGGGGTGGTTCAGCCACCCCAGCATATATATATTTGGATTTTTTTTTAAAAAAAAAAAAAAGTGATGGTGGCATTTTGAAAAAAAAAAAAAATTCAAAGTGGTCGAATTGCCACAATTTGAAAGTTTAGGGGGTTAAGTGTCACATTTGAAACTTTGGAGGTAAAAGTGAAAATTGGTGGATAGTTCAGAGAGGTAAAGTGTAATTTTCTCTTCGTTTAATCTCCTAAAATGGTCATTTGTATATTTACTACATCTACATACTCTCTTTCTTGCTGAAAGAATCACTACTCCATGTTCCTCTTTCTCATTTTCTCTATTTGGGTGTGCAATTGACCAAAGGAAAAAACATTTATTTTGTGTTTTGAATATAGAACACTTAGAGAGAAAGAGATGGTAGAAAACGAAGGAGGAGACATCTGCCATTCTTATAGCCGATGGCTTCGGCTTTCATGTTGTCAATATTCAATCTCTTAAAATTTAAGAAGTTACTCTACTTTTAAAAGTTTTTACCGGTCTTAATTTTTAACCATGGTCCAAAATTACTCCACACACCCTCTCTCTATTTTCTCTTTCCCACATAAGTCAATGTTCCGACAAACTATTCAAACAATGTCAATATCCAAATTCAATGATAAAAACTACATTTCATATAATTAATAAAAGGCTAACTTAAAAAAAAGGGAAACTTTACTAACCCTCGAAATTTTCGTGATTTTTGTAGACATTCTTCAACGTTCAAAAACTCACTTTGGTGTATCGAACTTTCATTTTGTTTCAAATGCTTCCTACCGTTAAATATTACAGTTAAATTAAATGAAAAAATGAGACAAATGACTAAGAGTATTTTAGTAATTTCACACATTTCTGTTAAATTTAACAGAAAATCCTAACGGAAGGGGAAAAGTGAAAGAAAATCAAAGTTCGATGCACTAAAGTGAGAGATTTTGAACATTGGGAGGGTGTCCGGAAAAATTACGAAAGTTTAGGGAAGGTTAGTGAAATTTCCTTAAAAAAAATATTAAAAAAAAAAATAGCAAATCGATGGTGTTATTTTAATTTTTTTTTCTTTTAAAAAAATTAAGTTTTTTTTTAAAAAATTATTTTCGCTTTTTATTTATTTATTTGTTTTTAGTATTTTCCTTGAATTTATAAGGAATATGTATCTTATTAAAAAATTGTAAAGGTTTTTTCTTTTTTCTTTTTTCTTTTTCTTGGCTTTGGGGGTGACTTAGCGGAAGACTAAGTAGTAATAATGTAAAAGTGGTCTTGAATAGATTGAGGAGCTGGAATATTGGACGAGAAGCAAATTCAGTGGCTCATATTTTAGCTAAGGAAGTGGGGACCCTAGAAGATGAGAGAATATGGATGGAGGAGACCACTTTACGTATTTCTGAAATTGTTTTTCTGGAGCAAAGTGCTCTTTCATCTTAGAGCCCTTGGGTTCTTTTATGTAATTTTCTTGATGCAATACAAGAAGAAGTTTTCTCACCAAAAAAAAAAAAAAATATCAAAAGCGTCTTCATCTCCTAACCAAAAAATAAAACAAACCTGCAGACTTAAGAAAGATAAAACTTCAAAGAGTATTTGAGAAAAAATTATCTGATTTGATAATAATTCAATTAAGTCTCCGTTTTGCATTACAAACTAGCCTATTTATAGAAGATAAATACTTGTAGAGAATAACAAATCTAATTATAATAAGGAAAGGAAATAAAATCCTAATAAAAATAAATAAGATCATAATAAAATAAAATAAAGTTCTAATATCAAATAGAAATTTAAACATAATTGAAAATCAGCTTGAATAATGACAATTATTTCCTTTTGTACTTCTATTGTCTAAGAACGTACTGGTAAAATTATGATCAAGTAGTATTCTAATATTATTTTTTGATATCCCTAAGAGGTAACTTAATCGGCTGGAACCACGTATAATGAAGTGAAGGTCACTAGTTCGAATCTCCATGTCCTCTCTTCTGCGGACATGTCAAAAAAATATATATATTTTTTGATATTTTTCTTATATTTGTTGTTACAAAAAATATAGGTAAATATTGTCATACATCAAGAACCAATATTGATATTGACACAACTAATAATTTGAGAAAACACATACAAAGACTTTGTGATACATTTGTCGTTTAAATTTTCAATTAACTATTAAATATGAAGAACCCACATCACATGGCCACTTCGTTTACGATTTGGACTTGTAGAAGGCAACAACGACACGAATTGAAAAGGTGGGGAGTATATGATTTGATGGCTGAGCTACAAAAAAAAAAAAAAAATCTGATGAAATTGAACATACAAAACATTGTTGAAGATAAAGTTTGATGTTTACCAATGGAAAACGTGCTTTTCTTCCTGCCTGATAGAAACGGCCTGTCGTCTAAACCTAGTTTTATCTTTCTCTTCCAAATTCTACACCGACATATCAAATATGTATAGGGTTTTCTTCTGACCTACCACTAAACAGAAACACCCAATTCATAAATGCTTGAAAGCAAATCCCAATGAATTGACAATTAAGGTTGAGTAGTTGTATTCTAGTTTGTCTTCAAGGGGTACGTAACTCAATCGGCTGTGAATTACGCCTCATGAAGCGAAGGTCACTAGTTCGAATCTTCCTTCTCTTGAGTGGACATGTCAAAAAAAGCTGTATTCTAGTTTATTATCTTTAATATTTTTAAGAACAGGTTATATGAAAATTATAAGAAATATTTGATGATTTTTCATATGAATCAAACACGGAAAAATATTTTTCAAACCATTTTTTCAAAGCTTCAAACAAATTAACAACAGAAAATAGTCAATTTCTTTTTTTTTTCTGAAAAATATTTTAGATGGAAACAAATTAACTAGGGCTAATTGGATGTCAGTATGCTTTAGACATCACATATTGTGTGCAGTTGGCAGGAATTAGTTAGGTTTAAATGGTTAGAGCAGGAGTCGCAAGCTACTTTAATTTTGTGTGCAAATGCTCCCATATTAAATTACTTGTCCGAGTACTGGGAGTGCAAGGCAAATATTGAAGGCCAGAAAGACGAAAAGCATTATGGATCCTTCATTCAACTCCATAATGCTTTTCGTCTTTCTGGCCTTCAATATTTGCCTTGCACTCCTTAATCCTTCATTCAACTCCATAACGCTTTTCGTCTTTCTAGCCTTCAATATTTGCCTTGCACTCCTAGTACTCGGATTAACGGAGCCAGTGAGTCCAACTGGACAATACTTCAACAGCTCTGTGTTATCTGTATCTATTCTTGCTGTTTTGGAAATTGAAGTTCCAATCACTGACAACCACGTGCACGCCACATCATTGCTCAAGGATTTATTCCTCCCTATAAATCCACGCTTCTCCTCAGTCATGGTGCCCTCTCTCTCTATCTTATGTTTTCTTTTTTATGTCGTACATTTTTCTCTGGTTTATGCATGTAGTCTCAAATCCACCACCACCACTTCTATGTTGGGTCCATGGCCACGGGATTCTGATTTAGAAGCGGCCGGGAACATCAACGACAGTCAATGGTGGTGGTGGTGGTCACGGTCGGCTCCATGCATATGGTTAGGCCAATTAAGGCAATGATGCCCTCTCTCTCTAATGTTATACATTTTTTTTCTGGTTTATGCATGTAGTCTCAAATCCACTACCACCACTTCTATGTTGTGTCCATGGCCGTGGGATTCTGATTTAGAAGCGGCCAGGAACATCAACAGCAGTCGGTGGTGGTGGTGGTCATGGTCGGCTCCATGCATATGATTAGGCCAATTAAGGCAATGACATATGAAAAGGGCCGGTGTTTGTATTAAAGAAATGGCAAAAGGTCTCAAGCAAAATTAAATTAATCAAGAGTCCATTTGAAAATTTTAATAATCTAATATGCAAAATGATCAAGCAACTATATGTTGGAAAAGGAAAAGGAGGTTACTGCAGAAAAGGTTAAGGATACTTTTTTTTCATCCTAAATAGTAGTCCTCCGGCGCGAGTCACGGGACGTGGAAGGGCGCGAGCCAGCATGGGCATATTTAATTTTTACTTTTTAATTTTTTTTTTAGGTTTATTATTATTTTATAAAATTTTTAAGACAAGTGGCATATGATATAAAATTTTTTTAATTTAAACTGATAAAACTTAATGAGGTATCAATTTTACATTTTTCAATAAATGAGATATTATATTTGATTGCTTTAAAAACATAAGAGAAAAAAGACGTATAAACCGAGGTATTAATTAATAAAGTTGTTAATCCTAATAATTATAAATGGCAATCTAGTTTTTCAATGGTCAAAGTGATTGTATTTTTGAAAACTTTTGGTCAAGCACATGATCACTTTCCATCCTTTCAAACATCACGTCTGACATCGATGAATGGGCTTTTTGACACAAAATGTTTATTTAATGAAAATTTTTTACAGATAAAATATATTGTAAAAAATTGAAAGTTAGATACTCTAAATTGTAATTACTATATAACACAACTTGGATAAAACATAACAAGAAGCTTCTAAGTAAGGGTGAAATTTAAAATCGTCTAACCGCATTCGTTAATCGCACTAACCGCTAACCGTTAACTACGAACCACCTTTTTTTAAAATATAATATATATCATATAATAAATAACAATAAGTTATTGTAACCTAGTAGTTATTGTGCGTCTTTTTTACTCAAGAATCCTAATTTCGATTCCCCCACCTTTGACTTTTGTTTGGATTTTATATTTTTATTATTTATATAATATAGAAGTGTAAAACGACGTAATTTTGCACTTCTATATATTCATTTATTCCTAACCCAAAATGATAATTTTGTTGTTATTTTATTCGTATATTATAAGTTGTAGAAGGTGACCAACAAGATTTTGGTATAATGGTCTAACATATAATGCTCACTTTAAACCAACCATTTTTAATGCTAAAATGGCCATGAAAGAGGAAAAAAGTGTTTAAAGTGAGCAAAACAAGAGTTTAAAATGAGCCCAAAACTGGCTAAAAAAAAAAAACCAATAAAAAGTGGTTAGTAGAAAAGCGGTTAACTGGATGCGGTTAACCGCCTAGGTGATTAACTGCTAGCAGTTAGTGGAAGCGGTTAGTGGTTAGCAGTTTTAATCACTAACTGCTAACCGCAACCGCTATTTCACCCCTACTTCTAAAGATCTTAGATCCCAGGTATTGGAGGTCTTTTTGAGGCCTTCCCCAACTCCGATTGACGCAAAATTTTATAGAATTGTTTTCACAGGTAACAAAAAGCATTTCAAGTTTATTTTTAACCAAGTTGAAGTTTGAAGTACGTTTTTCTTTTCTATTTTAATTAATTGGACCCCAAAACGAAGTCCAATTGACTCCAAACTTTGGACACGTGTTTATGAAGGTATATAATGATAATAATAATTTTTTTTTTCCATTAAATTAACTCAAATAAATTCCAGATTTTGTCACGTTAATTTCTAAAACTCGTATTAAGCTTAAAAAAAAAATTCTGTTTTAAGCTTTAATTCCTTTAGTTTTGATAATTAAACTCCTCAGGTGTCACAAAACGAAAAGAAGACTCTCTCTCTCTCTCTCTAGCTCTCTCTTTCATATATATATATATAATATGGCATATGTAAGACTAGATAGGCCTCTAGGCTAGGGTTGGGCACGAATTGGTTTGGGCAGGTTTCGGCCCGTTCGGCCACCCGACCCATGCCCCTCGAGTATTTTAAAATTTCAACCCAGGACAGTAATGAAAATGTGGAAAACCGGCGGGTATCGGGCGGTTTGGATCGGGTTTTTTTGGTCAGGTTGGTTGGGCGGATCAGGTATTTTAAGGTGATTTTCATTTAACATGAAGCCAAAACGCTCAAAACTCAAAAACTTCTTGTTCTTTTTTTTTCTTCCAATTTTCTCAACATCCAAATAGCAGGAAAAAAAAAAAAAAAAGGCACCAAATTAAGATTTAAAAAGAAGAAAGTAATTAACCTAAAAAAACGAAAAAGAAAATGGAGGTACATTCTCATCGGCGACGTTTTTCAGTCTGGAATGGGCCTCCTGGTAAGCGTGGTCGAGCTGGTCCTTCTCATAGAGCTTGTGGCGCATGTGGGCGACCTCCAACATGAACGTGGTCTTCCGCACGAGGCTATGGCCATGGACCTGATCTTCCGCGCCAGATCCAGCTGGTCGTACGGATCAGTTGGTATCACAGCCAGGATGTCGTCCCCTAAGTCGAAATCGAGACTGAGAGTGAGAGATCGAGAGATTGAGACTCTGAGAGTGAGAGATCGAGAGAGAAACCTGGGAGCGGTGGGAGTAGCGAGAGAGAGAGGGAGCAACTCATCCACAGTTAGAAGAGAAGAGGAGTGGCGACGGCGACTGTGAGAGTGAGAGAGGAGCGGCAAGAGTGCGAGTGTGAGAGAGTGAAAGTTGAGGGAGGATGGAGGCGCGGCTGATGGGTTCAGAAGGAATGAATGAACGAAGGATTTAGGGTTTTTTTGGTTTTAAGTGCTTATGGGCAGGGCGGGTACTCGTAGGAAAAATATTTATGTACCCGAAACCCGATCCGACCCACACGGTTAGGAGAGAATTCAACCTGAACCCGCGAAAAAACACATAAATCCGCCCGGATGGGGGCGGGGCAGATCGGGTTGGTCGGATCGGGCGGGTTTTGCCCACCCCTACTCTAGGCCCAACATATTTCTTTAAAACTTTTTTTTTTTTTTTTAATTAAATCGAAGAAAAGATGTGTCATCTTGAAAGAGTGGCGGATATTAACTACTGGCGGAGAACCTCCTCATTGAAATCTCCAAATAACAAAATTGGGGGGTCTAAGTTGAGGAGAAAGTGCGGCACAATTATCCTTGTCCCATTGTAGTGGCCGGTCATTCGATAAGGCAACCCGATACTTCTAAATTAGGAACTCAATTGTTTAAATTAAAATTTTTATGTGATATATATTACAAAAAGAATGATAATTTGGAATGATAAAGTCAGACTTTACTATCCATAGACATGCATGACACTATTTTTTTTTTCTTAGGCAGTAACTCTTAGGAAATTTCAGATCCTCCATGTGGTATGATCATCTTTTTTTTTTTTTTTTTTTATCATCTTGTCTTCTTATATGTGCTCCCGTTTTTTAGGGAAAATAGCAAATGTTATCTTTAATTTTGTCTATATTACTAAGGCTCCGTTTACTTCGATGTAAAATGGTTTTTGTCGGAAAATATTTTCAAGGAAGTCATTTTTCCTGAAAATGTTTTCCGCCGAAAATATTTTACGGTGTTTACCACGCGCACGGAAAATCAATTTTTTTTTTCTTCATATTTTAATTTAATTATATTAACTTATAAAATGTAATTTTTATTCACAATATAAAAATATTAATATAAAATAATTTATGTTTGATTGTTAAAATTCAACAAAAAAATCACTATCTGAGAATATTTTTGGATTTTTCATTTTTTTAGAAAAAAAAAAAAAGAAAATAGAGAAATAGAAAATATATTTTGAAAGTACTGTATCTAAAATGTCCATACATCTAGGTTAAATTGAACTTCAATACATCAATATTATGAATATTCGACATCTAGGAAGATTAATATATACAAAAGGGCAAGAAAGTTACATTCATCTTACTTGAAAAAAAAAAAAAAAAAAATACCATGAATTCTAAAATTCAACCACAAATATTAGAATATTTTGGCCAAAGAGCTACCATCCAAGTTAATTAGTATCTTACTACATATCAATAAAAAGCAAATTCTAATTTCCATGGTTTTTGAAGAAGTTGTCCAACCAAAACTTTCTAAGCTTGACATTCTTTAGCCAGAAACTTCTTTTCCTCGTACTTGTAGGTAACAACAATAATGGGCCTCCCATTATCTGGGTCAGCAATCACCTTGAATGGCCACAAATTCATGTCATGTTGCACTGAGGCATCATTGAATCGTTTCCAATCAAACGTTTAGAGTCTTCATACCACTGAAATAATAAACATCAACATGTAAACAAGTCATTGCATTAAACATTCTTAGCTTCACAATAAGTACACTTTGTCACATTAATTTGTTTTGAACCCATTGGAAAGCAAAAATAGATTCTTTGTTCAAGACATCTCTTAGTTCAGCCACTGCAGCAAATGCAGTAGCTGTCGATAGTGCACCAGTTGATGAAGTCCAAGTTCAAAACAGAGTATCATAAATATGTCTGAAATTCAAACCAATTGAATTATCAGATGACACGCAATGGAATTCAAGTTCAAACATTGCATCACAGAATGGATGAACACCAGCTGTTGGGAGTAATTTTAAGTTCAAATAACGTATAGTTGTTATCCTTTGTAAAGTGATAAACAAGATTATTTGAACATGATCACCAACTAAATTATTATTTGAACATGATCACCAAATAAATAAAAAATATGCACAAATTGAAATGTACACAGGTAAGCGAATCCATGAGGTATATTCAACCCAACATAGAATTCAATGATTATTATCATATGAAAACATGATTGACAGAAAGGGGAGGGGGGTGGGGGGGCGCATTTAAGAAAGTATAACAAATTGACAAACACAATTGGAAATATTTTACTCTTCAGTAATATCCCAAATGTGATAACAAAGTGAGGGATAGTGGTAATCCCTTGGTTGGGAGATGAACAAGGAAAGGAGAGGAAGGGATGAATCCACCCATCTTGGCCCACTCTTTTTTCCACTCAAGATAAAGCAGATTTGGGCAGAGTTGAAAGGTTTCAATTCAAATTATCTGTAACTCTTGCATTACCCCAAGAAAATACCATTAGCCAAAATAGAGTTGTTCACTTTATGCCCACTCAGTAGTAACTCTTTCCACTCTCAACACTTAAAAATTTTAGTGCATCTTTGAAATATCCAAAACAAACCGAAGAATTCATTTTGATATTTGTTCACTTCCTCATAACCCAAACAGAGCACAACAAAATTGATCTAACCTATGTTATAAAGACTGGAAATTCTTCATTCTAATAAAAAATAAACCAAGATGCCTTAGTGAAATTATAATTGTAAGATCACAATTACAACACCCAATTACCACAATTAAACATCTTAATCCTGAACTAGGGTTTCAATTCCAATTACAAAAGGACATTCCAAAATACATAACCGGCAAAACCAAGGTATTTGCAATTCCCAACCAAAATAAAGCAATATGAGCCAAATCACAGAGGAGTTAAACAACACAAAACATCACAAAAAACATCTTAGGAATTAAAGATTCAAAGAAACAAAATCAAAACATTTGAATCGAAGCTCAAAATACTATCCACATTTAGCATGTGACCCATCCCAAAGCATAGAAGCACAACCACAACACTGAACAACCAATATCCACCAAAACAAACGATCAGGCAACCCGATACTTGGCCCATTGTGGTGGCCGGCCATTCGATCAGGCAACCCGATACTTCTAAATTAGAAACTCAATTGTTTAAATTAAAATTTTTATGTGATATATATTACAAAAAGAATGATAATTTGGAATGATAAAGTCAGACTTTACTATCCATAGACATTCATGACACTATTTTTTTTTCTTAGGCAGTAACTCTTAGGAATTTTCAGATCCTCCATGTGGTATGATCATCTTTTTTCTTTTTTTATCATCTTGTCTTCTTATATGTGCTCCCGTTTTTTAGGGAAAATAGCAAATGTTATCTTTAATTTTGTCTATATTACTGAGTTTCAAATGTACAATATGTGGGGTAGAGCAAAAAGATAATTTTTTTTGTTTACCCCTTCACACTTGTGGAATAGGTTATGGACCCAAAAGGTGATAGACAATGGAAAAGGGTCGGAGTGAAGCTCGAAGAACATGTCAATGTCCCCATTTTCCCTGCAGGATTGTCACCCACATCATACGATGCATATCTTGACGACTACTTGTCAAAGGTAGCAATGGATCAGTTTCCCCAAAGCAAACCACTATGGGAAGTTCACATATTCAAGTATCCAACAAGCAATGCAGCTGGTAATATCATATTCAAGCTTCATCATTCGCTTGGAGATGGCTACTCTCTCATGGAGGCACTACTTTCTTGTCTACGAAGTGTTGATAATCCTTCTGCTCCCATAACATTGCCGTCACGCCCACACACAGAACTAGAAAGTGATAATAAAAGTGCTCTTGCAAAAGTTTTTCAAATATTTCCCTTGATCTTTAACTCTCTATCCGATTTTGGATGGAGCTTTTTGAAGAGCACTTTGGTTGAGGACGATCAGACACCAATAAGGTCTGGGAATGAAGGAATGGAGTTTCGGCCAATCACAATATCAACCATGACATTCTCTATTGATCGTATCAAACACATAACGGCCAAGCTCGGATTGGTAAGATCAACATATATATCTAAGCACAAACTAGCTAATTAATGATCATTTGATTTTCATGAAATTCATATTACCTACTAGCTAGCTAGCACAAAGCAAGTTTATCTTCAATTGTGAACCTTTTTTTTAGGTATCAATTATGAACTTTTTAATAACTCCCAACTGTGATTTTTATTAGCAGCTTTAATTTAAATGATATTCTATGCTTTTGATCACATGATTTATTTGATCATCATAAGATAGTTCAAGCCATTTGCTTCATTTATTAGGTTTTATTCTTACCTAATTTCTTTGAATTCTGTCTCATTCAGTGTTGAAATAATTCTAAAACCTTCGACTCTTTCCCAACAAAAGCCATTATTTTCCCTGCCTATACCATTTTTTTTTTCAATCAAATAAGGGTAAAGGTTTACATGGGATCAAGATCAAACAACAACAAAGGCCAAACGGTAAATGCAGTAAGAATACATGGAAAAGTTCAAAAGAACCAAATACAGTGAATGATCCAAAGGACCAAACAGTAAGCAATAGTTTCATCTATGGCATCAAAGAAACCATAAACAAGTCGGGCTTGTTCCTGGACCACACAAGGCGGGCCTGTTCTTGGATAACATTATTTTTTTTTTAATTATTATTATTCTTAGGTTAATTATAGCTAGTTAGTTTCTTATAGCTCATCAGTACTGAACTGTATTTTCCCAATGTGCAGACGTCAAATGATGTAATAACTGGAGTAATCTTCTTGGGCACCCGTTTATGCATGCAAGAGATTAGCCATGAATCAAGTAAAGCACATTCCACAGCCTTAGTGTTGCTCAACACAAGGATGATTAGGGCATACAAGTCAGTGAAGGAGATGGTTGAACCTGACTCAGAGGCTCCATGGGGAACCTATTTGCCTTCTTACATGTTCCAATTCCAAAGTTTAAGAATCCTAAATCCTTAGACCCACTTGAGTTTGTGTGGGAAGCACATAGGATAATCAAGAGGAAGAGAAGCTCATTGGATGTTTATCTCACTAGCAGGCTTTTGGAGATTATGAAGAAACTTAGAGGACCTGAGGTACATATATATTCTATCATCAATCATTTGTTATTTTTCAAAAGAACCATGCAACTTCTTTTTAATACTAGTTATGCTTATATATATATATATATATATATATGGAAACATATATATATTTTTGTTATTTTTGAAAGATAACCATATCAGAAATTTCTCTTAATATATATGGGCATGCAAATAATACAGGTGGTTTCTAGATACATCTATGGGACACTAAGGAACTCCAGTATGACGGTCTCAAATGTGATTGGGCTAGTTGAGAAGGCGACTGTGTCTAAATATCCCATTAAAGGCCTATATTATATGACAGTTAATGTGCCTCAGGTAATATTAAAATGGAAAATACTAGGTGTTCTTCTAATGTTCTACTGGTGTTCTCTTAACTATGATGTACCTTTTACAATCACTGTTGAATTTGATATTATCATTATTCACTTTTAATCTATTATAGTGATTTTAAAAGGGGGTTTGCTAGGGGTTCTTCCAGTAGTGTTCTCCCAGACTTACGTAGAACATGATTTAAGAAAAAATAAAATTGTAGTACCGTTTTTTTGCCAACAGATTAGTTTTTATAAGTTAATATTTAGGTTCTAATGCTTTAAAACTTGTTTTTAGATTCAAAACTAAAACCTAAGGGTGGAAGGTTAACCCTTTAGGGATGGTGTCACCCAAAATGGATTTGATCATCTTAAATTTAGTGTTAATGTCTCAATTTTGATGCTAATGCATCAAATTTGGTGTTAATGCCTTAAATTTGGTGCTAATGCCTAAAAAAACCGGTGGTGGAGGCCACTACAATTTTATTTTTTCTTAAATAATGTTTTACGAAAGTCTAGGAGAACGTCAGGAGAACACTATGGGGAGAACCCCTAGCATTTTCCTTTTAAAAGTCATATTATAGTTAGAACACCATGAGAACACTAGAAGAACACCTAACATTTCCCTATTAAAATTGTATTACTACCTAATTTTCCTTTTATGTTTTTGATATTGAACTTTTGGTAGACATAAAAATTAACAATTAATTTGTGACCATCTTATCTCTTAATTAATTATAACAAGTTGTTTTTATTATTATTATTATTGGTTTGCAGAATCTTACTATAACAATAGTAAGTTATATGGGAAATCTGAGGGTCTCTGCCGGAATAGAAAAGGGATTCCTTAATCCCCAAAAGTTCTAGTCATGCGTGGAAAATGCCTTTGAGATGATGCTCAAAGCCGTAGATGAACTACCCCACGGAAAACATTAATTTGAAGGTTTTTATATGCATCAAGGCATCAAGTACAATGAATTGTTATGTTACGGTCCTTTAGGACTATGGTCCCCAAATCTCTACTTATCTCTCCATAGTTTATTTTATTTAGATTTGTTTTCATTTTCATGTTAATTTTTATATATATTATTTTTATGTATTTAAGAGTCTTGATGACTCGTCCCCAAGAGGTAGCTCAATCGGCTGTGAACCACGCCTTATGAAGCGGAGGTCACAAGTTCGAATCCCTCTTCCCCCTACCCTTACGTGGACATGTCAAAAAAAAAAAAAGAGTCTTGGTGACTCAACCCTAGTTTATATTCCAATAAGAGCTGCTAACTTAGCCCTAACTCTCTTATGTAATATGTAATGAATCTTCTATTTAAATGGGGGTGAAAAACGCTAAACAGATAAATATCACAGTTTATGCGGAATTAACGGATATTTAAATATAAGCACGCAATCACCAAAATATGAATAATCAAACACAAAGGATTTTGGTGACGAAGAGGAAACCTTTTAGAAACAGATCTAAAAGTAAAACCTCTCCGGGGCAGCCAAACCCAGGAAATCACTATCAAAAGATTATCCAGATATTACAGACACTAGGAACACTTACCACCCTTTGCAAGACCTTGGATCTATAAGATCGACAAGCCTCCAACTCGTCTCCTTACTCACAATCTTCTTCAACGTGATTCTCCTTTACTGGACCCTTCCGATAGACTTCTCAATTACGCTCACAAACAAACTAACAAAGATCCTCTAAGAGGAACAACAAGGCTCACAATAATTCTCTCTTTAAGCACAGCCTCTCACGAACTCTCTGGGGGTGAAAATCCGTACCTCTAACATTCTATAGAGGTGTATTTATAATAGCCCCACAAAACCTAGACCTAGGAAACAGTTACAATCCAAATAAAACTGTTACAGGTAGGTGGCGTCCGGACGGGAACTTGGGCCGTCCGGACGGGCTCTTAATAACACGTGGAAATGGGCTTTATTAAGGCAGGCCGTCCGGACGATCATGATGGGTGTCCAGACGGTGCTAGGGTTTCATCGCATTCTCCAATCTTGGCGCGGCGCGTTCGGAGGCGTCCGGACGGGATGCGAACGGGACTGCGAACGGAGCTCTCGGGTTTTAGTACTGGAGTCCTTGACTGCATCACGTCCGGACGGCTATGAATCCCGTCCGAACGCTTGTACTAGCTTGGCTCTTTTCTTTCCATTTTGCTCACGAACATTAGCCAATACTTCAAACTAACAGGGGGTTATGCTATGAATAAAGGATGAAAAAAATTAATCTCAAACCTTGTGTTCGAAAGGTCTAAGTTTCCTTAAAATCTAAGGTATAGGTTCTCTTAGAACCTAATTTATCATGTTATAGACTTAGGTTTGCAACATGTTATTTGGTAAGCATAATGAATATTTTAAGTCCTATTATGATTGTGAATGGACAAGTTATAAGTTTTTTTTTTTTCTTTTTTTTTTTTTTAAATATGAAACTTCCATGATGAAATTTCAAAGCATAAAGCTCTTGTATCATAGAACATACAGCTTTGAAAAATCATAGCCAAAAGCTACGTAGGTTACAAAGTCATAAAAGTAACTTCAAGCTTCCCCTAACCCATTTACAATTACATTTAAGGAATATATCTGCTTCGAGCAGACTAGATCTATGACATGGGTAGCCCAAATACAAAACAAAAATAATAAACAACTAGAAAACTAAAACTCCATCATCAACCCGAAGGCTAGGACAACAAATCCATCATCAACCCGAAGGCTAGGACAAACAAAATAATAATAATAAAAAAAACCACAAGCAGCAGCGGAGGAGTGAGCATGACATCGTAGACTGCCCTTCGGAAGACACGTCTTGGCCAAAGAAGACAATAATATCAAATGTTGAATAGACTAAGAGCTTGTTTGGGTCTGCAACTACGAGCTTCTAAGGCTTGAAAAGCCCATTTCAGAAAAGAATAGTTCGTTTGGCAAAATTCTTTGGAAGTGCTTTTGAAATTTCAAACGCTCAAACCCACGTTTGAGCCAAAGCTGGATATTGAGGCTTCTCTTCAATCGCACTTTTGGAAGAAAGGCGCACTGTTGTTTTGTGTTTAATGAAATATATGCACAAACAAATATATCCTTATGAATTTCACATGTTAACAACCATACCCATATAAAAGCATCTCATCCCAAACCTACAATTTGCCTTTCTTCTTGTTGCCGCAGTTGGATTTGCTCCAGAGCGAGGAAGATCAAGCAAAAATTGTAACTCGTCGCAGGTGGATTATAACTCTGTTCAATTTTGTTTTTGCTCATCTTTTTTTTTTTTTTTTTTTTTCAATAAAACACATATCTTAACATTTATTACAGAACACATGGGAAAAATATAGATGAACATAAAATAATATAGAAAATAGAAGGGAAGAAGATAAAAGGGAGAGAACTGAGTTTGAGAGTTTGAGACAGTGATAGAAGGGTTTCAGACGCATGTGTTTAGAGGGAGATAGTGAAGAACTAACCAATTGCTTGCCATCAAGAGGGTTTTCCTGCAAAGGAAATCAAAGGCTAAGCTTGAATTTACCTCTGCAGAAGTTGGAAAGAAGACGTCTCCCCATGCTCCCACAGTCCGCTTGCTTACCGAGGAATAGAAAGGGATGAATATGCTCTATTTCATGTGAGATTCGTATCTGGGTTGTGAGTCTTGTGACCAAGAGTACACATTCACTATGATGTCGAAGCAGCAGCCTTGATGCAGTGGGAAACACCCACGTGGGTTCTTCTGCCTGTAGAAGCTTGGAAACCCCAACAAGTTGATTTTTTTTTTTAAAAAAAAAAAAACAGCCTCACTTGCTTTTGGCACATGGGTTCTCTGCCCAACAAATTGCTTTCATAATTACGCTAAGCATGTGTTGCCTTTTCTTTCTTTTTCTTTTTTTTTTTTTTTAAAAAAAAAAAAAACTTGATACATTATTTACAGAATGGAGTGCAATTTACCCCCTTAGGCTAGGCATGTGTTGGAGTATGGAGTGAGTGCATTTTATTTTTTTTTTTTTAGAAAAAAAAAAAATTTGATACCATTATTTATAGTATGGAGTGCAATTTACAGTGAGTGCATTGATACCATTGGAGTACGGAGTGAGTGCAATTTTTGGTTTTTTTGGTTTTTCTTTTTGTAAAAACTTGATACCATTATTTACAGTATGGAGTGCAATTTACAATGAATGCATTGATACCATTGGAGTATGGAGTGAGTGCAATTTATAGTATTTATTATTTACTGCCATATGACATTTGTTATAGCATTTTGTGGTGAGTACATCGTATGGTTTTCGCTTTGTGTTAATTTACATAAGGATGTTGACACACTCACACAACTTCATTGGAAAACAATTATTTCATCACGTGAATTATTTAATGTTTTTCCTGTTGTAGAAACTTGATATCATTATTTTTTGTTGTTGCCCTTTTGTTTGTTGGACATGCATATTATTCATGTAAATATAAATTTTTGCATTCTATCAGTTGATCACTTGAAAAAAATTTTTAATTGTTAATAGTGTTTAACATACTTTTTTATTTATAATTTTATCAGCTTATTTATTGTATGACAAACATGAGTAAAAAAGTCAAAGCAATGTTGCTACTACTGCAGATATTCAGATGAAGAAAGTAGTTTGGACTGAAAAAATGATAGAAGATTATCTTGACATATGTATTACTGAGATATATGCTAGTAATCACCTAGGAACACATTTTAATAAAACATGATGAAAAAATGTGATAGATAAATTTAGTGAAAAAGCTGAAAAACAATATTGCTATAAACAACTAAAGAACAATTAAGTGGGATAGTTTAAAAAAAGAGTGGAACATTTGGAAGAGATTGATAGGCAAGGAGACTGGCCTTGGATGAGATCCGGTGAAAAAAACAATTGATACGCCCGATGATTGGTGGGAAAAAAAACTGCAGGTACTATATTTGTACTTTTTTAAAAAAATGATTTTAAAAAAATTGTTTTATTATTGATTCTTATATATACCTAAATACAGGAAGTTCCAGAAGCAACCAAGTTTCGCACAACAGGTTTGGCTTATTTTATGAAAGTGGAAATATTATTTAGAGATATAACTGCCACCGGGGAAGGATCTTGGGCACCATCTGTAAGCTTGGTTCCTAATGATATTGGTGCCATAAATGGTGTAAATGTCAATTTTGATGAAGATGGTAATGTTCTAGAAGGTGAAGATGTTTTGAATGATAAACCAAATCTCAATACACATGGTATTGATGATATTTCTACTGATTTAGATACGCGAGATAAAGGAAATAAGAAGTTTGGTCTTGCGGTTCAATGCAAGAAAAAAAAAAAAAAAAAGGAGTTCAAATCGTTAGTCAACATTTGAGTCGTATTTGTGATGTAATCGAAAGTAGGAATACAGTGACATCTAAGAGTTACGATAAACTTGGATGTAATATTGAAGAGGTTATGGATGTTGTTCGAGGGATTGCTGAAAGAGAAAATGACATTGACATCCTTAAGTTTGCAACTGAGGTATTTCTTAAGAGATCACATAGAGAGATGCTTGTGACTATTAAAGAGCAATGGTTGCAGATTGACTTTATCAAGCGAATGGGAAATAGAGAAATTAACCGTCGTAGCATGGAATAATGTTGTTATTCTTTAATGTTGTGTTTTGTTATGAATTATTTAAAAAGTTTTAAAGATTTATTTAAATGTTATTTTTTTTTATATGTGTTGATTGTGTACTAAGGTGAGTATATTAGAATATTTCATAACTACGTAGATATCTCAATCTTTTTCTTATTTTTATGAGTGCTTATATATTTATTTTGTGTTTATTTCTTTATTTATTTTTCTTACAAACATGGACAATAGTGATTATAGCAGTACTCAAGATAATTCAAGTGATAGTGATTATAGTAAAAAGGAAAATGAAAATGATGTTTTTATTCTAGCAGCTGCAGCAGTAGAATTTGTTGAGAACTATTATATGCCATATATTGTAAAGGAACCTTATAGGACATCTTTTCAAACAGGTTATAAGTGGGTTATAAAGATTTTACAAGGTAATCCTGATAGGTGCAAACAAAATTTCAGAATGAAAATACACGTATTCATTTCCTTGTATAAAGAGTTGAAGGAAAGATATTATTTAAGAGGTACTAGGAAATTAACTGTTGAAGAGTTGGTGGATATGTTTTCGAATACTTTAGGCCATGGGTTTGGGAATAGAATAGTGCAAGAAAGGTTTCAACATTAATGAAAAACAGTTAGTAGACATTTTACTCGTGTTTTAGCGACCGTTTCAAGAATGACGATTGACATTATTAATCCTATTGATAGGGAGTTTAGGGATGCTCCAAGCAAAATTCGTGATGATGAACGGTATTGGCCATACTTCAAAGATTGTATTGGAGCCATTGATGGAACCCATGTACCAGTTAAAATTTATCCATCAAAACAAATATCATATATTAGTCGAAAATGAACTCCTACTCAGAATGTTATGGTTGTTTGTGATTTTCGTATGTGTTTCACCTTTGTTTGGGCTGGATGAGAAGGTACTGCACATGATACACATATTTTTTTGGAAGCTATTCGAAAGAAAGAATTACGATTTTCACACCGTCCTAGAGGTTTGTATTTGATAAAAATAACAATTATGAATTATACATTAAAAAATATATATTTCAATATTTTTTATGAGCATTATTCGCATATTTATTATAGGAAAGTATTACTTGGTAGACGCGGGATATCCTTACATGAAGGGATACATGGGGCCATACAAAGGGGAGCGGTATCATCTACCAGACTTTCGTCGTGGAAGCCAACCGAGGGGTATGTATGAAATTTTTAATCATACACATTCATCACTTAGATGTACTATTGAAAGAACATTTGGAGTTTGAAAAAATAAGTGGAAGTTATTGCATTGCATATCGAATTTTCCTTATGATAAATAAGTGAAAATCGTGGTGGCATCTATGCCTCTTCATAACTTCATTAGGAAGCATGTAATAAAGGATGTTGAGTTCCAACAATATGACGATGATGAGGATTTACTACCTACTGATAGTATAAGCGATAACGAAGCACAAAATGAGTCAAGCATATAACAATCAGATACATCAAATGAAAATTCTATGAACATTGAGCGTGATCATATTGCTAATCTACTTATGACCCGTTAATATTCTCTTTTTTATTTTTTTTTTGTTATAAACAATTTAAAATGTTGTAAGGATCTCCTTGAATGTTATTTTTTTTTTACTATGAAGTGTTGTGGTGTTAAAAAGTGTGTTAAATACTTTAAAAAATGACATAAAGAAAATGAGTGACATAACTTTTTATTACATATAAGTACAAAAGAAAGAAAATGTTGACGTTTTGTTACATAAAACATTACAAAATAATTTGTACTTGTGAAAGCTAACATGAACAATTTTTATATAAAAAGGTTGGTATAAAATAGAGAAAAAAAAAAAAAAAAATCATTACCAACCTTATGCCTTTATTGTCATTACCAACATGTAATGATTTCAAGTAAAATGACATATATTTTGTGTCGCGTAATAATTTTTTTTTTTTTTCAGCTATATTAAAAAAGTTAATTACATGTCCTTATATGTCATTTTTGCAACTAAAAACATTTTTTTAGTTTTGTTACCAAACATCAGTAACACTAAAAAAGCACTTTAACACATGCAGTTACCAAACATGTAATGACTTTTCAGTAATAGCACTTTTAACAAAAGCTCATTGACAAAAACTCTATATCCAAAAGCTCTATTTTCCACCACAATCCCAAACAGGCTCTAAATCTGGATCCGGATCAAGATCTAGATCTACAAACTAGATTTAAAGCAACCCACCAGAAATGGAGAACAGTGGAGTCTACAAAGAAGACACCGAACACTGCTACCATGAAAGGGGAAGATGGAAGATCTAGAAAATCTAGATCTAGATCATCCTTCCTTCTCTTTTTTCTTTTAACTTTTGGTTGAGTAATAAGATTTGAATTACTTATATGTGGTTCTATACTACACATCTTATGTGGCACAAGTTTGTATGATTAACTTTCACATTTGGCTAATTAATAAGAAATTGGTTTATAATTTATTTTTTGTCCATTTCAAAATAGAGATTTTCACCGCAATCAAAGATTAAGAATTAATGTTATCAAGAGGTAGCTCAATCGGCTGTGAACCACGCCTCATGAAGTGGAGATTACTAATTCGAATTTCCCCTCCCATTCCCTTGTGTGGACGTGTCAAAAAAAAATTTAAAAATTTATTTTAGATCTCAATTTAATAATAATAATTAAAAAATGGTATATCTTGAATTTTGTCAAAGGAATAAATAACAATTAAGTCATATATCTTTATTCACTTTACCAATACTAAAAAAGTTAAGAGGCTACATTTTTAATTTCTTATCTAAGACTGAGCCAACTAGGGGTGGGTAGAACCCGCCCGATCTGACCAACCCGAACCGCCCCGCCCCAAACCGCCCTGATCCGGGAGATTTTTGTGCCTTTTTTCATGGGTACAGGTTTAAATTCCCCAAATCCGCTCGGGTCGGTTTAGGTCTTGGGTTTAATAAAAAAAAATTTATGCGGATACTCGACCCGCCCCGTTTCTACCCACTATTCCACTTACCTTAAACAAACCCTAGAGGCTAGAAGTGTCTGAGAAGTTCCTCACACTTATTTTCGATTTCAAGCAGCCATCCCTCACCCACCTGGCTAGAAGCCGCGAGACCCTCACCCAGTCACCCTCCTCATTTTTGACCAGCCGCAAGACCCTCAGCCTTTCACTCTCAATCTCTCACTCTCGATCGGCTCACGGAGGCTCACGACGAACAATGAGTTGACCATCCCTCCAACAGCACATGACGAGAGTACCCACCTCGAGTGGAAGCATAGACGCTCTCCGCCTCCTCGTCGCCTCTGATTCCGGCATCATCCAAGCGGGGTCTCCGCCGCCGGAAGCGGGCTTTTGGTCGCCGGGACGCGTATCTGGAATTGTAGAGCTGTTCTCTGCTGTGCTCATCGATGTCTTTAACGAACCCATTTGTCGGGCAAGAGTCTCAGTCATCATCGCCAACTTGCCTCTCATCTCACTCTCGATCTCACGGACTCACAGAGGCTCACGGATTCACGGATGAAGCACCACCGCCGAAGAATATCCAAGCTAGGGATAAGCTTTTTTCTCTCTCTTTCCTTTGGTAGTGGGATCAGATCTGGCTTTTTCTTCCATTTTTCTTCCTCTGTTGTACATGAAAACTTGGCCTCTTGATTCAACTAAGAAGAAACATATATCATTGTTGGGGAAAAAAAAATTCCTTCTGCTTTGCTGGCAGAGAGTGCATATACCTGATCCGCCCGACCAACCTGCCTGAAAAACCCCGACCCGTCCTACCCGAATACAAGACGGGTATGCTAAATTTACTGTTCACTGTGGGTTGGAATTGCCCAAACTTGTTGGGCAAGGGTCGGGTGGCCAAACGGGCCGAAACCCGCCCGAACCGACCCGTGCCCAACCCTAGAGCCAACTATTGATTGACTCATATGTAGTAATTCACTATCTTATGAAATTTATAGCGATAATCAATGACTCGCTTGTCATTATAGTGACTATTAGAAATGTGAACTATTTTTTGGAGGGGAAATCATTTCAGTTTTATTAATTGATGAAGGATCAGGAGCTTAAAGCTCTTACATTAGAGAGTAAAAGCTCTTAGAAAATCATAACCGAAGCTACTATTATTTCCATGAATTGACAAAATTTGAATCTCACTTATTAGAATTTTGAACAACCCACCATAAAACATTCCTAGAAAATCTCTACCTCGTTTCACATATTATCTTTACATCAAATCAATGAATTGAAGTTAGGATAATTTATGAACTATCAAAATTTTGTTTCCAACAACACTAGCCAAGAAGAGGAACTTGGCTTATCATCTTCTCCTTTATTTTCAGCTTTAGACACTCAACTTTATAACACCCATTTGTTTGTAATGCATTGAATAGATTCACGAGGCTTCTTCCCTTAAAAATATTGTCAATAGGAATAACTATAACTTTCAAGACTTTTATGATATTGATTTTAAATCCTAAGAAGATTTGGAACTCGAATGTCAAGTGGAGGTCAGTTTGATGCATTTAGAAGTTAGACCTTTATTGTTGGACCTTTACTGTTAGATCTTTAACAAAATATCACCCTTTGTAAAATATTTTGTGCATAAGTGCAATCGTTTTTAGGAAAAAATATAAAATCAGTTCATATGATTTACCTGATTTACAATAAACATTGTGTGGTATCAAAAGAAACTCAAAGGTCCCTAGGGCATGCCAAAAAAAAAAAAAAAGTCCTTACAGTCAAATTTTGTTCACTAACTTAACATATTTAATAACGTGAAACAATAAAGCCAATAAAATTATGATAATTGTCCGATTTAAGTCAATGCCAGCTTCTATCAAACTTTCTAAAGCACCTCGTCGTAAGTTCAATTTGAAATGAACTTCGAATGCTGGCTTTTGTTGATTACCTTTTATTCTCCCATTCGTAACCCGTTTTGACTAATTTAAATTAGTAAAACTTCTTGAAACATGACTTTGTATGCCTTTGACTTAGCTTTTCAACACTAGCAAATTTGTCTCCATTTGATATAAGAAACTTGAGATATAATTTTTTATTAAAGCAGGTCTAGTAGAAAACTATCTTGTATAAGTATATATCCATGTATTTATTTTTATTTTTTGTCTTCTCCTATCTTCTTTCCTTTGACTTTTTACTCTAATTATTATAATATATTCTAAAAAAGAGAAAGAAAAAGAGAGAGATAAAAGAGATGATGCTTAATTAGAAAACTAAAAAAAATAAATATTTGAGAATTTTTATTCTGGTGGTATGTATACGTGATGTAGACTTAAAATTTTAAATTTCAATAACGAAGTACTGCATGCTGTTAGTTATATGTTTATTAATTTAAGACACAGTTTCCCCAAAAAAAAAAAAAAAAATGGAAGGGAAGAGATGCTAATGTGTGTATATATATCTGTGTGTGCATGTAATGTGTTTGTGTTTCCTTCTTCTATCTTCTATCTTTTGACTTTTTACTCTTTAATCTCATCTTAAAATAATTATAAAAAAAGAAAAGAAAAGAAGAGAGAGATCTAAAGAGGGAGAGATAGAAGAGATGCTGTTCTATCTTCTTTCTTCTGACTTTTTACTCTTTAATCTCATCTTAAAATAAAAAATTAAAAAGCAAAACAAAACAAAAGGAGATAGAAGAGATGTTTTTAATTAAAAAACAACAGAAGTCACCAAAAAAAAAAAAAAACCAACAACTACAACAAAGACGTACAATAACAACGATAGAACCAAATATTTGAGAATTTTTTTATTCAGGTGGTATTCGTGATGGGATACGGCTTACATACTGTTATTAAAATAATAGCATGTATGTTGTAGTTAAAGCAACGTCGGTTAATTAAATTTCTCAAAATATTTTATTATTTTTTCTCTCCTATTAAAATTTTTTAAAAGTAAGTCAACTTTGAAATTCAATCTCAACCATTACTTTTACTACATCATAGATACTGTTATTTTTTTTTACATGTTCACACAAAAGGGGAGAGGATGATTCAAACTAGTGACCTTCGCTTCATTAGGCGTGGTCCTAACCGATTAAACTACCTCTTAGAGACTATATACTATTATTTTAATAACAGCATGTAAACCAGATCCTGAGTGATGTGTACTTAAAATTATAAATTTCAATAAGTAACTAAATTCATGTTATTAGCTATGTTAATTAATATATTTGGGTAGGTGTTTTCTGTGATTTTTTTTTTTTTAATGAAAAATGTTTTGATGTGATACAGGAGTGCATTTTGATGAGATCAAGGTAATTTGGAAGAAAAAAGATTCCATAAAATATACCTACTTAAACTTATTTTAAAAAACTCACTAAATATAGTCTTATTTATTAAAATGAAAAAAAAAAAAAAAAAAAAAAAGAGAAGAAGAAGAAGAAGAAAGATAATGATCCTGTGGCCAATGCGGAATTAGGATTTTTTGTTGTGCGGAGGGCGAACTTACATGGACGGAGATGACAATGATGATGAGGGATTGAACTTTCGAGGACTCTGCACCGCCAAGATGGCGCTGACTGCTCTAGCAAGCCCTTCCTCGGTAAGAGTTCAATCTTCCTTTGCATGAGTAGGGGCGGAACTAAGATTTTAGTTGTAAGGGGACGAAATTTATATATATATATATATATATATATATTAGAGAACATTTTGAGCCCATGTCTCTTATGGTCTGTTTGAGAGTGCGTTTTTTAAAAAATAATATGCATTTTTAAACAAAATCGTAATTTTAGAGTGTTTGAGATTACGATTTTAAAAATGCAAATTTTTAAATCATGAAAAAATCTGCGATTTTAATAAGCTAACGAAAGGATGCTTATTTGAAAAAGTGTGAATTTAAACCAAAATCACAATTTAACTTAAAAAAAAATTTGGGGTAATATTTTCCTATTTGGCTTGAAATTGCAATTATATGCTAATTTTGCCCAAACACTCAATTGATAAAAAAATGTTTTTTAATATGTTTTACTAAATGTATATGCGATTTTAAAAAGTAGCGATTTTAAAAACCGTAATTTTTAAAATTGCACTTATTAAAAGTGCACTATCAAATGGACCCTTACTAGTTCCACCTTTGCGCTTCATCCCCGGGTTCATGTGTCAGGGTAGCGACTTCGTTTTTCTTTTTCTTATTTAAATAGACAAATAAGGAAAAACAGGTTGCATGAGATCGATCACATGACAAATCAATAAGAAGTTGCCACAACATGTATAAAGGCTTGATTACTTTTCCAAAATTATTGAAGCCCGGCAATTATCAATTAACCATTAATGGAGATCATGGAAGGATTAGAGCCAGTGAGTCCAACTGGACAATACTTCAACAGCTCAGTGTTATCTGTATCTGTTATTAGTGTTTTGGAATCTGAAGTTCCAATCAACGATGCCCACACACCATATCATTTCTAAAGGATGTCTTCCTCACACCATCAATCCACGCTTCTCCTCCGCATCATGGTGCCCCCTCCTCCTCTCTCTCTCTCTCTCTCTCTAATGTTTTCCTTTTAATTTTAAAAAACTACATAGAATCTCCTATAGTGTTTTTTTACTGCACCTAAGCGAAATCATTCATATGATGGGATATATATGAAGAGGTTTGTTTAAGATATAGAGTTTGCAAAAGAAATAGAAGGGAAGATGAATGCTACTGCACGTTTTAGTGTCCATGAATCTTTTTCTTCTTTCTTCTTTTTTCTTTCTTTCGTAGTTTTAGTGAAGATATATAGCAAATGTTATGTTTACTTTTGTCCATTGATGATTTTTATCTTCCCTTTCACACGTGCTATTAATATTGAGAATTCTGCAAAAGGTTACCGACCGACATGGTGATAAACAATGGAAAAGGGTCGAAGTGAAGCTTGAAGACCACGTTAGCGTCCCCATTTTCCCTGCCGGCTGGTCACCGACATCATACGATGAATATTTTGATGACTACCTATCAAAGATAGCATTGGATCGGTTTCCCCAAAGCAAACCACTATTTGAAATTCACATATTCAAGTATCCAACAAGCAATGCGGCTGGCAATATCATATTCAAGCTTCATCATTCACTTGGTGATGGCTACTCTCTCATGGGTGCACTGCTTTCTTGTCTACAAAGGGCTGATAATCCTTCTGCTCCCCTAACATTGCCGTCACGCCCAAACTCAGGACCAAAACTTTATAATAACACAATATAATTAATAAAACTAGCTCACTTTTTGAGTGAGTGTCTCATTGTATTTATAGAGAATTTTACAAAGGAGTAAAAGACAAAAGGAAGTGAAAGGTTGCAGTAAATGAAAGGTTGTATTTACTGCAACGTTTTGGAAAAGCAAAGGACAATAAAATAATATCTAGAACTTATAAACAGTCTGATGGAATCGAGATAGGTGCCGTGATAGTGTTGCCTTTGGAATTGAAACGCTCCTTATCTTCTGATGTCATAATACGCCCCTGCAATCTCAACATTGGAGGGCACATGTTGAGATTGGTTTTGAGAAAATTAAACCAATGAGAGACCAAAGGTTTTGTTAACACATCAACAAGTTGATCCTTGCTAGATAAAAATTTGACCACAAGAGTTGTGGAAGCAACATGATCACGAACAAAATGATAATCAATTTCGATATGCTTAGTACGCGCATGATATGCAGGATTTGATGAGAGATATGTAGCCCCAATATTATCACAAAATAAAATTGGTGCAGATGAGAGAAACACCCTAGTTCCTTAAGCAAAGCTTGAATCCATAACAACTCAGTAGCGGCATTGGCAACAGCCTTGTATTCAGCTTCAGTAGAAGATCTAGAAACTGTTGGTTGCTTCTTAGAACTCCATGATAAAATATTCGAACCCAGAAAAACACAATAGCCAGAGGTGGACTTGCGATCATCAGGACACCCTGCCCAATCAGCATCAGAGTAGGCAAATAATTGGGTGGAGGAGCACTTCTCTATCAATAAGCCATGATCAATAGTGGATTTCAAATATCGCAAAATCCGCTTAACAACTGACCAATGTGAATCACGTGGATCATGCATAAATTGAGACACCTTACTCACAGCAAAGGCAATATCAGGGCGGGTGAGAGAAAGGTATTGCAGTGCACCCACAGTGCTGCGGTAGAGAGTGACATCAGAAAATTTCATGCTAGAAAATTTGCTAAGAGAAGAATTTGCTGCCATGGGTGAGGAGATGGGCTTGGCATTTGTCATATTGGTTCGAGCTAATATATCTAAGATATAGCGGTGCTGGGACAAGTGAAGACCTGCTGGAACCCGAGTCACAGATATGCCAAGAAAAAAATTAAGTTCACCCAAGTCCTTTATCGGAAAAGATAGAGATAATGTCTGGATAAGACTTGAGATAGCAGCCGAATTAGACCCAGTAAAAATGATGTCATCCACATAAACTAAAGCCAAAATAGTAATAGAGGCAGTCTTGAAAATGAAGAGAGAACTATCAGACTTGGAACCAGTGAAACCCAACTCTAAGAGGCGAGAACTTAATCTGTGATACCAGGCTCGAGGAGCTTGTTTAAGTCCATACAAAGCTTTCTTGAGAAGGCAAACTGAATCAGGATATAATGGATGAACAAAGCCCTGTGGTTGAGACATATAAACTGGCTCCTGCAATTGCCCATGAAGAAAGGGATTGCTGACATCCACTTGTTTAATATACCAACCTGCAGAAACAGCCAAAGAAAGCACTGTACGAATAGTAATGGGTTTTACAACTGGACTATAAGTTTCAAAATAATCAATTCCTTCTTGTTGATGAAAACCTTTTGCAACAAGATGAGCTTTATAATGCTCAATACTACCATCAGCCTTATGTTTGATGCGGAAAACCCACTTTGTTCCAACAATATTCATAGAGTCGGTTTTGGGAACAAGAGTCCATGTCCCAGTTTTAATAAGGGCATTAAATTCCTCATCCATTGCATTTCGCCACTTAACATCCTTAGCAGCTTGAGTATAAGAGGTGGGTTCAACTTCATCACAAATCAGAGAGGCAGTATAGGCATGAGGTAAAGGATACCTAACAGATCCATCAATATACCTTTTGGGCTTATGAATATTATTTTGAGCACGTGTGACCATCTGATGACTACGAGCTAGCGGAAGAGGGGATGGAGACTGAGCTAAGGAGGAAGACACCAAGGACTGAGAAGGAGAATTATGAACATAAGGAGAGTCTGATTGGACTGCAATAGAAGCTGTTGGAGGAGAAGATGGGACATGTGTTGAAGCAGGGCTAGATGAAGGTTGAGAGGTCATAATGGGAAGGGTAGTAGGAAGACGCAAGCTATAGGGTAGAGTAGTAGAGGTGGGACATGATAGAGACATTGACATTGGGTGAGACTGAAAAGGAAATTTGTTTTCATTAAAAACAACATGACGTGCAATATACAGTCGACCTGTAGGGATATGAAGACATTTATAACCAACATAAGGTTTGCTATATCCCAGAAAAACACAAGAGAGAGACCGGAAGGACATTTTGTGGGAGTTATAAGGCCTAAGATACGGCCAACACTCACACCCAAAGACTTTAAGAAGTTTGAAATCTGGAGATTTATCAAATAGCAATTCAAAGGGAGATTTGACACGGTTGACAGAGGAGGGTAATCTATTGATTAAGTAACATGCTGTATCAAAAGCATCATCCCAATATTTGAGAGGGACATGAGAATGGGCAAAAGAGCAAGATCCGTATCAACAATATGGCGAAGCTTGAGTTCCACACTCCCATTTTGATGGTGAGTATGAGGGCATGTTTGACGATACGAGATGCCATTGGAAATAAGAAACTTTTGAACAGGAATAAATTCCCCTCCCCCATCTAATTGCACAGATTTAATTGAACGAGAAAAGAATTTTTCCACCAATTGTTTAAACCGAATAAATGTGACAGTAACATCGGATTTGCAATTAAGTGGAAAAATCCAAGAATAACGAGAAAAATCATCAACAATACATAAGAAGTAGCGTTTATTATTGGTAGAAAATAAAGGTGCAGGACCCCATACATCAAGAAACAGAAGGTCCAGAGGACCTTTGGAAACAGAAGGACTAACTGAAAAATGAAATTTGTGCAATTTGCCTTGGTGACATGATGAACAAAACACATTAGATTTATTAGATTTGACATGAAGCTTATAAGAGGAGAGCACACGACAAACAACACGCATTGCGGGATGACCCAAACGAGAGTGCCATTGATCAAGAGAGACCCGTTCACCAACAAGAGCGAAGGGAGAACTTGAATGAGGCAACTGAGAGGGCCAGGGGTAAAAACCACCCCTACTTGGTCCTTGGAGCAGCAGCCTCCTCGATTTGAGATCCTTAACAATAAAACATGTAGGATGAAATTCAACAAAAACTTGATTATCACAAGTAAATTGATTAACTAAAATCAAGTTCTTTTGTATTTTAGGAACATGAAGTAAAGATTTCAAGGAGAAATTCTGATGATGAGAAGGAATAGAACCAAAACCAGTGTGAGAGATTTGCAAACCTTGCCCATTACCGACTCTGATTTGATCAGTGCCTGTATACTCTTCTGCACGCATGTTAAGGTTGGAAAGATCATTTGTCAAATGATGAGTGGAGCCGGTATCATAATACCAAGAAGGATTGGAGGCCATGTGAGGAGATGTGAAGTAGGCAGCAGGATTAGGAGAATCACCTTGATATGCATGATCAAACCGATGATAGCATTTTGTTGCAGTGTGTCCAACTTTATGGCAAACTTGACACACAGGACGATTTCCAGATTTATAGCTGGAAAAATTACCTTGAGATGATAAGCCACGCCCCTTTCCACGGCCCCTGCCACGACCATTATATTGGGAATTGTTAGATGAGGGTGGCCGAGAAGTCTTGGAGGAGAAATTTCTTTGAGCAATATTTATACTGGAGGCCGACAAATCAGGAACAACCGTGTTGTGCTCAATTCTTTGTTCATGGGTCAATAGGTGCCCATAAAGATCCTCGAGAGAAATAGGATCAACACGAGTAGTAATAGATGTTACCAAAGAATCATAATCAGTGTTGAGACCAGCAAGGATATATGAGATAAGCTCTGAATCCTTAAGAGGCTCTTCAATGGATGAAAGAGTATGAGCTAAGGTCTGGGCCTTCTGGAAATAATCAGCAACTGAGAGGGCACCCTTCTTGAGAGTGGCAAGTTGGTATATACCTAGTATGCATAATGCGAGCTTTAGATTGAGAGGAAAACATTTTCTCCAAGGTTGACCAAACATCATGAGAGGTCTTGAGACCAACAACATGAGCAAGTATGGCTTCAGATAAAGTGGAGAGGATAGAACTCAAAATGACTTTGTCTTGTTGGTACCATGCACTATACTCAGGATTGAGAATTTCTGTAGCGCCACTTGAAGACGTTGTGGGAGCTGGGATAAATTTCTGAGGACAGGCAATAGAGCCATCAACGTAACCAAACAACTTTTGTCCTTCAAGATAAGAAGTCATAAGAAAGTGCCAAAGCATATAATTGTCACGGGACAATTTTAGAGTAATGAGATGGTTAAGTGGGGTGGGATTTGGAGTGGAAGATTGAGATTGTATGGAAGCCATGGGAGAGAGTAAGACGTGAGTCTTTGATAAGCTCTGATACCATATAATAACACAATATAATTAATAAAACCAGCTCACTTTTTGAGTGAGTGTCTCATTGTATTTATAGAGAATTTTACAAAGGAGTAAAAGACAAAAGGAAGTGAAAGGTTGCAGTAAATGAAAGGTTGTATTTACTGCAACGTTTTGGAAAAGCAAAGGACAATAAAATAATATCTAGAACTTATAAACAGTCTGATGGAATCGAGATAGGTGCCATGATAGTGTTGTCTTTGGAATTGAAACGCTCCTTATCTTCTGATGTCATAATAAACTTGACAATAAAAGTACTGCTTATGCAAGAGTGTTAAAAATATTTCCCTTGATCTTTAACTCGATCTCTATCCGATTTTGGATGGAGCATCTTAAAGAGCACTTTGGTTGAAGATGATCAGACACCAATAAGGTCCGGGGATGAAGGAGTGGAGTATCGGCCAATCACAATATCAACCATGACATTCTCTCTTGATCGTATCCAACACATAAAGGCCAAGCTTAGGTTGGTAAGATCCTAACTGTGCTTACTAGCGGCTTTAATTTAGATGAGATTCTATGCTTTTGATCACAAGATTAAAGGTTAAAGTTAGTTTCTTAATTATTGCTCAACTAAATTGTATTTTCCCAAGTGTGCAGACGATAATGACTGGAATAATCTTCTTGGGCACCCGATTATGCATGAAAGAGATAAGCCATGAATCAAGTAAAGCACAATCCACAGCGTTGGTGTTGCTCAACACAAGGATGAATAGGAGATACAAATCACTCAAGGAGATGGTTGAAACTGACTCAGAGGATCCATGGGGAAACCGATTCAGCAACTTACATGTTTCAATTCCAAAGCTTGGGGATGCTAAATCCTTAAACCCACTTGAGTTTGTGTGGGAAGCACACAAAATAATACAGGTCGTAGCTAGACACATCCATGCAACACTGAGGAACTCTAGTATGGCAATCTCGAATGCATGTGGTCGGGCCAGTTGAAAAAGCAGCTTTGGCTAATCATCCAATCAAAGGCTTATATTTTAGGGATAAATACAAAATTAGTTTATGTGGTTGGCCTAATTTACAAATCACTCCATGTGATATAAAAAATAATTTATATATAGGTCCCTAAGGTAGGTCAAAATAATATTTTACTCCTTGAAGTCATTTTCTGTTAAATGACTTAACGGAAACCGTTTCATTGCCGCCATGTCACACCCGATAAAAATACGACACAGTTTGTTTGTTTGTTTTGTTTTGTTTTTGTTTTTTCCTTTTGATTTTAAAAAATGACAGGTAACCTTTTTCATGCCATTTTGAGGCACTCTAGCACACACTCCACATCAAATTAAATAAACCTAATCCATTTATATCCCCACTTGTGCTGCCGTCGTCTTCATCTTCCCAATCGATTCATTGTCCATCTCCAGGTAACCTTTTATGTGCCTAAATTTACAAATCTCTTATGCAAATTTTATTGGGTGTGACGTGGCAATGAAACAGTTTCCGTTAAGTTAATTAACCGAAAATGGGTTCAGGGAATAAAATGTTATTTTGGCCTACCCTAGGGACCTATAAATTATTTTTTATACCACAGGAAGTAATTTGTAAATTAGGCCAACCACAGAAACCAATTTTGCATTTATCCATATATTTTATGTCAGTTGGTTAGCCTCTAGTAATACTATAATTGTCTTACTCTTACCACCCAAATTTCTTTTTTTGTTTTCCTTTGATTTTAATTTTCTCTTCATTCAACCCTTTCTTACATAATTTATTGGGGTAATTATCTTTTGCCCTCATAAACTACGGCGCCTTGACATTTTTTTCCCATGAATTACCAATTATAACACTTGACCCTATTAAACTACTATCTTATGACATTTTTTTTTTCCTTTCTGTCAATCAAAGGGACGGCCAATGGAGAGAGATTTTTTTTTTTTTTTCCCCCACAAACGGCTCCATTTGTGTTCGCCGTAAAATGATTTACGGAAAATATTTTCTATATTTACGGGTGTTTAGCACGACGTAAAATAATAGTCAATGTAAAATCTATGTTATTCTTAGTAACGTGATTTGTTTGGCCCTTGAGGGTGGCCGAACCACCCCAAGGGCCCACCCAAGACCAGCCGGCTTGTGCTACCCCTCAAGGCCAAATGGTGGCCCTTGGTGGTGGTCCGGCCACCCCAAGGGCCATATTGAAGAACAAAAACAAAAAAGTATTATTTTATTATTTATTTTTTAAAATATTAAATAATATTTTATTATTTTATAATAAATAAGACACATGACATCGTTGTGACCGTTAAACCTCTTTAAAAAGATCCTGACTATAAACTCGATACCTCCGTGTATTTTGGACTGGCCGGAGGGGATCCCATTCCAGACCGGACCCCTTTCAATTTCTCATACCCGAGCCTCTCGACTTTTATTTCTCACACATTGGTTCTCTCGCACAACTGTCTCTCTCTCAAGCTCGTCAAAAAATTTTCATAGTCGAAAATCTCAAGCTGGAGTCTCTTTGCAACTTCTCTCTCGCATAACTCTCTCTCTAAGCTCGTCGAAAATCTCAAGCTCGAGTCTCTCTGCAACTTCTCCAAGACGCTTGCATCTAAGGTACTTTTTCTTGATTTGGTGAAATTTTGATTGAATCGGTTACTCTGTTTTGACCGAATTAGTGTAGAATTTTGATTTCTTTCCTGTATTTCAGTTGGGTCTTTCTTGGCTGATATGGGTTTGAATTTTTGAGCTTTGGCCTTCGGTGAGGTTAGTGGTTTCGGTTGTTTTAAAATTTTGGCTTTTGGTTTATGGTTTTGATGATTTTGGGTTTGGGTTTAGATGTCGTTAAAATTGTTTGTGTTTAGATGCTGTTTATGGGTCTTGCCCGTCAAGTGTTTGATGAAATGACTGAGCGAAGTATTGCGTCATGGAATTTCATGATAATGGCCGATGATCAGATTAATGATTTCAAATCGGCCTTATATCTGTTTTGGGCGAAATATTCATCTATGGTTTGACAGTTTCATCCATATGGGATTCTGCTTAACAAATATGGCTTTCTAACTGTGCATGATGATGGGAGTAGTTTAGAAGCTAAAGTATCAAGTGTGTTGAAAGAGAAGAGATGGAGTTGGCAGCTGGCATGTTCAGACAACCTGGTCATTATACAGAGCAAACTCTCTTTGCTTAACATTGGAGTGGAGGATCAACCTAGATGGAATGTATCAAATAGAGGAATATATAACGATGCAGACACTTGGGAAGCTGTTTGGATAAGCTCCCAAAGGTTCCTTGGCGGAGGATTATTTGGTTTGCTATGGCAATCCCAAAGCAAGCTTTTGTTCATTGGCTAGCTGTAAGGAACTCTTTAGCAACAGGGGGATGGGGATGTTGAAATGGGGTTATAAAGGAGATGTTATTGAAGTTGTATTGAGGATGGAGAGCATCTCTTTTTTCAATGCGGTTTCAGTAGAAGAATTTGGAAAGAACTCTTACATTTGTGTTTAGTTGATGAAGTGCAAACAGATTGGGAGGATATTTTACAATGGAGTCTGCAGAAATTAAAGAGCTGCACAATGAAAGCTGATTTTTGCAGATCAAGTTAGAGTGCTGCTATTTAACATCTTTGGAAACAAAGAAATGACATAAGGCATGCCAATCGGCTTTGGGCAGAGGAAAAGGTTGTTCTGCAGATTAAATGGGAAATCAGGTCAAGGGTTATTGTTAAGGACAAGTTTCAAAAACTAGAGAGAATTTGATGTTATGCAGTAGCTAGGGAATTCCTAACAGAATCCTTGTGTAGAAAGTTCTTTTTGATTTGTATATTGATTCATATAGATACTGCAGGTTAGAAACAGAGGATGCAATTTGTACAAAATCGACATATGTCTCATTGTATCGAGTTCGGTTTAGATTGTGTAGGATGTGCATAGTTAGCTTGAGGTTGTATGCTGCATATTGCACCTTTTTTCTTTAGATTTGGTTGTAGATTGAGATTAGTGTGGTTGTAAACTGCGGTTTGCAGTTGTGGTCCAGCTTGGTCTAAGGCTCTAAGCTGCGGTGGTTTGTAAAGTTGTGCTTAGGACTGTAGTTGAAGCACCTCTCTTTTTTTTTTCACTGAAAATATGTTGGGTTCTGTAGTACTTGGGGCCTTGAGAAGATGCTATATTATCGCCTAAGATGTTATTTATGTCTCTTAAATTGAAATTATATTATTATTGTTAGTTAATTTGTATATTTTAACTAAACATAAATTTTAGTTTTATTTTTTTTAAAAATTATTGTATATTAGTATTTTTATGTTGTGATTAAAAATTACATTTTATAGGTTAATATAATTAAATGAAAATATAATTTTTTTTTTGATTTTCTGTGCGCGCGCCAAACGCTGGAAAATGTTTTCATTGCTCTAAAATGACTTACTTGAAAATATTTTACGCTGAAACAAACGGAGCCTTAACGGAAACCGTTTCATTGCCATGTCACACCCAATAAAAATGTGACAAAGTTTTTTTTTTTTTTTTTCCTGATTTTAAAAAATGACAAGTAACCTTTTTCATGCCATCTTGAGGCACTCTAGCACACACTCCACATCAAATTAAATAAACTTAATCCATTTATATCCCCACTTGTGCCGCCGTCGTCTTCATCTTCCTAACCGATTCACTGTCTATCTCTAGGTAACCTTTTATGTGCCTCAATTTACAAATATCTTATGCAAATTTTATTGGGTGTGACGTGGCAATGAAACAGTTTCCATTAAGTTATTTAACCGAAAATGAGTTCAGGGAGTAAAATATTATTTTGGCCTACCCTAGGGACTTATAAATTATTTTTTATACCACAAGAAGTGATTTGTAAATTAGGCCATCCACAGGGACCAATTTTGCATTTATCCATATATTTTATGTCAGTTGGTCGGCCTCTAGTAATACTATAATTGTCTTGCCACCAAAATTTCATTTTTTGTTTTCCTTTGATTTTAATTTTCTCTTCATTCAACCCTTTCTTACATAATTCATTGGGATAATTATCTTTTTCCCCCATAAACTACAGCACCTTGACACTTTTCCCCATGAACTACTAATTATGACACTTGACCCCATCAAACTACTATCTTATGACATTTTCACCCCTTCTGTTAGTCAATGGGACGGTCAAAGGAGAGAGATTTTTTTTTTTTTCCCATTTTCGCCCCCACTTTAGGAGGGTATTAGTGTCACTTTTGTGATTTGAAGTGGGGGTAAAAATGGAAAAAAATAAATTTCTCTCTCCGTTAACCATTAGTTTTAACCATTTTGACTAACGGAATTGAGGAAATTGTCATAAGATAGTAGTTTGATAGGGTCAAGTGTCATAAGATATAGTTGGTAGTTTATGAGGGAAAAGTGTCAAGGCGCTGTAGTCTTAATAGAAATAGGAATTAATCAGCCTAATAATTGTGGGAAAAGAAATCCTACCTAGTAAGAAAATAATTAATTATTTAATAATGATTTAAATTGATGTTCCTAACACACCACTGGTAATCCTAGTTGCAGTGATTCTCAAAAGCTTATGTGCTTGCAGCATTGTGCACACAACCTGTTTGAACTATTGTCTTCTCAAAAGCATCTTAAGGGTTTCAGGAATTGTTTCTTCTTCCCGTTTGGATAATAGCTTGAACAAAAAAAAGAAGCACACAAATTTCCAGATGAAGAAAATTTAAATAATTAGGAATTCGTATAGAAAGCTCTGAAAGAAAAAAAAAAAGTGATTGATAATGAATAAATAAAAGTAGAATAATGCTAGAAGTCACTCTTATCACTTTTGTGTCTCTCTAAGAATGACGTGGCTCCTAAAATCACAATTAGGTTTGTGATTGATTTTTATTGGATTTTGATCAAATGATGATTTTAAAAGTCACCTCATTTTCGGAGGGACACGAAAGTGATATAAGAGGAATTTTTAGAATTACTCATAAAAGTATAGCAAGGAGTTGCAGCTTTGTTTTTTCTGATCATAAATTTTGTTCCCGGGGCAGAAAATTCTTGTGTTCAAGATTGGCATTTGGAATGATAAAGACTTTGGTCCATCCTTGCAAAGTATGTATCATGTTCTTAAGAAACTCTTTCCTATGTGCATTTGATCTTTCCTTGTAAAGAATGTATAATCTTTGTCATGGACCATACTTGTCATGAGAGAACGGTATTTCCCAAATCCTTCGATGAAAATTGAGATTGTATTGATAATCTTTTACTGCCAACTTGAATTGACCTATGTGACATATGGGCTTTGATATTCAGATGAAAAGAGAATATACTTTACTCTGTGAATATTCCTTCCTTGTTTGTTCTTATGTTAAATGCTCAATTCCTGCGGTATACTTGTCATGTTTGACCATTTTCGCCTCTTTTATTGTAGAAATGAAGGATACATGAAAGCTGCTACCTAATTCATTATAATATATCACTGAAATTTAACATGAAAAATAAAAAGTGAAAAGGAAAAGGGTACGGAGATCTTACTTTGCATTGTAGTTCATATTAAATTTATTGGTATACTGCTAATAGTGGCATTTGTATCCTT
The DNA here is from genome assembly GCA_006937295.1 of Carpinus fangiana. Lineage (NCBI taxonomy): Eukaryota > Viridiplantae > Streptophyta > Magnoliopsida > Fagales > Betulaceae > Carpinus > Carpinus fangiana. The sequence continues at coordinate 5,421,271 of CM017326.1, read as the reverse complement.
TGAAATGCATATTCCATTTTACTTATCAAAAAAAGAAGTGCATATTCCTTTCTGCTCTGCATAGAATAACTTTCCCCCCTTCTTCCTGTGTCTAAACGTATTTATTTGTAGAATATGACAAGTTATTGTATAGTTTGAAGAACAATGAGGGAATTTTTATTAAATGTCATCCAATTCTAACCACAGAGGTTAAAGCTTATAATAAGGATGAGTGCAGAGCAGTTTTGCCCCTACGTATCTCACACTCATTTTGGATGTGATGAAACTTCGTACTTCTGTTTGTCTTCTGTTTCTTATAAAATTGTTGTAACATAGGCATTGCAATTCCCTGTGGGAAAGATTCAAGGGCCTAAGCAATTAAGGTCCAAAGGACCTAAGATGGAGCTCACTCTAACACAACCTGATGACTGGCATCTTCACCTCCGCGATGGTGATCTTCTTGAAGCTGTTGTCTCTCACAGGTCATTTGTACTTACCTGGCTAATCTGTTTTGGCTGACTTGCGTATAGTTGCTTTTTTTTGGGGGGGGGATAGGTCTACTGACTGTGAATATGATTTGCATTCTGTTGAGTAAATACAAACACAATTTGAGTTCTCTTGTATAATATTTTATTGAATATGTTAGATTAACTTTGTTCTCAATGTTTATGATTGTTCATCTTGTCTCATAACTATTACACCTACAGCGCAAATCACTTTGGAAGGGCGATAGTGATGCCCAATCTGAATCCTCCCATCACAACCACAGCTGCTGCTGTGGCTTATCGAGAATCAATCTTGAAACTTCTGCCTGCCAATAGCAACTTCACTCCTCTTATGACACTTTATTTGACAGATACGACAAGTCCAATAGAGATCAAGCTTGCAAGTGAGTCTTATTTAAAATATGCTACTGGGACATTGTTAATCAATTTACACTTGGATGATTATTTGCAGGCTTACAATTATCATTATGATTTTACTCACGACTCAAGCCATTTCAAGTGCAATTAATTGGTGGTTCACTTTTCTGTTCATGAATCCCCTTTGCTTGAAAACATAGTATTCTGATATGAAATTGCTTCTGCTGTTATTGTTGTTTGATAGGTTTGGAAGAAATTAAATATTAAAGATACCTATCAAAAAAAATATTAAAGATTTTAAGAGAGAGTTAAATATAGGAGCATATAATAGCTTAACAGTTTTGTTTTATGCTCGATAATTTATTTGTCCATGAGATTGGAGTTAAGTGTTGACATGTATTTGATTGTGGCATACGCGTATGGACATCTTATCATCCTTGAGAGAATAACTCCTTTAGGATCAATATGATGACTTTGTCTTTTTGTGGCAATTGCAGGCTTAGAACTTTGTTGGGAAAAAGGATATAGCTGAAACTGCTGCTTATTAACAACTTTTCCTCCTTGGGAGCATCTTTTTAATATCTTATTATTGTTGTATGAAGATTAAATTCTAGCTGTTTAGTTGTAAGATGTATGCTAGCTGCTTCCTGTTGTCTTTTCTTAAATTTTGTGTTTTTTATTAGGGTTAAATACCTCATTAGTCCTTAGGATTTCAAAACTTTATTTTTTTCTCCCTAGGGTTTGAAAAGTGACCAAATTAGTCATTGTAGTTTTGAAAAGTGGCTAAATTAGTCATTCCGTCGGTTGACCGTTAGTTAACTTAATGGACTGATACGTGGACTAATTAGAAGTTGACACGTGGCCACCTAATTATATTTTTTATTTTTTATTTTTTAAAATTCAAAAAAAAAAAAAAAAAAAAGGAAAAAACCTTGGCACTTGACCACCCCCATCTGAATATCCACCTTGAACACAATCAGCCCCAACACGTCGTCGCTCAGAGATGGATTCAGGGATCTCACAAAAACTGGGACTGTAGCAGCCAGAAGCAACGCAAACAAATTGATTAGCTGCCTTTTCATTTTTATGAAAGCTCGCATTGTCTGCTACTTCAACAAACTAGGAGAGCCAATAAAGCCATGTGAAGCTAGTGCTGACTCAGAAAATAATGACGCAGAAGATGCTGAAATCATGAATACTGAGCTTTCAAAAGGGAAGCTTGATACCAAAAGTACAGCAATAAACGGCCAACTTTCTCCAACGGCCACCCCCTAGGCATGAGCCACCCCCAAGGTGCCAAGGGGGTGGCCGTAGCACCCCAATTTTTTTTTTCAAATGTTTTTTTTTTAATTTTTTTTTAAAAATAAAAAATTTAATTAAGTGGCCACAGGTTAACTTATAATTGGTTCACGTGTCAGTTCGTTAAGTCAACTAATGGTTAACTGACGAAAGGACTAATTTGGTCAATTTTCAAAACCACAAGGACTAATTTGGTCACTTTCCAAATCCTAGGGAGGAAAAAATAAAGTTTTGAAACCCTAAGGACTAAAGAGGTATTTACCCCTTTTTATTAACTGAAGTAAATTTTACTTATCAAAAAACAAAAAAACTGAAGTAAATTCTGCCTTCCACTCTCTATTTTCTCTCAATACTGAGTTCGTGAATGTTGGCGGCATTGACAGGAAGAAGTGGGGCTGTTTTTGCTGTGAAGTTGTACCCTGCTGGTGCTACAACAAATTCTCAAGATGGAGTAACGGATCTTTTTGGGAAATGCCTACCTGTCCTTGAGGAGATGGCTGAACAGAATATGCCTTTGTTGGTAATTTTGCCATATTAACTTGCTTCTAAATTTTCAGTGAAACTTTTTGGTTATTATGCTAGGCTCCATTCAGCATTAACTTCTGATCCTTGTCTATGTTGTCATGCATGTCTTTAACGGACAAGGAAAAAACATTATTCAACATTACTTCAAAACTCTTAAGAGGTCTCAACATTCTTATCTTATGGTTTATAAATTCTGTGGGAGTTGATAATGTCTTAACACATTTGGCAAAAACACTCTTATAGAATGTTCAAATTGCAAGAAGCGTCATCGCACTTCACTGTCCTAAAATTACCTTTTATATAAGTTTGAGCTTCTTCCAACCATTAGTGGGTAAGTAAGCTGCTTAGAGCATTACATAAACTAAGCAAAATCCAAATGGCTTTTAGGTAGAACACTGCAATGTGCTTCCCTTGTGATGCTTACCCATCTATAGAAGGTATTGATTTACATATAAACTTCTCTATTTGTATATGCTTCTTTATTCTCAGGTTCATGGGGAGGTTACAAATCCTGATGTTGACATATTTGATCGTGAGAAGGTCTTCATTGAAACTGTTTTAGAACCTTTAGTCCAGAGGCTTCCGCAACTGAAGGTAGTGATGGAACACATCACCACCATGGATGCTGTTAGGTTTGTTGAGTCCTCCAAAGAAGGTACCTTTAATCGCTTTCATTATCATGTTTTTGCCATTCGTCTCCGTTTCCTTTTATTCCATTTCTAGATGCATGCATAATATCTTGCTTTAAATTTTAGGATTTGTAGCCGCAACTGTTACCCCACAGCATCTTCTTCTCAATAGAAATGCCCTCTTTCAAGGGGGATTGCAGCCGCATAGTTACTGCCTTCCAGTACTCAAGAGGGAGATCCACAGTATGTTGTATTCAATATCTTCTATTTTTCACAAAGCTGCAATTTCTCTATATGTACCATCAAACTTCTTGATTTCTAATTTGTTACGTACTTTGAATAACATGAACTTGTAGTGGATAGAGTATGCTTGGTATCTTTGGAGATGGCAGTCACATTGATCCTGATGTCTGACATGCCTGATGTTGCTGACCTGGTGTTGTAAATACAAGATGATCATTAATTGTGTTTCATTGCTGAAATGTGGAGTAGTTTTTGAGAAATCACCTTCTTTTTTTTTTTTTATAAATAATTCATTTCATTGAAAAGTGCAGAGGGGCACAACTCTAGTGCATAGGAAGTTTACAAAAAAAGTCCCCTTTACATTCTAAAAGAAAAAAAAAAAAAAAAAATCCATAAAATCAGAAAAGTTAGAAAATTGAGAGATATTATGCGCCACAGTCCAACGAAAAAGTGATTTGACTTGGTTGTTCTTGAGCTCTTCCCTTTTCTTCTCATGATCTTCAAAACATCTAGCGCATTCCACTCTCTCAATATATTTCATTAAGCACAGCAGTGCTATCCTCCACACACCTAAAACTGACCGTCTACCCACCTGACCTCGCCAACAATCTAAAACATGAACCACCCTTGCATGCATCACCTAATGGACTTTGAATAGGGTAAAGATCACATTCCATAATTCACTTGCCACTTTGCAATGGATTAAAGATGATCAGTAGATTCTCTGCCCCTCTTTACACATGCAACACCATTCCACCATTAAGACTCCTCTCTTCCTCATATTATCCAATGTCAAAATCTTCCCATGAGCTGCTGTCCACACAAAAAGTTTTGAGAAATCATTATAGGTTGTTTTTGTTGGAGTGATAAGACTAGGCTGTTCAGGTGATTGATCTAGGCGGTTGTTTTTTTAATTATTGATTAATAATATCTCACAAATCACATAGTTGAGGAACTCAGCTATTCATTGTTCTGAATTTTATAAGCAATTCTCCTTATGGCTATGTTATATGGGCTTATTCTTTTGCTCCTCATCTAGGACAGGCTATTGTTGCCGCTGTGACTAGTGGAAGTAAAAGATTTTTCCTCGGAACTGATAGTGCTCCTCATGAGAGACGAAGAAAAGAGTGCCCTTGTGGATGTGCTGGTATATTCAATGCTCCAGTTGCCCTATCACTATATGCAAAGGTCTTTGAAGAGGTAACTCTTTTCATTGTTGGTGTATCTGTCATAAATTTCTTGTTGGTGCTAATTCTTCCTAATCTCATTTTTGTATATTCCTTTTCTTTCTCTTTTTGGTCCAATTGTAATTGACGAAACCTGAACTTGATCACGGACCTTAGTCTATCTTTTCCCCATGTCTGGCCAGGCACCACCTTAACCGTTGTCATTGAAACTCTAGGGATGTTTGGACCTCCAGCTCTCTTAATAGCAGTTAACTGGTCTGGGTTTTCTTTTGGAAAGAGGAGGGTGGGTTTTCCTTATTTGGAGCTAAAAAGTCCAACATTTAACAGGAAAAGACATATTCCAGCACATGATAAACTAACTTGTAAAAGAACCTAAAACTTACTATGGAAAGATATGTCTTTTGGAAGGAGAAGAATTATGTTTCCTACTTCTTTCCAGAACTATGGTTTTTAATCTCTGGAAAGTCAAGGAAGCTGGTTTATCCATTGAAATTGATTAAGCCTCTTGTTGTTGGATTCAAGCTTATTTCTTCCTTGTAGTCAGTTCTCTGTTCCAAACTTTGATGCATCTGGTATTTGGAATACATAAGCTGCATTTGGGATGTTAATTTCTCTTAATTAGTATATGATATGATGAACTTTGTTTGCAATGAATATTTTTTATGCTCCACTCTAAGCAATACTTACAGATCGTGGCAGTGTTGGCATGAAAACTTCCAATTAAGAATATCATATTAGATTCATTTACTAGTCAATTGTATATTTCAGGTAGGTGCACTTGACAAGCTAGAGGCATTTACAAGCTTCAATGGACCCGACTTCTATGGGCTTCCAAGAAGCACATCGAAAATAAAAATGGTCAGGACTCCATGGAAGGTACCAGAGTTTTTCTCCTTTTCATGTGGAGATATCATTCCAATGTTTGCAGGCGAAACACTTGAATGGCGGCCATCCTCCATTTGATTCAAATTTGTACCACCAGACAGTGACTTTGGTACTTTCTTTGTCCCACATTTATTGTGCTATGTCATAGACTGGTTTCATGGAATTCTGAATTCACATAATGCTTCCACACTAAAAACTAGAAGTAGACCAAATTCAATCCTCATTAAAGTTGTAATGTGATATGCAGTTTATCATTAAATTGATTTTAGTTATAAATTTCTGACAAAAAATCTTGTATCCTATAGAATTAAAAAGATTATATTTTCTCGGGTTTTTCAAAGATTCAATTAAAGTTCTCAATTAGCAACTATGTTTCTATAAAGTTCAGCATGTAGACTCGAATATTTTGCATCTACTTTCTATGCTGTCTTTTGATGCAAGTATCCTCTTTCCAAGGCTGAAATGGATCATTTAAAGAATCTACTCTAGAGTTGAAAAAGCCTATTTGATTGTACTTGCACCATTTTAAGGCTTTTTATCTCTCCCCTTTTTTTTATGATTATTTGCAATGCCTTTTTGATGATTGGAACAAGGGGCTTCAATGGATACGTGGGATGCGGTAATAGTGTTATCAACCTAGATATCTTAGATAAGAACGATGTTAGTTTTAGTCATCCAAGCCGCGTTATGCTTTCTTAAACTTAGAGCGTCTGTGTGTGTCTCAAAGGTGTAGGTCCACACTTCCAGGTTAGTACAGTCTCATCACCCGTTTGTTTGTTCTGTTGGTTTAGCGTTTTTATTGTAATTGATGGTTCTTTTGTTGATGTTGATGTTCCGTGTGTGTGTTTTTTTGTTGCTTTTTGAGAGAATAACATCCATAAATTTTGGATACTCATTGAAGTTTAGCCTTCATATATATATATATTGCTGTTTGAAAATCTGAAAAAATGCTGACCGAAAGAGATACTGTATGAGAACAATTCTTTAGGTTATTCTAGAACTTAACTGGTTATGTACTGCCTTTTGCAAATATGAATAGAATATTTGCCAATGATTGGACAAAAGAAAAACAGAGTTATATTACTGATCAATGTTTCACGCTCTTTTGTCTATGGTCATATCCAGATTTTGCTAAAAAATATTGGATTCATCTTTATTCAGTTAACTTCAGGGAAAGCCGAAAAGAATTTTTTTTTTTTTTAAAAAAAAAATGTCATAAAAGGACACAAACTGGTTTGGAGGAAATCTCCCTCAACCTATTCTAATAATGACAAGTGTCATTCAACATGTTTGAATTTCTCAAAAATTAATGTTTGAGTTCATAGATTAGTGAAATGACAATAAATGACTCTTAAAATATTTAAAAAAAACATGTAAGAAATGATACTTGGCACTTATTAGACTAGGTTTGAGAAAATTTCCTCCAAACTAATTTAGAGGAAATTTTAGTCCGTCATAAAATCCATTTATCTTGTTTCTGTTGGGGAACATTTTTGTTGTTAGTAATGAAACAAAGTCAAGGAAAAATACCAAGCAGATCATACCATGTTTCATTGCCCTGCCCGTGCTATCACTTATTAACTGCTGTTTTGTGTTACTGTTTCTTTAGCTGCCCAAGGTGTGAGACGTTGGTCCTATTTTGACAGCCTTTAGCTTTAGTCTTCAAGCTCACTGTTGGCTTTCATCCCAAATCTAACAACTTGGCAAATTTAGCAGTGACAGTTTAACTAAACCTGTGCTGTGTAACTTTTGTTTACTTATTGCTTCTCACTTGGGATTGACTCCATTTTTGTGTTGTTCATAGATGGATGAAGAAAATCGTGCAACAGCTATGGCCGTAGTTGCATCTATCCTTGATGTGCGATGAGAAGGTTGCAACAGCATTTTTGGCAAAGAATTTTAGACTTTGAAAGATTTGGTTGGACAAATTCTTCAATAACCGCAGAGATTAGAACTTGCGTCTGATCGATATGTAGTAGAATACTAACTTGATTTTAATATTTGTGATTAAGCTTGAATTAATGGTAATATTTATGATTGAACATTTTTTAGTATTTTTATTTAGTAATTTGAATGTATTGTCGAATGTTATTTATGGCCCAATTTGAAAATATATGATCATTTTTAGTCGATGTGTGCGTATTTTATTTGGACATCATTTTTAGGGTGCTTTTTTTTGTCATGGTCTTATATTAATACTTTTATGTTGCAAATAAAATTTGATATTTATAGGTTAACATAATTGAATGAAAGAATTATATATATATGCTCATTTTCCATATTAGCTAAATTGCCGAAAAATATTTTTAGTTGAAATCATTTTCCTGAAAGATCATTGCATTGAAAACATTTTCTTCTATACTTTTGTAAAATATTTATAATTTTCTTTCTTAGACTTATTTCTTTAAAATCAGTCTATTAAATTACATATATGTGTTTAAACTACTTGATTCTCATATACATTTATATTCATTTTTAAACTCACATGTTCTAAAAATTGATACCAGTTTAATAAATTGAGTTGCAGAAATTTTCTAACCAAATGTTAGGTTCGGTCCGTTTTGGTGTAAAATGGTTTAAGAAAAATATTTTTCGTATTTTTTGTTGTTTGGTACAACTAGAAATAATAGTCAACTGAAAGCATTTTCAGTCAGAAAAAGTTTCTTTAATTTTTGTAAAATAATTTTTTTTTTTTTTTAAACCTTAAATTATTTGAAAGCTAAAGGAAAAGTTTGTTGACTATATTTATTTTAAATTAGGGTTAAATACTCCATTAGTCCTTAGGGTTTGAAAACTTTATTTTTTCCTCCCTAGGGTTTGAAAATAGACCAAATTAGTCCTTGTGGTTTTAAAAAGTGACCAAGTTAGTCATTCCGTTAATTGACCGTTAGTTGACTTAATGGATTGACACGTGGACCAATTAGAAGTTGACATGTGGCCATCCCTAATTACATTTTTAATTTTTTATTAAAAAAAAACAACTTTTTTCAAAAAAAAAAAAAAGAGAAAAGAGGCCACCCTCATGGAGCCAAGGGGGTGGCCGAAACCACCCCCAAACCGATGGTTTTTCTACTCAAAACCGACCAAATTTGTTTTCTTTTTCTACCCAAACTGAGGATTTGAGAGTTGGTATTGGATGGGTCAAAGGGTCCAAATGACCTTACGCCCACCAGCATCGTGTTCCTACCCTTCGAGGAGGCCAAGAAGGAGCTCAAGGCTGCGATTAACAAGCAGATCAAGTGGGTTTTTTGTTTGGATTTCATCACTTTGAGTCTTTTACATGTTTTGTGAAAGATTTCTGCCTTGGGCTTTTTGGATTTTATTGCTTTGAATCATTTACTGTTCCTTGGCTCCATGGGGTGGCCGTAGCCACCCCAAGTTTTTTTTCTTTTTTTTTTTTTGGAAATTTTTAAAAAAATAAAATAAAAAATGTAATTATGGATGGTTACGTGTCAACTTTTAATTGGTTCACGTGTTAATTTGTTAAGTTAACTAACGGTCAACTGACGGAAAGACTAACTTGATCACTTTTTAAAACTACAAGGACTAATTTGGTCACTTTTCAAACCCTAAGGAGAAAAAAATAAAGTTTCTAAACCCTAAGGACTAATAGAGTATTTAACCCTTTAAATTATTGCATAACCCATGTTGCTTGGCCGGCCCCAAAAATATATTAAAGTAACACATGCATGCAGAAGAAGGTATATACTGGGAAGAGTTGACTTTCTTTCTTAGTTTTTAGTTTGGTATACTTTAGACTACGTACTTGGCATGGGGTGCAAGTGTATTGACTCTTGGCCTTGGTGGATACCTAAGTGGAATATGGATCCGGCTTGTATGTTATAGTTAAAACTACAGCATTTATGTTGTTAAAAAATTGAATGATGAGGATTTCATTAAAGTAATTGAAGAGTTCAGATGTGTCATAATAAATATAAATTTTCTCTTCATCTATTTATTGGTATTTATTATGATAGATCATCACCATTCAAGAATCCTTCAATTATTTCAATGAAATCTTTACCATTTAATTTTTAACAGCATGTATGTTGTAGAATATAACTAAACATTTCAAATTATCAAGAAATAAATAAATTTAAAAAAAAAAAAAAAAAAACTAGACATTTCAAATTGGTTGTATATTAAATCAAAAAAAATTGCTAGAAAATACTACACATTTTACTAAGATTCCATGCATTTTCAAGTCCTTGACTCTGTAAGATTGACAGGCCTCCAACTTATCTCCTCGTTCACAATTTTTCTTCAATGTGATTCTCCTTTGTCAAACTCTGTCGATAGACTTCTCAACCATAGTCTAATTATCAACAAACTACATCACAATCCCAATCACTCTAAGAGAAACGATTTCTAGCTCACATAAATACGATCTCATTTAGCTCAGCCTCTCACAAACTCTGAGGCAAAATTCCGTGCCACTCCATTTCTATAGAGATGTAAATATATATGCTACAAAACCCTATACTTGAACCCACATAAATTAAATAACTTGTACATAAAACGTATGAGGTGTCTAGACGGGGTATAGGCTCGTCTGGACAGAACAAGGTAAACCACACTAAACCCTAGTTCTCTTGCACGGCATGTCCAGACAGCATGTAGACGGGCTTGCAAATGGAACTATCTGGAAAGCTTGTAGATGGCTTGCAGACAAAGCTCTTCGCTTCCTGATGGCCTTGCATCGGTGATGAACTTTTGGCACTTCAATGAATGGAGATGTACATTTTGATCACCAAATTTAGCCAACAAAAATACACATTTATGGTATCAACATAGTGAAGAACAACAAACGTTGTCAACCCACACCCACTGCCTCTTTCCTTGTTTCTTCCTATTTGAGCACTTTAACACTTTTCCTAAATTGATTAGCAATGGATGATTAAGATTGTGAATATAGTTAGAACCTTTTATATTTTTAAGTCGTATATGTAGCATGATGTATGATGTTTATTAGGACTATTAAGACAATTAGAAGTCTTGGTTAAGCATGTGGCTAGGTTAGGTATAAGAGATTAAGAGAACATATTTTGGCCCAAAAAGCGATCGTTTCCTCCTTAACGAACAATCGATTTGCCCTTGAAGAACGATCAATCGGTTGAGATAGGCAGAATGTGCATGATTAGGGTTTTAGACGCATGATTAAGGTTTCACGTGTAAGATTAGGATTTTTAGCTTGGAGATATGTGTAATATTAGTAAATAATTTGCAAAGACGTAAGATTGATCTTTTCAGATGTCTAAGGTTGAAGGTGAGCATTCGATATAAGTAACTGTTAGTTTTAATTGTTGGCTAAATGTTCGGAAAGCAAAATGAATTCAAAGCCCACTTACCGTCCAGACGGTCCGTAGCTTCTAGGTCTAATTTACAATGTGTTTGAGTTCTAACTAGACTAGGAGTTTTTTAGGTGTCATATTCTAGGTCTTATTTTCAATGTATTTGAGTTCTAACTAGGCTAGGAGTCTTTTAGATGTTATATATAGATCTCTACAGATCTGTATATAGATCTCTACAGATCTGTATGAGGTACGAATTCTTCATCTAGAATTTGTTGTCGTGTGCTAAGAGAGTCTATGATTTAGAGCTTTTGTTCTCTCTCTTAGAGTAAATGTTCATCGTTATTTATTGATTGAAGTCAACCGGAGTTCCGGTGAAGGGAAATCATGTAAGAGGATTGTGCCAACTGTCTCTAGAAATGGCTACTGCGGTAGAAGGCAAGTGGGTCGCTTGTCTTATACAAGAGTGTGTCATAGCAAAGGTTTTGTAAGTATGAACATCTTGTAATCATTTATTCTTTTACTGAATTAGTTGATTTCCTGGGTTTGGCTGCCCCAGAGAGGCTTTACTTTTAGAGAGTTCTCTAATTGGTTTCCTCTTCGTAACCAAAATATATGTATTCTTTATTGTTTATTGTTTCATATATATTTGGTTGTTTATGAATTTTTAGGTCAGATCTATTTTCGCATAATATTGTGTGAAACACCTATACATTCTGAATAGGTGTTGTTTGAAGTCATAATTAGAATTTTCAATTGGTATCAGAGCGGGTTCACTTTATTTGGATTAAATTCCTGAGTGAGATCTTTTGACTCTTGTTTGCTGTGAATACTTCTCAAGGGGATATGATCTTATAAACTCTTACAACAATTTGTTGGAAAAATTCACTATTGTGAGACATCAATACACAGATTGTTGGAAGGATTTTCAAGATTTGGAACACGTGAATAAATCTTTAGTAACTGAATTGTCTGAATCACATGTCTTAATTGACTCTTTGAAATCTAAGAAAGAATCTTTGATTAATGATTTGTCTAAATCACATATCTTGATTGATTATTTAAAATCTGAGATTTCTGTGCTTGTTGAAAAGTCTTTATCACTTGAGAATGAATTGAATGATTCTAAGGAACTCTCATGAAATTCCTTTAGTGATAATTTGAAAAGCTTTCTTTGTATTGAAGAATATATTTCAAACAAGCTTAGTATGATTGTTGATAATGCAAGTGCATCTACTTCACATGCTTCTAATGTTGAGCTTGTGAATGACTCTATTTCCAAGACTCCTTCAGTTAAACAAATTCAATGTGCATATTAAATGCTTAGACACTTGACACCATTTTATGTGGGTTTGACGAAATTTCATCCAAACCGGTTTGGAGGAAGTGCCCGTTTGGGAGTACGATTTCAATAATTGCGTTTTTAAAAACTGTGTTTTTTAAATCGCTACTTTTTAAAATCACACATGCGTTTGGTAAAATATGTTAATTTTTTTTTAAAATTTTTTATCAATAATTTTTGGGTAAAATTAGCATATAATTACAATTTTAGGCCAAATAGGTAAATATTTCCCTAAATATTTTTTTAAGCAAAATCGTGATTTTGGTTTAAATTTGCATTTTTTCAAATAAGCACCATTTAGTTAGCTTATTGAAATTGTAGATTTTTTTACGATTTTAAAATTTGTGTTTTTAAATGAAATCGCAATGCAAACACTTTAAAATTGCGATTTGATTTAAAAACGCAGATTATTTTTTAAAAAACGCACTCCCAAACAGACCCAAAATTTCTGTCCAAGTGATATTAGTTTTGGATGCTAAAATAGGACAGATGAAAAAAATAGAGAAAAAATTTCAAGTATGTATCAAATATTTATAATTATTTATTTTGCATTTTCTATTAAGTAATAAAAAATTGTGACTGAGGAAACTTTTTTATATTTAGATTTTTCTTTTAAATTAATTGTTGATGAATATGTATATTTATTTATTTTTACATATTTTAATTAGAGAAATACTATGTTTCCTCCTCTTATTCTCCTCATCCTATGTGAATATTTTTTCTAAAATATCATTAAAAAAACTTGCCCCACTGGTTCCTCATATTTTTTTTTAGAAAATAATATCTGCATAATTAAGAATAGAAAGACAACAAAAGAACACCAGAAAGTAGTATTTCTCTTTTAATTATATTAAATATTTAATTGTTGGTAGCTAAAATTATAGATAACCAAAATTCTATTGAACGTTAATCAAATTATAAGCGAGCTTGTGTAAATATGTTGGATATTCGTCAATATTCATGGTGTATGCACAAAGTAGCCAATATATTCATATATATGTAGCCTCCAAAAGAAGAAAAAACATTGTCCCTCTCTCTCTCTCTTCATTTCCCCGGTAGTCAGGGGCGGAACCAGGATTTTGAGGTTGGGGGGACAAATTTTTTTTTTTTATAATTTTTCTACATCAAAATACAGTAAATACTTATTCAAAATACAATAAATATTTATTCAAAATCTTAATCTTATGGCATTACAAACATACAATAGCATCAATTATTAGCAATATCAACTAAGCACAATCTAAATGATTAAAAAAAAAAAAAAAATTGGTACCTTTGAGGGTGAATTGTTTCTCCTAACAAAATGCCCTGAAGCTCCCAAGTAGGCAACTACAATAATGCACAATAATACTGATTGCTGAGCATGAGAGTATGAGACAAGTCGCTACAATCTACTCATTGTAAACCAATCATTAATTAACATTTTTCTTATAAATATTCTCTGTATAAAACAAATTAAAATAGCAACACAACACTAATTTCACCGAAACAATTAATCTTGGGATGTTAGTGACGTATTAAGAAACAATTAATCTTAATTTGTTATGTTTTGTCAAATCAGATACCCAAACTTAAAAAATAAATTGAAAAAAAAAAACTAACTATTAATCGAAATATTTAAAAAAAAAGAAAAAAAAAAGATGTGGGAGATGAAGAACATAGATGCCGTTGGGCGAGCCTGGGTGCGCTCATTAGGAGGAAGAATTTGAACGAGTTTTGATCAAACGGGCTATGCAAGAAAAAATGGGTTAGATACTCCCTTGAGAATTTTCTCCAGTATGGCATCCGGTTAGACTTAGGGAGCCAGGGGAGGGTACCTTCTCCTCAAAGATAAAAGGTAAAAAGGAATAAAAAATATTTTTGGTGGGACTTTTTTTGTGAGAGAGAGAGAGAGTGCTGAAGATTAAATGAATAAAAAAAGTTTTTAGTGGGGACAATTTGTAGGAAAATATTTGGCGAGAGAGAGTGGGTTGAAGATAAAATGAATAAAAAAACAATTTGGGGGGACATTTTTCAGTGATTTGNTGTGAGAGAGAGAGAGAGTGCTGAAGATTAAATGAATAAAAAAAGTTTTTAGTGGGGACAATTTGCAGGAAAATATTTGGCGAGAGAGAGTGGGTTGAAGATAAAATGAATAAAAAAACAATTTGGGGGACATTTTTCAGTGATTTGAGGGGACAAATTTCTAGATTTTGGAATATATATATATATATATAAAATATACCTACAACAGCAAAATTTTCAAAAATTTTGGGGGGACCAACACACGTAGTTCCGCCCCTGCTGGTAGTAGTGCTCAATTTCTTCTCTGTAATGTCTTCTAGTCTTTATTTTTGGTAGTTTTGTTTTAAATCTAGTTCTTCATACTCAAATCTACTTGTCCCGACTGGCTTCTCCACTTTCCACCAAGCTGGGCTGATCAACAAACAAAGTTTCGCATGTCGGAGTGTAGTTCTCATGCACCGAGGTGTGGATCTTACGCACCAAGGTGTGTCTTCCTAAGAATGTCTACGATATGTCGTGCTCCTCCATTGCTACTTATGGTGGGGCTTTAGTTTTTTTTGCTTTTTTATTTTGATTTTTGTTCTTTTTGTCCTCACCTTTGATTGAGGACATCTGTTTTCTCCTAACCTTTAGGCTGATGAGGAGTAGATTGGAGTGGAGGATTATCTCTCATGATTATAAAATAACTTTTGGGAAAATGTGCTACTTATGTCTTAGATTTAATTTGCCCAGAACATATTTGTTTCGTAACTAAAGTTGTAGATGGGTTAGTACATAATTATAAATAATATTTGACTGTAAGAATTTTCTAATTGCATTTATAACTTTGTAATTTCATAACTTTTGGCTATATTATATTAGAGTTATGAGTAATGCTATAAGGCTTCTTCGAGTTATCCTAAATGTGATGTGACTTTTAAAATTACCGTTGAATTTGAGATGTAATTTATTGACTTTTGATCTATTAATGATTTTAAAAGGCACATCACATTTAAGATGACTCTAGGAAGACTCTAAGAACCCTTATAGCATTATTCTTAGAGTTATATACTCTGTGATGTTATAGCTATTATGCTCTTAATCTTATATTTATAAAATCCGAAATGATTTCCGTTTAAAAATTAAAATAAAATTAAAATTAAAATTAAAATTAAAAAAATAATAATAATAATTTGTAGCCTCCATGCATAGTTCAACTTATGCCTTCAAATCGTTTTCATTAGGTCATTCTGTATAGTTTCTATCGAGAGAGATAGAGAGAGATGATAGAAACATGCATGACTGACCAAACAGTTCTAATGGATGAGAGAAAGAGAGACGTTAATATCACCTTGATAGGCATGTCATAGGTGAACTTAATTTCTGTACTTTATAACTCACAATAATAATAATAATAATAATAATAATAATAATAATAAAGGGTAAACTTCACTTACCTTTAAATTTATAAGCATTTTGTAAATATTCTTAATCTTCAAAATCTCTCACTTTGGTGTATCAAATTTTAGTTTTATTTCAAATACTTCGTACCGTTAGATATTAAAGTTAAAAATTTCAAATTTACCCAAATTTATAAATAAAAAATTATTATTATTGTTATTATATTAAAAAAAAAAAAAAAGAGTAACCAATTGTGGGTCAGTTGTGACCCTCCGTGGGTCACCATCGTGGGTCACAAGTGACTCACCATCACTTTTTTTTTTGAATATATAATAATATGGCATGTGGGTCATAATATGGATGGGTTAGATCCGAGGGTGAACTCACAGGTAGAGTTTTTTTTTAATTATTTTTTTAAAATTATTTTTTAATAAAAAAATAAGGACATTTTAAGAATTTCACAGGTATTTTAGGAATTTTACACCCTTTCGTTATGGTTTAACAGAAAATTCTAATGGTAGGGAGTAATTGAAATGAAACGGAAGTTTGATACATTAAAGTGAGGGGGAAACTTCATTACTAAAGACCCTTGAATGTTCACCCGTTTTGAAATACCCCCTAACCTTCAACAACTCTCAATTTAGTCATCTGAACTTTCAATTGCTCTCAATTTAGTCACATCCATCAATTTTAGCCGTTAAAAATACAAAAAAAAAGAGACCAAAATATCATTGATTTTCATTTTTTTTTAAAAAAAGAAAAATGAAAGTTGAAATTTTATATAAAAGTCAGGGGTATAAACATCATGTAATGATTAAAATTTGACGAATGAGTCTAAATTGAGAGCAATTAAAGGTTCATGTGACTAAATTGAGAGTTTTTTAAGTTTAGGAGGATATTTCAAAACGGATAGAAATTCGAGAGTCTTCAATGAAGCTTTTCCTAAAGTGAAAGACTTTGAAAATTAAAATGATGTTTGTAAAAGACGTGTAAATTCGTAAAAGTAAATAAAGTTTTTCAATAAAAAATAAAAATCTGTACTTTATGAAGGGTAGGGTCTGTTTGGTAGCTTTCTATGTGTTAGCTGGTTGGTAGTTGCGGGCTTATATATTAAAAAGAATAGATAAGTGATTGTAGGTACAGTCTCTTTTGAAGTTTACATGGCAGGGACATTTTATTAAGAGTTGGTTTCGTACTGTCAATGTTCCCATCAATTATTAAAACAACGATAATATCCACTTTCAATTAAGACGTGCTTTTCTTCCTGCCTTACAGAAACGGACCGTCGTCTAAACCTAGTTTTATCTTTCTCTTCCAAATTCTACACCCACATATCAAATATGTATTTGGTTTTCTTCTGACATACCAATAAACAGAGACACCCAATTCATAAATGCTTGAAAGCAAATCCCAATGAATTGACAATTAAGGTTGAGTAGTTGTATTCTAGTTTGTATTCAAGGAGTAACTCAATTGTTGTAAACCACCCTTCATGAAGTGAATGTCACTAATTCGAATCTCCTTTCTTTTGTGGACATGTCAAAAAAAGCTGTATTCTAGTTTATTATCTTTAATATTTTTAAGAACAAGTTATATGAAAAGTATAAGAAATGTTTGACAATTTTTCATATGAATCAAACACCGAAAAATATTTGTCAAACCATTTTTTCAAAGCTTCAAACAAATTAACAACAGAAAATAATCATTTTTTTTTTCTGAAAAATGTTTTAGATGGAAACAAATTAACTAGGGCTAATTGGATGTTTTTTTTTTTTTGTTTTTTTGAAGAAAGGGCTAATTGGATGTTAGTATGATTTAGACATCACTTATTGTGTACAGTTGGGGAAATGGTTAGGTTTAAATGGTTAGAGCAGGAGTCGCAAGCTAAGCTACTTTAATTTTGTGTGCAATTGCTCCCATATATATTAAATTACTTGTCCGAGTACTGGGAGTGAAAGGAAAATATTGAAGGCCAGAAAGACAAAAAGCATTATGGAGTTGAATGAAGGATTAACGGAGCCAATGAGTCCAATCGGACAATACTTCAACAGCTCTGTGTTATCTGTATCTATTCTCGCCGTTTTGGAAATTGAAGTTCCAATCACTGGCAACCACGTGCAATTCACATCATTGCTCAAGGATTTATTCCTCCCTATAAATCCACGCTTCTCCTCAGTCATGGTGCCCTCTCTCTCTCTCTCTCTTATGTTATGCATTTTTCTCTGGTTTATGCATGCATGTAGTCTCAAATCCACCACCACCACTTCTATGTTGCGTCCATGGCCACGGGATTCTGATTTAGAAGCAGCCGGGAACATCAACGACAGTCAGTGGTGGTGGTGGTGGTCATGGTTGGCTCCATGCACATGGTTAGGCCAATTAAGGCAATGATGCCCTCTCTCTCTCTTATGTTATACATTTTTCTTTGGTTTATGCATGCAGTCTCAAATCCACCACCACCACTTCTATGTTGCATCCATGGCCGCGGGATTCTGATTTAGAAGCGGCCGGGAACATCAACGACAATTGGTGGTGGTGGTGGTGGTCTGTTAATACTAGCTCAAAGTCAAGAGGTAGTAGAAGTTGGCAAGTAGAGGTTAGCAAGTAATAGTTGTCATAACTCTTGGAAGAAGAAAGGGAGCCCCTACTATGCAGTCCATCCGCAAAAAGGGTATTTTGCAGCCTCTAATCCTATCTTGACATCTCATCAAGTGCAAACAATTAAAATGAGAACAAAGCAGCAAACTAAAATGATTAAAACCCCAAAATGCCCCTGGATTCCAAAACGACAGACCCATGCTTGGGTCTCGTCGGATCTCGCTCGGCCGGTCATTAGTTTCTTGTGGATCGTGGACGGTCGTCTGATCTTAGCGTTCGAGTCTGTGGCCTTGGTCTCCATTCTCTACTTCTTCTTCCTTTTCTACGGCTGCACTATCTAGAAGATTTAAGCCTTTCTCGAACCATCTATCAAAGTCAAAGCTCCAATCGAAGCTGGGACGAGCCTCGGGTCAGGGCGCCGTGGGTCTAGCCTCAAACCCAGCCGTGACTCCTCCAGCGAATATCTTCATTTCCGGCCAAACCCAACCGGAAAACACTGAAAAATGCAAACCCAACCTCAAAAATCGATTCTAATGCCTCAACAATCGATTCTAATGCCTTAAAATGTATTTTGGATTCAAAACTAAAACCTAGAAGGGAAGGTTAACCCTTTTTGGGATTTTGTCATCCTAAAATCGCCGGAGCCATGTGAAAACCAAAAAACCATACCCAAACCGGAGCAAATCCATCAGAAAAAACAAAAAAAATAGATTCACCGGAGCAAGACCCACAGCCGGCAAGACCCAGGCCGTGGGTCTCGGTGGCCGACCAGCGCTGCGCCTGCACCAGCTAACGTCTTCTTCCTTCTCTTCTTTTTTTCTCTTCCTTCTCTTCTTTCTCTTTTCTTCCTGATGAAAATCAGCCGTGGGGGGGTTTATATTTTTCTTGTGCAATTTTTCTTCTTTATGTGAGGTGTCATTGTCCTAGTGGGTGCTGCAAAACTCACATTTTGCAGACCGACCGTATAGCAGGTTTTCCCAAGAAGAAAATATGGGCGTGGATTAAAGGAGGCCCATTTATTACGGTAAGAGGGTGTTGGACCTTGAGGCTATAAATAGCCATGCCTTTATACCTTGCAAATCAACCAAGCAAGAGCTTCAAGAAGAGAGTGAGAGAGATTCAAAGCTCAAGTGAGCCCTTGTGAGAGAGTGAGGGAATTCTCTTTGTAAAACACTTGGAGTGTTGTTTTGAGTGTACTTGGGGCTTTGGGTGTGAGTCACTACTTGTATCTCCCTTGGTTCTTTTATAGTGAAGGATCTTGATTTGTCTTCTCCAGTGGATGTAGGCCAAGTTGGGGGCCGAATCACTTAAATCCTTGTGTCCATTTTGATTGTGTGTGTTTGTTGTTTCTTTCTTCTTAATTTATTTTGGTGCCTCTATTACAACAAATTGGTATCAAAGCCTGGGTTTTATTTGGCGGGGAGAATCTGTCAAGGTATGTGTACTGTTCATCGAGTGTGTCGTTCATAAGTACAGTTCAAAAGTGGTGGAGCACTGTTCATCGGATCGGAGGTACTTGTAGTGACCCAAATATTTAACTAAGCATAAGTAGCTTAGTTAAAGGGTTAATTTGGACTTTGAGTCACTAGGATCTGCTAAAAGGGCATTTTAGGAAATTGAACTTCTGGACCGGACGTACGCTAGGGTTGGCGAACGTACGCTCTTGTCTTTTAGTGCGGACGTACGCTGAAATGCCGGACGTATGCTATTATCTATAATACAGACGTATGGTGGTCCCCCACCGGACGTACGCTCTGTAAATAGTACAGTCGTACTCTGTGAATAGTACAACAGACGTACGCCAAAAGTACCAGACGTTCGCTAAAAGTACCAGACGTACGCTACTTTTTGAAATACCCTCCGAGTAATACCTAGACGTACGAGACAGCCTTTGGACAGCTGTGGAAAGGTACCGGACGTACGCCCTTAGGACCGGACGTCCGCTGCATTCTGGCCCTATAATTACCCCATCACCCCCCTCGCCCATTTCACACCAAATCCGCCCCTAAACCCCCATCTTTGCCCCTAGGCTGCCAGTAGGCCGTTTCGTGAGTGTTTGTGAGGTTTCGGTGCTACTAGAGGAGGGAACTCTTAAGGTTTTGCTTCAAGGAGGTAACGCTCGGTTTTCTTAGCTTTTTAATGCGTCGTTATGCTGCTCGTTTATAGTTCTATGTTGCTAGTTGTAGTTGTTAGCTTAGTTATGTTTTAATCTTGCTTAGGCTAGTGTTTTGATAGCTTAGCGTTGTTGTCTTTGCATGGAGGTTTCAATTTGTGTTGTGAGGCCCTAGGAAGTCTTTGTTGGCCTTAGGAGTCGGAGAATAGGCGGACAGTGGAGAGAAAATGAGGTTTTCCCTAAAAGACCTCGGAGCGGACGTACAGTCTCGTGATTGGACGTACGACCCAAAGTGACACAGTGGACGTACGGCCTCGAGCCCGGACGTACAGTCAGTGTGTGACAGGAAAACCTTATTTTTACCAGCTGTCCCAGAGCTCATGTTTCCTTGTTATAGAGCTGTGCTTTAGTAGAAGTAGAACTGATGATAGGTCTTTTCTCAGTATTCGAGGTTATGGAGCCTCAAGGGAATTATATGGCGGAGCTTTACGGCCCGGGTAAGTACAAACTCACATGGATTCTTTGTTGTTACTTTTCCTGCATTGCACGTATTTTATATAGATGTCAAACATGCATATTTTGCAACTCTCATGAAATATATTTTGAAATTACGGGTAACTCTCTTTTGTAAAAACGTGTGTCTGTTAACAAGATAATAATGAGACTTGTAAAACTGTGCATGTAAAAGACTGATAACACTAATTGCATCGTATGACATGGTACACCGGTATGTGTGGTATAATGGCCATGAGCTTACTATATGAGTTAGCTTTATGGTCAATGTGTGCGTGTGTGGGGGCTTTAGATCCAATGACTCGTGACCAATAATGTAGTCATTCCCAATGGATGGTTACTATAGGACGGATGTCATTAGTTGGTGTAGGCCACTCAGGGTCGGGTCGGACCCGTTCGTGCCACTAATGTTACGTACGGTATGTTTCGTGCAATGGTTGAGGCACTGACATTGTACTACAGGTCTTTCGGGACAACGTCAACCCTGCTGAGAAGGGATAATATTTCGGGTAGACCATATTGTTGAACTATTACTGTTACACATGATTATAAGCATACATTATCTATATATATATCACTTCCATGATAACTGTCATCTCATAATGTTGCATGTGTTTTATAAATAAAAGAATCCATAAATTAATGACGGGTACGTCATGTGGATTTCTACTCACTAAGTCGTCGGACTTACCCTTGTATTATTTCCCTTTTTTTCTCCATATGCACGATTATGCTATATAGATAGTGGATACCTTGAACCATCCGGTTCTAGTGGAGGATTCGATCCAAGAGATACTTGAGGACTTATTGCAAGCTTAAGCGGGTACTCATGGTAATTAATACTTTTGAGTTATGTTGTAGACTTAGAGTTTGATGCATTGCTTGCATATCAAGGATTAGAATGGATCCATTGTACTTATGTTATAGTATGATTTCCATTGCTTTGATGATTTTTTGTTAGATGCTTTGGTTATATTGATTAATGTTTATAGTACTTTATTACTTCCGCTGCTTAGTATCCTCTGTTTTTTAGGAGTAGAGGTTTCGGAGGTCTTGTTCGGAGTGGAACAAGGTTGGGAGACGAACCGTTGAATTAATTACAAGTTAATTAATTTCGGGGCGTTACAGTGTTGTTCACCGAACACTGTTACTATTCATTTGGTACTGTTCATAGAGTACTATTTACCGGCACTGTACACGGTTACTGTTTCAAAATTATGGAAAGGAAAGTTCTGTCAACCGACAACATTGTTGTCTAAGGAGACTGGGTTTTAAGTAAGACCGGTGTGACCCCTCCTGCCTTTCCTGGGAACTTTCCTGACTGTATTGATAGGTTCAATTGAAGATGGCAACAAAATTCGACATTGAGAAGTTTGATGGAAGAAACGACTTCAACCTTTGACGGGTCAAGATGAAGGCCTTGTTAATGCAACAAGGGCTGTCCAAGGCACTGAAGAGAAAGAAAGCATTGTCAGAATCGTTGAAAGAAAAGGAGAAAGAGGAGATCATAGAAAAGGCGCATAGTGCAATTCAATTGTGCTTAAGCAATGAAGTATTACGCGAAGTAGTCAAAGAAGACATAACTTCAAAGTTGTGGTTGAAGCTGGAGAGCTTGTACATGACCAAGTCACTTACAAATCGCATGTATTTAAAGAAGCGGTTGGCCACACTTCATATGCAAGAAGGTATGGCGATAAAAGATCATCTCAATGAATTTAATCGAGTGATTATTGATTTGAGAAACATTGAAGTCAAAATCAAGGACGAAGATCAAGCGATTGCCCATTTGTGTTCTCTACCACCTTCATATGATCATTTTGTCGACACCATGATGTATGGTAGAGACACTCTATCCGTAGAAGATGTGAAGGCAACCCTAAACTCCAAAGAATTGAAGAAAAGGGTGTCTGGAGATGTTGCTGAAAGCTCGGGTGAAGGACTGGTTATAAGAGGAAGGTCATATCAAAAGTCTGGTTCCAGCTCAAGAGGACGATCCAAGTCACAATTCAAAAAGAAGAATCTAAGATGTTTCGAGTGTGATAAGCCAGGGCATTTTCGAAGAAATTGTCCTAAGCTCAAAAAGGGGAATGAGAAAGACTCAAATTCTTGAGATGCAGTTGTAGTAGAAGGCGATTCTGACGACCATGGAAATGTCTTGGTAGTGACATCTTCCAGTATATCTGAAGGTTGGGTTCTTGATTCTGCGTGTTCCTTTCATTTGTGTCCCAACCCGGGACTGGTTTGCTTCTTACAAGAATACTGATGGCATTGTTTTGATGGGCAATGATATAGCCTGTAAAATAGTGGGGATCGGAACAATCAAAGTCAAGATGTACGGCGAAATTGTCAGAATTCTAACGGAGGTTAGACATGTACCGGAATTGAAGAAAAATCTTATTTCTACAGGTACCCTAGACACCAACGGTTGCAAGATCGTGCATGAGAATGGAGTTATGAAGGTTATTTGTGGTGCTTTGATCGTGATGAAAGGTAGCAAGGTGGGAAATCTGTATCATCTTGCTGGTGAGACAGTGACAGGTGAAGCAGCAGTTTCAACATCAACTGATAGTGACGCAACCTCCACACATTTATGGCATATGCGTCTGGGCCATATGAGTGAAAAAGGTTTGGAAGAGTTAAGCAAGCGAGGCTTGCTTGGGGGAACAAAAACTGGCAAGTTGGATTTCTATGAGCATTGTGTATTCGGCAAGCAATGCAGGGTGAAGTTCACAACAGCCACAAATCACACCAAATGTACTCTTGATTATATTCATTATGATGTATGAGGACCCTCACGGGTACCTTCAAAAGGTGGAGCTAGGTACTTTGTTACCTTTATTGATGACTTCTCTCGAAAAGTATGGTTGTATACTTTGAAGAGAAAAGACGAAGTCTTTGAAACATTCAAGAAGTGGAAGATGATGATTGAAAAGCAAACCGGTAAAAGAATCAAACGGTTGATAACCGACAATGGTGGTGAATACACTTATGGGCCGTTTATGAAGTTCTGCGAAGATGAAGGTATAACAAGACACTTCACGGTGAAAAATACACCACAACATAATGGGGTTGCTGAACGGATGAATCGCACTCTATTAGAAAGGGCTAGATGCAAATTATCCAATGCAGAATTGGGCAGAGAGTTTTAGGCTGAGGCTGTTAACACTGCATGCCACCTTGTAAATCGATCACCTTCCACAGCTATTGATTGCAAGACTCCTCATGAGATCTGGTCAGGAGAATCTACTGATTACAGTTCTCTTAGAGTCTTTGGGTGTGAAGCTTATTTTCATGTTACAGAAGATAAGCTTCAACCAAGGGCTAAAAAGGGAATTTTTTTAGGATATGCAAAAGGCATGAAGGGATATAGAATTTGGTGTCCTGAATTGCATAAATTTGTGATTAGTAGAGACATGACATTTGATGAATCTACAATGCCGGCTTCCAACAAGCAGAAGGACATGCAAAAGGAGGATAAGAAAGATTTGGTAAAGGTGGAGCTGAATACTCCAGAAGCATCAAGGAGTGATGCTAATAGTGTCAGATAATGAGCAGCAACCATTACACGAGTAATCAGCGCAAATGCAACAACAGTCTCTAGCAAGAGGCAGAGCAAGAAGGAAACATAAAGCACCAATTCGCTACGGGTTTGAAGACATGGTGGCCTATGCACTGAACATTGAAGAAGATGAGCCATCTTCTTTCAATAAGGCAATGCAAGACAAAAATTGCAATGAATGGAAGGTATCCATGGATGAAGAGATGGAATCTCTTAAGAAGAATCAAACTTGGGAACTTGTCAAGTTGCCCAAAGGGAAGCGAGCGATTGGGTGCAAGTGGGTCTATACAAAGAAATAAGGAACTCGAAATCCAATGGTATCAGATATAAGGCTCGATTGATGGCCAAGGGATTTTCTCAAAAGAAAGGTGTGGACTACAATGAGGTATTTTCACTAGTTGTCAAACACACCTCAATACAAGTTATATTGGCTATCGTAGCTCAATTTTATCTCGAGTTGGAGCAACTAGATGTCAAGACAGCCTTTCTACTTGGTAATTTGGAGGAGGAGATCTTCATGAAACAACCAGAGGGTTTTGAGATTGCTGGTAATGAAGAACACGTGTGCAAACTGAAGAAATCTTTGTACAGCTGAAGCAATCACCAAGGTAGTGGTACAAGAGATTTGACACTTTCATGATTGGACAAAACTACACCAGAAGTGAGTATGATCATTGTGTATTTCAAAAAGCTTCTGGATGGATCATTTATTTATTTGCTATTATATGTTGATGACATGCTTATTGTTGCTAAGAGCATGAAAGAGATCAACATACTAAAGACTCAACTTAGTAAAGAGTTTAAGATGAAGGATTTGGGTGCAGCGAATAAAATCGTTGGTATGGAAATTCATTGAGAAAGAGAGAAGGGCACATTATATTTATCACAACGAAAGTATATTGAGAAGATTATTTCCCGATTTGGAATGGAGAACGCAAAACCAATGAGTACTCCATTGACTGCTCACTTCAGACTCTCTGCAGAGATGTCTCCTAGTACTGAGGAGGAACGGGAGTACATGTCTTGTGTACCATATGCAAATGCAGTTGGCAGTTTGATGTATGCTATGGTATGTACTCGACCTGATATTTCACATGCCGTCAGTATGGTCAACAGATACATGGCAAATCCAAGGAAAGAACATTGGCAAGCAGTGAAATGGTTGTTGAGGTATCTGCGTGGTACTCTGGATGTAGGATTGATGTTCCAATGGGAAAAATCTTCAGAGCCTCATGTCAGTGGCTATGTTGATTCCGATTATGTTGGTGACTTGGATAGACGATGGTCTACGACGGGCTTTGTGTTCACATTAGCTCATGGTCCAATCAGTTGGAGGTCTATGTTGCAACCAACAATTGCTTTGTCTACAACAGAAGCAGAATATATGGCAGTTACTAAGGCTATCAAAGAGGCATTATGGCTACAAGGTTTAGTTGGTGATTTAGGATTTTCACAGGAATATGTTAATGTCTACTGTGATAGTTAGAGTGCCATTCACTTGGCAAAGAACCAAGTTCATCATGCCAGGACCA
Source organism: Carpinus fangiana (assembly GCA_006937295.1). Classification (NCBI taxonomy): domain Eukaryota; kingdom Viridiplantae; phylum Streptophyta; class Magnoliopsida; order Fagales; family Betulaceae; genus Carpinus; species Carpinus fangiana. Next base: position 5,395,329 of record CM017326.1, on the reverse strand, counting down.
AGCACATTGATATTCGGTTTCACTTTATTAGAGAGATTATTGGCAATGGTGAGATGTCTTTACAAAAAATTGACACCAAAGATAATCTGGTTGATATGTTGACGAAGATAGTTCCAGCGATCAAGTTCAATCATTGTTTGGACTTGATCAATATTCTACATGGCTGAGCAAGGCTCAAAGGAGAAAACAAATGATCGGTATTTTCACCAAGGTGGAGATTTGTTAATATCGGCTCAAAGTCAAGAGGTAATAGAAGTTGGCAAGTAGAGGTTAGCAAGTGATAGTTGTCATAACTCTTGGAAGAAGAAAATATGGGTGTGAATTAAATGAGGCCCATTTATTACGGTAGGAGGGTGTTGGACCTTGAGGCTATAAATAGCCATGCCTCCATACCTTGCAAATCAACCAAGCAAGAGCTTCAAGAAGAGAGTGAGAGAGATTCAAAGCTCAAGTGAGCCCTTGTGAGAGAGTGGGGGAATTCTCTTTGTAAAACACTTAGAGCGTTGTTTTGGGTGTACTTGGGGCTTTGGGTGTGAGTCACTACTTGTATCTCCCTTGGTTCTTTTATAGTGACGGATCTTGATCTGTCTTCTCTAGTGGATGTAGGCCAAGTTGGGGGCCGAACCACTTAAATCATTATGTCCATTTTGATTGTGTGTGTTTGTTGTTTCTTTCTTCTCAATTTATTTTGATGCATCTATTACAACATGGTCATGGTCGGCTCCATGCATATGGTTTGGCCAATTAAGGCAATGACATATGAAAAGGGCCGGTGTTTGTATTAAAGAAATGGCAAAAGGTCTCAAGCATAATGAAATGATCAAGAGTCCATTTGAAAATTTTAAAAATTTAATATGCAAAATGATCAAGCAATTATGTTGGAAAAAGAGTTTATTGCAGAAGATATTAAGGATACTCTTTTTCATCCCAACCTCTGCCAGCATGTGCTCCACGCACTAGTCAAAGGCTTCCACGCACCGAGACCAGCAACATTCCTCCGCCTTGTCCACCGCCAGTGTTGCTGTTCTGAGATTTTATTTGTTTTTCTTTTATTTTTCCTTGTAATTTTTTGTTGTTTGTGTTTCTATTTTTTGGCTAGTTCCTTGAATTGTTCGCTCTTTTGTTTTTTTACATAGTTTTTCCTTTATTTACCAACTACTGATGGTTGGTTTTGGTTTTTCCTACCGACCACTAATGGTTGTGATGGTAACCTTAATGGATTTTGTTCCGTTTACAGAACTTTGCTATTTATTACAGCCTCTTTTGGCCGTTTAAGTTCTCTTCATGGGCCAAGTCTTCATTTGACTCATTCCCGACTGTTCTTCGGAAAGCTCTGTCACCTTTGTTTTCTGTGTTTCTTGTTGTAAATTCCCTTATTCCTTCCCCCCACTTTGAATAGGAAAAAAAAAAAAAAGGTCAAGTTCTACTCATGATGTTAATTTTCTTTTGGAGAAATTTCACTTTTGACTCCTAAACTACCATCTCTTTTGACATGCCCTCCTCAAATTTCAAAACCTCTCGCTTTGGACCATTGAACTTTCATTTTCTATCACTTTCGGACCCCTCCGTTAAATTTTAAATATTAAAAGTTAGACAATGAAGTTTATACCCTTGACTTTTTTATAAAATTTCAAATTTATCCTTAATTTCAAATTAACAATTAAAACAAAAAAAATTGAAAAAAAAAATCACAAGGTGTCCCACGATTGGGCTACCTTGTAACCTTTTTTTTTTTAATTGTTTTTCAATTTTTTTTTTCATTTTTTTCTTTTTTAATAAAAAGAAAATTGAAGGGTACTTTTGTCTTTTTAAGACTTTTAATGGCAAAAATTGACGGAGTGGTTCAAAGTGATAGAAATTGAAAGTTTAGGGGTCCACAGTTAGAGGTTCTGAAGTTTAAGAGGGGCATGTCAAAATGGTTGGTAGTTCAATGGTCCAAAGTGAAGTTTTCCCCTTTTTTTTTCTAAGAGCACTCACAATGGAGAAGCCAAATTGCACTTTTATATAAAATGGCTAATCAAATTTGTAAAAAACTCACATTGGATTAGCCAAAAAAAAAAAATTTTGCTACATGTAACGGCACTATTCATGAAAGCCATTTTATTTATGTCTCCACATCTCTCTTTTTTCAAAATTTTCTTCTACTATTTCTCTTTCATATCTCTCTTTTCCGAAAATTTTCTCCTACTCCATTGTGAGTGCTCTAAGCACATTGTATTGATTGTTCATTCAATGGTTTTATTGTTTTTCCTTTTCTTTTTTTTTTTTTGGTCAAAACAGATAAATAATCAGTTACATATTTTGACAAAAGTCTATTTTGTCAAAATATTCCTACAACATGGTAAGAATAGAAAAATATTTTAATTTGAGAATTTTTTATATATATATTTTTAGTTGTTTATTAATGTATTTGAAAATTAGGAAAAAGACTCAACCAAAATAAGAATTAAACAAGAAGATAATACGATGTTGTATGCCAACCCTATAGAAAGTTTGATAGGATTTCGATGATGTCATAAGGGCAATGCGGTTATTTTGTTTTTTATCAGTATTCTTGTCTTCATTTGATAACTCATGAATTATCATCACATTTTCATTACGCCTCCAAACTTTGACAAGTAGCATCGCAGCCTTCTCAATGTATGTCAAATTAGATACTTTTTCATTTTTTTCCCTTAAATGCCCTTGATGTTCTTAAAAAAAATACCATTTGAAAAAATTATAGTTATTAAAAAATTTAACAAAAAGGGGAAAAAAATTAAAAATACCAAAAAGGGGTGGCATTTTTCATATTCGCTCCTTTAATTTATTTTTCAAATGGTTACTTATTTATATATTTTTAATAACTTCAAATGTATTTTGAGTAAAAAAATGCAAAAGTGTCTAATTTGTCATGTGGTGATAGTTCAGGGGGCATGATACCACTTTTTATAGTTTGAAGGCGTAAATAAAAATGTGGTAATAATTCATAGGGGTAAAATATATTTTTTTCCAAAGTTGTATAGAACGAACCCAAAATTTTTTATTTACCCCTTTACGAGTGCCTCTAATATTGTAAATTTTGTAAAAGGTTACGGACCAAAAAGGTGATAAACAATGGAAAAGGGTTGAAGTGAAGCTTGAAGACCATGTTAACATCCCCATTTTTCCTGCTGGCTTGTCACCCACATCATACGATGAATATCTTGACGACTACATGTCAAAGATAGCAATGGGTCATTTTCCCCAAAGCAAACCACTATGGGAAGTTCACATATTCAAGTATCCAACAAGCAATGCTGCTGGTAATTTCATATTCAAGCTTCATCATTCGCTTGGAGATGGTTACTCTCTCATGGGTGCGCTAGCTTCTTTCTTGTCTACAAAGGGCTGATAATCCTTCTGCTCCCTTAACATTGCCATCTGCACGGCCACGCTTAGAACTAGAAAGTGACAATAGAAGTGTTCTTGCGAGAGTGTTTCAAATATTTCCCTTGATCTCTAACTCTATATCTGAGTTTGGATGGAGCTTTTTGAAGAGCACTTTCGTTAAAGATGATCGGACACTAATAAGGTCCGGGGAAGAAGGAGTTGAGTATCGACCAATCACAATATCAACCATGACATTCTCTCTTGATCGTATCCAACACATAAAGGCCAAGCTTGGTTTGGTAAGATCAACATAACTGAGCACACTTAGCAGTAGTATATATACATAATAGAATTGGAAGTGCAATATAAAATAGAGCAAAGTAATGCCTTTCTTTTTCTTTTTTTCTCTTTTTTTTTGGTAATGTTACTCTTAACACTAATTTTTCACACTGAAACACACCATGTCAATTAATATGAAATGGATGTGAATAGTAGTAGTATTACTCATACGATTTGTGAAGGACACAGTTTTTTTTTCAAATTGAGTTTGAATTTTTAATGTTTTTTTATAATCTAATCTGTTAAATTGACATTGTCTTTAGAACATGTTATTCTCAGTTAAAAGATAGATGTCAGTTTAATCTAAGCAATGTTATAATTTGATTCATTTGGTTCTAATAAGGGTAGAGTTAGTTTCTTAATTGTATTTTGCCAAGTATATATGCAGACAACAAATGATGTAATAACTGGAATAATCTTCTTGGGCACCCGATTATGCATGCAAGAGATAAGCCATAAATCAAGTAAAGCACATTCCACGGCGTTAGTGTTGCTCAACACAAGGATGATTAGGGCGTACAAGTCTGTCAAAGAGATGGCTGAACCTGACTCAGAGGCTCCTTGGGGGAACCGATTCGCCTTCTTACATGTTTCGATACCAAAGCTTAAGGATTCTCAATCCTCAGACCCACTTGATTTTGTGCGGGAAGCACACAAGATAATCAAGAGGAAGAGAAGCTCATTAGATGTTTATCTCACCAGCAGGCTCTTAGAGATTGCGAAGAAACTTAGAGGCTCTGAGGTACATATTCTATCATCAATCATTTCATTTATATTTTTCAAAACAATATTATTTTATTATGTTTAAAACTTAATACTGGCCTTACTTATATATATTTGTTATTCTACAATATCGATCTGCTCACATATTTTTCTTTCATGGTTATTGATTAATAAATATCAATTAGGTCCACAAGAGGTAGCTCTATCGGCTAGTAACCACGCCTCATGAAGTGGAAGTCACTAGTTCGAATCTCTCCTCCCTCTCTTGTGTGGACATGTCAAAAAAATAAATAAATATCAATTAGTTATTATTAATTTTTTAAAATCGTAGACCTATAAGTTGGTTTATTAGTTGCTAGGCAAGCCATATATAATTGGGCGTACATCCGCTAAAAAAACACCCAGGTTCAATGACATTTGAATAGTGATGTTTTTAGAAAATGTCACTTAAATGCGACGTTTTTATTGTTCAAATGTCATTATTCATAAAATAGTGACGTTTGAATAGTATAATTACTATTTATGCATCAATACTAATTACGCGTGAAAAGCGACGTGTGAACAGTAAAACGTCTCAAAATTTGAAAAATATTGGTGCCCAAAAGTTTGCGTTTAAAATAACCACCCACACCCAAAAACATAAAAAAATTTCCACTTTCGCCCACACACATAATTATTATTATTATTTTTTTTTTTGTTTTTTTTTTAAAAAAAAAGTGGCTGCCCGTTTGTTGCCTGCCCTCTAATTTGTTTTAAAAAAATATTTAAATTTTATTTGAATTTTTTTTATTTTTAAAAAGAAAATTAATTTGAATTTATATTTATTTTTAAAAAGAAAATTATTTTGATTTTTTTCTTTTATATATATTATAAATATTTTTTTGATAAAAATTATTATTATTTTTATAATTTTTTAAAGGGTAGCAACGTTTGAATAGTGGAAACGTCATCTTATGATGTTTCACTGTTCACATGTCACCTTCTCAAAGGTGACGTGTCAATAGTGAAAACGGCACATTTTAGAAGGTGACGTGTAGTACTGTTCACAGTCACCTTATAAAAGGTGCTAGTTTAGTGAAAATATAGCATTTTCCTACATTTTCAGTATTCAAATGACTTTAATCAAAATTTCAGTCTATGCACTTTTTGTCATCTTGAAAATGACATTATATAATTGAACACCATTAGCTTAATAATGACTTTTTTTTGGGCCAAAACGTCATTATTAAGGAGTCAGTAATTGTTAAAATTTTTGTAGTGGTCTATTATGATATCCGATAGGTATATATATACTTTTTTTTTTAATGAGAAAACATTCCATACTCATTCATTGATGAAAAGATTGAAAGCAAAAACTCTTACAAACAGAGCAAAAAGCTCTGAAGCAAATCATAGCCAAAACTATGAGGTTACAAATGTCAAAGATACAAACATTACAATCTAACAATCAAGACCTATCAATGACATTAACATCCGCTAACCCGTGACTAGTCTTTAGTTTTAAAAACAAATTTGCTCCAGACAGACTCAATCTAATGCATAGGTAGCTTTTATTACTCAGCCTTGAGAGCAGAAAACCCCCATGCCGAAACCCTTCCTCCTCGACCCGAAAGCGAGGATACCATTCACATTCACAACCCAAGGGTCAGGACCAAAAGCAGATACCCCATAGAACACCAAGCAGGCAGATCAAGAGAGATGACAAAGCCTATTACAAGTAGCAAGAAATACAGGTAGAAAAATGAACAGGGAAAAAACTGGAAAAGAAATAGAAAGATTACATGTAAAAAAATAAAAACAAAAACCCCCAAAGCAGAAGCCATGTCGAAAAGGAAGGCTGCCGGGGAAAAACTGGCTGGAACGCGAGGACACAGTCGCAGTAGGTGGCGTTGGACCCAAACGGAGCCTGAGAACCTGGTGGTGGGGCGCACGACGATGTGGGTTTGACAAAGGACAGTAGATCGGGCTCTAACCAAACCGATCCAAGAGCCTAAAACAAAAAACACGGAACAAATGATGGGAAAGAGGTGAAAAAAAAAAAAAAAAAACCACCCAAGGAGTTAGGGAGCATCAAGTAAATAGACTAGCTATCACCCGGGGGGGGGGGCAAAGGATGAGGGGAGGAGGTGGAGAACAAAGGTTCTCCCCCTCCAACGGTTCTCCCCCTCCAATGGCGCTTGGCGCTCTCTACTATATATATACTTTTTTTTTTACATGTTCACATAAGAGAGAGAAGAGGGATTCGAACTAGCTAGTAATCTCCGCTTCATTAAGTATGGTCCTAGCCAATTGATCTACTTCTTGAGGACCTATATATATACTTAATATTACGATCAAGTACTATTTGTTTAAAATTGATTATTATTTTAGAAATACCATACTATAAATTTCTCTTAATTAATATGGGCATGCCAATAATACAGGTCGTAGCTACATACATCCATCGGACAGGGAAGAACTCCAGTATGAGTATCTCGAATGTGATTGGGCCAATTGAAAAGGCGGCTTTGGCTAATTATCCAATTAAAGGCATATATTATATGACAGTTGGTGTACCTCAGGTAATACTAAAATTGTCTGACCTACACACAATTTATCTTTTCTGTTTTTAATAGGAACAAAAATTTACAATTAATTTGTGGCCATCTTATCTTAATTAGACGTACAAGGATGAATAACTTTATATATATATATAATGAAGAGCGAGCATGTGATTTTAATTTGTTGGTTTTTCGTCTCTAAGAGGTAGCTCAATCTGCTGGGACCACACCTAATGAAGCGGAGGTCACCAGTTCGAATCTCCCTCCCTCTCTCTTGTGTGGACACGTCAAAAAAAAAAAAAATTGTTGGTTTTTCTATCTCTAGATAATTATTAAGTTCCCCTACATATATATTATATTATATAATTAAGGACTACTTTAATGTTAATTTTCTGTCCATCCAACTCTTTCTTACATTTACAACTGTAAATTAATTAAATAGCACACAAAATATCAACTATAAAAGAATAAATTAATGCTTTAAATTTGTTAAGGGCTAACATACTTCATTGTTTGTTACACTAATTATTCAAATGTTTTGTCCCCCAGAGGTAGCTCAATTGTTGGGACCACGCCTATTGAAATAGATGTCACTAGTTCGAATCCCTCTCCTTCCTCTTGTGTGGACATGTAAAATAAAAATAAAAAAATTACTCAAATGTTTTATTATTGATTACAACGATAATTAAGTTTGGTACAAAATTAATATACCATGGTTGCTGTGCAAATTTCTCATAATAATTTATGGGTTTGCAGAATCTTACTACAACAATAGTAAGTTATATGGGAAATTTGAGGGTCTCCGCCGGGATAGAAAAGGGATTCCTTGATCCCCAAAAGTTCAAGTCATGCGTGGAAAATGCCTTTGAGATGATGCTCAAAGCCATAGATCCATGAACTTTCCCACGGAAAACTTTAATTTGAAGGTTTGTTTATGCATCATTTAAAATAAATTGTTATTTGGTAATTGGTAATGAATACTTCCAATCCTGTTATGATTGTGATTAATGGGAGTAGTAACATTTGGTTTTGTAATAATAAATACTTCCATTCACAATCCTGTTATGATTGTGATTAATGGGAGTAGTAACAACAGTAACACTTACTTTCTTTTTAGACTACAATTGTTTTGTAGTTGGCCTCTTGGTTTTTCTTACCATTACTTGAGTTTCTATCATTTGATCAACTTATACACTAAAGAGTAATTTTTCGAAAAGACCTAATTTGACAAATAAACCGTGAGCTTGATCAACATTAGATTTCCCATTCAATTGTAGCGCCCTAGATTTTAAAACCTTGTTTACGAGATATTAATTCAGTCAAAAAGGGTTGAAGTGAAGCTTGAAGACCACGTTAGTGTCCCCATTTTCCCTGCCGGCTTGTCACCAATGTCATACATGAATATTTTGACGACTACCTATCAAAGATAGCATTAATTGGATCGGTTTCCCCAAAGCAAACCACTATTTGAAATTCACATATTCAAGTAATGCAGCTGGCAATATCATATTCAAGCTTCATCATTCACTTGGTGATGGCTACTCTCTCATGGGTGAACTTCTTTCTTGTCTACAAAGAGCTGATAATCCTTCTGCTCCCCTAACATTGCCGTCACGCCCAAACTCAGGACCAAAACTTGACAATAAAAGTGCTTATGCAAGAGTGTTAAAAATATTTCCCTTGATCTTTAACTCTCTATCCGATTTTGGATGGAGCATGTTAAAGAGCACTTTGGTTGAATTATGATCAGACACCGATAAGGTCCGGGGATGAAGGAGTAGAGTATCGGCCAATCACAATATCACCCATGACATTCTCTCTTGATCGTATCCAACACATAAAGGCCAAGCTTGGGGATGCTAAATCCTTAAACCCACTTGAGTTTGTGTGGGAAGCACACAAAATTATCAAGAGGAAGAGAGGCTCATTAGATCTTTATTTCACTAGTTGACTTTTGGAGATCGTGAAGAAACTTAGAGGCCCTGAGGTGCGATCATTTCAATGATGATTTTAAAAACAAATTGAGGAAATAAAAGGAGGACAAAAGTCATATTTATAACATTACTCCGTCTATATATTATGATATCCAAAAGTTATAATATAAAATTTCAAAAACAATTTCTTCAAATTGCAAAGCAATATCAGAAATTTCTTTTAATATGGGCATGCATGTGCAAATAATACAGGTGGTAGCTACACACATCCATGCAACATTGAGGAACTCTAGCATGGCTATCTCGAATGTGGTCGGGCCAGTTGAAAAAGCGGGTTTGGCTAATCATCCAATCAAAGACTTATATTTTATGTCAGTTGGTCGGCCTCTGGTAATACTATAATTGTCTAACCACCCAAATTTCCTTTTTCATTATTCAACCCTTTCTTACATAATTCATTTTTCCGATGAATGATTCTTGGACTTGTTGCTTTTAGTTACAATTACAATAATTACTTTCATCTCCTAAAAACTCGTGTGGCGCACGTACCTACGTAGGCTTCTTCCATCGTAGAAGACGGATTTTGTTAATGGAATGGCTACATTGACAATGTTAGAAATTTTGTGGAGGTACATTGTTGATTTTTAAACATCGGTGGTAAAATCAAAAAAGCAGTACAACTTCAAAAGAGTAATATGTATTTTCTCTTGATATTAATTTGCTCTCCACTTAATTTTTCTTAGAGCGCTAACAATTTTCCTTAAATTTTCTTTAAATGTAAGAAATCAAACTATTTTTTCTTTTCTATTTAAATAGCATGGTAAGAGTGTGAGCCACTCAAGGGCATTTGAGAGTGGGAGTGAAAGCATGGGAGTGTAAGAAGTGTTATTCGTTTATATAAAATCAACAATAGCTTCTCTTGTCATTTTTCTATACTATTTAAATATTTTTTTAAAAAAAGAATTATTTTTTAAATGTATTGCTAGAAGAAAAAGAGAGGAAAGAGAAATTATTTATATATATATTTTAAAATAAATGCTAGAGAAAAATGAAATGAAAGAGAAAATCTTTTTATATTAAAATAAAGTTAATGAATGGTTCTTGGACTTGTTGCTTTTAGTTAATTAGCTAGATTCACAATAATTTATGGACTGTTGTGACATATTTTTTCTTTTTATTAGCAGAATCTTAATATAACAATAGTAAGTTACGTGGGATAATAGTAAATATATGTATGATAATCAAATCAATATAATTTAATTATTATACGTGTATTTACTCATTACCCTTATAATTAGGACATTTGTATTATATTGCTCATTTCCTATTACCCTAACTATCTAGTTGAAAGAATGTTTTTATATTATTGGGTTTTTTTTTTCTTATTTCTTTTAACTTTTGGCTTCGAATAATAAGATTTGAATTATATATGATGTTTTATACTAGTTTCTATGATCAACCTCGGCCTTAGGCTAATTAATAAGAAAATGATTTACAATTTTTTTTTTTTTGGTTTCAAACTAGAGATTTTAATTACTGCAATAAAAAATTAAGAATTATTTTTAGATCTTGATTTAATTAAAAATATGGTATATGTTGAACTTTGTCAATGTCTAAATAATTTTGTCATTTATATTTATTCTGGTTGTACTAATACTAATAATCTTTCAGGTTATATAGTAACCACTATTGATTGACTCTCATAGCTTGTAAACCAGTCCATTTGAGAACGAGTAATTCTAAAAGACCATTTCGTGTCCTTCTACAAATGATGTGATGTTTAAAATTATAATTTGATCAAAATCAAATAATGAACTATCACAAGTTTAGCGATAATTTTAAAAAAGTACATCAGTTTTTGAGGGACATAAGAACTTCTAACATTACCCTTTTAGAACACATGAATGTAACTATAATCAAGGACTCACTTGTCAAGAAAGCGACTATAAAAAAAGCTAACTAAAAGGACAATATATTTATAAAATCATTAGATGTTTTTTTGGGAAAATATATTCACTTTACTCCGATAAAGTTTGAGACGTTTTTCAATTTGAATTCTAATGTTTAAGAATTTATAATGTACTTCCCTAATGTTTTAAAAATTTACAATTAACACATTTCATTACTAATTACCGTCTAAGTATACAGAAATTGCCGGCATAGGAACATGTGAGAGGCATTTGCTCATGTTCTTTTTCACTCCAACACCCACATGACACCCAAAAAGGGTTCAAAAGAGGTTGATGAGAAAAAAAAAATAAAATTAAAGCAGACATTGAGTTTTAATGAATGACAATTACGTCATTTCACTAGTTAGGTTGGGTACAAAATTGGAAGACGCAGCATAAAAATTCCACGTGAGACGCACGTGATGTCATTTCCATTTACTTAGACGGCAATTAGTAACGGAAGATATTAATTGCAAATTTTTAAAATATTAGGGGGAGCATTGCAAATTTTTAAATATTGAGGTTCAGAGGTTCAAATTAAAAAACACCTCGAACTTTAAGGCTAAAGTGAATTTTTTCCTTTTTTCCTTTTTTTTTTTAGTGTTAACTTAACCTTGCTACCAAAGAGAGCTGCTTCTATGCGGTCTTAGTAGCACACATGTTACATCCTAATAACAATGGGAATAACTTCAATACGGTCGGTGCATAAAGGAGGGGGTTTTTTGCCCACCACTCACAAGCTGACACCTTACATAAAGGGAAAAAAATGCACAAAACTATCCTACATGCTAAAACACTAGATTTTTCCTTATTTCTTCTTCTTCCTTCCATTTCTTCTTCTCTCCCATTTCTTCTTTCCTGTCGACAACCTCTCCCATTCTTCTTCTTCTTCCTTCTTCTTGCCATTTAACAGAGAAAGAGAGATGGTTTGGGAGAAAGAAAGAAGCTGCTGGCCGTGGGTCTGGCCGTGACCCACGGCCACCCTCTTCGGATCACCCTGTCTGGTTGGGTCACCTTCTCCAGCACCAACAATCATCTTCTTTGGCATTAGAGTGATAAAATCCTTAAGGGTTAATCTTCCTCTTCTAGGTTTTAGATTTAATCCAAAAGCAATTTTTGTGGCATTAGAAATGATTTTTGTGGCATTAGAAATGGGTTTTTTAGGTTGGGTTTTGTGGGTTTTCCGGCGGGTCGCCAGCGGGTCAGGTGGGTTTTCCAACAGTTCGTCAGAAAAGTCGCCGGAGGTGGTCATTGGGTGGAGGTGTCTGGGCAAGTGGTCCTTATTTGGTTGCTTGATTGGGTATTTTGTTCTCATTTTAAGTCTGTACATTTTTCTGGAAATGTTGAGGTGTCAGCATGTGAGTGATAGGCAAAAAACCCCCCCTTTAGGCACCAACCGTATAGCAGCAGCAGTCAATAACAATAGAAGGATAACTTCTCAATAACGATAGGAGGATAACTTCTGTCTGCCCACCAAAGAGGTAGCTAAATCGGCTAGGACTACGCTTAATTAATGAAGCGGAGGACACTAATTCGAATCTGCCTCCGCCATTTGTGCGGACATGTAAAAAAAAAAAAAAACAAAAACCCTCATTTTTCCTTCTCCCTCCCTCTCTCTTTCTCCTCCCTCCAGCGGCGAGCTCTGCCGCTCTCCCTCAAACCCTTACTCACTTTCTCTCTCTGATCTCTCCGTCTCTCTCTCCGGCAGCAGCAGAGGTCTTGCCGTTGAAGACGCCTGAGTCCAATAAGCCGGAGCCCAGCCTAGATTTTGCTGGAGAAGACGCCGGAGACCAGCCCGACGCCGGAGAAGACGCCAAAGCCCAACCCAGACCTCTCTGGTGCACCCTCTCTCTCTCTCTCTGACCGGAAGCAGAGGAAAAAATTCTGTGTTGCCCAGTGGTCTCTCTCACTCTCACTACGCGACAGACACACACACTGGCAGCAAGAAAAAATTCTCTGCTTGCCAGTGGTCTCTCTCACTTTCACGGACTGACACGATAGACACACACCGGCAGAGAGAAAAAAAAAGGACATTGTCTGTACTACTATTTTGTGTTCCGAACACACACCGGCAGAGAGAAAAAAAGGGACTTTGTCTGTACTACTATTTTGTGTTCCGACTCTTAAAATCACCAATTAATCTTTATTGGATTTTGATTGAATGGTAATTTTAAAAGTTACCTTATTTTTTTGAGGGAGATGGATTTTTAGAATTACTCATAAAAGTATAAAAGTATAGCAAGGAGTTGCAGCTTTGGCGTTTCTGATCTAAATTTTGTTCCCGGAGCAGAAAATTCTTGTGTTCAAGATTGGCATTTGGAATGATAAAGACTTTGGTCCATCCTTGCAAAGTATGCATCATGTTCTTAAGAAACTCTTTCCTATGTGCATTTGGTCTTTCCTTGTGAAGAATGTATAATCTTTGTCATGGACCGTGCTCGTCATGAGAGAACGGTATTTTCCAAATCCTTCGATGAAAATTGAGATTGTATTGTTAATCTTTTACTGCCAACTTGAATTGACCTATGTGATATATGGTTTTTGATATTCGGACGAAAAGAGAATATACTTTACTCTGCGAATATTCCTTCCTTGTTTGTTCTTATGTTAAATACTCAATTCCTGCGGTATACTTGTCATGTTCGACCATTTTCGCCTCATTTGTTGTAGAAATGAAGGATACATGAAAGCTGCTGCCTAGTTCATTAGAATATATCACTGAAATTTAACGTGAAAAATAAAAAGTTAAAAAGGAAAAGGGTACGGAGATCTTACTTTGCATTGTAGTTCATATTAAATTTATTGGTATACTGCTAATAGTGGCATTTGAATCCTTTGAAATGCATATTCCATTCTGCTCTGCATAGAATAACTTTGCCCCCTTCTTCCTGCGTCTAAAAGTATTTACTTGTAGAATACGACAAGTTATTGTAGTCTAGTTTGAAGAACAATGAGGGAATTTTTATTAAATGTCTTATCCATTTCTAACCACAGAGATTAAAGCTTATAATAAGGATGAGTGCAGGGTAGGTTTGCCCCTACGTAGCTCTCTCTCATTTTGGATGTGATGAAACTTCATACTTCTGTTTCTTATAAAATTGTTGTAACATAGGCATTGCAATTCCCTGTGGGAAAGATTCAAGGGCCTAAGCAGTTAAGGTCCAAAGGACCTAAGATGGAGCTCACTCTAACACAACCTGATGATTGGCATCTTCACCTCTGTGATGGTGATCTTCTTGAAGCTGTTGTCTCTCACAGGTCATTTGTATTACCTGGCTAATCTGTTTTGGCTGACTTGCATATTGTTGCTTTTTCCTTGGGGGATCGGTCTACTGACTGTGAATATGATTTGCATTCTGTTGAGTAAATACAAACACAATTTGAGTTCTCTTGTATAATATTTTATTGAATATGTTAGATTAACTTTGTTCTCAATGTTTATGATTGTTCATCTTGTCTCATAACTATTACACCTACAGCGCAAATCACTTTGGAAGGGCAATAGTGATGCCCAATCTGAATCCTCCCATCACAACCACAGCTGCTGCTGTGGTTTATCGAGAATCAATCTTGAAACTTCTGCCTGCCAATAGCAACTTCGCTCCTCTTATGACACTTTATTTGACTGATACGACAAGTCCAATAGAGATCAAGCTTGCAAGTGAGTCTTATTTAAAACATGCAACTGGGACATTGTTAATCGATTTACAGTTGGACGATTATTTGCAGGCTTACAATTGTCATTATGATTTTACTCACGACTCAAGCCATTTCAAGTGCAATTAATTGGTGGTTCACTTTTCTGTTCATGAATCCCCTTTTCTTGAAAACATAGTATTCTGATATGAAATTGCCTCTGCTGTTATTGTTGTTTGATAGGTTTGGAAGAAATTAAATATTAAAGATTTTAAGAGAGAAAGTTAAATATAGGAGCATATAATAGCTTAATAGTTTTGTTTTATGCTCGACAATTTATTTGTCCATGAGATTGGAGTTAAGTGTTGACATGTATTTGATTGTGGCATACGCGTATGGACATCTTATCATCCTTGAGAGAATAACTCCTTTAGGATCAATATGATGACTTTGTCTTTTTGTGGCGATTGCAGGCTTAGAACTTTGTTGGGAAAAAGGATATAGCTGAAACTGCTGCTTATTAACAACTTTTCCTCCTTGGGAGCATCTTTTTAATATCTTATTATTGTTGTATGAAGATTAAATTCTAGATGTTTATTAGTAAGATGTATGCTAGCTGCTTCCGGTTGTCTTATCTTAAATTTTGTTTTTTTTTGTTTTTTATTAACTGAAGTAAATTTTACTTATCAAAAAAAAAAATAAAAATGAAGTAAATTCTGCCTTCCACTCTCTATTTTCTCTCAATACCAAGTTCGTGAATGCTGGCGGCATTGACAGGAAGAAGTGGGGCTGTTTTTGCTGTGAAGTTGTACCCTGCTGGTGCTACAACAAATTCTCAAGATGGAGTAACGGATCTTTTTGGGAAATGCCTACCTGTCCTTGAGGAGATGGCTGAACAGAATATGCCTTTGTTGGTAATTTCACCATATTAACTTGCTTCTAAAGCTTCAGTGAAACATTTTGGTTATTATGCTAGGCTCAATTCAACATTAACTTCTGATCCTTGTCTATGTTGTCATGCATGTCTTTAACAGACAAGGAAAAAACATTATTCAACATTACTTCAAAACTCTTAAGAGGTCACAACATTCTTATCTTATGGTTTATAAATTCTGTGGGAGTTGATAATGTCTTAACACATTTGGCAAAAACACTCTTATAGAATGTTCAAATTGCAAGAAGCGTCATCGCGCTTCACTGTCCTAAAATTAACTTTTATATAAGTTTGAGCTTCTTCCAACCATAAGTGGGTAAGTAAGCTGCTTAGAGCATTACGTAAGCTAAGCAAAATCCAAATGGCTTTTAGGTAGAACACTGCAATGTGCTTCCCTTGTGATGCTTACCCATCTGTAGAAGGTATTGATTTACATATAAACTTCTCTATTTGTATATGCTTCTTTATTCTCAGGTTCATGGGTAGGTTACAAATCCTGATGTTGACATATTTGATCGTGAGAAGGTCTTCATTGAAACTGTTTTTGAACCTTTAGTCTAGAGGCTTCCACAACTGAAGGTAGTGATGGAACACATCACCACCATGGATGCTGTTAGGTTTGTTGAGTCCTCCAAAGAAGGTACCTTTAATCGCTTTCATTATCATGTTTTTGCCATTTGTCTCAGTTTGCTTTTATTCCATTTCTAGATGCATGCATAATATCTTGCTTTAAATTTTAGGATTTGTAGCCGCAACTGTTACCCCCACAGCATCTTCTTCTCAATAGAAATGCCCTCTTTCAGGGGGGATTGCAGCCGCATAGTTACTGCCTTCCAGTACTCAAGAGGGAGATCCACAGTATGTTGCATTCAATATCTTCTATTTTCCACAAAGCTGCAATTTCTCTATATGTACCATCAAACTTCTTGATTTCTAATTTGTTATGTACTTTGAAAAACATGAACTTTTAGCGGATAGAGTATGCTTAGTATCTTTGGAGATGGCAGTCACATTGATCCTGATGTCTGACATGCCTGATGGTGCTGACCTGGTGTTGTAAATACAAGATGATCATTAATTGTGTTTCATTGCTGAAATGTGGAGTAGTTTCGGAGAAATCACTTTTTTTTTTTTTTTTTTTTTTTTATAAATAATTCATTTAATTGAAAAGTGCAGAGGGGTGCAACTCTAGCGCAACTCTAGTGCATAGGAAGTTTACAAAAATAGTTCCATTTACATTCTAAAAGAAAAACAAAAATCCATAAAATCAGAAAAGTTAGAAAATTGAGAGATATTATGCGCCACAGTCCAACTAAAAAGCGATTTGACTTGGTTGTTCTTGAGCTCTTCCCTTGTCTTCTCATGATCTTCAAAACATCTAGCATTCCACTCTCTCTATATATTTCACATTAAGCACAGCGGTGCTATCCTCCACACACCTAAAACTGAGTGTCTACCCACCTGACCTCACCAACAATCTAAAACATGAACCACCCTTGCATGCATCACCTAATGGACTTTGAATAGAGTAAAGATCACATTCCATAATTCACTTGCCACTTCGCAATGGATTAAAGATGATCAGTAGATTCTCTGCCCCTCTTACACATGCAACACCATTCCACCATTAAGACGACTCTCTTCCTCATATTATCCAATGTCAAAATCTTCCCATGAGCTGCTGTCCACACAAAAAGTTCTGAGAAATCATTATAGGTTGTTTTTGTTGGAGTGATAAGACTAGGCTGTTCAGGTGATTGATCTAGGCGGTTGTTTTTTTAGTTATTGATTAATAATATCTAACAAAATACATAGTTGAGGAACTCAGCTATTCATTGTTCTGAATTTTATAAGCAATTCTCCTTATGGCTATGTTATATGGGCTTATTCTTTTGTTCCTCATCTAGGACAGGCTATTGTTGCCGCTGTGACTAGTGGAAGTAAAAGATTTTTCCTCGGAACTGATAGTGCTCCTCATGAGAGACGAAGAAAAGAGTGCCCTTGTGGATGTGCTGGTATATTCAATGCTCCAGTTGCCCTATCACTATATGCAAAGGTCTTTGAAGAGGTAACTCTTTTCATTGTTGGTATATCTGTCATAAATTTCTTGTTAGTGCTAATTCTTCCTAATCTCATTTTTGTATATTCCTTTTCTCTCTCTTTTTGGTCCAATTGTAATTGAAGAAACCTGAACTTGATCACGGACCTTAGTCTGTCTTTTCCCCATGTCTGGCCAGGCACCACCTTAACCATTGTCATTGAAACTCTAGGGATGTCTGGACCTCCAGCTCTCTTAATAGCGGTTAACTGGTCTGGGTTTTCTTTTGGAAAGTGGAGGGTGGGTTTTCCTTATTTGGAGCTAAAAAATCCAACATTTAACAGGAAAAGACATATTCCAGCACATGATAAACTAACTTGTAAAAGAACCTAAAACTTACTATGGAAAGATATGTCTTTTGGAAGGAGAAGAATTATGTTTCCTACTTCTTTCCAGAACTATGGTTTTTAATCTCTGGAAAGTCAAGGAAGCTGGTTTATCCATTGAAATTGATTGAGCCTCTTGTTGTTGGATTCAAGCTTATTTTTTCCTTGTAGTCAGTTCTCTGTTCCAAACTTTGATGCGTTTGGTATTTGGAATACATAAACTGCATTTGGGATGTTAATTTCTCTTAATTAGTATATGATATGATGAACTTTGTTTGCAATGAATACTTTTTATGCTCCACTCTAAGCAATACTTACAGATCGTGGCAGTGTTGGCATGAAAACTTCCAATTATGAATATCATTTTAGATTCATTTACTAGTCAATTGTATATTTCAGGTAGGTGTGCTTGACAAGCTAGAGGCATTTACAAGCTTCAATGGACCTGACTTCTATGGGCTTCCAAGAAGCACGTCAAAAATAAAAATGGTCAGGACTCCATGGAAGGTACCAGAGTTTTTCTCCTTTTCATGTGGAGATATCATTCCAATGTTTGCAGGCGAAACACTTGAATGGCGGCCATCCTCCATTTGATTCAAATTTGTACCACCAGACAGTGACTTTGGTACTTTCTTTGTCCCACATTTATTGTGCTATGTCATAGACTGGTTTCATGGAATTCTGAATTCACATAATGCTTCCACGCTAAAAACTAGAAGTAGACCAAATTCAATCCTCATTAAAGTTGTAATGTGATATGCAGTTTATCATTAAATTGATTTTAGTTATAAATTTCTGACAAAAAATCTTGTATCCTATAGAATTAAAAAGATTATATTTTCTCGGGTTTTTCAAAGATTCAATTAAAGTTCTCAATTAGCAACTATGTTTCTATAAAGTTCAGCATGTAGACTCGAATATTTTGCATCTACTTTCTATGCTGTCTTTTGATGCAAGTATCCTCTTTCCAAGGCTGAAATGGATCATTTAAAGAATCTACTCTAGAGTTGAAAAAGCCTATTTGATTGTACTTGCACCATTTTAAGGCTTTTTATCTCTCCCCTTTTTTTTATGATTATTTGCAATGCCTTTTTGATGATTGGAACAAGGGGCTTCAATGGATACGTGGGATGCGGTAATAGTGTTATCAACCTAGATATCTTAGATAAGAACGATGTTAGTTTTAGTCATCCAAGCCGCGTTATGCTTTCTTAAACTTAGAGCGTCTGTGTGTGTCTCAAAGGTGTAGGTCCACACTTCCAGGTTAGTACAGTCTCATCACCCGTTTGTTTGTTCTGTTGGTTTAGCGTTTTTATTGTAATTGATGGTTCTTTTGTTGATGTTGATGTTCCGTGTGTGTGTTTTTTTGTTGCTTTTTGAGAGAATAACATCCATAAATTTTGGATACTCATTGAAGTTTAGCCTTCATATATATATATATTGCTGTTTGAAAATCTGAAAAAATGCTGACCGAAAGAGATACTGTATGAGAACAATTCTTTAGGTTATTCTAGAACTTAACTGGTTATGTACTGCCTTTTGCAAATATGAATAGAATATTTGCCAATGATTGGACAAAAGAAAAACAGAGTTATATTACTGATCAATGTTTCACGCTCTTTTGTCTATGGTCATATCCAGATTTTGCTAAAAAATATTGGATTCATCTTTATTCAGTTAACTTCAGGGAAAGCCGAAAAGAATTTTTTTTTTTTTTAAAAAAAAAATGTCATAAAAGGACACAAACTGGTTTGGAGGAAATCTCCCTCAACCTATTCTAATAATGACAAGTGTCATTCAACATGTTTGAATTTCTCAAAAATTAATGTTTGAGTTCATAGATTAGTGAAATGACAATAAATGACTCTTAAAATATTTAAAAAAAACATGTAAGAAATGATACTTGGCACTTATTAGACTAGGTTTGAGAAAATTTCCTCCAAACTAATTTAGAGGAAATTTTAGTCCGTCATAAAATCCATTTATCTTGTTTCTGTTGGGGAACATTTTTGTTGTTAGTAATGAAACAAAGTCAAGGAAAAATACCAAGCAGATCATACCATGTTTCATTGCCCTGCCCGTGCTATCACTTATTAACTGCTGTTTTGTGTTACTGTTTCTTTAGCTGCCCAAGTTGTGAGACATTGGTCCTATTTTGACAGCCTTTAGCTTTAGTCTTCAAGCTCACTGTTGGCTTTCATCCCAAATCTAACAACTTGGCAAATTTAGCAGTGACAGTTTAACTAAACCTGTGCTGTGTAACTTTTGTTTACTTATTGCTTCTCACTTGGGATTGACTCCATTTTTGTGTTGTTCATAGATGGATGAAGAAAATCGTGCAACAGCTATGGCCGTAGTTGCATCTATCCTTGATGTGCGATGAGAAGGTTGTAACAGCATTTTTGGCAAAGAATGTTAGACTTTGAAAGATTTGGTTGGACAAACTCTTCAACAACCGTAGAGATTAGAACTTGCGTGTGATCGATATGTAGTAGAATACTAACTTGATTTTAATATTTGTGATTAAGCTTGAATTAATGGTAATATTTATAATTGAACTTTTTTTAGTATTTTTTATTTAGTAATTTGAAATGTATTGTCAAATGTTATTTATGGCTCTCTCAATTTGAAAATATATGATCGTTTTTATTCAATGTGTGTATATTTTATTGGGACATCATTTTTAAGTTGCTTTTTTTTTTTCATTGTCTTATATTAATACTTTTATGTTGCGAATAAAATTTGATATTTATAGGTTAACATAATTGAATGAAAGTAATATATATATATATATATATATTATATTTGCTCGTTTTTCGTATTAGCCAAATTGCTGAAAAAGATTTTCAGCTAAAATCATTTTCCTGAAAGATCATTACGTTGAAAACATTTTCTTCTATACTTTTGTAAAATATTTATGATTTTCTTTCTTAGACTCATTTTTTCAAAATCAATCTATTAAATTAACATATGTTTTTAAACTACTTGATTCTCATATACATTTATATACATTTTAAACTCACATGTTCTAAAAATAGATACCAGTTTAATAGATTGAGTTGAAGAAATTTTCTAACCAAATTTAACGTTCGGTTCGTTTTGGTGTAAAATGGTTTATGAAAAATATTTTTCGTATTTTTTGTTGTTTGGTACGACCAAAAATAATAGTCAACTAAAAGCATTTTCAGTCCGAAAAAGTTTCTTTAATTTTTGTAAAATGATTTTTCTTTTTTAAAACCTTAAATTATTTGAACGCTAAAGGAAAAGCTTGTTGACTATAATTATTCTAAATTATTGCATAACCCATGTTGCTTGGCCGGCCCCAGAAATATATTTAAGTGGCACATGCAGAAGAGGTATGTATTGGGAAGAGTTGACTTTCTTTGGTTGTTTTTAGTTTGGTATACTTTAGACTACGTACTTGGCGTGGGGTGCAAGTGTATTGACTCGTGGCCTTGGTGGATACCTAAGTGGAATATACATTTCAAATTATCCAAAAAAAAAAAAAAAAATAGACATTTCAAATTGGTTGTATATTAAATCAAAAAAATTGATAGAAATACTACACATTTCACTAAGATTCCATGCATTTTTAAGTCTTTGACTCTATAAGATCGACATGCCTCTAACTTATCTCGTCGCTCACAATCTTCTTCAACGTGATTCTCCTTTATTAAACCTTGCCGATAGACTTCTCAACTATAGTTTAATTATCAACGAACTACTTCACAATCCCAATCACTTTAAGAGAAATGATTTCTAGCTCACATACATACGATCTCTCTTAGCTTAGCCTCTCACGAACTCTGGGGCAAAATTTCGTGTTACTCCAGTTTTATAGAGATGTATATATATAAGCTACAAAACCCTAGACCTGGACCCACATAAATTAAACAACTTGTACATAAAATGTACGAGGCGTCCGGACAGCGGGGTATAGGCCCGTCCGGACGGAACGAGGTAAAAACACACTAAACCTTAATTAGTTCTCTTGCACAGCATGTTCGGACAACACTTAGACGGGCTTGCAAATGGAACTCTTTGGAAAGCATGTCCGGACAGCTTGTAGACGGCTTGTAGACAGACCTCTTCACTTCTAGACGGCCTTGCGTCGGTGATGAACATTTGGCACTTCAATGAATGGAGATGTACATTTTGATCACCAAATTTAGCCAACAAAAATACTAACATTTATGGTATTAGCATAGTGAAGAACAACAAACGCCATCAACCCGCACCTGCTGCCTCTTTCCTTGTTTCTTCCTATTTGAGCACTTTAAAGCACTTTTCCTAAATTGATTAGCAATGGATGATTAAGATTGTGAATATAGTTAGAACCTTTTATATTTTTAAGTCGTATATGTAGCATGATGTACGATGTTTATTAGGAGTACTATTGAGACAATTAGAAGTCTTGGTTAAGCATGTGACTAGGTTAGATATAAGAGATTAAGATAAAAAAATATTCTGGCCCAAAACGTGATTGTTTCCCCCTCAACGAACAATCGATTTGCCCCCGAAGAACGATCGATTGGTCAAGATAGGCAGAATGTGCATGATTAGAGTTTTAGACGCATGATTAAGGTTTCACGTGTAAGATTAGGATTTTTAGCTTGGAGATATGTGTAATATTAGTGAATAATTTGCAAAGACATAAGATTGATCTTTTGAGATGTCTGAGGTTGAGGGTGAGCGTTCGATATAACTACCTAATTACAGAAGAGTTAAACGATTTTTATCATGTGAAGTTGTAAACGTGCTTATTCTCCTATAAATTGTAGTCTTTAATGCATGTTTCTTAGTGAAACTATGTCGTGAGCCTCCAATTTCTAAGCGATGTGTAATTATGTATCATTACGTTATGAATAAATGTGTATCATTGGAAAGAGATTATGACAATTGAAAATAACTATGTTGGTCGCCATGTACAAATGACGGTCATGTGTGTAAAGACTTGACCCTATGATCCATAAATTTATGTTTATTGTTGTTTGCCTAGGATTCAACAATTTATAGGTGGCTGGCATAGCCATGTACCGGTACGTAATTGTTATAACCTGTGGCATTACTAATGGTGTGGTGGTGTGGATCACCCGAAGTTGAATTCAGTTGAGCCACTAGTGGTGGCTTGTTATTGTACTTCTCTAGGACGCTATAGTTTTTAACATGTCCCATGAGACAACGCCAACCCCTACCAAAATAGGGTTAAGGGTTTGGATAGATCATATGGAGGATAGTTACGAACAATGAATATTTATGTGTAATACTTTAAATAATTCATCTGCATAATTTTCTGTGTGAATTGTCCTTAGAATTATGCCTTCCTAATTTCAAAATAAACCAATTTTCTTGAACTATGTAGTAGTAGCTAGAGGCAACACTTACCAATTTTACAAAATACATGACATTCCTAAACAACGGATATTACTTGTTTAAATCCTATTGAACTCAGGCTCGCTGCCTGGCTAAAGTTCCATGATAATTTACTTACTAATTTGTGGACTCACTTCTTTAAATCCTATCAAAATCAGGTCCACAGAGTTACTTTTTTCACCTATAAAGCATCTCGTATCTTACAGTTTAGCAGGTTTATCGGGAGGACAAATTACAGTTATTTGTAAAGCTAGCAATACTGAGCAAAGCTGAGCTTATAGTGATAGATCGATTTATGCATATCAATTGTGTATAGTATAAGTGAGATAGTAATGTATATTTAGTTTTATATTCTCTTGGAGGCTCTATGTTGCATTGATGACAGAAAAATATTATTCAGGTTACTTAGCTTCTGTCATAGATCATTGTCTTTTCACTGTGCACTATATTATACTCTAATGTTTATTGTTAGAGGCTAGGTAATTAATCCTTCTAGCAAATTACAAGTTAATTAGTGAGACACTACATGTAAAACTCCAAGTTAATTAAATTTTGGGGGTGTTATACATGTAATCCTTAAGTTATATTGAATATGGCTTAGGAGTGTTAATGATATTATCACACAGAAGATCTAAGTTATAAACCTTGTAACTTTTTAACTATTGTCTATAGTCAGTATTAAAATTGAGAATTCTAATTGATAAAACTATTACATATCAATATAAATAGAGACTTGTACGTGATTGATATGATGGTGTGGTTACAATGCACATAATGAACCATGTGAGTTGTTATTCTATATATAGCTACTTATAGTATAAATAAATTGTACTCCCAACTGCTTATATAACATTGACTCTCAACCCTAAGAGAAATGAGAACTCAAATATGAAGTGGGTGCCAATTTTGGTACATTTATGAGTGAGTTGTTAGAGGGTCAAAATCTCGGTATGTTCAGTAACATTGTGGGAACACAACCCCTCAAGATGGAATCCATAATCCTTGATTTATCAAAGCAAGATGAAATATTCACTTGAGAGAAATGTGTTGGAAATTGACTATTCTGAATCTTTGGCTAAATTAAAGTGTTTTAGTAAGGAGTTACAAAGCAAGATGAAATATCTCCTTAAGAGAAATTTAATGAAAATTGATTATTATGTTATTTAGCTAAAGTGTTATACTAAGGAGTTACGATAACTAATTGTATTCAATGAAATATGATTTCAAAATTACAATTACAATGAAGAGATTAAATCGATAACTCAACGATTAAGAGATACTGAATTCAAGTGACAATAAATTTTATAACTTTAATCTCACTATAGATATTTTATGGAAATATCAATTGCAATTATAAGAAGTCAATGGAGTTTTGATTAATAAAAATAAATACTAGAATGCAATTACAATTTTAAGTATAATAAATTATAATTAATATATAGTAACTTAGAACAATTCATGAGATGAAAATGGTCCTAAGCCTATTAGAGCTAGTTTTATTTTCCCTTTAGGCCACTTCTCAAGTTGATTATATCCCTTATTTGGGCTTTACTTAATTACAAAAGGAGAACCCCCTTGGCCGTGTATTAATTACAATGGCTAGCTGTTAGGTTTTTCGTAGGGGTGAAAGTTTAAAACCGCTAACCGCTTTTAAAAGCGGTTAGTAAAAACCACTAATAGCTAACCGTTAACCGTTAATCGTTTTTTTTTTAAATATAACATATATTTATATTATATATATAAAAATTTCATATAATATATAACAATAAGTTGTTGTAGTATAGTATATGTTGTGTAGATTTGTAAAAGGTGACCAACAAGATTTTTGTATATAGCAATTTTTAATGCTAAAATGGCCATGAAAAGGAAAAAAAAATGTTTAAAGTGAGCAAAAAAAAGATTTAAAGTGAGCTCAAAACCAGCAAAAGAAAAAACCCCCTAATAAAAGACCCAAAAAAAGCGGTTAGTGGAAAAACGGTTATCTGAAAGCGGTTAACCACTTTAACCGATATTTGGTTAGTATAGGTGATTAGTAAGATTTACTAAACGCTTAGGTGGGTGCGGTTAGCGGTTTTAGCCACTAACCGCAACCGCTATTTCACCCCTAGTTTTTCAAGTCCAACTTTGACATGGAAACTAGTCCTACCATGACTTGAAAATACAAACCTATTTCAAGGGAGCTTGTGTAGACATTTGATCCTACACTCTAGGTCTCATAATCAGAATTGAAGAGAAGGTTTAGAGGTCTCAAAATCCTAGCCTATACGTGTGGATTAAAGGAGCAAGAGAAATCAAATTAGCTCTTACCAGCTAGCCGATTGCATTATGGCATCTATGTCTATGCAATTTTTTTTTTTTAATTATTTTTTTTTTGAAAACTTCACTTAACCTTTTTGAACTTCCAAAGCTTTTGCAATTATCCCCCTAAACTTCAAAAATTCAAAATTTAGTGTATCTAACTTTAAAAGGTTTGCAATGTCACCTATTTGTTGGAATTTTATGTTAAATCCTAACGGAGGATGCCAAAATACCATGTTTAAAAATAAAATCAAATAAAAAGAAGAAAAAATTTTCATATGGGCTGACCCACGGCCATGCCGTGGGTTCCATTTTTTATTTTAGAATTTTTAATTATTTAAAAATTAAATAATTTTAAGTAAAAGAGTATGAAGGACATTCACTTGTATTATGTGGTAAATGTAACATTACAAACTTTTTAAAATTAAATATACTAAATTGAGAGTTTTTAAAAGTTTAGAAAGATGATTGAAAGCATTAATGAAAGTTTAAGGGGGTTAACTAAAGTTTTCCTTTTTTTTAATTTGCATGATCTTTTGCTATTCTTTCATGATGCTTTTTTTGGGTTTTTCGCTATATATATATCTTTAAGAAATGGCGAGAATCACATATTTTAAAGACAATTATATATTGATCTAATATTGGTTGAAGAAATTTTTCGAATAAAAAGTTTGTTGACTATGGTTATTCTAAATTATTGTATAACCCCAGTATATAATCCCATAAATATATTAAAGAGACGCAGAAATCTTTGACAAGGTATTGGGAAGACTTGACTTTCTTTGCTTTTATTTTGGTATAGTTTAGACTTTACGTACTTGGCGTGGGGTGCAAGTGTCTTGAGCCTGATCAGGGATGCCTAAGTGGAAGTGGGTGGCTTATTCTGGCATGTTCCTGTTCCTGTTCCTTTTATAACTATAAGTGGACCCCGTACGTTGGTCAACTCAAAGTTTGTGTTTATCTTCTCACTTGAGGTAATTAAGATTCCAAACTATCTGCTTAGTGACTTTTTGTCTATTTAATTATGTTTGATTTCCATTTTTGTTCTTAATTTGTAGCACTTGATTTTGTAATTGTGCCTATTTTTCACGGATCCCCTAACATCTAGTTAATCACGTGACATTTAGGTCAACCACTATAAAGAAAATACGATAACCATAATTTATTTTAAAAGTTTAATTTAAAAGAAATATAGATACCAAGTTAAATCTCGAAAAATTAGGCAGATATAGAATAATAAATTTAATTATTTGATTAATATGTTAACAATGTTTTTGTTTTGATCAAAATTTAATTAATAGATGCAATTGGCGTTTAAAATGTTCGATCTCCATTTTCACCATTCATTTTTACATATTCTAATATTTACGTTTTTAAGGTAAAAATTTATCAGGTACATATGCATGTGTCTTTATCTTCAGAAGGCATATAATTATAATTGAAGTAGATGAAATTCTAGTATATTCTCTTCTTAATTAGTTTTTACAGTCCGGCCAACATGTTTTGATGTTTTATAAACGTACATATGATGGTTGTTTTGTTTTGTTTTCATTTATGTATAGTTACTTAAATTTGGTAACTTTCAAATGTTATGCACGTATTATGAATGTAGGCTTGACTAGATTTTCCAAGTCTCTGAAAATCAGGCAAACTCATAACTATGGAGGAACAAAATCAGGAGCCACTAAGGATTAATGTTGTTGAAGAAGGGCATGCTAATACCAAGAAAGTCCATCGATTCTATTTTGTTAAATTATGGCCATCAAATTTGGAAGCCAGAATCGAAGAGGCCAAAAACCTGATGGAAAAGATGAGGCAAGAGCAGATTGAAATCTCCAGAAACATAAAAGAGAGAAAGGTATGTTAGAGATGATACCATCTTATATTATCATTGAAAATATTGGATTCCCAATCCAAAGAAGAAGGTAAATGATGTAAGAGAATGTTATTTTGCTGAATTTTGTCAACAGGCTGATCAGAATCGGCTGGTTTCTAGGCTTCAAGATAATGGATTCGGAAACAGTGTGGACTGGAGGTGGAAGCACTCGAATTTTCATAAACTGTGTCTGGAAAAGCTGTGCTTTGCAAATAATGCATACCGGGGGAGGGCTAGCAAATCATGCTCTTCAAAACGAATATTGCTTGATATCCATGTGAGAATTAATGAACCAAAATGATTGCTTTTTTTTTGGTCTATTTAGTTTTTTGATTTCCTTCTCTCTCTCTCTCTCTCTCTCTCTCTCTCTCTCTTTTCCAAAAGAAGGGAGAATTTGATGATGATCTTCTGCAACAAGCCCTAGACAAGCTGTATTCTGAAAATCCTGCATACCGAGGAAGATCACGTAATTCATGCCCATCATTACAAGACCTTGACAAGAATGTAAGAATTAATGAACATTATATATACATTTATTTGATTTTTTTTATTTCCATCTTGACTTGTGTATATATTCAAGAACTATATATATATATGTTGACATTCATTTATGCAGAAGTTGCATTTCCGGATGCTACATGGAAGAAACACTTTGTCCGAGGAAAAGCTGCTCCTAAAAGACATCAATGCAAGACAGCAGAAAGCCCCCAGTTCATGTTTTTCATTAGATGAGCTTAATGATGCTGTAAGATTCAATATATTAGTGGATTCGTTTGTCTTGTAATCTTAAATTGACCATCTTTTGTATTTCTATGCGTTTTTGTGGAATGTTTTGCAGATATGGTGGTTTCATCGCCGTGAAAGTTGGGATTGGATGTTTAATAATAAAGGTGGGGATCAAGAGCGGATCATAAAAGAAAAAAATCAGCTTACATGTTTAAAAGAGAAAGCTATTGCCACAGCTGCAGTCAAAGGAAAGCTTTGGACCTCTTTGGGTTCAAAACAAGCCATACAAGACAAACTTAAAGTAAATAAAATATATAGCACTCCTCCTATAAATCTCAACTTGAATGTTAAAAAATAAAATAAAATGAACAAAATGCCTGCCATTTCTGTCACCTCACTAACTAGTCTCCTGTTATTGCAGCTTATAGTTACTGAATTAGATGGAGAAATGAAAGAAAAATCCTCAAGAAGAACCATTCTTCAACTGAGTAAACGGCATGATCAGAGAGAATTGATGAAAATAAGAAAAGATATAAAATCTCTGCAGAAGCAATTCGAAGTTGCACGCCACAGAAAGAATGAAATCTTCGAATGCATTATTCAACTGAGAAAACTGCATGATGAGGAGGTATTTTAATTAAGTTTCAACTGGTTTAATTTATAGATTTTTTTTTTTTTTTTGGTAAAATGTAAGTTGTAGTTAATTTGTGTACAAGATCAATATTTCTTCAACCTTTCTCTCCATGTGCTTCTTGTTAGAGTATATATACTTGATTACCCTACATTTTTTGGATTTGATGAAAATTTTATTAGATTACATTATCCTAAATAAAGAAATTGGATTATCGTATACTACTCAAAATAAAAGAACACACATATATATTGTATTATCTTTTAAACTTAATGTATTACAGAGGAGTAATTCTCTTTTACACATAAATATATATTCTCCCTGATAAGTCTTCATCATATATGATTTCAGAGTTCTTGCAACTACCAATACCGGTCGCTCTTAGAAAATGCCAGAAAACTTGCTGAAAAGAAAGATGTAGCAACCCTTGAGGAATTGTCTCAAGAACAGGTTTGATCAATAGCTTTTGACTCCTTACATACCCTTTTAAAGTCTTCCTTCCTTTTTAGAACTTGTTTTTCCATGATTAGGTTGAAAAATTCTTTTCCCAATGGAGCAACAATAAAGCTTTTAGAGAAGAATATGAGAAAAGATTGGGCATGCATGGCTTGACTGCCGCCGATTGAGTGAGGATTGAAGGATGAGACACTCCGACAAACATCTCACTAGAGGCAATGATTAGATACTACATTTTGTCCTAAGATGTTATAAACTAGGTTGGTAGAAGTTCCTCTATCCCAATTTAAAAGAAAATTATGTCCTTCATGCTAAACTAGCTAGTTTCAAGCACAGGCATCAAGTAGAAAAATCATTTGATTTGAATTTTTTTTATTTTTTTTATTTTGTGTGTGTATTTTGGAGTGTAATCTAAATTAGCCCAATTATGAACCAGTTTTTTCCTTTTTTCTGCATTATATATGCCAAAGTTCCAAAAGCGTATGGAGTAAATGTGTCCGATGTTGGCATCATGCATGGAATGTTAAAATTTAAAACTGAAATCATATTGTTAGGGTTAGGTCGTTTAGAAGCATTGTGTAAGAGTGCTGGCAGCAGATGTCCTATCTATATACCATTCCCTTCCTTATGTTTAAGAAAAATTTTAAAAAAAAATCACAAAAACCTATTCACATCAGATTCCCTATATTTAACCGACGTTCAAGGGTTAATACAATGTGTCCTAATGTATAGGGAACCACTTTTGGTTCTCTATACATTATTTTAATATAAATATTTCTCTTTCCCCAAGGAGTGAAAAAGGCGCAGTTAAAATTTTCTAACCACCTCTACTAACCACCTATGTAGTTAATCGCCTAGCCGATTAACCAATGGTTAGTGGTTAATAACTGTCATAACATCTAACTGCTTTTTAAAGAATAAATTTTAAAAGGTCAATTTTTAAAATAAAAAAAAAAAAAATCAAAACTACGTCATTTTTATAGTAATATGATAAGAGATATGATAGGGGCTCAACTCAGACCCATCTAAGACCCAACTTTTGTTCACATATGTTTTGATTTTTGTCTTCTTTTTTTTTTTAATTTCAATTTTTGAACATAAAACAACTCTTATATGACTTTGTGCCACGTAAGTAAAAGTTGGGTCTTAAATGGGGCTCAACTATATCTCATATGATAATACCCTACTATATACGACATCTTTCTATATTTTTATATATATTTAAACACAAAAGCGACATCATTTCATGTATTTATATATATAAATATAATATGTATTATATAACATACATAAAGGCAGTTAGTGGTTTTTTCAAAAACTGAAACTACTAACCTTAACAGCTTAGGCAGTTAGCGATTTTTTTTTTAACCGCATTCAAAAGCGGTTAGCGATTAGTGGGTAATTAATAACCGCCCGCCTTTTCACCCCTCTAATATTTCATCTTTTTGTCTTTAATAGAATATTGTGTTGAAATTTTATGAAAAAAGTTGGGGTAAGTAAGAAAGTTGTATTTTTTAAATAAATAACATTTTAATGGTATATGGAAAGGTAAGAGAAGATATTGTGAAATATCTTATTTAAGAAGTCCATCGTGAGCTTTATTAAGAAGTCTATCGGAAAAGTTCGATAAAATAGAATTACGTTGAAGGAGATTGTAACCGAGGAGACGAGTTCAAGGCTTGTCGATCTTATAGAGTCAAAGACTTGCATCAGGTTGTAAGTGTTACTAGTGTCTGCAATTTCTGAACATCTTTCTCATAATGAATTTTTTGGGTTTAACTGCCCTGGAGAGGTTTTACTTTTAGAACATTTTCTAAAACGTTTCCTCTTCGTCACTAAATTAAATCCTTGTGTATGATTTTACATTTTTTGGTGATTGTATGCTTATAGTTGAATATCTGTTAATTCCACATATTATGTGATATTTACCTGCAAAGCGTTTTTTTGTATATATTGTTGTAATTATTATTATTTCATTATTTCATTCATAGATTGCTTGATCGAAGACCTTTGATGTCGTTTTTTCTGTAGTCGTTTTAGAAAAAGACTAACAAGTGCGCTAGGGCTGGTAACTTTGGATTCCAAAAGTAGAGAAATAGATCGCATATATATCATGAAATTTACAGGCTTTTAGCTTTAATTTATACCCTTATTTTGAAAAATCATATCTAACTACCTCCAAAAATTCAACGATTCAGATGGCATCGTCTTTAAAAATTGCATGAATCAGGCAGGACATCGTAATCAGAGTCCCACAGACCTGACTGTAATTTTACGCCGCTGCTGGCCGATTCGTATGTAAATCAGACATTTGAGTCTTTCGGTGACTTTTTATATACCCCCAAAATCCAATCAAGATCCGGCAATCTGCCTACAAATCAGCGAAACAGCCTAATATATGACGTTTTCTTGAGAAATGATAAAGACTGCATGATCAAAAACTGAATAACTGCCATTAATTAAGGACCTCTGCTTGTTCTTCGATCATCAAGAATGTGAATAATTTCAGTAGGAGAATTTTCACAAATTCAACTTCAGAACGGCTTTCTCCAGACACTACATTTTTGCAAATTAATTCCCATATCAATAACAAGTTTGCATACTTTTCCTCACATGGTGTAGATTGGAAGATATTGTTGCGCCTCAAATCCTCACCCTCTAGGGTGAGCGTTTGAGGTCACGAACGATTGAAGTATCCACCTACACTACAAAAAAACGACAGCTTAGTGACACTTGGCTTAGGGTCCGTTTGGGAGTGCGTTTTTTAAAAAATAATCTGCGTTTTTAAATCAAATCGCAATTTTGGAGTGTTTGGGATTGCGATTTTAAAATCGCAAATTTTAAAATCGTGGAAAAATCAGCGATTTCAATAAGCTGGCTAGGGGGTGCTTATTTGAAAAAGTGCGAATTTAAACAAAAACCACGATTTCGCTTAAACAAAAATTCAGTACAATATTTACCAATTTTTAAATGGGAATGAAAAAAATTACAAGAATACCCACCTAAAATNTTTTTTTTTTTTAATCTTATTGATTATGAATGTATATTGTTTATGTATATCTTATAGATGGTTATTATTATTATGTGTAGGAAAATATTATTTAGTTGATGCCGGATACCCCTTAATGAAAGGGTACTTGACACCTTACAAAGGGGAGAGATATCACCTTCCCGATTTTCGACGAGCTGGTCGAGGAAATGGGATAGAAGAAAGGTTTAACTATGTTCACTCATCACTTAGAAGTGTTATTGAGCGAACTTTTGGCGTGTGGAAGAATAGGTGGCATATTTTAAGGCAAATGCCATCTTATGATTTTAATGACCAAATGCTCATTGTAGTTGCTACCGCGGTTCTTCATAATTTTATTAGAATACATGACAAAAAGGATAAAGGGTTTAAATGGGATGAAGATAACTTCGATAATGATGATGATGCAAGGAATAACAGTCAGGAAAACATCGACAATATACATGACGAGGAGATGAAAGTGGTTCGTGACAATATAGCCCGATCCGTTTGTGGGCTGTAAACAGTGCTTTATTATTTATGTTTTAGACTAGTTTTTAATGTCCTTTAAGTTTTTTTCGGTGATTTATCAAGTACTAATTTAAATTATTAGTGAATTATGTAACAGTTAAATTTGATAAACATTATTAGTTTTTTTTTTTAAAAAAACATTATTAGTTTAATTTGATGAATTGTTCTTCTATTTTTTATTATATGTCTGTTTGTAACAGTTATATTATTTGTTAATGTCAAATTATAAGTCATACTTTTTTTTGATGTGTTAAAAATTGAGGCTTATAGATAATGTTAGTTATTTTACTGTTATAAAGAAATGTCCTTATTGGTAATTTGGTCACGAAACCGCAATTATATGTTAATGTTATCCAAACACTTAATTGATAAAAAAAGTAATTTTAAGCATGTTTTACCAAACGCCTGTGCGATTTTAAAAAGTAGTGATTTTAAAAACGCTATTTTTAAAAACGCTATTTTTAAAATCGCACTTATTAAAATCGCACTCCCAAACAGGCCCTTAGTGTGGTTTTACCAAAATGATGCTATTAGGAGTCGCTTCCCAAAAAAGGCTTTGTTTGCACAGTAAACAACACTATTCCGTCCCCAAGAGGTAGTTCAATCAGCTGGGACCACGCCTCATGAAGCGGAGGTCACTAGTTCGAATCCCCTCTTGTGTGGATATGTCAAAAAAAAAAAACAGCACTATTCCTAATTCCAAATTAACCCTATGTTTAAGGTCTTTTACCAAGTGTTACTATTCAAACAATATTAAATTTTTTGGGCATAGCAAATCATTATTCACGTGTACACTAATTTGATTTTTTTTTTTTAATTTTTTTTTTTTTTGTGTAGTGGTAGCGTCGAGCGTTTGAGGTCATGATCATTTGAGGTCACCAACAATGAATGCTTTCATAACTTTTTTTCTCTTGTGCTATGTCTCCATGAAAATATTTTGGTTTGTGTCCAAGTTTCAAGGTTAGTCTAGTATTTTGCTCTTCTTTCTCTCCAAGTTATAGGAAATTCTTTTAAGTTTTTATTTTACTTGGAGAGTGTAAAGAAATGCTATATGCATGTATTGTTTTTCATTCAAGCTTAAGAAAATAAAAGGTTATGGAAGGCTTTGGTTTTTAAGAAGAAAATTTTATATTTATGAGGTAAATTTAATCATTTAATCAATACTTTAATTAATTGTTCGTTATTTTCTTGGTAGATTGGGAATTTTGATAATCTTTGAAAGTTGCTTGTGATTTTGGGGATTATTTGATACTTTGCTACTTGGAAGTGAGTATTCATTATTATTCTCAAATTTTGGATAGTTGGTATATATTGTTCTTCTAGTTCTGATCCTTGTTTTGTTTTTTCTTTATTTCCTCGCGCATGATCAGTTATGTATCAGAACTTTGGTTGTAATGGCCAACCGATCGATCGAGTTCATGGTCGGCGTTGGTTAATTAGAAACTAAAAGACCAAACTGCAAGTGTCTTCAAGCATTGAAACATGATGCATCAAATCACGGAAAATAATGAAAAGAGAAAAACAAGGAGCGAAAATAGAAGAACAAGACCATCTAATTAGATTGTGTTCAAGTCTTTTATTAACCCTTGGAATTGAGACCTGCAGATAAGATATAGAAGGTTAGAGAAAGGATAAATTTATTCAAAGCCGATGAGAAAGGGAAAAATTTAAGGTATATTTGACAATCAGAATCCAATCATTCTCCTAGATTTTACCATCTTTTGTGTTTGCCCCTTCTCATATATT
The DNA here is from genome assembly GCA_006937295.1 of Carpinus fangiana. Lineage (NCBI taxonomy): Eukaryota > Viridiplantae > Streptophyta > Magnoliopsida > Fagales > Betulaceae > Carpinus > Carpinus fangiana. The sequence continues at coordinate 5,360,855 of CM017326.1, read as the reverse complement.
TTATATTTTATGTGAGTTAGGATTGTCTCTTACAGAAAATCCATTACAAATGATCATATGACCTTCAAAATAAAATGTAAACTAGTTTAAATTGTCTATGCTCCTTCACTATAATTTATTAGAATCGAATGAAAAAGGGAAACTTTTAAGGTATATATATATTTCTGTGTTATGACAATCAGAATCCAATAATTCTCCTATATTTTACCACCTTTCGTGTTTGCCCCTTCTGATATATATAAGCTCCTTTTATATTTTATGTGAGTTAGGATTGTCTCTTACAGAAAATCCATTACAAATTATATATAAGACCTTCAAAATAAAAAGTAAACTAGCTCAAATTGTCTCTCTCTCTCTCTATATATATATATGCTCCTTCACTATAATTTGCTAGGTATTAATGTTTCTGTATGTGTAAACGTATGCTTATTTTATTAAGATTTAGCTGTTATTTATCAAAGAGGGAAGACATTAGATTAACAAATTAACTCCATGTGAGGGAGCTTCTGTATACTCCTAATGATTTATGTATATATCACAATTATATTTCTTATCGTTAATTATGAGTTGTTTAGTAATCCATGAGAATTATTGGTAAACTTTTGAATCCAGAAGTAAATAAATAGATCATCTCTTCATTAAAATTAGTCATCATCCGTAGGAATACATGGCTACCACGAAATTTACAGGCTTTTAGCTTTAATTTCTACCTTATTTTGAAAAATCATATCTGGGAACCATGAAACTTTCAACGATTCGCATTGCATCGTCTTTAGAAATTCCATGAATCCGGCTGGACATCATAATCAAAGTCCCACAGATCTGACTGTAATTCTACGTCGCTGGTGGATCCGTATATCAGACTCTTCAGCCTTTCCGTGACTTTTGTGGCTCCAAAATCTAATGAAGATCCGGCAATCTGCACAAAAAATAGCCCACAAATTTAAATATATATATATCTATAACTTTTGTTCTTCTTTTTTCCCTTAGAATTATTAGAATAAAGTGCATGTATATATATAAATATAATTATACCTGTGCATGCACTATGTGGTAAATTGAGTCCCCAGAAACTGAATAGCTGGCACTAAGAACCTCTGCTTGTTCTTCATGAAGAATGTGAATAATTTCATTGAAGATGAACTGATTATCTTTCCCAGTTGTCAAAACGACCTCTAGAGAGGAACCCATTTCACGAATTTCGATTTGGGGAGATTTTAGGATGGCTGCTGATGATGATGTAGTTTCAAAATTTGTGCATGCGTATGATCTTTTTCTCCCCATTAAGCTCTCCTTCTTCTCCTTGAATTTCTTCATCTTTGTCTCAAGACTCTTGATGTGGCTTATTGCTTCATCTATTTGATCCGGCAGTGGCAGTGCCTCCTGTATATTATAATGAACTCATCAGTACGTACGTACTTCTTGCATGTATATCTACAGACAGACAGACAGACAGACAGACAGAGAGAGAGAGAGAGAGAGGGGACCTTGGAGTTCTGATTTGGTAGGAGAACGTTGAGCTTGGAGTAGAGGATTTTCATTTGATTTCTCCTATTTTTCTCGATGAGCCTTCTTTCAATTTTAGTTGAAGTGGATTGACTTCCCTGATGATTCATGTTTCTCTCAGACAAGTTATTAGCGACAAAGAAAACCATGAAGAAATTCTTAATATCTGCTGTCTGTTGAAGAAGGCTTTGGGCAATTGTTTTCTTGAGGGGTAATATATATACCGTTTTTTGAGTCCTGAAAAAAGAGTACTGGTCGGACGTCACGCGGGTAAACGTCAGCTGTGTGAGTCATCACTCATTCAGCCAGCCGTCAAGTTGGAAAATTTTATTTTGGCACGTGGAGTTTTGTCGCGATGACTCAGATTCTCGTCTGGTCTCGAGGAAGGAGCACCAGTCTGAATCTTAACGATAACGGACGACACACGTGGGCCCAAAAACGTGGATTTCTATTGGCAACAATCCCGCGCTGAAATATTGCAACTTATCACTAACAGTAACTACTAATCATGAGATGTTTCTTAAAAAAAATATATATATCAATTAAGATTTAAAGTTTATGTATTTAATGATGTATGTTGATAGAGTTAACCGCATGCCACAAGAACGAATGATGTGACTAGCTATTCGTTTATGATGCTCAAATTAGTATTAGAGGAGAATTTTGAAGAGTAATGATATATGGTATAGCGATTAAGGCATAACTCTTTATGGGCGCCAAACAACCCCCTTTATAAGCCTCGTCGTCTCTCCTAACAGGGAGATTCTTTCATTAGGGGAACGTGATAGAGAGCGAAGAGATCATTCCGTGGGGGTAGGGATGGAGGAATGGGGGCTGATATAGGCCATGCCCCGCCCCCAATTTACGAGGAAAAAAAAAATCAAGGTAAAAAAAAAAGGTAATGTCAACAAACCATTCACTTTCTAGTTCTTGCGTCATTTTTCTTTTAAAAGAAAGTGTAAGCAAACTTGCAGACAAATAAAAATAATCTCTTTTAAAAAAATAAATAAATTATATTTGATGAATGTCATAAATGAAAAAATTTATGAGCCTAACTCTTATAAAATCTGTTCTATAAGAGATGGTTACTCATTCTTTATAAACATGTTCAAAGTATTGTCCATAGGCAATGTGAGATTATTTCTCAACACCCTCTCTCATGTGCAGGCCGGTATTTTTTCAAGTCCTTGTCACGGAGTAAGTAGTGCGGGCCTTATTCGTCCTATGGTAGGCTTTGATACCATTAAGTTTTTAGGATAAATAGCAGTTTAACATAGTATCAGAACCAAAGGTCTTGAGATCGAACATTGACTTTGTCAAATCATCTTTCATTTAAATTAAATATTTCACGTGTTAGGCATCACCGATTGAAAATGAGTTTGAGCTCACACGTGAAGGAAATGTTAAAATAATGATTAAGTATTTAAATTTACCTCTTCCTATCATCTTAAACTTATGTGATAAATGGTAGTTTAACAATAAATAAAACATATCATTTTTTTATTATTATTATTATTTTTTGCCCTAGACCAATTCAGGAATTTAACTACTATCACCTTGTCTCGGACTATCAAGGCAAAAAGTATTAAAAATAGGAAAATGATAGGTACTCTCCTAGTATCTTCCTTCCTAGCTAGGTGGATATTATTTCTTTCTTCTTCTCTAATTATTTTGCTCGGAAAGTACTCAAACTTAGCCTATATTAACTATAAAGGCAGGTTTGCACTATTTTGAAATTTAGTTTTTGGGGAAACTTCACTAACCCTCTGAACTTTCGCGATTTTTGCAAACCCCCCCCCAAAGTTTGAAATCTTCCACTTTGGTGTATCGAACTTTGATTTTCTTTCATTTTTCCCATTCCATTAGGATTTTCTGTTAAATTTAATAGAAATGTGTGAAATTACTAAAATACCCTTAGTCATTTTTCTCATTTTTTCGTTTAATTTAACTGCAATATTTAACGGCATAGGGGTATTTGAAACAAAACGAAAGTTCGATACACCAAAGTGAGTGTTTTTTAACATTTGGGGGTGTCTGCAAAAATTGTGAAAGTTCAGGGGGGGTTAGTGAAGTTTTCCCTTAGTTTTTATATATCAACTAAATTTCAGTCTTTTAAATTTATTTCTTTATTTGCTTAATTATTTGGTAGGCAACTAAGGTCTCTCTTTTCTAATTGTTATTTTCACTCTGATTGAATCCCCTTTTTAATCATCAATTCTCAATTTCTGCTACTATCATACAATGTCAGAATAATCTTAGTTTTGTCCGATGTCACTCTTTGAGCAAAATATAAACTTCTAGATATTTTCATGAAAACAACAAATTAATTTACAAATCGAAGGATAGTTACCGAAAATCCTAGATCTTGATGATTCAAGGTCAACTTTATATATTCATCTAAAATTCTACCAAACTTTTACATCCAGAGTTTCAACTTAATTCATGTATTTTATTTTGAGTGAGAAAATTAAAACCATAAACTTGTGTGTTAAAAGTTATACTTATCTACTTGAAGTTTCACGTATTGAATACTTTTTCAACTTCATATGCTTATAATTTTGGGAGTAAATCACGTGTCAAAAAAAAAAAAATACAAACATTGAAAAATATAATAGCAATCTCATTACCATTCTTGAACCAAAAGTAAGAGTCTGTTTAGGATTGTGTTTGAGAAATAGAGCTTTTAAGTCAAAAAACGTTTTTGCCAAAAGTGTGTTTTGGTCATTTTTAGGCTTTTTAGACCCTCAAAAGCTTTTTTACTTTTTTTACCAAATGATTTTTTTTTTCTTCAAACGGACTTTTTGAGTGTTAAGCGCATTTTTAGGTGTCTCAAACGTAATCTCAAATAAACCCCAAGTACAATTACACGATCATGTAAATAAAATTAAAATATATATATAATCCATACTCAATCAAATTACCTATGATAAAATGTAATTTCCCTAAATTTTAAACAGCAACACTTTATCACTTTCTAATGAAAAATCCTAGCTAGGGGAAAAAAAAATCACTATGAATATCACTTATATCTCCAAAGAAAAATCCACTAAAACTGTAATGCCATGTCGTTTTATGAATTCTTCGTACTTTCTTGAATTTTCTCCGTGCGTAAAGAAGGAAAAAGACATTATAGCTAACTACAAATGAAGGATCAAGCACGAGACCATCCAGACAAAGCTGTCATTTTCCTATAAGATTACTAAATTACGTACACACTTCAAAAATCTCAGTCAAAGGGCAGAGAGAGAGGGTTGAGAGGTGTCAAATGCCCGGCCCCCTCACCTCCCAAAAATTCCCTTACTCCCGGTAGAAGTTTTTCGGCCGGATGCCTTAGTTTGCCCATCCTCATCAGGGGGCAAATATTTTCTACAAAGACCGAGATTCAAAAATCATTAACATGAATTTCTTTTTATGTTCAAGTGGTTTGAAAATTAGTTTAAAGTGTAGATGAATGTTGAAGAAGACGAAGAAGGAAGGTTGAAGACAAAGTCTCTTAGGTTTTTAATAAAACGCCCAGTTTTATTAATATTGAGAAACACCATTTTAAGAGTTTGTTTGGGATTGCGTTTAAGAAATAGAGTTTTTAAGTAAAAAAAAAAACTTTTGGGCAAAAGCTACATTTTTAAACTCTTGTCAAAAGTTTTTTTTTTTTTTTTTATCATTTTTAAGTTTTTTTGACCCTTAAAAGCGCTTTTAATTTTTTTACCAAACGAGTACTTTTTTTTCTTCAAACAGGCTTTTTAAGTGTTAAAAGTTTTTTTAAGTCTTTCAAACGTAATTACAAACAGGTCAAAAAAAACTTTGAATTACATGTTTCATTTATATGTTTTAAACAATAATTAAATTTTATTAAGTTGTCTATTTATTTCATTAGTTATATTTTTAATTAATTTTTGTTTAACTTTATTATTTTTTTTAAAAAAACTTTTGACCCCTCTTATCTAAATTTCTGGCTCCATGCACCGCTGTCCGTCACCATCCATAAATATATGTCTTTATATATAGACATGCTTTATTAATAAGGTAGTGTGAAGTGCCATAGATGGCATTATTTGTCTGTTTTTGGTCGCAATAGGTACGTAGTTTCCTGGATGGCTGCTAATTATCGATTAAGCTAGGCAGTGGGACGCGGAGTTCAGCCGGTGCCTTTGAATTAAAACTCATTGCTTTTTTCAATGGGAAAGCATGCGCTGTGTAATTTTACTGTATATATTGCGGCCAATTGCTTTTCGGCAGCAAAAGCACAAGGACTTTGACTGAGAAGTCTTTCCATTAAGGCCCACTCCTGAACGAAGTCAAATCGTAAGGTTGTTAGGGTGCAGCACACAAGCAACTTAAAGGGCAGGACTTGCTTCTCTGCACTTTCATGGAAATGGGGAGGGATACGCATGCTACACTAAGCCCACCTTTGATTCGACCGTCTACAATGCTATTTTGAAAACAATCCCAACATGAGTTGAATTTTGGACAACCTTAAGTATTGGCGAATTGAAGCTTGACATTTGTTACATTTTAATTTGATTTCTAGCTATGTGTTTATGAAGATGAAGTGCATCTTCATGATTTAGAAAAAGTTTACCACGTAATTATGATAGTATGTGGATAAGATGTGGACAAACAACGCAAATTGCAAGTACGCCGTGCTTTACGTGCTACGGAATAAAAAAACAAAAACAAAAATAAAACAAGAGTGCTCATTACAAAAGAAATGTTATATATGGGTATCAATTTTTTTACCAAAAAATTGGTATTAAAGTGATGTGGAGTTCATTCATTGGTACATGTAATATTTCGATCTCTTGAATAATTGTTTTGATCATCTTTAATGAATGGGCTTTATATCAGTTGGGTATCCCTCTCTTGGTAAAACACAACAAATGAATGACTCGCATTATCTCGTTTAGTTAAATAGTTGTTTATGTTTTGTTTACATAATGTTGTTGGAAGCTGTAAGTTTGAAATTGATATTTCATATGTCATTAATACATTATCATATTTCTAGTGGCCTTAAATCACGTATTTCCGCTTTTTGCATGTGTTTACTATAACAAGTTTGTGGGTAGTACTACTAGTCGGTTACTGGTTAGTTCTACGCAATCACCCAAGTCTGATCCGTAGGCATCCTCCTCTAGGCTAGTTAAGCCGTGCAATTTATACATAATGGAGGGAAACACTAAAAAATTGGGGTAAATTCTAAAGACTTAGTGAATGTTAATGCACNACAAGAGTGCTCATTACAAAAGAAATGTTATATATGGGTACCAATTTTTTTACCAAAAAATTGGTATTAAAGTGATGTGGAGTTCATTCATTGGTACATGTAATATTTCGATCTCTTGAATAATTGTTTTGATCATCTTTAATGAATGGGCTTTATATCAGTTGAGTATCCCTCTCTTGGTAAAACACAACAAATGAATGACTCGCATTATCTCGTTTAGTTAAATAGTTGTTTATGTTTTGTTTACATAATGTTGTTGGAAGGTGTAAGTTTGAAATTGATATTTCATATGTCATTAATACATTATCATATTTCTAGTGGCCTTAAATCACGTATTTCCGCTTTTTGCATGTTTTTACTATAACAAGTTTGTGGGTAGTACTACTAGTCGGTTACTGGTTAGTTCTACGCAATCACCCAAGTCTGATCCGTAGGCATCCTCCTCTAGGCTAGTTAAGCCGTGCAATTTATACATAATGGAGGGAAACACTAAAAAATTGGGGTAAATTCTAAAGACTTAGTGAATGTTAATGCACATAATACCCAAGTTAGTTTAGTGATGAACTCCGTTTGGTAAAGAATGCAACAGTTTAGGTATGACAATTGTCCATGGATGCAATATACATATAATATATGCTTATAATTATGAGTAACAGTAATAGTTCAACAATATGATTTACCCGAGATATTACACATACTCAGAAGGGTTAGCATTGTCCCAAAGGACCTATAATACAACATCGATGCCCCGACCATTGTACACTACCATCCATACACTAGCAGTCCAACCGAGTCCGACCTCGGGTGGTCCACGCTACTAATGATATATATACATCCTGTAGTGACCGCCTGTTACAACTGTGCCGGTCAAAAAATAACCATTAGATCCAAGGTCCATATATCACACACACATTTGACCATAAAGTAAGCTCATGGCCGTTATCCCGTATATACCGGTGTACTATATTATACGACGCAATTAATCTTGTCTGTATTTTACATGCATGCTTTTACAAGTCTCAATATCATTATCTTGTTAAGTAGCACATTTTCACAAATGATAGAGTTCATGTGCAACAAAGTGTATATCGTGAGAGATGTAAATATGCATGTTTTGGTACACAAAATAGTCGTGCAACATGGGAAAATAAATCGTGAGCATTATGTGAGTTAAAACTCACCCGGGTCATATAGGTTCTCCGAATATTCCTCCAAATGGTCTGGGTTCTTCAAATCTATGGAAAAAATTTTATTAGTTCTAAGTTCTACTAAAATGAACCTAGAACGTGAAAACAGAGGTTATCGGACAACTGGTCAAAATGGCGTTCCTTGTAACGCTTCTGACTGTACATTCAGGCTCGAGGCTGTACGTCTGCCCAAAAGGTTCAGATAGAACCTCATTTGTTCCAAACGTCCTTCTATCCTCTCAAACTGGTTTCCAAGGTAACCAAAAGGTTCCTATGACTTCGTATCTCAAAGTGATACCTTCATGCATAAGAGAATCTATTGACAAAGGTAAAAAGCTAAACCAACTTAAAATAATGACATAACTAGAAACTCAAAACTATTACTAAGCTATCTATGAAAGCATTTAAATGGCATAACAACTAAGGAACAAGCTAAGCTTTAAAATGTTACCTTCTTGAAGCGAAAAACCTCCAAGAATCACTTTCCTTCACCAAGAACTCACAAAACTCACAAAAATACTCATATATGGGGATTCAGAGAGCCTGGAGGTGAAATGGACACAAGGGATGCATGGGGATGGTGTATTTATAGGTGAGAAAAGTAGCGTACATAAGGTACTATAAGGACGTACGTACAGTACTATTTACTAAGCGGTCCAAATGCTCCATCGTACGTTCAAGCATTAATCAAAGGTTATCGAAAAAGCAATGTACGTACAGTGGTCCCTATGCGTATGTCCGTGTACTATTTACAGGCATACATATGGTGGTCCCCATGCGTACGTCCGCATACTATTTGCAGGCGTATGTATGGTGGTCCCTGTGCGTACGTTCAATCAAAAAGTCTGAAATTTTTAAAATGCCCTTTTTAGTTGTTCTTAGTGACATAAAACCCAAATTAACCCTTTAAGCTACCTAAGCTTCATTAACTATTTGGGTCACTACACTGTAATGATTAATAGACTTCTCAAATTTATTTCACCTTGCTATACATTAACTCTGATGATGCTTAGAGGGGCAATTTCTCATTTAGCCACTAGTTGGTTAAATTGGGATAATTGTAAGTAACCTTTGCATAACCTTATTTGTGATACCTTCAACCCATACCATTTGGGTTACGCCACACTATAATTCTTGACTTGACCTGGTAGTCAACACAGGATACCCTATTTGAGACTTATACCCCGCTCACCATGTTGGAATTTGGAGAGTCACTATGCATAGCTAGGGTTACACTTAGAGTTAGAAAATGATAGCCATTTTGTTATCACAAGATGATGATGCACAAAGTTTGAGATAAAAGGCGATGAAAGGCAAGTTTTGAGGCTCCATCCTCTTGTTCTCGTATTCGGCGTAGGGTTGAGGTTGACACTTACATCTAGATATCGGCAAAGGGATCCATTATAACGTCCCAAAATTTGGCCTTGACTAGTCTGGTAGGATTATTGGCAATTACCCTAGTTTAGCTAACTAGTAGCTATATAGGAAACTGTCCTTCTAAACATCATCAGAGTTAATACATAGGAATGTGAAATAAATATTAGATGTCTAATATCCATAATAAAACATGTAACATCCTCAAATTGAAGACCTGAAGCAAGTAATAATAACTTAAGCAAACCTAGTAACAACGTGTAGATCTTTCTAAGCAAGGTTCGTATTGACAATCGTGCCTTGCTCTTTGGGCGAGGGCGAGCATTTGGCCAAAAAGTTAAGACCCTCGGCCAGAACTCCAAATTGTGCTTTAGGCTTCTATTTTGAACTATGGGTTGGTACATCTCACCCTAGGCTCTAAATAGACATTCAAATACAAAATATATTATCATGCAAACTTTAAAGAAAACAAAGGCAGGTTGAAAGTTTTTCAAAATCATTATTGGTTTTGTAAGAAAATTGGTGCAAGCATTCTCAAAATGTGTAATACTAAGAAAGCAGTAATAGCAGCATGAAAGATAAGAAATGAACTAGAAATCACCTTAATGATGGCAAAACTCCACCAAGGCTTCCTCCTTCTTTCTCAAAAATCACTCATCACTCTAGGGTTAGGGTTTCTTGGTGTAAGAAAAGGCTAAAGTCGAAGGGCATAGTTTATATAGGGGCTTGGGTACTATTGGGCAAGCGTTCGGGTACTATTACACAATGGATAAAAGGGTTCAGTCATACGTTTGGGTATTGCCCAATGACTTAAAGATTGGTCAACGAATGCTTGAATATTTTTCACAAACAACGTCAAACTGGTAGTGCAGTTGACTGAGTCCGAACTTAGATAAAAGGAGCCTACAGTGAAGATGAAGGAGAGTAAGTGTGAATGACTTTGTGGACTGTACCAGCGAAGGATAACTCAAATGTTTAAGTTAGTGCGCTAAATCTATATTAGAGGGAAAACCTCTGAAAGAATGGTTAAAACATATGGATCTCTTACCTGGGAGAGTCATGCTACTTGTATTTATATGAAGAATCCTTCTTTTTGCCCTATTTCGATAGAGGTGGGCTCATGGGAATAAGAGAATGAGATTCTCACCTTTCGGCCCTTTGCCATTCCTTACCGTCTACCAAGAATATCATGAAGGTTATTAGGAGTGAAAAGGGGGATACGATTAGTCATTGTTAGCTAGAACCTTTAACCGCAACTGTCTTAATCGCCTAGGCGGCTAGCAAAATCAGCTAACAGCCTCTGCTAACTGTCTAGACGGTTAATCGGGGGTTAGAGGTTATTAAAAAGAAAAAGGAGAAGAAATAAAAACTAGAAAAAACCAAAACAATGTCATTTCTATGGTAATACCCTACTACATATGACGTCCTTTCGTGTACAAATATAGATGGTTAACGATTTTTTCAAATAATATACAAAACATAGATATATGCGGTTAGCGGTTAGGACGGTTAGTGAGCGGTTATTATTTCTGCCCTATGTTAGATTATTGTTGTTGATGGTAATGACTCCTTGTAGTCGTTCTTCCATTCAACCTGTGTGATTGCTTTAAGAGGCCAACCGAGCTTAGTAGATCGTTCAATGTAGCTAGAGTCTATTGGGCTAAGGGTCATATATGGGTCCAACAAGATAAATACTTGATACACCAAAGATAATAAGTGAAAAAATAAAATTAAAAAAAAAATGAAACTAAGAATTATGTGACTTGATCTATTAATTTTCTTGGAGAAACGTTTTCTTTCATTATCTTGTGAATCTCTTATTCAACTCTGTTAAGGTTATCCCACATCGGTTGTGAAAAGGGCTAGTGGTCACTTTATAAGTGTAAAGTAAAGCCTTACATCTTAAGCTATATTTTGAGGTTGAGAGAGGGCCAAGACCAACCAACACTAGTATCAAAGCTCAGGTTCATGAACCAACAAGTTTCGACCCAATAGTGCACGGAAGAAAGAAACGGGTTGTTTCTGCTCCGGCCCAAGGCTCGATGTGTAAGGAGGAGATTGTTCGATTTATCTCCCATCAGTTGTGGAAGGAGTTGACGGTCACTATATAAGTGTGAGGAAAAGTATTACTCCTTGTACTTGTTTTTTGGGATTGAGAAAGGCCCTAAGACCACCAAACAATCTTTGTGCAAGAGATGTACAAATTTACCATTGAAAATGTGAAACCCACATCTAGCTAGGTCCCACAGATTCAATAGTAACTTTACAAAAGAGATCAACAAAAAATATATAAGAGAATGACACCAAACACATCTAGAAATTTCNATCAAAGCTCAGGTTCATGAACCAACAAGTTTCGACCCAATAGTGCACAAAAGAAAGAAACGGGTTGTTTCTGCTCCGGCCCAAGGCTCGATGTGTAAGGAGGAGATTGTTCGATTTATCTCCCATCAGTTGTGGAAGGAGTTGACGGTCACTATATAAGTGTGAGGAAAAGTCTTACTCCTTGTACTTGTTTTTTGGGATTGAGAAAGGCCCTAAGACCACCAAACAATCTTTGTGCAAGAGATGTACAAATTTACCATTGAAAATGTGAAACCCACATCTAAGCTAGGTCCCACATATTCAATAGTAACTTTACAAAAGAGATCAACAAAAAATATATAAGAGAATGACACCAAACACATCTAGAAATTTCCCCCTCTAATTAATAAACTGAAATTTCAATACCATCCTAAACCAAGTTGCACATAGATGACAAACTAGTTGACCCACGTAAAAAAATCCCGATCTTCAGAAGACGTGTTGCCCTCCAATGCGCAGGAATCATGTTTGTGAGGATTGAAATTTTGAAATCCTATCCACTTTGGATCCAAAGTGGTGCATTAGCCTATTTTCAGTCCTCAGATCATTGTTGACTCCGAAAGGTACAAAAAGAACGTGTCAAGAAATAGTGGAAAGCTTTTGTTATATATATATATATATAATATGCCTTATTTAAAACGGGTTGGCAGATGGGGATCATTCATTGAGAGGTTAAATCCCACTAAGTTAAAAAAAAATATTAATAATAATAATCATAAGTCAAATGAACATATCTAGTTTAAATCTTCTCATAAGTAATGAATTTTGCAAGGATTATGGAGATCGATGGAGAACGTAATCTTCTACCAAACCAGCATTATATTATAATTAATATACTTTCTTAACCAAAGTTTGAAAGAGATTTCTTTTTATTCAAAGAGAAGTACTTCATTCTCATTAATTTATTCATAAAAGTCGCGAGCAAAGTTTGAAAGAGATGAGAAATGAAGTAGGTCCTTTATTAAATTATTATATAGGGGGATACAATATCCACAGATAGTGATCGGAGTGCCCTGCCAGCAGGCTGCTGCTTTCTTGACATTGATTTTTTTTATTCGTTTTTCAGAGTTAGTGCGGTATTACCATGTGGATGGCTAGAAATAATGCAATCTAGCCAATCAACTTATTTTAACTATTTATTATTTACTTATTTTATATACTTCGACTTACCGGACCAAACACAATTAAAGATCTGTTTTGTAACTAAGGTTGGGTATCAACTTGGTCAGTGATAGTAAAATCAATTCGTAAAAGTAGATCTGTTTGGTAACAAAGGTTGGGTATCAACTTGGTCAGTGATAGTAAAGATATTTTTGTCTATCGATTCGTAAAAGTCGGTTAAGTTAGTTAATTAATCGATTTCGTACTGACAATAAATAGTTTCGACTTTTTTGGTTAATCGGTTAGTAAGTAGTCCATTAAGTCGGTTAATTGTTGATTATAAGTTTTTATGTTGAGAGTTATCAACTTCCTTGTAACTATAGAATCATTAAAGTATATGTTTTATAAATAAAAGGACAAAGTTTTCCTCCAAATTGGGTTAAAGAAATCTCCTTCAACATAATCTGTAAAAGTGACGTGTCCGTTGAATATATGCGATGCACATATTTTTTAATATAAGGGGAAAAGAAAAAAAGATCATATAACATGGACCAAAAGGACAACCATCAATCCACTAGACAAACACAATAAGAAAACCTTTCAGATAACATTTAAAATTCACTTTTAAGCCAGTTAATTGTCGATTAATCGATAAAATAAAATAAAATTATACCGCCTACTGAACCAAAGCAATGGCGAAATAGTATTTTTATTCCGCCTACCGACCACTAGAAGTTAGTGCTCGATCGATTACAGTTCAGTGGCAGTTTATAGGCTATCAGTAGACCGTAAACGGTTAATCTGTCCCACCCCTATCGGCAACACCTTTTCCTTTTTTTATCTTCGAGTAATGCTACTTAAAAAAAATTATATTGATTTTATATTAATTGATGAAGCGTATTTTAAGTAATTTTTCTTTATTTATTTGGTTTTTTTTAGTTGTTAATATGGGAAGTTACTTAAAACACACCATATTAGTAGGTGTCAGATGAGTGTAAAGAGTAGAATTATTCTTTCTTTTTATACTCTTTATGTTTGCTGTTTTTAAAAAATTTAAAGCCAAAACATAAGAGTAAAGTTATAATCCATATTTTTATTCCATAACCGTCAAACAATACTAATGCGATGGTCCAAACAAACCCTTTGAGTTTTTTTTTTTTATATATAACAGTAATTGATCCAAGGGGTAATTAAAACGGCCACATTAACGTTGTAAAATAATAATAAAATAAATAAATAACCCTCTTAAAAATACTAACAAACGGAGGATATTAAGCCCACTTCTTGTGGTTCGTGTTGTTCAGTCTCACGTGTTATGCCTTTCAGCCCCAAAACGCCCAGTCCGACCCAACTAGGTTCGACCCGCCCAACCATTTGAACATGGGCCCATTAACTTGACCCAAGTCGTGCTTTGCAACCCAGTTTTGACCTGGCCTTCTTAGTTGAGACGAAAGTCCATAGGCCCACATTGAATTTAAATTGCATTTTTTCCCAATCCACCTTAAACCCCAAAGTCACCATTTTTCTTTGTGTTTTAACCTAAAATTTCAATTGGGGCTTGGAACTTGGGTCCTTAACTTCAAAACTCTAAAAAAATCTTGAAGGGACTATCCCCCATAATTTTGAGATTTGGACATTTTCCTTTCGCATGCAAGATGTTCTCATTCGAACGAGTTGTCTCTTCCAAATGCGGCTTAGGTCGTTCGAATGCAACATTTGATCCAAAACTCCTAAATTTTCTGAACACACATTTTTCCTCCATTTTTTTATAATTATTAGTCTAATCCCCATATTATGATTACCTATATATATTCACTAGCTTAAATTCTCTTCATTTTTATTATTACATTTTTCTTTTAATATTGGGGTTTGCTATGTATTTGGGCAGGGTATTAGAGTAACCCCACTAAAATAATGACGAAATGGAAGAACTAATGATATTTACTCCATGATTTTGTTTCGAATTTAAACCGTGATTTTAGGTGCGGAATCTAACTAAGGCCAATAACTCACTAATTAACGATCTACATAAGGGAAAGTCATATCACCATTTCAAGTACAATCACAAACTCATATGCGAAAATTTAAAAAACCCATGTGTGAGTTCTTTGGCCGGCAATACATTGCCGGTCTCGGATTATCTTTGACCATTTTGCAAGTATTCGTTGACTGAATATAATCGTAGGATCAACTGCAACATTAAATTTGTTGAGATATATCTTAACAATTTTGAACCCTTACTGGAAAACCCTCGCTATCCCTCTCAGCAGTATACAATTCCCTTTCCTAAACTTAAGCAGTAAAAATAAAAATAAAAAATTCTCCTACCCAAAACAAAAGTTGAACCTTTACTACCCAACTGGCATAAAATATTGCTTCAAAAAAAAAAAAAAAAAAAAAACTGGCATAAAATATACAAATCTCTTTAGACTTTAGACAACTTTGGACCCTTTGTAGTCAAATTGTGAAGAATCATTGTTGATTGTATTCTTCTTTATTCATTATTTAATTAACTGGCCAAAAAGATAATTATAGTTCTTCTTTTTATGTGGCTAGTGGGGTAGGGGCAAGTTAGTGGTAACTTCTGAAAAAAAAAAAAAAAAAATCTCAAAAGTTTATTTATTTTAAGACATAATTTTTCTTTAGAATTTTTTTAATTCGGTCTATAAAAATAATATTTATCATTTAAATATGTGAGATGCATATATTTTTTTAATTGACAAAAATAAAGTTGAAATAAATATTAAAAAAAAATGACACATATCATTTTTATAGATTGGATAAAAAAAAATTTCTTCAACCTAATTTCGAAAAAAATTATTTCATTTATTTTAAGTCAATAATATTATTGAAAAAACACATTCCTCCAACCTAATTTAGCAGAAAATTCCGTCCATTTAACATTATCCCATAAAACAAGCTCTTCAATTATTATTTTCTCCTAAATCTACAAAAGCCCTATTTTACAAATCCAAGGAGCCAAAAAAAAAAAAAAAAACCAAAACCGTGGGGCAAAATTTGATTTTTCTCACAGATCACACAACTTCAACGGCAGTACCAAAACGCAAGCCGGCCAAATTCTCTAGCAAATCAAAGGTTAACATGGAGGCCTTAGGCTTCTGAAGCCGGTCGGAGAAACCCACCGGCAATTTTTCCGGTGTCATTCTCTCGCATGTGCTGAGCCACTTGGCCTGCATGTATTTGTGCTTCCTCCATGGCCCCAAGTGCATTTTCTTTTCCTTCATGCATTTTTTGGCCGCCCAGCACAAAATCTTGATCAGGCTTCGTAGTCTCTCCGTTTTGCCCACAAACATTTCCGGCAACCGGCTAATCAATCGGTTGTATTCCTTGCTGGCTCTCGCCATCTCGAACTCTGCTCGAAAATTTAACTCGATCACCACTCTCACATCTCCTTTCTTTGGGTTTGATTTGTCCAAAACTTCCAAGAAAGTGTGCTCCCCTGAAAAATTGTAAATTTTCAAATTTAGTACTCTTTAATTTTTCTTTTTTTTTTTTCTTTTTTTTTCCATTATATATAATCATTGGAACAGAGATCTGAATATTGTGTTAATTACCTGATGGGATATCTGGTGTGTTCCTCCACTTGGATTTGCAAATGACACAATTGTAGCCGTTATTTATAAGGCGGTTGCATATTTCCCGTTGCAAGCAATTCCGGCAACTTCCGGCCACCGGCCTTGGACACACACATTGATTATCCACCCTGCTGCTAAATTCTCTTAATGCCTCCTTTGTGGCTTGCCGGATTTTCGTCTCAATTGAACTTGTTCTGTATAATGTTCCCTGTAAAAATACAAAAACATTAATCAATCTCAAATTAAATTACAAATAATGGATTCATATCTTATCATTATAATAATAATTAAAAAATAAAAATTTGTTATATGTGAAAATTTACCTGGAGATGTCTGTCTTGTTCTTCCCAAAAGGCCCTGTTTTCTTCAACATTGAAAGGATTCTCATGATCTTCATCTTCGTCTTCGTCGGCGTCGTTGTAGCCATTGGAACTGAACGAATTTTCTGATGAATTTTGATCAGTTTGATCTTCCTCCAGACACCCAAAAACCAAGTCGGCAAAACTCGCCCCCCCTTCAGAAAATTCGGAAATCTCATCGGAGCTCCGGCGAGTGAGCGGGTATCCAGCCATCGCTAACGCTAAGGCCCCTTGGGAATGTGAGGCTGGCGCAAAACTAAGAGCCACGTGGTTTGAATGGATTTCCCCTAAAACCCGATGCCCGAATTTATAGGGGAATTTTCGAGTTTCCTTACGTGGGACCGACAAGTCTGAGGTGGACGTACGAGACGCGGCGCGACACAGGAGAGGAGGGGAGAGAATGTCTGGCTTCCTGCTGCTCACGTGGCGTCGAGTGAGAGTCGATCTGTTCGGAGGCTTGGGCAAGATTGGACAGCTGGGTGCCATGTCAGCTTGACGAATTCTATTAGAGTGTGGAAACTATTTCGGATAATCTTTGAATATTCTAAATATTTTTTAAAATTTTCTATTGGTAGATCGTAATGATTAAATAAATATTTTGTTTTTAAAAAAAAAAATAAAGTGATGAGGTTTATCCTAATCTTTTTGACGTGGTGGGGACCACTCAAATGGGATCAAATAAATAGAGAGATTGACTTGGCAGCTGGCACGAAGGGATGATTGGCAAATGAAGGAGACACGTGGCATCATCTGGGGATTATAATGGTTGGGCTTATCCGATCTAAAAGTGGAAGGTAGTGTACTAGTGTCCGTCCAAAGCCATATGAGTTGCCAGAGTTGGTAGCATATTACTGTGACCATGAGCATAGGTATATTCCAATTTAGGGTTTTGCCTCATTTCAATGGGACCAAAATGCCCATTGCTTATTGCTTTATTTCACGTGGGATTTTTATCAAATCATGGTTTTTGCAAGCAAATTGTCAATGATTATAGGGACGAAACTACATAATTTATTTTATGACCATTCTATAACGTAGATATGATAGTTCTAATCAATTTTTGGATCAGATATCATATTACTAAACAAAACAAAAAAACCAAACTTTATTATGTTTTGATTTAAAATGTTTTTTTGTCGGAAAACAATTTTCAAGACAACATTTTTTATTACAAAAATTTTATGATGTTTGGCATGCATTGAAAAGCATAAATATTTTTATATATATATTTTCACTCAATCATATTAACTTTAAAAAATTGAGTTCTGGTGGTGATTTCTAGTTTAGATGTTTGAGAAGTAGAAACTCAAACTCAAAAAATTGTTTATGAAATTTAAAAACAGAAATCACTTTTCGAAACTAATAAAACATTTTTGGTCAAAATGAAAATATTTTCGATAGCACCGAATACTAAAATATACGAAAAATATTTTTCATTTAACAGCCACTACTATTGTAAAATAATAATTATTATTTTTTTTTTAAAAAAAAAGAAGTGATTATTAGAAATATTCTAGGGGTTACATTACAAATTAATTATGTTTTGTCTTATTTATGAGACCAAAATACCCTGTCATATTGAGCTTTTTCTCACTTGGGCTTGACCAAAAGATGGCTATGTCTGCAATTGTAGAGTGGCTTTAGCATTTAGTGGTTAGCGGCCACCGCTCTCCGAGTCACAACAAAGGACCTACCAGGAAGCTTCTTTGCCTTTTGTGAGCCATCTTCAACAAAATGGTGATCAATTTTCTTCGGAAGTCTTTCACATATTGGCAAAATTCTCTTGAGAGCAAAAGGATGGTGAAAGGTCGTGCTCATTTATCACATGGGGGACCATACATCTTCTTAAAGTAATGGACTCGTGGAATACGATCTTCTCTGTTTCATTTGAAATGACGTTTTTTTGTTTTTGTTTTTACGGGCTCCTCTTCATTTCTCATTTCAAATCCTATTCGGTCTTGATACTTGTTAGAAGTCTCACATTGCTTAAGTATTAAGGAGATGAGCCATTTATAAGGGTGAGGAGAAACCTCAACTCTTGAGTTAACTTTTGAGTTGAGTTAGGCCCAAAACTCATTTATAACATAGTATCAGAGCTTAATCCAATTGGCTGTGGCCCATCGTCTCCCATTTGCTGCACGTGTTTAGCTTGGATGTCTTCCCGCCGCACGTGAGGGGGCTTGTTAGAAGTCCCACATTGCTTGGGTATTAAAGAGATTGACCATTTATAAGGGTGAAGAAAAACCTCAACTCTTGAGCTAGCTTTTGAGTTGAGTTAAGCCCAAGACCTATTCCTAACAATACCTTTCATGGAAATCTATCACCCGTGAGGAATTATGGTGTAAGGGTGCATTCGGTTAAGTATAATGTTATTTATTATACCTTTATTCCGTTGGGTTGATGTGGTTGTGTTCATTAACCTTTAGATCGATTATGATTTTCTAAAAAACAATAAAATCAAAAGGCATTATCATGTCAATCCAAAAAAATGAAAATGTGATGAAAACGTAGTATATAACGTTTCTTTACCGCTAAAGTGTCACTACAAAAAAATAGAGATTTTGTGACATGTCTACATTATGAATTTTTAGATAAAATGACCAAAAAAAAAAAAAATGGAAAAAATATATTTTTGAGGAAAAAAATAAAAACTTTAATGACGTTTTTACTATTCATACTGCACCAATTTGGGGATGTGTGAACAGTAAAACGTCATTACCCATATTCTCTACTACCAAACTTTTGCGGTTTTAAAAAGTCACTAACCTATTAGTCTTTCTTCTTCTTTTTTTCAAAAACGTCATTAATGGGTAATCACAAAATCAATAAATTTTGAGTTGTGATTACCCTACACAAACCTTCTTTTTCTAATTTTTCAAGCCAACCCAGGAGAGATTGTGCCTATTCACATGCATATGTAGGTTGACAAATTGTATTGCCTACCTACTGACTTAAATCTAAAATCTCATGTTTGGTATACTAACTAAAACCTTTCATAGAGAAGAAAATCTAAAAAACATTCAAACAATATACATACCGCATCAAACTATCAATCGAACTTGAAACAACGTTATCTTTAAACTACTAAAAATTTGTAATGTACGGTCATTTTGTATGGAAATGACAAAAATACCCTTAATAACGAATTTAGAAAATTAATAAACAAATTATTTTAGAAGAATTAGAGGGAAAAAGCGTAGTGTGAAAAGCGTTCGAATCTTTCGATGGTGGTGAGGGTATACAGTATAAGACGTTTGTATGGTGGTGACGGTATACTGTATATTCCTAGATATTTGCTGGTAGCCATCATTATGATTCTGATTGATGTTAGCATTCTGTGCCGGTATAAGGTATATTCGCATCTACACTAGTACAAACACCCAAATTTTTTTTTTTTCTTTTTATTTATGGTAAAGTAATTGTGAGTATTATATATATATATATATTTTATACTGTTTGTAGATATTTTATGTTTTTAAACGATTTATTCAAAGATTTTTTGAGAGTACCTTTGTCAAGGTTGATTCTGATAGAAGAGACACAATTTTGAAATAAATTTTGATGGTGGTCCTAACTTTGGAGAAGGTGGAGCTATTGGGAGATGTCAATTTTATGTTGGAGGATGCTGTTAACAAAAATCACAATTACAAAAATAGTGTTATTTTAGATTAGGTATATGTTATGTTTACGTTGTTTTAGTTTTTTTTTTTTCTCACAATTCACTTGCTCACTAGGACAAAAATGCAAAAATAATGTGAAATCAATATATTCTTAAAACATTGAGGCTTAAAAAAAAAAAAAAAAAAGACTCCAAGAAATTAAAAATTAACTTAAATTATTTTTAAAATTGTTTAAAGTATGACGTAGCATAGACCCAAAGAAGGCCCCAGATACTAAAATGGGCTCATTACCTAAAATGCGAATGATAACTGCAATGATTGCGTGGATGCGGATAGTGAAAACATAAAGCAAATACGGATGTCCAAGAGGTAGCTCAATCAGTTGGAACCATGCCTAATGAAAGAAAGGTTACTAGTTCGAATCTTCCTCCTTCCCTTGTGAGGATATGTCAAAAAAAAAAAAAAAACAAAACAAAACAAATATAGATGCAGATACAAATATCTAAAAGTGATATATACATATTGTGGATATTGCGTATAACCACATCTTCATTCGCATTTTCACCCTTCGATGTCATTCAGGATGAGAGTAAAAGACCAGCTTTGTAGATTGTTTTTTTTAATAAAATAAAAATAATAAGTGAGAAGAAATATTGTTTAACAAGCAAAGATATTTTCGAAGTAGATGGCATGTAGCATCACTTTTTTTCTTTCTTTATTTATTATTATTATTTTTCGGGGTATCTTTCTCACGGTTGATTATGATTGAAGCGGTCCAATTTAGAGATAGAAGATAGAACTGGTGGGAGATGTGTTCCATGATAAGAGCGAAAGACCAATAAGAAAAAGTCCAGCTTTGTTGATGGCATTGGCATGCAACATTTTGAGACTATAAAGATGACCAGATTCATTGATTGGAAGATGTTGTCACTTGTATGACCTCTTCTAGCTGTACAAACAGGTTAGTGAATTAAGTTGGTAATTTTCTTCAAAATTTTCCCATATATATGATATTTCATGACAAATCTCTCTCATTCAAAAACAATTGTTCTGATGTTACGTGAATATTGTTTTCTAAAAGCCCAGAAAAAATAAAAACCTTACTCCGCCAGTCCATTATTTATATCATAGGTAGAAATCAAGAAAACGCTAGCGTGGCA
The DNA here is from genome assembly GCA_006937295.1 of Carpinus fangiana. NCBI lineage: Eukaryota > Viridiplantae > Streptophyta > Magnoliopsida > Fagales > Betulaceae > Carpinus > Carpinus fangiana. Next base: position 5,339,367 of record CM017326.1, on the reverse strand, counting down.
TTTCTGATTAAAAAAGAAAAAAGAAAAAAAAAATGAGCTTTCCCTTTCTCTGTGGAGAAAGTGGGGGTGTAAACAACTTCCACCAGGGCAGCTTGTGGAAAAAGAAATCAGGTCTAGATTAACACAAACTTGAGAATTGACATAACCATTGTTTTACTCCTTCTGGATTGACATGAAAGATAGTTTATTTGAAAATACTTATAGAAATGCTCTATTGCTGATTAATTTAATCAGCTTTTGTTAATTAATTAAGTTCTAAAACAACAGTGGGAGCATAAATAACAGTTTTTGAGATCAATAAAAACTGTTATTTATGCTCCCACTGTTGTTTTAGAACTTAATTAATTAACAAAAGCTGATCAATAAAAAAATTTCCTGGGCTGCTGAACCTTCCCAAAGGACACAATTACAACTTGCAGTTGAAAAAGATGAACATAAAGGTCAAAAGAAACATATCCTAACACAATCACACCGAAAACTTGATAGATGATCAATATGATAATTAATTATAAAATTTGGATGACAGGGAATCCCATGAAAAGCAATCTTTGATTTGATATTTTACAAATTTGCTTTCTATCATATCTTCACCTGATACACATGGATGATTACCAATTTAATTACCCACTAACTTTTCTTCTCCCTTTATGCCAACTTCTACTCTTTTTCCTAAAATGCATTAGAAAGATCTCATGCTACATTTTTTTTTTTTTTTTTCTAATTAAAAAGGCGGGAAAGGGCAATCAGTGTAATTTTCTCCCTTAGACGTAACCATCGGGGTTCCCACCCACTGTGAAATGTTCGGTTTGAACCATAGCTACTGCCTGGGAAGGCGAGCTCGTCTCCACAGCCCCACCAAAGTGCAAGTTGGTAAAACCCCTTCTTAATAGCATCTGGTTCGCGAACTACTACCACAAGCTGGTTCGAACCTGTGACCACTAGAAAGAAAGGAAGGTGAAAATTGAACCATATCCCCTGTTACTTTACCATCTCATGCTACATTGAATAAGCAAACCAAGGTCCCAAGAAGTAGCGTAATCGGTTGGGACCACGCCTAATAAAGTGGAAATCACTATTTCAAATCTCCCTCCCCTTTTTTTTTTTTGCGGACACGTAAAAAAAAAAAAAAAAAAAAGAATAAGCGAACAAGGTGGTGGATTGAAAATTTTTTTATGGTAAATGATGATTTAATTATCTTTAACTGAGAAATTTAGAGGTCTTAATTTAATAAATTTGTTTGTATTTGAAATTATAGAGCGTTGTACACAAATCTAGAAAATATGTAGCATATAAGGCTATAAGGCTTTGTGCTTTCATATCTTTAGTTTATTATGAAATTTTATATGGTACGAGGGCCTAAAAACTCAACCATGGCCAAATTAAAATCCTTTTATTCCAGTCTCAACAATTCATTTTTTTCCCCCTTGATTTCTTCTCACTAGATCACTCTTCCTCTTAAGGCTCCGTTTACTTCGACGTAAAATGATTTCCAGGAAAATGATTTCCGTATTTTACGGTGTTTACTGAGACGTAAAATAATAGTCAACAGAAAACATTTTTCTTTTGACCGAAAATTCTTCTTTAATTTTCGAAAAATAGTTTACGGTTTTGAAAACCGTAAACCAATTTCCGATTTTGAGCATCTCATTCTCAAATTAACGTACCCTGCCGGGACTTGACCAGGACCTACCTAGGACTTGTCCGGGACTTGCCTGGGACTTGTCTAGGACCTGCCCGAGACTCGCACGGGACTTGACCGGGACCCGCTCAGGACTTGACCAGGATCCGCTCAGGACTTGACCAAGATCCACTGGGACTTGTCCGGGACTTGACTGGGACCCGCCAGGGACCTGCCCGGGACTTGACAGGGATCCGCCCAGGACTTGTCCAGGACCTGCCCGGGACTTGACTAGGACCCACCCGGGACTTGTCCGGGACCCGCCCGGGACTTGCCTGGGACTTGACCGGGACCCGCCTGGGACTTGACCGGGACCCGCCCAGGACTTGATCGGGACCCACCTGGGACTTGACTAGGACCCGCCCGAGACCCGCCTAGGACTTGATCGGGACTCGCCCGGGACCTGCCCAGGACTTGACCGGGACCCGCCCGGGACTTGCCTAAGACCCGCCTGGGACTTGACCTGCCAAGTTCTGGGCGGGTCCCGAACAAGTCCCGGGCAGGTCCCGGTCAAGTCCCGAGCATGTCCCAGGCGGGTATTGGACAAGTCCCGAGTGGGTCCCGGTCAAGTCCCGAGTGGGTCCCGGTCAAGTCCCATGCAAGTCTCGAGCGGGTCCCAGTAAAGTCCTAGGCAGGTCCTAGTCCGGTCCTGGTCAAGTCCCAGGCAGGTCCCGGTCAAGTCTTGGGCAAGTCTCGAACAGATCCCGATAAAGTCTCGAGCTGGTCCCGGTCAAGTCTTAAGCAAGTCCCAGGTGGGTCTTGGGCAGCTGCCAGTCATGTCTCGGGCAAGTCCCATTAAAGTTTCAAATAGGTCCTAGTCAAGTCCCGAAGGGTCTTGGTCAAGTCCCGGCGGGTCCCGAGCAAGTCCTGGGACTTACCCATAAATTTAGAGTTTAATATGATTTAATGAATATATATATAAATTTTGTGATTTTTCATACGCGTAGTAAACACCGTAAAATGTTTTCTGACGAAAACATTTTCAGGGAAAATGACTTATCTGAAAATATTTTTCGACGGAAACCATTTTACGTCGAAGTAAACGGAGCCTTAAAGAGTGCCCGATCAAACACACGTTTTACTGTTGGAGCATCCTCTTCCTCAAGTTTTGGCCATAGTAGTTGATGCTGGCTAGAGTCGCTGGTGTTCCAAACCAGGCTATAGTGTCATCATTGTTCAAACATTTGGTGTTCAAGATCAACATTCACTAGCAGACCGTTAATCTTGTGAGACATAACAAGGGATATAAATCGGTTATGAAAAATGATGATTTAATTATACCATAAATTAAGAAATTTTGTTACCTTATTTTAAGGGATTCGTTTGTATTTAAAGCTTTGTGCCTTTCTCTCTCTGTCTTTCATCTCTTTAATAAAATTCCACAAAAATGGAGGACAAAAAGTACGTGGCATCATCAAATCTGCGACCAGGAAGTGAATCCAGAATGCTGAGTTTGAAATCACGATGAGATTCATGCTGGATGAAAGGCTTTTGATAAAGATAAGAACAGGTTTTATATTAATAATTGATAGAGAGTGAAAGTGCAACTATTGTATTAGTTTCAAGAACTTGCTATACACTTCAACTAGAAGTTTCCTATGAAAAGATAGCGACAAATTTGTGCCAAAACACCCAACTTGATGGGTCATAATTAGAAAATTGAATGTATGTAGAGAGCAGACAATGAAGGGACACCTATATCTTAGACATTTTGCACCTGACGTTGATAAAGCATTTTCAATCTTTACGCCACGTTTTTTATGTGCCAAAAAATTGAAATTCATGGATCACTTTCCTGGTGGTTTTGCTTTCAACATATACATACAACAACTCTTTCAATGGCATATTCCATTGTCCTTAAGAAAATGAACTTATTCTTATGTAAAACCAGCACGAGAACAACTACATTTTCCGGCAAAATGAGTTTTTACTACAAGTTTCTTATAAAATAATGTAATAATTCATAATTTACGTGGCAGTCAAACCTGTAACACTCATTTTCATAAATTCAGTATGAATTTTCAGTTGAATTTGTAAGGAGCAGTAATAAAAGCTGTAATACCTTATCATTTTGACATTTTTCCCCAAAGTTTCTTTTGTTATGGGTGTGTTTGGCAACATACTTAATTCTCTCCTTTATTTTTTTCATTTCTCCTAAAAACAAATGCAATTACCAAATAATTTTCTTCACTTTTCCCTCACAAAAAATTCAAATTTTCTTTTACATTTTTGTCACATCAATCACTTTTTATTATTAATACCTATTAATCAAATAAATTTTTTTATCATGTCAAAAAAAAAAAAAAAAAATTTATAAACTTAATTTTTTGAAATAAATAATGACTATGTATTACCTAGTGTTAGGATATTTTATATTATTCTTGTTTATTATGTTGTCCTATATGTTTTAGGGTTTAGTTTAGGGTTTCTTGCTTATCACTCTAATTTATTATGTTACCTTATATGTTCTAGGATTTAGTTTAGGATTTATTGTTTATCACTTTTAGCCTCTCTATTTATAAAGGCCTATGTAGTCCTCAAGAGGTAGCTCAATCGGTTGTGAACCACGCCTTATGAAGCGGATGTCACAAGTTCGAATCCCCCCTTCCCTTACCCTTGCGTAGACATGTCAAAAAAAAAAAAATAATAAAGGCCTATGTAATCATCACAATAATATCAATATAGAAGAAATGTAGTTTATTATATGATTCCACTCTCTCTCTTTTCTCTCTCCGCTTCTGCTCTCTTTTCTTTCACTTTAATATTTTAGTATTTTATATTTTATATGTATATATATATATATTTTAACATGGTATCAGAGCTACGCTTCTGTTTCTGAGGTTTTCATTAGTTTTCATTAGTCTTATGATGTTTTTTTTTTTTTTAATTTTTTTTTTTTTTGTGTTTTATGGCATTCTCTTCTGACAATCTCCCAATTTTGTTGTGATCCATGACTCTTTTCGTTGGCGAATCTTGGCATAGTGCGGTTTGACCCTTCATAGGTTTTTTTTTTTTTTTTAACAGCTAGTTTCCGTTGTCTGGCCTCATTGTCAGTTGCGGTTTGGCTCTTCACCAGATTCTTTTAGCTGCTTGTCTCCGTTCTCTAGTATTTCTCCAACTGTTACTTTCAGCCTTTCAAACCTTGGCACAATGTGGTTTGACCCTTTAAAGGATTAACGGCTAGTTTTCGTTCTCCAACCGTCGTTGGAGTAGTTTTAGCCCATTGTCAACCCTTTTGAACCTGCATTCACCAGCCACTTGCCGGCATCGCTGGCCGCCCCACCAACTTCTATCTCTTCCGGCAATCACTATTATCTACGACTTGTTCCCGACTTTAACCACCGCCATGATCATTGTTTCGGATTTCAAATTAAAGGTTCCAGAATGTTTCACCTTGAGTTTGAGTCACCTTGAGTTTGAGGGGATGTTAGAATATTTTATATTATTCTAGTTTATTATGTTGCCTTATATGTTTTAGGGTTTAGTTTAGGGTTTCTTGCTTATCACTCTAGTTTATTATGTTGCCTTATATGTTCTAGGGTTTAGTTTAGAGTTTCTTGCTTATCACTCTAGTTTATTATGTTGCCTTATATGTTCTAAGGTTTAGTTTAGGATTTCTTGCTTATCACTTTTAGCCTCTCTATTTATAAAGGCTTACATAATCATCACAAGAATATCAATATATAAGAGATGTAGTCTATTATATGCTTCTGCTCTCTCTCTTCTCTCTCTCCGCTTCAGCTCTTTTTCTTTCACTTTAATATTTTAGTATTATATATATATATTTTTTGACATGTCCATACAAGGAAAGGGGGAGGAGGATTCGAACTTGTGACATTCGCTTCATTAGGCGTGGTTCACACAGCGATTGAGTTACCCCTCTGGAACTTTAGTATTTTATATATGGGTTAAATACTCTATTAGTCCATAGAGTTTAAAAACTTTATATTTTCCTCCTTAGGGTTTGGAAAGTGACCAAATTAGTCCTTGTGGTTTTGAAAAATGACCAAGTTAGTACATCCGTTAGTTGACCGTTAGTTGACTTAACAGACTGATTCGTGAACCAATTAAAAGTTGACACATGGCCACTTAATTAAATTTTTTTTTTTAAAAGAGAAAAGAAATATTTTTTCAAAAAAAAAAAAAATGAGAAAAAAAAAAACCTGTAGCCAACCCCTTACGCACCAAGGGGTGGCTCGGCCACCCCCATGGAGCCAGGGGGGTGGCTGAAACCACCCCCAATGGTTTGGGGGTGGTTTCGGCCACCTCCAGTGGGTATTGGTTTCCTGTAACTGACTCTGTGCTTAAATAATTATGCAACGAAGTTTCCTGCTTACATCACCAGTTTTCCAGCAGCCACTAGGCCATCAGCAGTCGCCAATTTGCCTATCCTTCAGCTTAATCCAGTTCAACAAGGAAACACAAGCTGTGAACTAGATTTGCTGATAAGCTCTTCTGCAACTGTCCCAGAACTATATCCAGATTCATGAGGCTTCTCTGTAATTGCTTCTAGATTCTATGGCTTTTACCATTCAACTACACTCTCTTTGCTTTATATCATGCTGTCATATCCATGTGCTTTTAATTTCATTGCAGAAAGTTCAATCCTTTCCAACTTGGGAAAATGGTTTGCCAAGGCCTTGTAATGTGGGGTTTCATTAAGGAATATCAGCAGCGCCCAACACCCACTGGGGTGGCTCCTTGGTGCCAACGGGGTGGCTCCAGGTTGTTTTTTTTTCTCTTCTTTTTTTTTTAAAAAAATATTTTTTTCTCTTTTTTAAAAAAATTAAAAATAATTTTTTTTTATTAGGTAGTCACGTGTCAACTTTTAATTGGTCAACGTGTCAATCCATTAAGTCAACTAACGGTTAACTAACGGATGGACTAACTTGGTCACTTTTCAAAACTACAAGGACTAATTTTGTCACTTTCGAAATCCTAAGAAAAAAAAAAATAAAATTTTCAAACTTTAAAGACTAATAAAATATTTAACCCTTTATATATATATATATTTTAACACCTAGTATGTCATCACCCCTATTCGAATTGCAAAGTAAAGAAACATAATTGATAATTCACATTCCGCAGAACCTATCAAGTGGATGGGACCCAACGATTTGTCTCCTTCTCCAAGTGGAAGAGTTTTTAAATTGACTTCATTCATTATATAGCGACACTTTTTTTTGCAACCCTCAGCCGCGTTAAATAGTGGAAATATTAGCGCCGCTCGACAAAAGCTAATGTATTTTTAACTTAAAAATTTTATTTTTTAAACAGGTATTAAGTCTAACGATGAAGAGTGAGAAAATTGAGCGGTGGCCACACCATGCCTATCATTTTCTGCAAAAAGACTGTACGTGCTTTTTTTTTTAAAAAAAAAAAAAAATGAAATTATTTAGAATAATTTTGCCTTTCTTTTGTGTAATTAGTATCAGAGCCTCTCTATTCTTAGAAAATATCTTATACTTTCTATTCCATCAAAAGTGATCTTCCTATTTTATTATTTAATTCATTTAAATTTTGTTTAGTCTCTTGTTTGAGGTCTAAATCAATTATTGAACTGATTTCTTCTATATAGCAAGATTTTATATAGCAATTATTTAACTTTGAATTATTATTATTGGGAATAATGATAAAAAAGAAAAAATCTCAAACAATCTTACAATTTTTTTTACTTGAAAAAAGTAATTTCACACCCTATTATAATGTATAACATAACTTCACTTTGTTCATGATCTCTTGTTTCATTTATACTTTTTAAGTAAATAAAAGAGAATGATATAAAAAGAAAGAGAATAATTTCTATAGGAACTTGACACAAATTAAATCTTTGTATAGTACTCTCTTTTAAAAAAAGATGGCGCATCAATTTGAAATAATAAAAATAGAGGATGATAAAGACCCAACTTTTTTGCCCAACTTTTACTTTTTTCATTTTTTTTTTTTTAAAAACAAAGTAAAAAAATGAAAAAAGTGTCTGAAGCAATAATATATATTTTTTGTCCTTCTTTTTATTGGTATTTTTTAAAAAATGAAAATTCCATTTTTCTTCTTAAAAATGGTCATTTTTCATAAAAAAATAACCATTTTTATGAAGAAAAATGCAATTTTCATTTTTTTTAAAAAATATCAATAAAAAGAAGGACCAAAAATATATATTATTACTTTAGACATTTTTTTCATTTTTTACTTTGTTTGTTTTTTAAATAAAAAATAAAAAAGGTAAAAATTAGACAAAAGTTGAGCAAAAAAGTTAGACCTTTAACATTGTCCATAAAAATAAGGGTTGTGAAAATTCAAAATCTATCTCTTTCTCTTTTGATTTTTTTTCCTTTATTTCAGGGTTTTTTTTTTTTTTTTTTTTTTTTTTTTTTTTTTTTTTAAAAAGGAGAATTCTGTGGATAAGGAATAGATTTGGTGTTTCCACAATACTCACTTTTGTTGTTTCATGCTTATGTGTCATCCTCTCAATGGAAGGCACAAAAAACTTGATTTGTGTCAACTTCCTATAACAGTTATTCTAAAAAAAAATAATAAAAACAATTTCTTCATACCCATTTCTTTAAGACATTTTCACTTAACTTAATTGGAAGGTTGTATGATAACATCACACACTAACACTTATCTCGAAAGTATTAAGTTGATAAAAAAAATAATAAATTTAATTGTTTATGAACTTCGGCGCTCAAGCTTAAAACCTTACTATCATATAATGTTATAAAATAATAAATAATAAATATAATTATTTAATTAATACTTTTATAAGAATCATTGCCTACACCATAGCAACCAACAACCCTTTGGCATAGCATGTGAATACGACAATAAATTAAAATAGATTGGAAATGCATTAATCTCTTTAGGTTGAACTATAATATAACATAATTACAAGATTAAGAGGATAACCAAGAATCTTGCTGGTGCGATCTAGATTCCTCATGACACAAGTGTAAAAGTTTAAAAAAGAAAAGAAAAGAATTATATTATATTAAAGAAATGTCGACTTACAGTCATCTGTTTTATATTTTTATATATAAAGTGCAGCTGGTTTGTGGTACACCTAAGGAACCAACATGCACATTAATTAAGCCCTTGCATTTCTTTTGCATTAGAAAAATCTTCCCATCATTATTATCATCCATATCTTTATACTTTGAGATAATTAAAAGGCACAACTTAGCTGGGAGAGGGAGAACTAAAGGTGTTTCCTCTAGAGGGTACCCTCTAGACAATACACCGGTGTATTAATTGTCATACACATGACGTCCCATATAGAGGAGTTCTCTTTTGCAACTTCATACTTCGATTAATTTCTACTGTCTTACAAATTGCAAAAATCAAAAGAAAAATGCCTGATTTATCACTATACATGCACTGCTTTTAGCAGTGTAAGAACCAAGGGGTTTACATGTAGGTGGATATTAACCGCCCATATCTGCTATTCATATTTTGGGATGTGGTTATGCATATTGCAAGTAACGAAATCCTCATATATATGCATATAGCACTTATAATCTGCATGCATGTTGCAAGGAGCTTTCAGAATATTTTTATACCACATTGAGCTTATTGCAAATTGATTTAACTACATAGACTGATTTTACATTTTTCCTCTAAAATGAAAAAAAATAATAATAATAAATAAACTCAGCTAAGTTTCCCTCTAAAATAAGGGTGTGTGTATGTGGTTTTTTTTTTTTTTTTAATATAGCTTTTAAGGATATTTTTGAAAGATATTTTTGAGATATTGAATGGTGGCCCCTCAAAACCTTCCAAGTTCCAACCTAAGCCCAAAACAAATTATGGTCCCCTTAAATAAAATTTATGTTGCTTTCCTATCAACAACGCAGTACAAATGATCATGATATAATGGACTGGAGATATGTTTCATTAATTGGACCAACTGCATATTCGTTATTGGCCCAATTAACCATGATATGCCTAGGTTTCGATCATTTTTAAGAAATTTCTGAAATTATGCGAAAGCTGTCACCTTTGTCATATGTTGGTTCGAGGGGAGTAGGAATCAATTGTAGTTGAGTGACATGGCATATGTTGGCAATATATGTATATAGGGATCCATAATGGCGAAGCTAAAATCTTTTCTTTTTTTTTTAGATGAATATGGCGAAGCTAAAATCTTGCTTATAAACCATTATGAATGATTGCAATTATAAATATGTCATCCTCCTTAGCAATTAAAGATGACATATTTATAATTGATGGTTTTGTTGATCGATTACAATAATTAGAATCTGTTTGGCATTGCAATTTTGCGTTTTAAAATGCGATTTAAATTGAATCGTAAAAAATGTATCGTTTGATGGCCCGTTTCTAAAAAATTACATTAAAAAATTACACTTTAAAAACATAAAAAAACTTGAATTTTCAAATCGCAATTTTTACAATCCCAAATCCAAAAGAATCCTTAATTAGTCCCCTATGAACAAGCTTGATGTTACTTGTAGATATAAATTTTCCATTCAAAAATCAAAATACACTGTTATTCTAATCAGATTGGAATGGCAAGTATTCTCAATGTTGAATGTGTTATAATGGTGAAGAAGATGAATTGTGGATAAGAAGGGAGGAAGCTTAGATGAGATATTTACTTGAGATTCTTTCCTGGAAAGGACAGCTTTCCACTGTGTTTCCTTCAGGGACAATAAAGTAGGTTATAGCTAGAAGTCAAATTGGTTTTTGGCTTAAGATATATATCAGAAGTCACTTAAAAAATCAATCACTGTAATTTAGATCTTTATACAAGTTTGATGTTACTCATGAAATTCGTAGATCTAGAAATTGGATAGAGATGATCAATTCTGATGAGAAGTCCAAGCTGATAAGAACAAAGCTCCTTTACTAGCTGACGATCAAGATGGACTGACAAGTTGACTCCAAGACTGCCTCTCATTCTAAGATAGGAATACAAAATCTTCATATAATTCATGTTAGATAACAATGATGTAGTCTTTTTTTAATTAGAGTAATTGATTAAAATTACTTTTAATGATTAAAATTTAATTCTATGATCAAATGTGTGTGTTATATAGGCTTTGGATCCAATGATTATTCATGATCGACGTAGCCATGCCTAATGGTTAGTCACTACATAACATACATTTCTAGTAGTGTGGATTACCCAAGGTCGGACTCGATCAGGTTGCTAGTATTATAGATTGGAGTGTACAATATCCGATGCACCTGTATTGTATTACAGGTCACTAGGGACAACGCCAACCCTACTAAGAAGAGATAATATCTCAAGGAGTAATGCTATAAGTCTTCCTAGAGTCATTCTGGAGTCATCTCAAATGTGACGTGACTTTTAAATTCACCAATATATTAAAGTTCAATAAATCAAATCTCAAATTTAACAGTAATTTTAAAGCCACGTCATATTTGGGATGACTCTGGGAGGACTATAGGAAGACTTATAGCATTACTCTATCTCGAGTAGACCATATATGATAGTTATATCTATAAAGCATTAGTTTTCTACATTAAAACACATAGGCAATTGCCACTGGAAGTACACCACCCATTTTCTAACCAAATAATACTTTTACGGTGTATTAACAGAGACAACACCTCTTTCAAACGTTTACCAACATTACACGTTTATTTTTGCTTAATGATAATCGGCTAATGTCATATCTCATTGTGAGGTTTACTTATTAAATTATTAGACTGACACGGTTATTAATACTCTTATAGGGAGCCTGCCTTTATGACCAAAGAGTGGTTCGGTTGTCACTACAAACTTTACCTTAAGATCTTCATGCTGTTATTAGGTTTGCTTTAAGTTATTGTTAGTTGCTCCATGTCTTAAATTGAAGATTATACTTGTCTCTGTAATGACTTATAGATTTCTCAAATTTATTTCATCTTCCTATCTATTAATTCTGATGATGCTTAGAGGAGCGGCTCCTCATTTAGTCACCAGTTGGTTAAACTAGGATAATTGCCAGTGACCTTGCCAGGCTGGTCAAGGCAAGTTTTGGAGGTGTTACATGAAGGGAAGAAAAATAAATCAATTGGAAATTTGCAAAAAGTACTAGTTTAATGCTCTTTCTTGAAGGGAGTAGTCCATTGTAGCTAGCCTCTAAGAGCAAAGTAGGAATAAAGAAGCACATTCAAAAGCAGGCTCAGCCTAAACAACTAAAAACCTGTTTAGGATTTTGTTTCAGAAATAAAGCTTTTAAGTTAAAAAACGTTTTTTTGACGAAAATTTTATTTTTAAGCTTTTACCAAAAGTGTATTTTTACCATTTTTAAGCTTTTTGAACTTTTTAAAACACTTTTAATTCTTTTACCAAATAACTACTTTTTTCTTCGAACAAATTTTTTAAATGTTAAACGTACATTTAAGCCTCTCAAACAACCCCTAAGTACCCGTAGAAGCTCATAATAATTATTCTAAAGAGATAAATTAGGAAAAGAGATGAGAGACATAAAATTAAGGTGGGGGTTCAGTTTTGATCTACATAACATGTTGGCATCAAGAATCAAATTAAATCATCAAGAATATCTATCCTTATAATTAGTACATAATATGCTATCGCGAAGAAGCAAAAGCGACACCTGGCACACTTGTACGTACGAACGCAGTAGATAGATGATAAAATTATCATATAGGCCAAACCTGGGACCTTTAGCTACTAAAAATATATGGACTATATATATTTGTAACGTGGATTGAAAGAGAAATAGTTTTTGTTGTGGGGGAGAAAATCACTCCTAGTGTCCCCATTTTTTTACACACGTTTACCATATGNAAAGAAAGAATAAAAAAATAATATTTAAATGATAGAAAAATAATATTTAAATGAGTGTAAAGTTAAAATGCTGAGCCTGATGTGGGTGCTTTAAAAAGATGAGTAGCTGGAATAGATAAAGGTGATTTTTTTGGGTTAAAATAGCTAAATATTAGCTGAGCCTACTGTGAATGCTCTTACCGTAGAGATGAGGGCCAAATGATCTCAAGTCAAAAGATCAAGACACTGTACGTAGAAGAAGTAAGAGTTGTTGCCAAGGATGGTCAGGGTCTTGTGTGGCCCGTAAAGCACGTTATATGTACAAGTCATAAAGGATAGTGACATCACAAAGATTTTTTAGCTCCTGTGGAAGGATTTGGGGTGATCTTGAAAGGGGAGGCAAAGATAAGGAAAACGTAGAAAAGAATCAAAAGATGCTATGTACTTAATATCTGGTGGGACATGTGTACTTCTGGGTGAAGCTTCTCACTCAGTCATCAATAAGCATCGAGTACTCCTTATTCCTAACTTTTTGTCCTCTTTCTCTGTTTCTTTCAAGAACCCTATATATATAATATATTGTTAGAATATTTAATATTATTCTAATTTGATTTATTTTTTGGGTTTAGTTTAGGTTTGGTGTCCACTACTCATTCTCTCTCTATCATTAGAAAGCTATGTAACATAGTTTAATACACAACTCAATATATATTCAAAATGTAGTCCATTACGTTTCTCCGCTTCCATTCTTTTCTCGAACTATTGCCAAATAATTTGAAAGATCACAACAGTTGGATTTGAAGCACATCCAAGTGATTCTGGAACATGACTTGTCAAACTCATCATGAACTTGCATAAGCAATGGCAATAATATAGCAACCTGCCATTTATATATATAAATGACTATAACTAAATTTCAATTTAAAACTCTATGAACGTACCTTAATTAGTTGATGCAATAATCCTAAAAAAGGTCTTCTTAATAAAAATTAAAAAAACAAAAATAGTGTTATTATTGCTACCACATATGGCAAAGGGAACATACACTTGTTGTCCTATTAGTAACCAACCTAGCTGGGCATGGCTATTGTTCATAATCTGGTTGTGTTCTTGTACATGCACATTCACTTATTTCAAAAATTTAAGCACATAAAAATTGATAAATTTATTGCTTTCAAAATTCAAAGAGGCTTATTATAACAAGTCCCACTAACAAATCAACTGTCATTTTCCACAAAACTGAAAAATGACCCCATATATATATATATATATATATATATTATAGGAGATGCATGTACGTTGAGGTCTCTGATGATATTTGAGAGAAATTAATACTTTCCACTATTTTATTCTATTTAATGCAGATAGGAGGATGAGTTATATATATTTAAGTACTCATGCATTGATTACAAGAGATATTTTAGAAGATAAGGAAATTATATGAGATCGAGAAGAAAAAAAGGAAACCAATAATGGATATATCCCTTGATNGTGAGGAGGGAGAAGAAGAAGATAAAAAAAAAAAAAAAAAAAAGAAGAAAAAAACTGGTGTGCGTGAGGTCAGGGAGAAGAGAAGAAAAAAAGAAAGGAAAAATCAAGTGCTTTGATCTTATTTTAGTTTGTGTGTTTATTTTTTAAATGTTAGGTGTCAACTCATGAGTGGAAGGCAGAAAAGCCCTCCTTTTTGCACCATCCGGACAGCAGCTGCACTCAACCAATAATGGATATATCCCTTGATTTATGTGTAGCCAACTTATGATTGTCGGTCCTAAAACTTCCCCTCAAACTAGGCCGAGGAGTGAGGCCTAGTTTGATAGATAATATTGTAGTAAAGGAATCTTGTGATAGATGTTTGAATCGTTTGATGAAGATATCGATCAGTTGATTGGAAGAAGAAGAGGCATTTATACTTGGTCACAAGATCACCAAGAGCAACCTTCTCAAGCTCACACCAATATGCATGTTTGGACCTGCCATGAAAAATTGGATTAACAGTAAGATAAAGAGAGTTAAAATTATCAAAATAAAGTGTCGGTGGCCTAGTCAAAGGAAGCCTAATATCACGAAGCACGAAACCAAACCATTTAAGTTTAGCTAAAGTAGAGGCCACGGAGAGATATTTAGCATTTGTGCTAGACTTAGTGATAGTAGGCTATTTCTTCGCACTCTAAAAAAGATAAATTAGATTCTAAAAAATGTACAAAACCCAGAAGTTCGATCGAAGAGTGAGAGGACAACTAGCCTAATCATCATCTGAATACCCATATAAGATCTAGTGAACAATGGGCTTGAAAGTGAAAGCCATGAGAAAGAGGTTAGGGCTAGAAGTGTGAGAACAAATTAAAACTCTCAATAAAATGAGCTATTCGAGTCAATGAGGGTGGCCGGTTCACACCTCCTTTATATAACTTCGTTCCAAACTTGGAATACCATAACCCAAAGCTCATTGTGTCATCCCCAATGGGCACCAACATTGTTGCAGAATTGAAGTAATGCAGTAGAAGTGGTTGTTGGTTGTTATTGGATTTTAATTCTATTTAGGAGTGTTTAATTTTATTTAGGGAGTAATGATATAAGGAGTAGAGTCCTCCCATAGTCTTTCAAAATGTGATTTGGCATTTAAAATCACTATTGAATTTGAGATGATCATTATTAAATTTTGATCTATTAGTTATTTTCAATTACACATCACATCGACTCCAAGAAGACCCTAGTACTCATTATATTATTACTCAAAACGATATTAATAGAAATGATTTATAGCAAGTTCACATATGCACTATCACTTTAAAAAGACGAGTCAATTTAAAACTCTCTAATTACACAATAACAAGTGTGGTGATGATGTATGGATTCCATAATTAACAAAGTTTATCACCAAATGTTATAATGTGATGAATTACGACACAATGATTTAAGGATGATCACACAATAACAATTGTGGTCATCCCCGCACCAAATCATCTTCATAGAAGTTTATGTAAAAGGAAGAACAATTCAACTCTCTTTTCACCAATTAAGTACTCTATAAATAGATTAGTGGGGTCAGAACAAATGTCCTACAGAATATTTTTGTCGTTTTTCTCTTTGTCCTCTTGAATTTTTTCCCTTGAGGAGTTAATTAAATCCTTCCAGTGGCATTTTATTCATTAGTTCTTTCTCATATAATTTACAAACTTGAAGTGAACAGGCTAGCTAGGGAAAAATGAAACGGATATACATAAAACGAATAGTCTTGACTGCATCACAAATTATTTTCTTCTCCAATATAACGATTGAAAGTAATACTATATATACTTCCTTTCACTTCTTTATACCCACGTCCTCACAACTATAGATGGCTTTTAAAACCACTTCCAGTACTTTTAAAAGCTACATATAAGCATAGGAAAATTGGCGTAAGGAAGCATTATTCAACCGTCTTTATTTCATCGACATCTATATCTCTGCAGATTCCTCTTAATTTTTGTGATGATCATGATTACTGGCAGGCGACAAACGTACACTTGGATTGGGCAAAGCGAAAGCAAGCAAGTCAGGATCATTTTCAAACACAGCCATTTTTGTCTCCTCTAAAGTCACCCATGCCTCTGTGCCCTTATTACCACGTTCGACGTCCTTAAAAAGAACGTAATTAACGTACGACAAGTTTACTCCCCCAGAAATTCCAACCCAAACTGGCTTCCCCCATCCAAAATTAATCTCATTGAAACCAAAATTCTTCCAATTTGTAAACCCAACTGATTCTGGCTCGACCTTTTTAACCGCTTGCGCTAACATTTCCCCGTGCCCACTGATCAGCAAGAACCCTTCATCGCCCTGTAAATTTGTCAGCAAATCGCCACTGATTTCCTCTATGGATTGTCTTACTTTGCTCGCCAACTCCCGCATGATAACACACGTGTCAGCTGCCACGCCATGGACGGCGCTGGCTGTCGTTACGAGGTTTCCCATCGAACTTGCTGACAAGGGTTTCCCCATTCGCCTTCTCATGTCAACCGCGTGCTCCAAGTACGACGGTCGTGTTGAGAAACCCGACATCGTTCTCGACGCACGAATCAGACACTTCCACATCAGCGCCGCCAATGATTCGTAGCCCGTAGGGTTGGACAAGTGTTCCCCTTTCGCTTTGGCCTTCAGGGCGGCCATCGCATTCGCGTCAAACACAAATCTCCTCGTCACCGACACCTCTTCTTTATTCCAGGCGAGCCGGAACCGGTTTGGAGGAGTCAACGGCAGCACATCTCTCGGAGGAAAGATCGCGGATGCAGTGGTGAAGTCGGGGGAAAACAATTGATCATCCGCCCCACGTGCGATGGTCGCCCATGTTTTAAGGAATGCACTCACCGTGATCCCGTCGGCGATGGTGTGAAGCACGCAGACGCCGATGGCTACCCCCCCGCAGTTGAAAAAGTTGACGTGGATAGCAAGGAAGACAGCTGAAGCGCGGTCTTGGCAAGTCACCCAAGGCTGGCATGGAAGCAACTGGTTGAGCAAATCTATTTTGGGTGGATCGAGAAACTCAGACATGTTATAATCCACAAGGGCTTCTGAATAGGATGCTCCCTGGTCGCCACATTCCATGGAGAACTTATCTTTCTTCCTTCCCGACAAAGGGTAAAACAGAGTTAGAGCTTCCGACAGTGATTTCTTCAAATGACTTGATATTTGGGAAAGCTTGAGAAGGCCGTCATTTGGAGGGTAAAACAAGATTGTCGGAATATATGTTTTGGGAGCAATCTGGTCGAAGAGGGAGAATTTCAACGTTTTGAGGTGAGAGGGCGTTGGTGATGAGGGCTTGATGGTTTCTCTTGAAATGATACGAACTTGCATGTTTTTTTTCATCTTCTTCTTTGTTTTTAGGAAAAAAAGAAGAGGATGTTTGTTTTCAAGGCTTCGTATTTCCACACGCAGCAAGAATTTAAAGGAATTTGGAGCTGAGGTGCAGCCTATACATAATGAAGTCGGCTTGAGGACATTAGGATGGAGCCATGGAGGAAATTGACGTTTGAGAGTGACACCGTACCGGTGAAGCTAGCCATTGTCTTGTATGCGTCCTAATTAATTGGCGCAATAAATGTATTGGGGAGCAAGTTGGAAGAAAGTTCTGTTTAATTTCTCGTGGAATGGTGGTTCACACTAGCTAACTTTTTGGGCCAATAATTGTATTGAGGTCCAAGGGAATAGGCTATCCGCTCCATAAACGAAACGAAACGTAACAATGTAAATTGACACGTCTTTGAAAATATTTAAATAATTGAAAAATTAGCATCGTATACACCGTTAAAAATGCATGAACTTTAAATCATATATAATCATAAAATGAATACTCTTTCATTTTCATAAAATGGAAAGAGAGATTATGGTGATCATGCCACTGTCTGAGATATATGCATGCATATATGCTTCCTAGCTAACTATTGGGCCAATAAATGTATTGGAAGTTCGATTCTCGACAATAATACAATCCAGAACAATCGAAGCAGTAGGTCCGCACAAAAGAGGTGATATGATGGCTAGTGTTAGGTATAAGAAATTCGCTTCAAAATAAGGCGTCAGAATATATGAAAAATATATAATATTTTTTCTATATTTTATAATTATGTTGATATTATATATTCTTTATTAATTTATAGGTTGATTGTAATGAAATATTAGGATCGTAATCAAATCAAGAGGATTTAATTATTATACATGTATTTAGACACTACCCTATAAATAGAGACCATTGTATTGTAGACAAATCAAATTAATAAACACAATGTAATCCTTAGGGGCAATGGCGGATCTAGGAATTGGAGTTACGAGGGGCGTAAAAAAAAAAATTTTTCTTCTCTTTATGTATTATATATATTTTTTATAATACGATAAATACAATTAAAAAAATAAATTGAAACGAAACGAAACGAAACGTAACAATGTAAATTGACACGTCTTTGAAAATATTTAAATAATTGAAAAATTAGCATCGTATACACCGTTAAAAATGCATGAACTTTAAATCATATATAATCATAAAATGAATACTCTTTCATTTTCATAAAATGGAAAGAGAGATTATGGTGATCATGCCACTGTCTGAGATATATGCATGCATATATGCTTCCTAGCTAACTATTGGGCCAATAAATGTATTGGAAGTTCGATTCTCGACAATAATACAATCCAGAACAATCGAAGCAGTAGGTCCGCACAAAAGAGGTGATATGATGGCTAGTGTTAGGTATAAGAAATTCGCTTCAAAATAAGGCGTCAGAATATATGAAAAATATATAATATTTTTTCTATATTTTATAATTATGTTGATATTATATATTCTTTATTAATTTATAGGTTGATTGTAATCAAATATTAGGATCGTAATCAAATCAAGAGGATTTAATTATTATACATGTATTTAGACACTACCCTATAAATAGAGACCATTGTATTGTAGACAAATCAAATTAATAAACACAATGTAATCCTTAGGGGCAATGGCGGATCTAGGAATTGGAGTTACGAGGGGCGTAAAAAAAAAAAATTTTCTTCTCTTTATGTATTATATATATTTTTTATAATACGATAAATACAATTAAAAAAATAAATTATACTATAATATATGTATCACGAATCAAATCAAACTCATCAAGTTACCCAACAAAAAAAAAAACAAAAAACAAAATAATTATTAAAAATATTCATCTAACGACGTTACAAACACATAATAATTTAAAGAGAGCCCCTTGGGTCCGGTCCATCTGCAAAAGAGGCATTTTACAGCCTCCAATCATATTTTGACACATCACAATCTTAAGAAAATTGCAAAATCTTAAAGTGAAAAAAAAAAATAGCAAATCAAATGGAGAGATCCAGGCGACCAAACCGCCGGAAGCAAAAGCGCCACCCACTGCTGCCGAAGACCCAGACCCGCACCTCCAAGACCAAACCAGACCGCCAAGGTGCAACGACGATCAAGGTGCAATGCCGATCTCTAAGCTACCAGAGATCCCAACGCACGGCCCACACACACCTGCCGAAGACCCAAAGGCCAAAGGCCAAAGCTCACGCACGAAGGCCCACTGTCGGAACCTCCAAACACTCACCCAGATTGAACTGTCGGAGCAAGCCCAGCACTACCGCCGGAGCTCCAGTCACAGCACCTTCGATCTGTCACTGCCAACCCCCTCAACGGTCCAACCGGAGATCTAAACGCACCTGCAGATCCTCGGACCCGCGACTTGCTTTTCCTCGTTCAGACTGCCGGAGCCGCTTCATGACCAGACCAGCAGCGCTGTTGGCCTGGGTCTTGCCGGCCGGCCGTGACCCTCGGCAACCCGACTCAAAACACGCCGTGACCCACCAAAATCTGCTTCAAACCTCAATTCTAATGCCCAAAACCTCGATTCTAATGCCCCAAACACGTTTCTAATGCCTCAAACCTCGTTTCTAATGCCTCAAAATTCTTTTCTGGATTCAAATTTAAAACCTAGAAGTAGAAAGTTAACCCATTAGGAATTTTATCACCCTAACTGTCGGAAACCGGCGCCGGAGAGAGATGACTCACGGCAAAACCCACCCAAAGCGAAACCCATTGCGTGGATCTCGCCAGACCCACGCCTTGGGTCTGGCCAAGTTCACGAAGGGGTCTACACACCCCTTCGGCCTTCACTGAATCACCATTTCTTTCATTTTTTTTTTCTTCCTCACATAAATCCAGTGCATTAGGATTTATGTTATTATGGTGCATTTTTTTAGTTTTTCTTAGGTGTCAGTTAGATATTGGGTGCTATAAAACTAGTGTTTTGCAGACATGACCTAATTCAAGGTTTTCTCTAATTTAAACTACTTGCGAAATAAACTAAGCACAATTAAATGACTAAAATAAAGATTTTAGTTTCATTTCAATAACTTTATTCACTATTATCTACTCTCTCCACTATTAGAAACCGATTAAAATAGTCTCATTTCTCCACATTAAAATAAAGATCAATATTCAAAACTGAATTCTTCTTCTTTCCTATTCCCTAGATTTTCTTGGCATCCAAACATTACATAAACATACAGAAACCCATTAACATAACATAAAACCCAAACTCACGAAAGGAGAGCCCGAATCCTGATTTGGGTATTGCAGAAAATTGAGGAACAAATATCAGACTGGGCTGAGAAGCTGGGAGATGTGTGGCTTGGGGTCATAGTTCATGCCGATAATGATGACCAAAGGAATGAATCCATAGTGGGTGATGACCTTGGCCTTCTTCACGGTCTAGGTGCTCCACTCCTTAAAGCTCTGTGCCATAGATTTCTAATTTTCTCCTCCTGCAGGCCCTTGGAACCCTTGCCACTCGCCTTGCCCTTTTTCTTCTCAGTTTCTCTCTTGTCAGCGGGTGGTATTTTCTCCTCATTCCTCCACATGATGACCAATTAAAGGACAAAAAGAAGGCAGGGGCGCCCTGATAATTTTTTTTTACCAGGGGTGCCCTTCAAATTTTGATTGAAAATAATTTTAAAAAAATAATAATTTGTTTTTACTAGGGGCGCTGCCCCAAGTCGCCCCTGTGTAAATCCGCCACTACTTAGGGGTATTCTAAATGATGAACGTAAGTGTCTAACACCAAATCACTTGTAAATTCTTTGTGTTCATTCTCTCTTGCTTCCCTCAATTCCGCAGGATCATTATTTCAACATAAGGGTTCACGTAAGTATTTTGGTGTTTTCATTTGCAGTTTGTGAAACCAGATCACTTGGACTGTCACCAACCGTCTTAAATCATGCATGTGAATCGTGGATAAAGACTTCAAGAAGCAATCGGAGAGACTGTCACCTTGTCGTCCCGACATTGATGCTAGTATGGGACTCGGGACTCCCAAGATCGAGCACCGTTTCCAAGATCGTCATGACTTAATATGGGAGACTCCCGAAAACTCCATCACTTGGACTGCCAGCAAGATCGTCGTAACGTTACTTGTGGAAGATGACTTCCCGACGGAGTGCACCATCACCAAGACAATCGTGATCCTGCTAAGTTGTCACTAGCTAGAGTTTGCACCTGGGTCACTTGAGCTTGCAATTCACTAACTTGACTCACAAGTTCAGGATAATGGGATTTAGATGTCTACCTAGCTAGCTTGTCCATAGAAAGAAACAATCAAGTAAAACAGATTGGGATAGGGTAGACCCTACACACGTACATGCACCTCATGAAATAAAGTAAACAATATTTTGAAATGACAGAATGTTGACAGGGGAGAATTATTTCTTAAAGGATAAGTAGCAAATAAATTACAAAATATGAAAAAAAATCTCGGCTAGTAAATTAAATTTCCAATGATATTTTTACTTGTGTCATTTATTAGGATTTAGGACCTATTAAAATTTTATTTTAAACAAGTTATATAATTTTTATTTTTATTCGACCTAATAATTTAATATATCATAATTACTTAATATGAGTATTTAACAAAGGAATTAAGTAGATTATTTGTTCCATTAGGAATTGATTTTTGTGCAAGTGTAAGGAGAGTTATGATTTCTAAGGTGCAAAGATCAAAATAGCAATATATATTGCAGGAGAATTTTAAGGTATCAAACAATTATAGATTGCTGTGATTTTGAATATGTTGTAGGCATATTTAGGATTGGACTTGATGAACCAACAACAACATGCAATTAATTGACCCCATCGAACATTTGTGGATTTTTTTAAACTAATTAAATTTCCTAGACTTGATGTGCAGTGAACATAAATTTTAAACAAGTGGGAATTGGGGATATTGATTATGAATTTAATTTTGGATAAATAAGGATAGATTTTAGTATGATATAAGTTAAATTTTGCTTGGTGGCCAAATTTGTGGAGTGACAGCAAGAAATAGATGATTCCAAACCACCCAAAACACGGTGTTAAACTTGCAATTAGTAGCTAAAAGAGTGTTTTAAATTTTTTATTCTCTACAGGAATTAAAACACTTCATTAATCAACATAACATTTGAAGGACAACCCATTGGAATAAGGTCATAGAGGTCATCATTTGGATTTCATGGAAACTTGATGCTTCTAATCTTTTGCCCTAATTTGGTGGCACTGGTTCCATTCCTAAAGATGAGGACTTTTAAGGAATGCATTTGTGCCTCAAATCTAAAATCTTCATTTCCAAAGGCATCCAACAATCCATTAAGTAGTACAGTTTCTTGACTGTTTTTTAGATAAATGTTTCTTGATTTAGGGTCTGTTTAAAATTGTATTAAGGAGCTTAAAAAGTAATTTTAATACCTAAAAAGTTATACTAAACAAAAAAACTAACATGTTTTGTAAGAAACTCTAAAAATACCATTTGAAAAAGCTTAAGAGAGATTTGGGCATTCAAAATGTCATAATTGAAGTCGTCAGAATCGTTATGGGAAACTAATTGATGACGCAAAGACCTTACTTAATAGCCTACAATCTTGGTACATATTAGAGGTGTACAAGCACTTATGGTTAAGGTGATTCCCTCATATATAGCCGCTATATATAGAAACTAATAATGCAATAGATAAATAAATATAAAGCGAAATAATAAATAGACACAAATAAATAAAAATCAGTCTTTCTACATGTGTGCTCAATGGTCGCACAACCTATATGCAAGTATGAATGATGTCAGAGAATTTTTTTATTTTTTTTTTTTTTGACATGTCCGCATAAGAGGGGGGAGAGAGATTTGAACTAATAACATCCGCTTCATTAGGCGTGGTCTCAATTGATTGAACTACCTCTTACGGACCAATGTCAGAGATTGCTAAAATAGAGATGTATAGTTAGGAGATGTTAGCAATTAGACCTTAGTATACCACAGTAGTGAAGTTATTCCATATATTTCCAAGAGTTTGTATCTCTTCAAATTTGTAACTTCCATAACTAAAAGTTGTGTATTTTGGTTGGTTATAAATAACCCCTAAGATGAAGGTTAAAATAATTAATTCAATCAATCATTTTTCAAAAATCGAAATTCTGAAGCTCTCTCAATTCTCTTTTATATTCTCTCTCAAATAGCATTTAGATTGTGGGCGTGTATGTGTTGTTCTTGTAATAAAACACTATTGTCGAGTTCTTTCAAATCTAAATGTGAGAGGCATCACCATACAATGTAGAACACTTACTAAATATCATTGTTTGTGAATTCTTGAAGAAATGTACAAATCATAGAACTCTATATTTTCTATATTTATGTTTTTCCAACACTTATAATTAACATCACTTTTCAGTTTTGACCCAAAGACTGTAATTTTGAAGAATTACTAGGATACTAACGGCTCAGCCGCCACTGAGTAACTTAGGCTATGTTTGCCAATAAACTCAAAAAAAAATCTCATACTATTCCTCTCAAAATCAACCCCCAATATTCTTACTATATATATATATATCACTACAATTTTTTCCTTTTTTTTTTGTAATTTTTTTATACAAAATATTCTTACTTTTTTTCTCACATAAATTAAATCTTGCTACAATTTTATGTCGCTTCCTTTTTCAAGTCCAGTGGCAAATATAGCCTTAAGAATTGCTTTTACTCGGATGGAATGGGAAGTAATGATTACCTTAAGAATTTATATACATACACGTTAATGCTTGCAGGATGGGATCAATGAATGTGACATTTTTTTTGTTGGTAAAACTCCTCGAACTATCATCTTTGAAGCATCTGGTCATGATTTTTAATTAGTTAGAAACTCCACTCAAATATTATTATTTTTATATTTAGTGATTTAATATAATATAAATCGGTTAGTGTCTTACTTGTACACTCCTACTTAGTATGTGAGGCGCTAAATAAAAGAAGCACAAACATGATAGCTCATCGTTTAACAAAAGCGACAATTTAACAATATTTAAATCATGTTTAAATGAAAAAATTATCCTATTTTGATTCATAATATTGTAAATTGTAACAGGTAATAGATATGTTTGTCTCAATTTTTAATGAAAGCTGTGAAAACTTCTCAAAAAAAATAATAAAAATAGAAATTGAAAATAAAAATTTTAATGTGCAATCAAGTACATGGCCAAACTTGGTGCACTTTGCTTGTCGGCTGGTGGCTGTACCAATAATTTTGTGGTCAAATGCAAACAAAATTGAATGTCTATGTACCTGGTCAACCAGGTGAAACTTACAGGTTGATTCCTTTAAGTTATTGACAGTGTCTCTTGAGGATATCTTTCTTTTTGAAAAATCTTCTGCACGGCCATAGCTTTATCTCTCCCTTGATCGTTATTCTTGTTTAATTTCTTCTTCTTCTTCTTCTTCTTTCTCCATCTCCCTCTCTCTCATGTCTTCCCCAACTCGGCCTCTCCTCCTCACCATAATACTTGCAATCCTGAGCTCAACTTCAGCGACTGAGTTCATCTTCAACTCTAACTTCAACTCCACCAACCTTCTCCTCTTTGGCAATGCAACCATCAACTCCTCGATCCTCAGCATCACTGATGAGACCACCTTCTCCATAGGCCGTGCCTTATACCCTTCGAAAATCCCCACAAAAACCACCAACTCCTCCACTCCCATCCCCTTCTCAACCTCCTTTATCTTCTCCGTTGCAAAAGTCAAGAACTTCCTCCCTGGCCATGGCTTTGCATTTATATTTACACCCTCTACAGGCATAAACGGCACAAGCTCATCTCAGCATCTGGGTCTTTTCAACTTGACCAATGATGGCAGTCCCAACAACCATGTCTTTGGTATCGAGTTCGATGTGTTTAAGAATCAAGAATTCAATGATATCAATGACAATCATGTCGGTGTTTTTGTGAATTCGCTTACCTCTTTGGCTTCATATACAGCAGGGTTTTGGAGGGGGGAAGATGATGACAAGTTTGAGGAGCTGAAGCTTAACAATGGGGAGAACTATCAAGTGTGGATTGACTTTCTTCAGTCACATATAAATGTTACCATGGCTCTGGCAGGCATGGAAAGGCCTCGGAGGCCTTTGATAAGTGAGTTTGTTAATCTCTCTACTGTTCTTTTGGATGACATGTATGCAGGGTTTGGCGCAGCAACAGGGCAATTGGTTGAGAGTCATAAGATATTGGCTTGGAGCTTTAGCAATTCAAATTTTTCTATTGGTGATGCTTTGTTAACGAGAAATTTGCCTTCATTTGTGCCTCCAAAAGGGTCAGTTTTTCGATCAAAAGGGTTTATTGTGGGGGTTAGTGTTGCTAGTTTTTTTGTAGTTGTTTGTGGGGTTTTAGTATATGTGATTTTGTATAGGAAAAAGAGAAGGAAAGGGATGGAAGGGGAAGGAATTGAAGATTGGGAAATGGAGTATTGGCCTCATCGAATTAATTACCAAGAGATTTCTGCAGCCACAAAAGGCTTTTCTGAAGAAAATGTCATCGGGTTTGGAGGGAATGGGAAGGTCTATAGAGGGTTTTTTCAGGGAGGAGTAGAAGTTGCAGTGAAGAGAATCCCTTGCGAGAGTGAAAATGGAATGAGTGGGTTTTTAGCAGAAGTTTCAAGCCTAGGGAGATTAAGGCACAGGAACTTGGTAGGATTGAGAGGTTGGTCAAAGAATGAGAAAAACAGCTTGATTTTGGTCTACGATTATATGGAAAATGGAAGTTTGGACAAGAGGATTTTTGAATGTCATGAGAGCATGATGTTGAGTTGGCAGGAAAGGATGAAGGTTTTGAAAGATGTGGCTTGCGGCATTACCTATTTGCATGAGGGTTGGGAAGCTAAAGTCTTGCATAGAGACATTAAGGCAAGCAATGTGCTGCTTGATAAGGATATGAATGCTAGATTAGGCGATTTTGGGCTAGCTCGGATGCACTATCACGGGCAGCCGGCTGACACGACAACAGTGGTCGGGACCGTCGGGTACATGGCACCAGAAGTGGTTCGCACCGGTCGATCATCGACACAAACCGATGTGTTTGGTTTTGGTATATTGGTTCTAGAGGTGGTGTGTGGGAAAAGGCCTATTGAAGAAGGGAAACCAGGCTTGGTTGAGAGGGTATGTAGGCTAATGGAGACAGGAGAATTGCATAGTGCTGCAGATGAGCGTTTGAAGAACATGGGTGGTTATAGCATTGAGGAAGTTGAGAGGGTGCTTCATTTGGGTTTGTTGTGTGCAAATCCTGACCCTCGCGAGAGGCCTACAATAAGACAGGTTTTGAGGGTGTTGGATGGAGCAAACGATGGCGATGAATCTGAAGGGGAAGCAGGAGAGGGGAATTTGCTTGACAGAATTAGAACAACTGCACTGTGGTCTAGTTTTAACCAGAACATTGGTGGCAGACATCCTACGTTTGATGAAATTTCTTGGTCCGATTCAAATGTCATCCTTTCAGGCAGATGAAAACATGGTAATCGCAAAGGATTCACAGCAATTACCCTACCTTAATTGCTAATAATTTGAACAGATAATGTGAGAGAATCTATATAAAACTCATCTACCCGAATAGGGGTCTCATATGAGTTCTTTCACATTATTTGTCCGAATTACTAGCATGTCAAACAGCTAATTTCTATGAATCCCAATCCAATCGCAATTGCATTGGTTATTTCATGTTTAGTGTGCCGATTTGCATTAAAAATTCTACAATTTTTGTGAAACTCTCAAGGAATATGTTGTTTTATGAGGCCTTCTATATTGCTCTTGGAACCTTGATTAGTATTATCTGTCCAGTTTAGGTATGGTGCGTTAAGCATCTTGCCAAAATAAACCTGTATTATATGTGTGAAGATTTTGTTCTGTTTCTAGAAGAAGCCGTTCAGTTATGTATATTTTTTGCATTCAAATTGTCAAATGAACTCCTAATTTTTTTAAGGCAACATTCACTTGCCGACTTGCTTGTCTCTGCCACTGTTTTTGACCATGAAAAAAGTCTTCCAAATCAGATTTGGACAGCCTGTTTGCATCAAAATCAAACTTGGTGTAGAAGTTGAGAAATTATTTTATATACGATTTCACAAAAAAAAAAAAAAAAATGTACATGGATAAGTTTGACAATCAAGAGACTGACAAATTTGACAAATTCTAACCCTACATCAAAAGAAAGCTCGACATTATTCCAATTTGAGATCAGATCTTATTTAAATTGCTAATCCATTCTTGACAGAAGGGCTGAAAATCAAAGCCTTTTCTAATTTTCTTCTTCATATTTATATGATGATATGACCGAAATGGCAAAGCTGACAAAGTCTCACTAATAATGGTTAGTGGGAGCCATCTTGCATGATTTGAACTTCACCTTATACATGATTTCTAATAATATTTCCTTGCAAAAACAGCAAAATGAAGTCATTCAACTCATTTCCCTTTTCTTTTTCTTTTTTTTTTCTGGGTAGCTTTTTGTTGTTGGGATGCATAGTTTATCATGCAAAAGTATGATGGCCATGATTTTATCACAAGACACATAAGAGAAACAAAGAAGGAAGGGAGAAGAGCAGAGCAGAGTCCATTCTGATAGCAAGCAACAACAGAGGGAAAGAAATGGTGGTGATATTCTGTAATAAACAAACAAAATACAGTTTAATCATCCTCAAATTTCCAAACACCTCGAACATGTCGGGTAGCATTGCAAAAGAGAAGCTTTATACACTGCTTTTTTCTATTATTGTAGAATGTGTAGTTAAAAAAATATAAAACAGAATTATAATTACAAAAGAGCAGAAATAGCTTTGTGCATGGAGCCAGAGTCGATTATCCATGACATTGTTGGAAGCCATCGCTGATTCATCCACCTACAGGACTAAATATGAGGCACTAATTAGCAGTCACTTGCCTCCCACGAGCATGAACTTTCTGATCAACTCTTGTCTTGTCAATCCGTGCTCGTCGAGAAAATTCTTGGATCTTGCGATCATGCTCTTTGAGCATCTGGTCCACATTGTTTGATGAATTTAGAAGGGGACCAGAGACATAGATCTTGCTTCCCCTTGACCCATGACCATGCTGAAACAACATAATATTTAGTGTTGGATTATATATCTATGCCTAGCATAATGTGGCTTAGAACTTGTGGCAGATAAATGAGAAATAAGCTAAGGAAAAAGCATGATAAATAACTTACCAGAGATGGTTCTTTAGTACAGGCCTTTCCATCGATCTGACCGAAATCGCCGTTTCTCTGCGAGTGATGTCTATGATCCTGCCTTCTTCTGGATTCCAATTCGCTAACTGATCCTGAAAATCTGCCCAATTGCTCTGTTGTGTCTGGCTGTGTAGGACCAGGTTTTTCTTGGTGATCTTCGGACAACGAAAAAGTCCTAGACACTACCAAACCAGACAGTTTTGATAAGTTGGCTGCAGTAGAAACAGCTGATGGAGCATCAAGTTCCTTTCCCGACTTTGTCCATCTAGATCCAGGAACCAATGGTCCTGAGTGGGAAACCATTTTATGAAGATGCTCTGGTTCACCTGTTCGTACTTCTTTAACAGGTCGTGGCTGTTTAGGTGGAGCAACCAACAGACCAGAATGAGTTTCCTCCCTATGAGAGTGGAACAATTCACTTTTGGTCTGAAAACTGGATTGGCCTTGTCTTCTCTGTAATTTAAAAAACAAAAGACAACAAATGATGTTGAAAATAACTAGACAGACAAAATCAGTAGTAATTTCAAAAATAACTTTAGAGATGAACATAATAGAACAAAATACTTGGGGGGAAAGTAAAATTCATCCCCATGTGGCCGTAAAACATGGAACTTCCCTCGAGTTTAGTTTGTGATACTAAGGTCTCTAATGATCAGGGTTCAAAATATAAAGTCAAATCTATAATCAACCACATTATGCCGCATCACAAATGAACTGTGTTGACATCTAGGTAGCATAGTTAAGTTCAATCTAATCAGTTCCAAAACGATGATTTTAGACCCGATTTCTAGTCACCTGAATTGACATGAAAGGCAGACCATCAGCATTTAATGCAGGAATTGCTCGGGATTCTTTTTGTCCTCTCTTTTTGAGGTCAACCTTCCGGTCTTTGTCTCCAACATCTCCTTGCCTGTGAAAATTAATGAAAGGTTAACTTAGAACCACCACCCTTAGAAAATAAACAAGCCTCCCTTCGACAAAAATCAAAGCGTTATGCAGAAACCACAGACAACAATCACAAAACTTGAATGGAGTAAGAGTAACAAAAGCCTTCACGAAAACTAAAAATTTCAAAAGACTAAAAGGTAAAGCTATCACTTTAGTGAAAATAACGAAAAAATCATGTGAATATCTTATTATTTACTTCAAGAAATGACTGCTTCACCACTTAAAAAGACTGCATCATTCCTTTTTCGGGTTAAATGGGGATTGCTCCCAAATATTACTACTGTGCTTGTCACAAAACATATATTTGTAGCTGACTATTTAGATAGTAATAATCAAATCTTGAAAACATTTAAAAGTTAGTTAGCAAGTGAGTTACTAGTTTTCTACAAATAGAGCAGAACACTTATCATCTTATCTTACTGCATGAAATAGAATCAACCTATAATGTGTACCTTCTAGCTACTTCATCCCGCACTTTCGCATCAATCTCTTTGCTAGGAGGATATTTGGGCAAAGTTGAAGGATCACAAGCAAGAGGTTTCGTCGTAAAGAACTGTAAAAGTAATTACTGATTAGAATAGCAAACAAAGATCACAGGTAATATAATATAGATGAAACAAGTAGCTCATAAAATATTAAACAGAAATAATGCATCAGCAATCATCAAGAATAAGTAATATTGCACTGCTAAGGAAATGTTAAGAGATTTGGTTTCCTTTTAACACAAGGCAGCAGTGTAGAAAAAAACTAAACCCCACCCAAGTGGGCGCCCAAAATTAAGAGTATTCATAACCATAGTTGAGTTTCTCTAGCACCAGTTACTGCTACTTTCTTGCCTTTGATCAGTGAATGGCTTTTCCAATTTCTCTACATTTTTATATATTTATTTATTATGTTATGTATTTTATTGTCGAAAGTCACTTCAAACGTAGTTATCAATTTATTATAAAATTTTCGGCTTCTCTTTATTCTTCAGGTTGGCCTCTCTTCCATCTGTGTCTAATTCTCTTTTTCTGGCAGCACGCGAAGACAAAAAAAAAAATAGACTTTAAGGAACCAAAAAACTAAAAGGAAAACAAAAATAATAATAATAATTTGAATCATGTAAATCAGCATCTAATAACAATGCTATTCAGTGCTCCATATAAGAAGGATGAGCATAATTTAAAACATGCATACCTCACTCGTTAGAGCAGATGCTGCAGTTCCTCGATGTGCAGGATCTACAGAAAGCATGGTCTCAATAAGCCCCATAGCAGCAGCAGGCAAATCTTTGAATGTTTCGGCAACATATCTTCTATAAGGCTGTGGTGGTCTGAAGAATGTTGCATGGGACAACCGCAAACTTCTCCAGTAATCGTCAGAAGGTGAGCCACAAAGCTTAAAAATCTTATGCAATTGCTCAACCTACAAAGAATGCTTAAATAAGCTCAAAGGAACCAATTATGTGTAATACTAACATGCTATTTTTTGGAAAATGGAAAAAGCCAGTTCTACACATTTGTGAGTGAATATGTATGTCCCAGCATGCACATCAGAGGAAACAACTTAAACATAAAATGGAGTATGGGAAAATTGTACTTTTGACGCACAGGACAAAAACTTATATTGAACTCAAGCAAAGAAGGCCACCAACAAATAAAAAATAACAAGAACAAGAACAATAGTTTGTAAATGACGGGTGGACATAATCTATCACAATCCAAAAAATTATCCTATACACAGTTAGAAATATATAGCTTAAATGGAAAACATGTTGAGAATTAGGATTTATCCTTGCAAAACACTATATGAAATGGCTTCATTTCAATGTAGTGCAAATCTCCAACAACCTTCAACATATGTATTGGAGATCAAATTTGTTATTCAAGTTAAAATGGGATTGCAGCATAAGGATAGATCTTTTTGCCCCTTTTCTTTTACATTCTTTCTTTTTTCTTTTATTTTTCCTATGC
The DNA here is from genome assembly GCA_006937295.1 of Carpinus fangiana. Classification (NCBI taxonomy): domain Eukaryota; kingdom Viridiplantae; phylum Streptophyta; class Magnoliopsida; order Fagales; family Betulaceae; genus Carpinus; species Carpinus fangiana. The sequence continues at coordinate 5,307,973 of CM017326.1, read as the reverse complement.
TTCCGCAGTTTATGATAATCCCAAGGGATATTTGCACATGACATAGTAACATCCTAAGGCATCAGTATTGCATATAAACATTGTACCTCTGTCTTTCCAGGCAAGATAGGCTTGCCAGTATATAATTCCCCCAGTATGCAACCAGTACTCCATAAATCCACCCCAACTCCATAGTGAGATGCTCCAAGTAAAAGTTCTGGTGGTCGATACCAAAGAGTGACCACACGGGTTGTCATTGGAACACTATGATGAGGATTGTAAGATGTTGCCAAGCCAAAATCCGCAATCTTCAAAACACCATTATCATCTATAAGAAGATTTGAACCTTTTATGTCACGATGCAGGACACCACGACTATGACAATGATCAAGTCCACTTAGAAGTTGCTGCATGTAACATTTAACCTAACATAGAAATAGGCATTAGAATTCATACATCATAGCAAACAAGCACACTAATACTTCAATCTAAGGCAAAATTAAGGAAAAATCTGCATCAAAATGGCCTCCAGCTATCTGATTTTAGGCAAAAGGCTGAGAAAGGTATACATTTCATCCAGAAATGTCTGTGTTTAAAAATACCAACAATGAGATACCTCATGAAACAGAAGTCTGGGAGAACCTAAAAACAATTATATGGTACCTGTGGTTCTGAGAACTTTATGCCAGGGTGTGATGCAAGCCCTGTAAGATCATGTTCCATATACTCAAAAACAAGGTATAAACTGCGTGACATTTGTGATGTGATCAAGCCTTCCAGCTTTATTATATTCGGATGATCAAGCCTTCGTAAAATGATGATTTCCCTTGCCATAAACTTGACGCTCTCAATATCCAGATTATCAAATCGTACTTTTTTCAAAGCAACAATTTTATCATGGATAACATCGCGAGCCTTGTAAACGCTACTATAAGTTCCTTGGCCAATCTGCAGAAAGGAGATGCCACCACAGATGAAACCAAAGCAGGATTGAGAATATCAACATGGAGAACAGTAATTAGAAACACATCCTCCTCCCTCCCGAAACATGATAAATGATTTGAGGAATACTAGGCTTACAAAATATTTCACAAAAAAAACTCTTACAACGTGATATGGCACAATATGATTGAGATTGATGAATACTCGGCTTACAAAATATTTACAAAAAAACTCTTACAACGTGATGTGGCACAAGATGATTGAGAATGAGATGAATTCAAATTTTGAGAAATTTAATCATGGTGTGCTACATCACTTTGTAAGATTTTTTTTTTTGTAAATATTTTGTAAGCCTAGCATTTCTCTAAATGATTTCAATCAAGAAAATGACATGAACTTTAAACAACTTAATTCAAATTCCCTTTACAGAGGAGATGCATGGCTGCATTATTTTTCTATTTGTTTCTTTTTAGTTTAAAACAAACTCTTTAGCTAATGATAGTAAGAAATGGTTTCTCTAGACATGAAGCATCCAACTTGCTATATGTCAAATCAATGTTAGAAAAATCAACAATCTACTAAATGCTTATTGGAGTAATTCTCATAAAAGTGTTATATATAAAGTATTTCCACCGCATTCCTTTTCACTCCGCATATTTTTTCCTTAAAAAATGCAAAATAAACAGGGAAATATGGTTCTGACATTCAAACAAAAACCTCAATCATGTAATGGAACTAATATCACATCAGTAAAATTCAGTCAAGCAAACTAGCAATCATGGTTTGGACATGTTAATTTCCTGCAACTATTCTGAGAGTAATCACTAGGCAATACCAGTGGTCAAACTGCAAAGCATGAATGTAATTGAGTATCAAAGAAAAAATGGAACATACTTTTTCTAATTTCTCAAAAGTATTTGCTCTCCGCGGTATCCATCCCTTTATAGCTTCCCCGGCCACATTAGATAGCCAAGCCGGCCACCCTGCCGCAATTTGCTCTCCATGTATAGCCTTTGGTACCCTTCCCAAGCCCAGATGTTCGATAGATGAGACTTCAGACTTCTCTCTCCTCTTCTTCTCAATCTGATCATCATAAACCCGAATCGAACCATTGGCTTTCCTATCAATGCGCATAGCTTTCACTTCATCACTGTGCAATCCCAATCTATCATTGCCCCGTATTCCATCATGTCTTCTTGAAGAATTCACTCGTAACTCCGATGATGATCGTCTACTCAATGAGGACAATCTCTTCCTCGAGCTTGCCTGGCTATCTCTGTCTTCTACAGCGGAAGAAGCCTTGGTACATATACCACCCATGTTGCACTTTACACCCAAATTAAATCAACTAACAATACTTTTCTTTTCGCTAAGACAATTATTGTCCTGAAATCAATACCAAACTTGCCAAAAACACCCAAAATCAATCAATTAACAGTAATTTTCTCCTTCACTAACACCCAAGTTGCACTTTACACCCAAATTAAATCAACTAACAATACTTTTCTTGTCGCTAAGACAATTAAAGTCCTGAAATCAGTACCAAAATTCCAAAAACACCCAAATTCAATCAATTAACAGTACTTTTCGCCTTCACTAACACAAATCTCCCTCCGAAATCAATACCAAACTTCCTGAAACTCCCTTTCTCCATCATACCCATCATCAACAACAGTTTTGAAATATAATCAACTAAAGTTATGATATTTATTCAGAATTTCAAACTTCCACCAATACCCAATACATCAAAAGAGAATAATAAACCTTATCTGCTCTAATTCAAACGTTACCAAAAACTACAAATCTTTCAAAGAAATGAATACCATAAGTCCAAGAACCCCACGCTTCTTCAAATTTCATTGAAAACTCAAAACTGAGGAAATACGCAATTCACCCACCAATCCATACCTTTGAAATCTGCAAAGATTAGTTGACTTCAAAAAGAATGAAAAAGAAGAGGAAACCCAGTTCAGTGATGCTGATAATACCTTGAAAATCCATACAAGTTAGGGGTTTAATATAAGAGGGGGATAGGTATAGACTTTGGTCTCCAGGAAAGAGCGGCTTTATTTGGATTGGTTTAATTGTTCAACGCGTATACATTAATGTCATTTGAATATATATATAAATATTACAGAATACATAAGCACCATATAGACGGCCGATGCCGGCCTTTTTCCCAGTCAACAGAATGAATCAAAACCCACGTACACTCTCTCTCTCTCTCTCTCTCTCACCCTCTCTCTCTCTCTCTCTCAACAGCTGAGCGGTTCATGGAAAGAGTGGTTTTCCTTTTCGAGTTAATTAGCTGTTTAAAACTGTCTTTGAGTGTTGTACTTTTGTTTTGGCGAAACGTTAACGTTGGGAATTAATGCAATAGTTGAAGAGAAAACTAACGTTTTATTAGGCCACCTAAGCGCAACAAATAACATAAAAGAAAAAACTTTTATTAGGCCAACCATTCCCTATAGGGAGCAAGGGCAGGTCGGTCACTTTCACCGAACATTTAAAGATGTTAGAGGGAATTTCAATTTAGGTATTTGTTTAGGGTTTCTGACATCAAAATTTAAAAAAAAAAAATTTGAAAATAGTTTACTTACTCTCAATTTCTCCTAAACTTTTATGGCCTCCTAAACCATTGAAATTTGTCAATATCTCCCTAATAACGAAAATACCCTTAATAAAAAAAATTGAAAAAATAAATAAAACTAAAATGAAAAAAAAAAAAAAGGAGTGGAGATTTTTTTTAAAAAAAAAAATGTTTTTTAAAGGATTTTTTTTTTCGAATTTATATGGGTATTTTTGTCTTTTTGACAAAAATTTAGGGTCATTTTGTCTTTTTTTTATTGCTTGGGGGATATTGGCAATTTGTTGATAGTTTGAGGACATTATTGTCCAAATTGAATGTTTGGAAGGACATTATCAATTAGTAGTAGTTTGAGAGAAATATGTAAACTTTTCCTAAATTTTTTTATATGGTGAACCACCCAAAATTAATTATTTCTCTCTAAAAAAATAAGCATTTTTATAATTTTGTCTTCCCATATCAAAATTTCTAATTCTACCGGTGAGAGGATGGGCACACCATCTCTATAATCCTCATAATAGTCGCGGTCACCTCTAATGAGCCATTGGCATCGGTCGCGATTATCTCCCAACAAGCATGATGGAGTTGTCACAACCACCAAATCTGATGGTCACTACTCACTACCACTTCCTGAGCATTAATTGAGGAAAAATAAAATTGGTGCAAATTGGTTGGAGTACTTAAAAATGCTTCGTACGGATTGCATTACTCTTTTGAGTTGTGTGGTGTTTTTTTTTTTTTTTTCCACGAAAAATAATGTAGAAGTAGTAAAAATATCCTCATCAAACTTATGATCTTTATGAACACATCATTTAATCTTTTTTATTTTCATGGCTTTTTTAATCTCCACCCGAAAGTTTAAAAATTCTTAGGATCCATTGAGGTTTGCGATTTCAAAAATTATGATTTTAAAATGTGCAATTTAAAAATGTAATTTTTAAAAATACAATTAGTGTTTGGTAAAATCGCGGTTTGACCTTTAAAATCGTAGTTTAGTCTTTTAAAATTGTGCATTTTCACAAAAAACACCTACCTAAGTGCGATTTGAAAACATAGAAAAATTTGCGTTTTCAAATCGTAATTTTTTAAAATCGCAATCCCGAACAATTTATTTTCTGCGATTTGGTTTAAAATCAAACTTTTCGTCTATGAAATCGCAATCCCAAACAACTCTTAATTTAGTGTATTTTATTTTAATAAATTACAATCATACCCCACCGTTGAGGTATGGGGTTAAATTAGTAAGGGTGAAAAGATAGTTACGGTTAGCAGTAATTGGCTAAAATCGCTAACTATAACCGCCTAAGTGATAAATAAAATTCTCTAACCGCCGATCGCCTAAACGGCTAACCGACAGTTAGCGGTTAATAACTTTAATAATTGCTAACCATTTTTTCAAAGAAAAAATTTATAAAATTTAATTTTAAAAAATAAAAATCAAAATCAAAACGATGTCGTTTCTATGATAATACAATAATATCATACAACATACTGACATTATTTTTAGATTTTTATACATTTATATATATTTAAAATTTTAAAAACAGGAACGACATTATTTTATGTATTTATATATAAATAAATATAAAAAATATTATATAATATATATACATAAATATAAGCGGTTAGCGATTTTTTCTAACCGTTTTCAAAAGTTGTTAGTGCAATTACCACTCCTATAAATAAGACTATCAAAGAGTGAAATGACTATTACAACCCTATACACTTTATTAAATTAAAAAATTAATTTTAAAAAAAAATTGAAACAAAAATACCGAGATATTTTGAAAATTTATCACCCTCCGTTATAATTTAACAAAATATCATAAGGGATGGGTGGAATTATAAATTTTATCCAACTTCATGAATGGTTTTCTTTCCAATATCCCCAGTCTGTAATGTATGCACGATGATAACAAATCAACCACGTTATATATATATATATTTTTTTTTTAAAATAATTTTTTATTTTATCCTAAATACCTTAAAAAATAAGAATAAACAGAAGAAGGAGAGATTCTCTTCCCTCCTTTTCAGTTTTCACCATAATTTTTTTCTTTTTCTTTTTCCTTTTTTCTCTTTCTTTTTTTTTCTTTTTTAAAGGGTATAACAGAACATTTTTACATTAAATTTTTAACAAATCTACTGTGGCTAGTTGGCCACGGATTTATGCACAAGTGGCCACATTTTTTGTAGTTTTTAGACAAAAAATGTGTCCGGAACATTTCTAGCAGTCTCACCAAATTTTATTCACCAAAATAATTAAAATAACTAAAAATATGTTGAAACAGTACTTTTTATATTTGATAAGTTCCGTTCACTTCATTAACTTTGTTAACAAATTAATTTTGTTGGCTAAAATATATATATTAAAAAAAAAAAAAAAACTTTTGATAATTGTAAAGTGAGTCTGCGCTGTACGCGTAGAGACGTAATCACTTTCAAAGTCGTTACCGACTCACCTAGTTCTCTTTGTTGGCATGGCGGGTCAACATGGGACATGTGAAGTACAACTACTTAAATTATTCGTCCAAAAAAAAAAAAAAAAAACTAAACTAAACTTTAAATTCTATAAGACCCAAAAAAAAAAAAAAAATGTTAAACAGTATGATTATTTCCTTCATTAATTTAAAACACCGATTTTTTTTTTGACATGTCCACACAAGAGGGGTAGGAGGATTCAAACTAGTTACCTCCACTTTATTAGGTGTAGTCCCAATCAATTGAACTACCGCTTAAAGTTAAACACCGATTTCAATACTCTCTAATGATCTTTCTCTTCTTTTTAATTTTTTTAGAGCATTTTCCATAATTTGTTTGAATGAGAGGGGACCATTGAAGAAAAAATCAGGGACATATAGAGAGATTGACAGCCATATGGCCCATATATATCTTGGAAGTATGAAAATATCTTTGAGTATATTTATATGACTAAGAGTCTGTTTGGGATTGCGTTTGAGAAATAGAGCTTTTAAGTCAAAAAAAGCTTTTGGGCAAAAGCTTCATTTTTAAGCTTTTGCCAAAAGTGTTTTTTTTTTTTTTTTACCATTTTTAGGATTTTAGGACTCTTAAAAACACTTTAATTTTTTTACCAAACGACTACTTTTTTTTTTCAAACGAACTTTTTAAGTGTTAAAAGCACTTTTAGCTAGGCATCTCAAACGCAATCTCAAACAGACCCTAAGACTGCTAGGAGGTCCATTTAGATCTAGAGTAATTTTAAAAGAAATATATAATGTTAATATAACTGTCTCAACTAAGGGTGTCAATTCGTGCTTGCTGGGTTCAAGTTGTGTCAAAACATAATTATAAGACTATATATGTCAACTCTAACCTGACCCATTTAATTAAATAAGTCAAACACGTCAACATTAACTCTCTAATTTTGTATTGAATTTGTATCTGGTTTGCAGGTTTTGTCAAAACTTTTCAGCTATTATGTTGAGTGTCAGCTTCAAATTGTGTCAAGACATATGTATAAGACTATATAAGTCAACCCTAACCCGACCTATTTAATTAAACAGGTCATACTCTTCAACCCCAACCATTTACTTTCGTATTGGGTTCGTCTTGAATTTGTGGGTTGTGTCAAAAGTTGACAATTCTATTCTCAACTAACTTTAAATTAGCATTATGATGGAATAATTGTAGGATAAAAATATGGTTTCTAACATTATTCTTATATAGCCTATTAACAGAACCCCAAAAAGTAACATAATTGGCTACAAATTATGACTCTTGAAACGAAAATAACTAATTCAAATCCCGTTACTCCTTCCTTTGATTGGTCATATCAAAAAGATTGCCCATTAAGATTGCTAGGAGGCCCATTGATATAAATATATCATACCACGAGCACATTTCACATGTCCTTGAGTAAACTAGCTATGCATACAAAGCCTTAAAAAATGTGGTATACTTTTCTTATATAGTGCTTTGAATAAGACACCAATTCATTCGGTTAAGGAATGGTTCATAGTAAGTACATGGGGGTTTCTTGCTTTGAATAAGACACCAAACCATCTTTTTCTTTGAGTCAACGTGGCAGGAAGATCAATTTGGGTTTCAGTGTAATCAACAAAGATCTTTTTGTTTTTATGTGCAAGAGAAAATATGAAATATGGACAACAAGAGTTTTATGTTTTTTTTATTTGTTTTTTTTCTAGAATTTGTGTTTCTTTAAGTTTTGTTGTTTGTGTTATTTCATACAAGTTTCTCATAAATGGAAGAAATCGATTTTTTTTTTTTTTTTTTCATAGTTGGTTTTATTTTTTGGATTTTATCAATGACTTGGTACTAGTTGGCATGACACTGCATCGGGTGCTAACATAGATGCTAATGTGTCAAATGAGACACGTATGATATATGACAAATTATTAATTTTGATGTTAAAATGACAATAACTTATTTCAAACTTGTTCTCAAGGAAGGAATAGCTCAATCGGTTGTGCACCACACCTTATGAAGCGGATGTCACCAGTTCAAATCTCCATCTATCTTCTCTTGTGTGAACATGTCGAAAAAAAAAAAAAAAAAAAAAACTCTATTTCAAATTTAGATAAAACATAAGGATTTTATTATTCAAATTAGAAACCTATGGGTTGAATCCAAATTAGAAGAAAACTTAATAGTTAAATATGATTTTTCTCTCTTTTTTTTTTTTTTTTTTCTTTGTATAGGAAAAATATTTTCAGAACCTTCTTGTGTTTTGTTGAATTTTGTATTTGGGATATCAATTTTCAATTTAGTCAATTTAATATCCTGAGTTTACGAATATATATATATTAGCCCTCTGGCCATATTTTTCCTGTTTTTCTATCTAATAAATAACAAAAATGGAATGAAAAAAAAATATATATATTCTATCTAAAAATATCACCACATTGCTGCCCTAGTGACATTGTCTTAGTAAATAAGACAAAGCAAGAACTAAGCATACAGTAGACGAGAAACCATAAATGGGTTTTAATTTAAGAATAAAGTTTGAAAAATGTTTTTTTTTAATTTTTATTTTTAATTACAACTCATTTTATGAAAATAAGTCTCAACATGACTATTAATGGCTGGTGTAGTAATTACATGTCAATTTGCAAACGTAATACATATTATGTGAAACACCACTTTCATTTATAAAGAACTTATAATAAAAACCTTAATACCCGTAACCGCACTCGAAATTTAAGGATAAGGATGACCTATAACATATGTTACCATCTCTAGCTACCAAGCCAGATGAGTAAGCTTTTTCGGTGCAAATCTCATCATACATGTGCTATCAAAATTACGTCTAAATAAAATAGTCATTTTGATCGTCTCGCTACAAAGTCTTTTAATAGAAAAAAGAAAAAAGTTGGATGAGTAGGCGTCTAGAAACCATTTCTCCTCCTTTTAATAGGCCGCAAAAGTTGAACCAAAGGCCATTCCAGGCTGCAGCATAGATAGATAGATAGATAGCTTCACAGGTACGTAGTTATGGGGCCCCTGCATTTGAATTTGTTGATCCACGGAAGCAAGAAATTGCCGGTTGGCGACAAATAATTGGATTCAACCCCGTGTTAAGTGCGTGCAGACTCATGACTTTGATTTTCAACTTTATTCCTTTTCAAAACATTTTCCTCTTTAATTCATAATTATTTACGAATGAGGTGTCAGTTCATAAATAAATATCTTTTTTTTTTGTTTTTTTTTTCTCAAATATCTTCTAATATCCAGATGATGAGAATTTCTTTAGATAATAAAAATTTCCAAAATAACATCAATCTCTTTTGGAATTGTCTTTTTTAACTTTTTGTTTCTTATGTGGCAAGTCGCAACTACTCTTAAGTTTTTCAAAAATAATTCTTCGAACTTTTTTTTTTTTTACTAGTACTAATCTAAGGGTTAATTTTTAGAGATATGCTACAATGCAATATAATATTCACATTTGGCCCATAATTAGTGAGGGGAAGAATTGAAATTCAAGTTTCAAATTTCAATCATCCCTTTCATGTGATTATTCATCTGCTACGTCATTAAAAATGAGCCAAATATGGACATTATATTACACTAAAACATTTCTCATCTAATTTTTATTGCCACATCTAATTGTAGAGTAATGTGATAAGGCTTCCTAGAGTCTTTATAGAATCATCCCAAATATGATGTGCCTTTTAAGATTACCGTTGAATTTGAAATGTAATTTATTGACTTTTGATATATTGGTGATTTTAAAAGTCATATCACATTTGAAATGACTCTAGGAAGACTCTATGAAGACTTATAGCATTACTCCTAATTGTATAACACTTGTACGTGAGTCAATAGCATGAGTAATGTTTTAAGGCTTCCTAAAGTCTTCCTAAAGTCATTTCAAATGTGATGTGACTTTTAAAATTACTGTTAAATTTAAGATGTGATTTATTGACTTTTGATCTATTGGTAATTTTAAATGTCACATCACATTTGGGATGACTCTATGAAGACTTTAGGAAGCCTTAAAACATTACTCATGCTATTGACTTACGTACAAGTGTTAGAAATTTTCTGACGTGTCAAAATTTGAAACGTCAGAAAATGTTCATTTTTTTGTAGTGACTCTAAGAAGCCTTATAGTATTATTCATTTTTTAGTTTTTTTTTGTATACGCGATATACTGAAATGTTTCTTAAATGAGTAAATGCGTAGTCCCCACAAGGGAAGAGAAAAAGGGGAGGAGGATTCAAACTATTGACATCCTCATCATAATGCATGATCCTCAATCGATTGAGCTATCAATTGGGAACACATTTCTCTACACTCATAAATGACTTTTAAAACAATAATTAAATTAAAATCTAATAACATCTGTCACAAATTCAATGGTGATTTTAAAAACCATATATGAATGTAAACAAATAGGTGTGAAAAAGTCAAAGTGTGTAGTATTATTCTTCTTAAATAAGTTTTTTTTTTTTTTTTTTTTATCTTTTTTTTTTCTGAGCAATTATTTGCACAGCAATTATTTCATGTCTTCTTTCAAATATATATATATATAATTCTATCCATCCATCCCAAGCATTGAAATTCTTATCTCAATTCTCATTTTCCTATAAATTATTTGAAATAATTTATAGGGTTTTGAGTGTGAGAGGAAGCTGGAGCTGTGCCCCTAGGGTTAAGGATTGTTATTGATCAATTGGTTTGTAAGTGATCTTGCATTAGGACTACTAATTTTTGACACAAGTTGCAAAGTTGACAATCCGATTAAACACAATTAACAAACGGATCAATTTCGAGACAACCCTCATAACCCATATAAGCCATATAAATTTTAATTTTGTGAGCCCGCATAACCTCAAGAAACCTTGTACAAAGACTACCGCATTCTTCCTCATAATGGGCTAGTAGAACAAGCCTTGCTTCCCATCTAAGCTAGGGGCCTTTGTGGTGGGCAGATAAATGGTTTGAGAGTTTACCAAGACTATATTAATATACATATTTGAACACCACTACAACTCAAAAGCCTATGCTAATGAGGTTATGTCCAGTTATGTGTATTAATTACTATTTTTCTTTATACTTTCTCAATGTAAGATTAAAAAATCACAATTGCACTCACAACAATCTTTCATTCACTTATGAGTCTTTTTACATATTTTAAGAGTGTTTCGAGTCAAGAGTTGCGTCCTATGAAGCTAACCATGACTCTAATATTACTCGTTAGAGAGATTGATGTCTTAGGGAGTTTTTTTTTTTAGTGAGCCCATAATATAGTATGTTAAGACACCACACAACCCAAAAACTTAAGCCTATGAGTTTGGGCCCAACAATGTTATATTAATCACTCACACTTATTACATATTTCCAATGTGAGACTCTTATCATTTTACACTCACACATATAAAGGCTCAACTGAGACAGAGCCCAAAAGATTTCCTGCTCAATTGGGATAGCACATAGTATTGACTTTTCTTATTGGGTGATGCTTGGAGCCAGCAGATTATCAAAGGTCATAATCAAATAAAGGATTAGTACCATTGTAGAGGTTAGAGAAATGAGAAACAAGATAAGAGGCAAATGCCAATTTTATTATTAAGCTTGAAACCATCATTAGTAACAAGGAAATTAATAGAATTGCACCAAGGCGAGCCCCTATAGAGTCATGAAAAGATTTTGCATTTAGGTCCTTACACTTGAGCCAAAATTTTCTGCTTCCTCAGCTCTTTTTCTCTATGAAGTTTTTCATCTTTTCAATACTAAAGAAGCAAGACACCAAAGCATCACGGAAGTAGTGTGAAATTGGTCGGTGATGTTGTATTATTCTCTTCTTTTATACTTCCTTTTTCTTTTCTTTATTTGATGACACATTCTTTTGATGAGTAATTCCATTCATTTCTTATAGTTGATGTGGTGTGATCCCAATAGCGTTTGACGTTGGCGCATGGTGATTAATTTTTTTATTTGACAGATCACGAAGAATGAGAGTGAGATAATAAGGTAATAAACAACTTGCTGACGTGAGAGTGAAACTCAATCATTGGATCTGCAATTGTAAAAATAAAATAGAATTAATAATTTATTTTTACCGTCACATCATTTTAGTTGTATAAGAGCCGTACAACAATCTACTAAACAAGCGACTTCTACTATCTCATTACTCATGAAAATACCCACAAAAATGAAATACAACAGTTGGCGTGCCATGAAAATTTTGAAGAGAATCTAGAAGGTGTAAAGTGAGAGCTTGGAAACCCCAATAAGAAAGCAATCAAAGGAATCTACAAAAGGAGTGAGGGAAGAGTCCCCAAATGGGAGACTTTTGGTCCAAAGGCCGAAGTGGGGGTGCTTTGCCATTTCCTCACTCCAAACCAAATCTGAAAAAGCCCAAAACAAAAGCTTAAGAGGGAAAGANTGTACAAAGACTACCGCATTCTTCCTCATAATGGGCTAGTAGAACAAGCCTTGCTTCCCATCTAAGCTAGGGGCCTTTGTGGTGGGCAGATAAATGGTTTGAGAGTTTACCAAGACTATATTAATATACATATTTGAACACCACTACAACTCAAAAGCCTATGCTAATGAGGTTATGTCCAGTTATGTGTATTAATTACTATTTTTCTTTATACTTTCTCAATGTAAGATTAAAAAATCACAATTGCACTCACAACAATCTTTCATTCACTTATGAGTCTTTTTACATATTTTAAGAGTGTTTCGAGTCAAGAGTTGCGTCCTATGAAGCTAACCATGACTCTAATATTACTCGTTAGAGAGATTGATGTCTTAGGGAGTTTTTTTTTTTAGTGAGCCCATAATATAGTATGTTAAGACACCACACAACCCAAAAACTTAAGCCTATGAGTTTGGGCCCAACAATGTTATATTAATCACTCACACTTATTACATATTTCCAATGTGAGACTCTTATCTTTTTACACTCACACATATATAGGCTCAACTGAGACAGAGCCTGAAAGATTTCCTGCTCAATTGGGATAGCACATAGTATTGAATTTTCTTATTGGGTGATGCTTGGAGCCAGCAGATTATCAAAGGTCATAATCAAATAAAGGATTAGTACTATTGTAGAGGTTAGAGAAATGAGAAACAAGATAAGAGGCAAATGCCAATTTTATTATTAAGCTTGAAACCATCATTAGTAACAAGGAAACTAATAGAATTGCACCAAGACGAGCCCCTATAGAGTCATGAAAAGATTTTGCATTTAGGTCCTTACACTTAAGCCAAATTTTTCTGCTTCCTCAGCTCTTTTTCTCTATGAAGTTTTTCATCTTTTCAATACTAAAGAAGAAAGACACCAGAGCATCACGGAAGTAGTGTGAAATTGGTCGGTGATGTTGTATTATTCTCTTCTTTCATACTTCCTTTTTCTTTTCTTTATTTGATGATTTGATGAGTAATTCCATTCATTTCTTATAGTTGATGTGGCGTGATCCCAATAGCGTTTGACGTTGGCGCATGGGGATTAATTTTTTTATTTGACAGATCACGAAGAATGAGAGTGAGATAATAAGGTAATAAACAACTTGCTGACGTGAGAGTGAAACTCAATCATTGGATCTGTAATTGTAAAAATAAAATAGAATTAATAATTTATTTTTACCGTCACATCATTTTAGTTGTATAAGAGCCGTACAACAATCTACTAAACAAGCGACTTCTACTATCTCATTACTCATATGAAAATACCCACAAAAATGAAATACAAGAGTTGGCGTGCCATGAAAATTTTGAAGAGAATCTAGAAGGTGTAAAGTGAGAGCTTGGAAACCCCAATAAGAAAGCAATCAAAGGAATCTACAAAAGGAGTGAAGGAAGAGTCCCCAAATGGGAGACTTTTGGTCCAAAGGCCGAAGTGGGGGTGCTTTGCCATTTCCTCACTCCAAACCAAATCTGAAAAAGCCCAAAACAAAAGCTTAAGAGGGAAAGAATAGCCCAACTGTCTTTTCTTCACAAGGAGACATGCATTTTGCTTTACTATGTCTAACTTTTGTTTACTTATAGTATGAAATGAAGTTAAGGTTGATTTGTATAGTTTTATACATATGTTTTAACATACGATATTTTAATTTCACAATTTTTGATATGATTAGTAAATTTAACACAAACCTATTATCAAATTAGCCGACTAAAATTAAAAGATTTGAACCATTTAATTAAATGAATTGAATTAAAATGGATATATAGTCTTACTTTTACAAATTGATATCATCCGAACAGAACGATCTCGACGCGAGAATAAGAAATGTAAACACACTTATATCCCAACCAGACGGGACTGATAATATCCAACGGTGTCCGGTTAGCCAAACAGAAGCCGGGTTCAGAACAGTAACACTCCACCACTTTCCTATAAGGAGCGTGAATCCACGCCCACCAAAAATGAGATGACTGAACGGCGAGTATGACCCACGAGACATCCGCTGCGCGTGGCAATCATATGTAATATGTACTTTCGTCCTCTATTCCAAGATACCGACACAGGACTGTACTAAAAACCAACGAAGTAATAAAATAGAAGAGAGATAGAGAGGGAGAGCTTTTTCTGAAGAACAGATTGGGAGAAAATCAAGCTGTTTCAATGGCGGACACCATAAAAGACGAGCAAGAAACCACACCCACTTCACCATCACAAGCTGCATCAGCATCATCATCATCATCGTACATGTTACTTCTTATGATTATGAGCAAAAGGAGAACATGGGTATGTATTTTCGTTACAGTATACGCCATACTTTTAACATCTTCATGGAATTTCCTTACATCCATACTTTCTTGGTACAAATTACAAGACCAGCCATCTTCGTCGGCTTCTGGGTGGCCGGCGATTTACGCCTCTGTGCTTCTAGGGGCAGTTTTCGGGCTGCTTTCAATGGTCGCAGCCCTTGCAGTGCTGGTTCCAGCCACTCTGGTGACGTGGATCACTGTTGTGGTTCTGCTTGCCTTCTTTGGGAAGCCCAGGAGGGCTTTGGTTGTGGAAGGGAGGAAGATTACGAGGGAGATTGTTGGATTTGTGCTCAAAATTTTGTTGAAGGAAGGGAATATTGTGGCCGCTGTTTGTGCTGTTTTGGGTTACTTTGCACTTGTTAGGAGGAACAGTACTGAGGGTGATTCATAGGATAAATTACAAGTGTTTGGTGTTTGATTCCGATGAGGTTGTTTCTGCTTCTGCTGCTGCGGATCAATTTGGGGTTGTGGGATTTTGGTCAAGTTTCTATTTTGGGCTTTAGCTTCGGAACTGGACATGGGAAACCTCCTCTTGATGAGATGGTACTATATTTGGCAATTCTGATGTAAGTTTTTTTTACTGACCAAGTAATCTCATGAGCTCTTCTTCTTCTTCTTCTTCTTGCTTTGGTTGGTCTTGCAGGGCAAATTGTGCCTTTTTTTTTTTTTACTGAATTAGGAGTTTTATTGTGAAGAGTATTTTGCAGTAATTTTTTGTGATAACGGTCACTACTCGAGTGTTCTCATGAAAACTCTGTTATATGAAGGTGTATTTTGTGGGAGAATGAGATAATATCTGAAAATCTACTCATATGTCATTGCCAGTAGCTTCATCTACTTGATTGTGGCAGAAAGTTTCTCCTACAGCTTGTACATCAATGGATATCATGCCTCACCAAAAATGGACATGATTAAAACATGTTGGAGGATAGCTCCAAATAAGAAAGCTTTCTTCATGTATTGTTGTCCTTCTTCTTGTACTTAAAAATGGTAAGACTTCAAGCTCCATATGCTATTCACATGAGGAGAACAAGAAAAGTGTAATGAAATTTGGATGGTGGCTTAAGAACTTGTAACTCTCAAAGTTTCTTTCTCACATTCTTTTAATCGGCTTTTAAAACCACCGTTGAATTTAAGATGAATCGATAATAGATTCTAATTCAATAGCAATTTTACAAGTTAAGTCAATGAGTGTGAAAGTGACTGTAAGAGTGATTGTGTGACGTTAGTTGTGAGAAATGCATAACAAGAATGACAGAATCTTAAGAATTTTATCATTTTGAAAGCGCCTAAAGAGTATCATGAACATTCTTAACAAGGCCAAAAGATTTAACAATTTCTATTTATTTACTTTTTCTGAAAAAAAGAACAAAAATTTTATACAAACCATGTTTATAGTCGAGGAGTGAATTCTTGGCCGATGATAAGTTTTTAATTTTTAATTTTTTTAAGATGAGTAAGAATAAGTACAAACAAACAACATTGTTACTGATGCAGGACATGAAAGTCATACCAACTGGCTTGTACCGTAGAGCCAATTGTTGACTCCATGCCACCGGAATCTTGTGATTGAGAGTGGAGGAGAATCCCTACCGGCGAAAAAATTGATGGAGGAAGATGTAGTTGAAATGGATAAATGGGTGATGCTCTCTCATTCCTTTGTCGTTCAACATATACTCGTGACACTGAGAGAAGAAGAGCAACCATGAGGGTGTTTGGCAAACAACACCACCCCCTACGGTACTGTTTACATTTTTTTAAAAAAAAAATAATGAAAATAATGATTGATATAGGAAAATGAAAAAGTTGTATTAAAAAGTGAAAAAAATTTGTTTTGTAGTGATTTTTTTATTTGAATAGTAGTAAAAAGTAAATGAAGTGATATACAAAACGAATGATGTGATATAAAAATGAGAATGTTTTTATGTTGATTTTTTTTTTTAAAAAAAATGAAGTGAATAGTGTGATGGAATGTGAGGGAATGTAGCAGGGTTTAACAAACAAGGCCCACATAACACAACGTCTTTCACACTCGTCGAGAAGTTGATAGTTGAGAAGTTGAGCCTGAAAATTGAGAAGCACCCCACACTTCTATCTTCAAGAAAGGTAACTGGTGGAGCATGGCGTGGTGGACTCACATAGACAAACAATATTAGAATCACAACTCTTTCCAAAACCAAAATTCAATCAAAGATTCGAGGTATGATATAAAAAAAACCACTTTCATAGTGTTTCTTATTGATAATCAACCAAAATACATTAGCAAACGAAAAATTTGAGGCTTTAAACAACTATAATACATAATTATAGTACCTAGACTCCTAAACCTAAGTAAACACTAAAATAAAGTTGGTTACAAAGTTTATTTTTGCAATTCATTGACTCCATTTAGAAAGAAAAAAAAAAGGGAAAATACGTTTTAGCCCCTTCAACTACCACCTATTTACGTTTTAGCCCCCTAAACTATCAAAAATTGTTAAATGGCCCCCCCAACTACCAAACAGTTACGTTTTAGCCTCCTCCGTTAGTTTTTGCCGTCAAAGTGGATGGAAGCATCCAAACTACGTCGTTTTGTACAAGGCATGCACTCACTAAAAGTCACATCAAAACGACGTAGTTTGGATGTTTTCATCCACTTTGACGGCAAAAACTAACGGAAGTGGCTAAAACGTAACTGTTTGGTAGTTGGGGGGGCCATTTAACAACTTTTGATAGTTTAGGGGGCTAAAACGTAAATGGGTGGTAGTTGAGGAGGCTAAAACGTATTTTTCCCAAAAAAAAAAGAATAAGTGACTCGTTCGAACCTAGTTAGGGTTTCATCTTATAATGACTTAAATTCACAACTTCCTCGACGGTTAATTCAAACTAGAATTCAGATGAGTTATCAAACAGGTGCTTCTGTCAAAACTCCTTTGAATGTAATTGCAAACGAAAAACACTATCTAAACTTGTTTGATAGCCCATTTGAAGGCAACTACAAACGAATAACATTATCGAGATTTTCGATCTTCTCTTTACAACTGGTTTTGATGTAGTAAACGTTGGAATTAGTACTAATGAAATATGAATTTTTTTGAAGAACTTTAAATGAATTTCCCAACACCATCAAGAATGCCTCTATCAAATGTCAAAAAAATGAGATACACCCATTTTATTAAAGGAGGTTGATTGAAAACTGCCCATATATAAAGTTTAATATTTTAGGTTTTAAGTTAGGATCTTTGGTCTAGAGGGGTGACTAATGATTGAATACCTTGTAGACGAGGGAGTCGACCCATATCAGCAATTTATTAGAGGATTACTACGGCATAGGTGAGTAAATTCTCACATGGATTTTTCAAGCATGTATATATGTTGATATGAACTGTGCATTTTTATAGTGTCAAACGTTTCCAATTCGATGATATGAGCCATAATTTTATAAGTATGATGACATGACTTATACAAATAAATGATACATAATGGTAGATATGAGGCTCACAAGCTTGTTTTTGAAATTATTTTTTCAGATTAGGCTGCAATGAAGGAGTGGACAGATTCTGGAATTATTTTTCCAGATTTGACCGGAAACGGGAACCACTGCGATGGGTGGAAATCAACCCACACGTTTTCTGACGAGCAAAAACAAGTGGTACCAACACCCAAAGAATTAAAATCTGGCAAAGAAAATGCCAAGGTAATAACAAAATCTAACAAGCTTATGGTGAAAACAAAGATAAAAGAAAGAGGTTTCGTGATTGTGAAAACAATCCGAACCAAATGCCAAGAAACAAAACTAAAAATTGAAATCAAAAGTCTAATAATTTGGTGTTAGCTCTGATACCATGTAAGAACTCCTAGTATAATGAGTATGGAATGCAAAATAATAATAAACAAGAGAAAGAGACAAGATATTAAGGTAGTTCAGCATATAGTGAATATTCACGCACTAAAGCCATATAGGCTACATCACTTTTATTGAGTTATTTGATAGTACATAAGAGGTCTCAATATATAAAAGCCAAAGGGAGAGATACTCTCATACAAAAGCAATGTGAGACTAGGGGTGTCAATGCGGGCGGTTACTAACCGCCCGCCAACCGCTAAACCGTTATAACCACTAACCGCTATAACCGCCTAGCGGTTAATGGTTAGCGGTTATAGGGTCTACTAACCGCAACTGCTAACCGCTTTTTATATACTATAGTTTTATAATTATAATTATAATAATATTTATATATATAACATAATCAATTGATCATTAATGACTAAATCACATTTTTGTTTTAGATAATTTTCACAATTTGAGTATTAATATATTATTACTATAATTTATATGATTATATAACATGATCAATTAATTATAAAATCATTTGATTATATAATAAAAAATTATACATACATATTCATAAGTCATAAGTTATAAGTATGCAAATTTATACTAATATAACAATGAACAATTAAGTATTTAGAGACTTAGTTCCAATGTATGTTATTAACTACATAATATAAACTACATAAGTAACATAATTATTAATTAGTTTGTAGTTACATATTAACTAGCTTTGTAAGTACTTATATCATACATTATTATTCTAATATTTTGTAATTTAGTATATATTAAATAATTATACATATATGCAATTATGCATATTGAATAATATAAATGTATAAGATCAATACTTAATCATATGACTCAACGACAATTCAAATATTTTATTCAAGTTAATCATATTATTAATGTACAATGATAATGTGATTCGTATAATATTAAATTAAGTAATTAATATTAGATTCATTAAATAATGTGTTATTTATAACCACAATTGAATCAAAGCATTATTAAATACTTTATACTTATAAAACATATATCACATTATCTTAGATTTTTAGATCTAAGATAATTTTATTATATTAATATGAATTATGATTTGTGAAATAATATAATCATCTAATTTAAGTATGAATGTATGACCATTAGATCATTAAGAATTTAGGACTTAGGAGTTTGAGCATTACCATTAGATAATAAGTTCAATTAAAAAAAAGATTATAAGTAAATACGATCATAATTTAAATCATTAATCATATTATCTAATTTAATTAATGAGATCATATGACTATATAATATCAAATTAAGTAATTGATATTAGATTCAACAATGTGATACTTATAACAATAATTGAAGTATTAATGTATTTTTTAAACAATTTTTTGAACAATTTTATGAACAAATTTTTAACCCTTTGTTAAAGTTTGAACATTTTTTTTTTTTTAAACGGCATCACATGGCGTCGTTTTACCCTTAATGATTTGATAAAAAACCAAATGAGAGGATCGATGAAGTTTTAATGTTTTATTTGTATCATTTAATGTTTTATTTGAACTTCTATTATACGTTGTGTTGAACTTTTTTTATATGTTGTGGGGTTTTTTTTTTCCTTTTTTTTTTTTTTTAAGTTAACCAGTTATGATTTAATATTTAAGGATTTTTTTTTTAAAGTACATGTAAATATAAATTTAGGGTAAAATATTTTTGATTTTTCAATATGGGCTCTTTTTATAGCAATTGTGACAAAAAAGACACTAAAAATACAAAAAACAAATTAGTGTAAAAATTGCAACAATAATAATAAAAGCCCAAAAAAAAGCCAAATTTTGAAAAAACGGTTAGCGGGCGGTTACTTATTTTACTAACCGCTACCGGCGGTTAACCGCTAACCGTAACCGCATTGAAACCCCTATGTGGAACAAGCCCACATATTCTCTAACATATCATGTTCCACTTTATGTATTCAATTCAATTTGTAAAGTATATTGAATGTACAAAGATGACAATTTTTTTTTTTAATTATTCTTTTAAAAATTGTGAATATCAAGAAAAAAAATTATTACAAAAACTTTTTTATTAAGGCGTGGGCGCGGGTCAGGTCGGATATCTGCCTTTTTCCCTACTCGACCTGCACCCTACGAGTTTAGAATATTCAACCTGCTACCCGAGAAAAATGAGACATATCCGCCCAGGTTCGAGTATTGCAGGGTGGGTTGAACGGGGCGAATACAACGGGTTGGGCGGGTCGGGAATTATGGGCATGGCATTTCTGTAATTTTTTTTTTCAAAAAGTTCTGAAAACCAAAACAACTAATTTTTAATAAGTTATTTTAGGCTTTAGCCCAACAAAAAATATTTGAACTCTCAAAACAACTAATTTTTGGCCAAATTAGCAACTAGTAAAAAGCTAAATAAAAAGTTAACAAAAACCGATTTAACCGGCCAGTTTAACCGATTATCGATATGACCGATTAACCGATAGCTTATCGGTCGGTAATCGGTAACCTTATTAACCGGGCTGATATGACCGATACCCAGTCCTAGTCATAACATACTATATTTATAATTTGCTACTTATAAATTATAGTTATATTGTATAATATGTCTTATATAGTTACATATTATATATTTATACTATAGATAAATGTTTAGAGGTTGTTTTAAAATCTGGGCTTGAATTCTACTTCGATCATACATTAAATAATTTAATAGTCTAGCTCAAGCTCGAATTGAGCCTGGCTCAACTCGTAATGCTATTCGAGCTGAGCTAGGCTCAATTCGAGCTTGAGCTAGGCTATTAACTCGGCTTGAGCTTTAGCATTTTGAACTAGCTTGAGCTTTCAACGAGTCAATCTTAAACACATATTTCATAACTCGGCTTGAATAAGTACTTTCATAAACAAGCCAATCTTAAAATCCTAAAGCTCAACTTGATTATAGTCAACCACGCACGCATGAGTACAGTTTTTATTCTTATATTAAATTTCAATAACAATAACATGTAGGGAAAGTCAATGGATTTTATTATTATTTAATTTTCAAATATCATCCAAAACTTCTAGTTAAATATTCTTATTCATAGATAGTTTATAGGAGTGTTAAGCCCGCGTGATTGTCCTTCTTCCAGCATTCACCTCCCTCTTTCTACACCTCCTTGTGTTCATTTTCCCTTATAAAATCCCAGAACTCAGTCACACAAACGAACAAATCTCTGTGTTTCAAAGTTACAACCTTTAGTTGCATTTCGAAAGAGGTATGTGAAACTTTTATGAGTTTTATTGAGGGGAGTTTTAGTGTCTTTCAAGACATCCTTGGTTTACCTTTTACACAAGGGGACCTGGGTGTCTAATAGGTACGTTTTATGTATGCTGATATAGTGTGACTTGCATGCCAAGCATCAGAAGGAAGTCGAAAAGGAAGATAAACGGTTAGAGAGGTCTTTTGGAGGTGTGGCACAATTACTTTCGGTGATTAAGTTAGTGGGAGTATGATAAGAAGCAAATTGACAGAGTCTAATTAAGTAAGGGTGTATGAATGCGTACTTAGTGAAGGGTCATTCCCTCCTTGGCTTGTCATTCCTGCATTTTTTGGGTAGAGTTTTGGTGACTTTAGCTCAAATGTTGTTGAAGACATATATAGATGATCCTCGCTCCCCTCATTGGGACAAATATTGGGGGACGTTTCTTGTCTTGGCAAACCAATTACCTGTCTTGACGAGTAATTATGATGAGAATATCCAGTTAGTTATACTGGAGGGGTATTTTTGTCCCCTTAAAAAGTAAAAAGACAAAAATACCCCTCTACTTTAACTAACTGAATATTCTCTAGTTCAAGACAAAAAGAGGAGTGCTACGCATTCCAAATTTGTTTTTCAAAAGTTGGTTCTCAAATAATATGTCACCATCTCATGAGATATGTCACCAACTCATGAGATAGTGACACATTATTTGAAAACAAACTTTTAGGAAACAAATTTAGGATGTCTAGCATTTTTTAGACAAAAATACCCTTTCACTATATCTAATTATATACTTTGTAGTTAATTTGAACTGAAAGGATTCTATTCCTTTGACGAAAGGGGAAATTGGATGTGGTGCATCCTATTAAGGTATAGGTGTATGTATGCCGGTCTTAGAACATGATAGGTCCTTGGGCGAGGCCAATGAGCTCCTCCTTGGACCACTAGCTTGGGTGCCTGTCATAGGCCGGCAAACTCTTTGGCATTAGGGGGTTTTGACTGTGCTTGGCCCTAGGGTGGATGGGCCTTAGTTGCCGAGCAGGAAAATAAGTACATCTGCTCGGCAACTAAGTACATCAGTAGCCTTCCAATTTTCTAGGCCAACTTACTTATGAGTCGGTCCTAGTAGGTAATTAAGTTCTCAACCGGTAGGCCTTATAGGTCCTTCGGTAGTGAAAGGTTTGGCAGGCCTTAAGGTAGACGGGCCTTATGGGCACTTTGTTGGTTGAATAGTTCAACTGTGGGAGGCTGGGAGCTATCTAGGATGTTTTTCAGGGTGTGTTATGCATCTAGCAGGTGATAGCTAGGTAGGTGATTTTTCACTGTCCATTTCCCTCTGTCTCATCTGGGTGTAAGTGATTATGTGATTTTCTTAAAATAAGACAAAAGAAAAGGGTACCCAAGAACCTTTCTATTAATCTTTGCAAATTTTGGTTGTTTGTCATTTTTCAGGTCCTATATACTAGACAGTAAACAGTGAAAGAATGGCGGCAGGAAAAAGGTTGTTTAACTCATGTCTTGGTTTGGCATCATGTGTGACTATCATTTACATGTCCTTTGGTGACTTGTTGCTGGGGCATATGTTGGTGCTCGTGAGTCATCATCAAGAGGGGCCAAAGTTGGGGTTTGTGGAGAGGAATGGGAGTCAGTTCATGCTTGATGGAAGAGCCTTTTACATCAATGGCTGGAATTCTTTCTGGTTAATGGACAAAGCTGTAGATGAATATAGCAGACCAAGGGTAAGGGAAATGCTCCAAGCTGGTGCAAAGATGGGTCTCACTGTGTGCAGAACTTGGGCATTCAATGATGGTGCTTTCAATGCCCTCCAGCTTTCCCCCGGTCATTTTGACGAGCGAGTTTTTCAGGTATTAGAGCACTCACATTAGTTTATCTAAATTTTATGCAAAATGGCTTATTAAAATTCATTTTATTTTGTTTGGCTAATGGGTTATGAATATATTTTCTTTCTCTATATCATTTAGAGCATAACAAGCCTAAAAGTACAACATAGAACAGCAGAGTATTGGAGAACTAACTTGGAAAAAAGACTAGTAGTTAATATCGGTTTGAAATTCTGAAGCCACAACCCCAATACAGCCCCATACAATGTGCCCCACTCATTCAAAATAAGGAAAAAACACCCTTACTAGAGGGAGAGAATACACTTCTACCAGAGCAGTTTGAAAGTTTTAATTTAAATTGAGTACATTAATATACATATTTGAACACCACTCTAATCCAAAAACCTAAATTATTGTGCTCAGGTCCACTTATGTATACTAACTACTATTTTTCTTTATATTTTTTCAATGTGAAACTCAACACTTACAAGTGTACTCACAATAGCAAGTAACTAATTTTGAAAATAAAGAAGTTTTGGTCAAGCGTTTAGGTTCTTTAACGGTTCATAGTAAGGCCCATGGATTATCATAGTAACGGTTCATAATAAGGCCCATGGGTACTAATTAACCCAATGAAAGAAAGATGCCAGCTGAATGCTTTCTGCATGTGACATTTTTGCCAGTCCTTGTAGATTATGTTAATAAGAACATTAATTGTCTAAGATTATCTTAATCTAATTTTTGTTTTCATTTGACAACCGGGTTGGGTTGTCTGCAGGCACTGGATTATGTAATTGCAGAAGCAAGACAACATGGGATCAGGTTGCTTCTTAGCTTAGTGAATAACTGGCATGATTTTGGTGGGAAGGCTCAATATGTCAAGTGGGCAAGGGCAATGGAAGAAGGCACAGTAGGTTTGAGTGCCTCTAATGATTCCTTCTTCTTTAATCCATCCATCCGCAGTAACTTCAAGAATTACATCAAGGTATATATATATATATACATATCATCTTTTCCACTTCTATTTCCATATATATATATATATATATATATAGAATGGTCTTTTTTGTGCCTTTCTAGCATTTTGTATTTTCCTTTATAACTTGCAAGGAGCTGGTTTGAGCACCTTCAAAATGGTCCTTCCGTTGCTAATTTAAAAGGAAAATGCTAGGGGTTCTCCCCCTAGTATTTTGCTAATATTCTCCTAGTCTTACGTAGAATATGATTTAAAATAAATAAATAAATTGTAGTGGCCTCCACTACCGATTTTTTTAGACATTAGCACCAAATTTGAGGCATTAGCACCAAAATTGAGGCATTAGCGCTAAATTTAGGATAATCAAATCCATTTTGGGTGATACCATCCTTAAAGGGTTAACATTTCACCCTTAGGTTTTAGTTTTGAATCCAAAAACAAGTTTTAAAGCATTAGAACCTAAATATTAATTCATAAAAATTAATCTATTAACAAAAAAATGATACTACAATTTTACTTTTTCTTAAATCATGTTCTACGTAAGACTATGAGAGTGCTAGAAGAACACTAGGGGGAGAACTCCTAGCAAACCCCTATTTAAAAGCATATTAATTTTTTAATTTTTATTGGCAGTACTTTTGTCATTGGGGAGGAGACATCGACAATTTTTAGTAGCTTGTGAAAAAATTGTCGCAATTTAAAGTTTGTGAAGACATTGACAATTAGATAATCATTTGAGGGGAAGTATGTGGACTTTTTCCAAAATATCACTTAAGCCTTTTGAACTTTCATCAAATTTTCAATTATTTCCTTAAACTTATAAAACTATCAATTTAGTGTATCTATCTACCAGTTTTTTTTTTTCAATTTCATATCTCCGTTAGGATTTTCCTTCAAGTCCTAACATAAGGGTGTCAAAATTCCTAAAATATAAATCCCTCCTTCCTTTCTAAAGGAAAAATTCAATTATTTAGGCATTGGTCAAGATTTAACGGAGTTTACAAAAATACTCATGCCTGAATCTTTGAATTTTTTTTTTTTTTTTTAAAGGGTCTTTTGAAATTTTTGATAAGATTTAACAAAAAATCCTAATGGATGGGTGAAATTGAATAAATAAATAAAAGATGTATACGCTAAAGTGAGAGTTTTTTAAGTTTAAGGGAGTAATTATAAAATGACAATAATTCAGAAGACTTAAGTGAAGTTTTCCAGAATATTTAGGACGGAACTTTCTTTTTATAAAATCTCTTTTGTTTCCCTTGTTTTTGTTTTTTTTTTTTTCCTTTCTCCTAATCCAAAATACAACCTGAAATTAATTATTTTTTTTCGTAAACATAAAGCATCAATACTCATTCTCTTTAACCAATGCTAATAAAAAAAAATCTCCATTTAACCAACATATATATCACAGTTTTCAATTTGCAGGAATCATGAATTTGCTGTTGTATATTCAGGAGTGATATTTCTTTAATTTTTTTATTTTTATTTTTATTTTGTTTTGTTAATTCTGTGATATGTCATTTGGTAGAGTATCCTGACAAGGAGGAACTCCATTACCGGAATAGAATATAGAAATGATCCCACCATCTTTGCCTGGGAATTGATAAACGAACCCCAATGCAAATCTGATGCTTCTGGCGACACTCTTCAAGTGAGTTGTTAATATATTCTTGATCATATGAAAGAAGAGAAATTATTATTCATCTCATTATTCATCCATTTCTGTATACTGAACGAGTGAATTCACAATTAAATTTGTAAGAGATCCACATGGGTCTACAGATTTAATAGTGAATCCATTAATTAAATTTCAAAAAAAATATATTAAAATAATGATGTGTAACTTGTCTAATTGAAGAGTACATCTGTCTATGTGTGTGATTAAGAGAGAGACCCATTTTGCTGCCTGTTATTTATGGATCGAGATCCCCTAGAATTTCATTTAAATTTGATATTCTTAAATTCATGAATTTTAGCCGTTCATCTCATGCAAGCGTCTAAAATAAGCCATGTTTCAACATTTAATGAGAAAACTACTCTCAAAGAATTTAATAGGTCATGTTTCCTCGTTAAATGTTGAAATATGACTTATTTTAGACCCTTAGATCAGATAAACAGTTAAAATTTATGAATTTAAAAATATCAAATTTAAATGAAATTCTAGGTAGGAGATCTCCATCCGTTATGTAGAAGGTGTTTTTTTAAGTAGGAAGTGATATATTAAATGGCATATAATTGCAGGAATGGATAGAAGAAATGTCAGGTTTTGTGAAATCAATTGGCAAGAAACATCTACTGAGTGTTGGGCTGGAAGGATTTTATGGTCCCAGAAACCCCAAAAGCTTGACCATAAACCCTGGAGAGTGGGCGTCCGAGCTTGGGACTGACTTTATTCGCAACTCCAACATCTCTTCCATTGATTTTGCCTCTGTTCACATCTACCCAGATCTTTGGTAAGTGCTGCTGCATTATAATTTGCTCTCTATTTAATTAATCATTTCAAACAAAAATAATAATAAATATTTAATCAAATAATAATTTTAAACGCCATGTCAGAGAACGTTGGAACGTAGCATTACTCTTCTTAAACTTCCGAAAACGCTTTTTCCTTCAAATTTTTGGTAGGTTTAAAGACGAGAAAGAAGTAGAAAACAAACTCAAATATGTCTCCAAGTGGATGCTTTCACACATTGAAGATGGAGATAAAGAACTGAGGAAGCCTGTCATGTTCACTGAATTTGGATCCTCAAACCTTAGTGAAAACTTCCACCCATCTCAGAGAGACAGGTTGTACAAAACTGTTCTAGACATCATCTATGAATCTGCGAAGGAATCTGGGTCTGGGGCAGGTGGTCTGGTCTGGCAGTTTCTTGCTGGAGGAATGGAAGAGTGTGGTGATGATTTTTCTATCGTTCCATGGTCAAAGCCATCAACATACAGGCTGATAAAAGAACAATCATGCAAGTTGGCCACAAATTCCCTTGCTAGCTTTCCTTGATTCACTAAAATTCTCATTTACCACAAATTAAAAAAAAAAATTAAAAAAAAAAGGAGAATTAGTATTGTACAATCTTAAATAAGGTATAATGACTATAGAAATGCTATGATTTTTCTTAATGTTATCTTGATCATACGTGGATATTGTTTTCTAAAACAATTACGAGGGTGATAAGTTTTTTTTCTTTTTTTTTTTAAAAAAAAATAATATCCACATAGGATCGGGAGAAGATAAGAAAGAACTATAGCATACTATTAAGATTATGTAACTAATTACATAAGCATTAGTCTGTATATAAGTTGTTAATTTTCCTTTTTATATATATATAATATTGTTTTCTAAAACAATTACAAGGGTGATAATTTTTTTTTCTTTTTTTTTAAAAAAAATAATAATATCCACATAGGATCGGGAGAAGATAAGAAAGAACTATAGCATACTATTAAGATTTTGTAACTAATTACATAAGCATTAGTCTGTATATAAGTTGTTAATTTTCCTTTATATATATATATATCTCCCTGGGTGTATATGAGCACACACACCCATGTAATACCAATATGTACAAGAAGTTATTTTAGACCAATCTGATTTCTGTCCTGGTGTGAGTTATAGGATGGTTGTCTTTTGCCCCGGTTCATGTCAACTCATTTTATACTGATTGATGTGAAGTGTTTTAATTAGCTTTATTTTGGAATTTTATTTTATTATTATTTAAGTGATTAATAAGGAAATTCATTTAAAACACGTTAGGTCACACGGTGTGAAATTGGTGTTATAAATAAATGTGAATAGTAGCATTACTCTTTACAAATTAGATAGGATTAAGTTATTCAATCAAAATGCTACATATATTTTACCAAGTTTGTAAGCATAATGTTTTAACCTAAAGGGTTAATAACCTTTTTAGTACCTAGGTTTTTATTTTTTTATTTTTTTTTCACCTAAGTTTCAAATCATATCACAGATAGTATCGACTTATAGATAAAGACCAATTTAGTACCTTCATCATATTCCATGAGCCAAACTAATTGCAGCCACCCCGTGCCTGCCCTAGAGCCACCTTCAATGGCAAAATGGGGTGGCCAGGCCACCCCATATTTGTCTTGTTCTTTCTTCAAGTTTTTATTTTTTAAATTATTTAAATTATTTTTATAATTTTTTTATTTTTGTTAGGACACGTGACATGTTTTTGTTACGACACATGTCAGTCCGTTAGTTTAATTGACGGAATGATGACAGTGGTACTAAACTGATATTTAATCATAAGTCAAATGTCATCTGTGATACAAATTAAAACTTAAGTGGGAAAAAATAAAAAAAAAAAAAGTGAAAACCTTGGTACTAAAGAGGTTATAAGCCCTAACCTAAAACAAATAAACTAATAGCAGTCTGATTTGGACATTAATAACACTTGACCTATTAATAAAACTTGGACATTAGATTTCTAATTTATTTTGATTTATACTTAAATATTATATAAGCATTTTAGGGACAAATTAAAGAGACGTTTGTCAGTATTTTAGCCTAATATTAATATATCAAGTGTTATTAATGTCCAAATTAAATAAGAAAACAACTAAATGCAAATAAGATCATATGGTCCTCAAGAGGTAGCTCAATCGGCTGTGAACCACGCCTTATGAAGTGGAGGTCACAAGTTCGAATCCTCCCTCCCCATACCCTTGCGTGGACATGTAAAAAAAAAAAAAAAAATCATATGGGATCTGATTTTACCAGGGTGTGTTTGGCAAATTATTTTGCATTTGTTATTATAGTTGACTTGGATTGATGTGGTATGAAGTTTAAAATTTTTTGTATTGAAAGGTAAAAAAACAAAAATTGGTTTGTGGTGATTTTTTTTATTTGAATAATAGTAAAAAGTAAATAATACGATATAAAAAGTGAAAAAGAAAGGAGAATATTTTGATATTGATTTCTTTCATAAAAAGAAGCGTGAAGAGTATAAATAAAGAGAGGGAAAGAAATTGCCAAAAATTGTCTTAAATATCATACATGGGATCATCATGGGTGGTGATTCAATGGCCTAAGGAAGTTTCCAAGTGATCAAGGCATATACTAAGGTGTGAGTTCAAATCTTTGCAATGAAAAATTATCACATATGTCTTATTAGTATTAGCTGTCTTGAATTTTCATTAATGCTTTGGTGGAATTGTGTAAGGCTATGACTCAATTAAACTTGAGAGAGCGTTTGCGGTTTTCAACGTTTAGGCTCCTCATGTGCAGCTCCCAACAAATAGGTACTACTATAGTCGCTCTCAGATAGAATAACTACAATTAATCTTCCGGGCTTACTTTTTTTAAAAATAAAAAATAAAAATCATACATTACACGGTATATCATCCCTATGGACTGGCACAAACGACATGTGTACGTACAGTTTGTCCCCCAACAACATCCGTAGATCGAAATATACAAACAGCTAGGTAATTGTAGTATAGTGATTATTTTTCATGTCAGATTGTGTCTTGGAGACTTGGACTATAGTACAGGAGAGGGTTACAGGCAATTTAAACGAAACCGTGTAATCTTTTTCATTTTTTTCCTAATACAGCCAAAAGAGAGGAAAAAGTAAAGCCAAATTCCCAATGCAGTGCAAGTGGACGACAGCAATATTAATTGGGGCCATTTCTTCATGTCTCTGTCATACGTTAAAAAAGTTTTCAATATGATATGTGAGATTGAGTTGGCCGGGTTTGGTTATCTTGGTACGGGAGGGTACCTTTTGGTCAACTTGGTTTCCTTGCGGAGGTTGAGCCAAGCTCGACCTCAACAAGGAAATCCTGAGCCAAGTTCCAACGAAGGTTCAAAGCTTGACTCGAGTTCAAGTCAAGTTTCAACACTCATATGACTTTGTTGTATGAGTATAAAAATGTAAAATTTGACTCCGCTCAGCTCTAATACAACTCTAATTACCAGGGGTGGGCAAATTCTCCACGTGCCGACCGTGTGCCGACCGTAACCGACCGTTGCCAACTATTCACCGGACGGAAGGCGGAACGAAATTTTTATTTTCGAAAATTTTCGGTCAGAAGGCGGAAGGGATTTTGGGAAAGTCGGTTTTCGACCGACACCGACCGACTTCTACAGACTTCTACCGCCTTTCAAAACGACGCCGTTTCGAATATTTTTGAATATTCATTATATTTTCCTTTGACAAAGAAAACGTAGCCACTTGTCTAGCTCAATTGGTTGAGCGCGAGGCCTTCTTTCTTGTGGACATGTGGTCATGGGTTCAAGCCCCAAGCTAAGCGCTTACTTTATATTTTTACTTATAATTAAAACGACGTCGTTTTGATCCCTATATATATATCAAACGAAGCTCTCTCTCATTTACCCTAACCCTAGCCAGCCGCCACTCTCATCTTCCCCTCTCCTCTCTGCCTCTCTCTCACTCTCCTTTCAATCTCTCATCACATCTGCGCCTCTCTCTCACTCTCCTCTCATGATCTCAGCACATCTCCGCCTCTCTCTCACTCTCACTCATGACGCCACCTCTGTGTTTTTTTAATCTGATTTTGACGTTATTTTCTTGCTGTTTGGTTGCCGAGAAAGTGGAGGAAAACGGGGTTTTTTCTTGCTATAAGCATGTTTTAGGTAGTGATTTGCTTCAAGTGGTGTTTAGTTGTTCGGTTAGATAGGTATTTTCTGATTTTGAATTATTTTTCTTCTTGTTTGGTTGTTGAGAAAGTGGAGGTAAAATATTTTTCTTGCTGTTGGGGGGTGATTTTCCTACCTGGCCCAAACCGAGTTATACCGACCGACACCGAACCGACTTGTCGGTGTCGGAAATGCATGTTCGTCGGTAAAGTCGGTGAAATTACCGACTTTACCGACTTTAGTGCGGTTAACATTTTTTTCTTCCAACTTTGGCCGACACCGACCGATGCCCACCCCTACTAATTACTCTTAAGTTTGTCCCTTCGCAACCCAATAGAATGCAGCTTTCAATACCATATGTTTTAACTAGTCAACAAAAATGTTTTTGGCTGACACCCATGCATGCAAGACTACTTAAAATATTTAACCTACTCTTACATGATTTTGCTTGAATGGAAAAAAGAGAGACATCCAATGAGATTATGAAGATGTTGAGGACTATTGTAGTATTATCAAATTAAATTTTCTTTTCAAAGGTATATATATACAACAAACTTATCATTAATATCCATTATCATAAGCTTGCATGGTTGGCATTATAACAGAACAATATTTAATGCAATTAGAGCTTGGAAGGTACACTTCAACGAACCAAACTGTATCTCATCATTGTTCTGTTTTTGTTTTGTTTAGTACTTAATTTGGACCATATACCATGCAACCTAATGTCATTATGATTCATTATGGTTGAACAAAAAAAAAACACACATCTTTTGTTTGCTTGCATGTTGCTAGCTACCACTATGCCTCTGTCGGTGGCTGTCCATTTTGATCACTTATCAAACATGATTATTTTCCATTGCGCAAAAGAGAAAAATGGTTCAAATTAGATGGTTTAATTCATGCAAGGCCACTCTAAGAGCATCCTCATTGTTTGGTTGTGTCCTTTGTGTTGTGTTATTATTATTGTACTACCCCTTTGTCATTTTGTGACAAAATAATATATATAAAGGAGACTAGTTTTGGGTTGAGAGTCAAGGAGAGTAGTGACATAGTCACATAGATGGTTGATTCCGTATGTATTGAACTTATATATATTTTATCTCCATCTACATATGCATTTTTGGTTGATTTTATATATATATATATTCTCTTATTGCTTATATTTCAAAATTTGTTTATCACATTGTGGTTCTTTTATATTTCTTGTTCTCAATAAGTTCATGATTTCTGGGTTGATTTGTAATTCATTGTTTTTTAGTTGTAATTGACTTTTGATTTTGTCATAAAATTGCGGAAATGGGAGTTTGTTAGATTTTTAGTATTAACAATTTTAGTATCAAAGATATTTTGTCATAAGCATTGAATTAAGTGTATGGTTAAGTTGGGATTGAATTTCAATTGAAGACAAGTCAAAAATTCGAGTATCGAAGAACTCGGTCGACCGAGGTGATGCAACATGTCCCATACTAAAACCCGAAAAGGTCGATCGATCCCTCGGTTAACCGAGGTAGGGTAGGTTGCAATTTCAGTTGAAACCCTAACTGACCAATCAAACCATGCCCCTAAATGTTTTATTTTCCACCGACTTTGACCTAAAACCCTGATTTTTCTCCTCTCTATTTAAGCATCTCATACTATGACTTTCAAAGATGAAGAGAGGCAATGTTTCAGTTATTTTAGAGAGTTTATTTAGAGTTTTTTGGGCTAAACAATTTCTTATCCTCTCATTAATAATTCTCTTCATTCAATCCACAAAAAAACTTTCAGCCATAAGAGTTCTGAATTGAAACGGATGAGCTTTGTTCGTAAAGGTGATTCATATAGAACAATGTCAGAGGTTTTAGAGTCACTAAAATGGGAGGTAAACATCTCGTTTATCAGGATTGCAAACTGGGTCTTTAGAGGTACAAATGTTTTGTATGCAAGAACAATTTATAATGTAAACTTTTTATAGGAGACACTTTTAGAATTGATTGGCTCTCGAAGTTGTTTTACTTTTTTTGAAGAGTTGTTCGAAAAGATTTGTACTTTATTGCCAAATCTCTGTTAATTTCTTCTACTGCTTTCTTGATATTGTTATTCATATCTATGGTGTTTGAATTGAAAGTTGATAAATTTATTAATTTTGATTATCATTATGATTGAGATATTCGTTATTTGTTACATCTTGGGTCCAAACCGAAATTTCAAATAGAAAATATACAAACAAATGATAATTGGGGGTGGAAGGTCCCATTCGAAGCCCTGCAACTAGTCATCACTTTTTTATAAACTGAAAGAAACTATACATACACCATTGCTAAAAGATGAATTATAATTATGTCGGAAGAACAACCTTATAGAAGGGAAAAACAAAAACAAAAACAAAAAAGCCAAAAAACAGGAAATTTGTAGCAATTTATTTATGATTATGGTCCATATCTCCATATATATATATAAAACTTTGTCCATTCATTTATGATGAGTGTGAAGATGGGTGCCTAGGAAAAGGGGCAAAGTTTTAAAAGAATTATTCTCTTGAACCCATATAGACTTGTAGGTTGAGCAAAGAGGCCGCAAAGTATATATTGACTTTTCTTCTTTAAAAAGTAATATGCCCCATCTATTATATAAAGAGAAATAGACACCTCCATTCAAAAATCAAAATGCCCTCTCCCCTTTCCATGGGGAGCACAAAATTATATCTTTTTCCGCCCTTTTAAAGGGTCATTTTGTTGTTGATTGATAAGGTATTATAAATTTATAAGCATAAAAGTATATATTGATGTAAATTTCTTGTAAATTGGGTTAATTATAGAAATTCTTACAATTCAGGCTTTAAAATTATCGTGTTTTTAAAGCATATGAGACTTACTTTTTCTATTAATGTTATTAAAAATTATGTATTATATATACATATTAAGGGATACATGACACTTTCAGAGAATGAGTTGTTAAAAAATTCCTACAACCGGTTAATTGTTAGAAATTTTTATTGTAAAAGTATTATGCATGCTTCCATGCAAACAAATTAAAGTTTTTTTTTTTTTTTTTCTAAATTTGATTTTAAGAAACTGTTCTACCACAATCTATTAAAATGAAATTTGTTCTTGAAGCATGTTATTATCGCATACATTTTCAATAGAGCATGAAATTTTCAATACATTTTTAACATGCTTTAAGAATATATGTCAATTTAATAAATTTTTTCAACTTTTTCCCTAGCATATAGACTTAAAACTTTGGTCTTAATTTCAAACTACATTTTAAATTTACAATTGCAATAATACTTATTAAAAACCATACATTGCAATCTAAATGGATGTGGCACCCACGTGGTGCCTTTAAATCACAGGTACCATGCCACGTGTAAGTATGATGTGGCACTCTATAAAAAAATTAACAGAATTTTGATAGAAGTACGAAGTGGGATTTTTTGCTTACCATAAGTACTATTTGTAGCACTTTTGAAAAATTGATTATGGTGCAAACCGCATGCATTGGAAATGTATTTAACCCTAAATTTTATTAAAAACTTATATGCATCTCACGTGTTATTACAAAGAGGGACACATATTACTTTTATGACTAAATTGAAAGAAATTCCTCCAACTCAATTTGAATGAAAATTTGCCCAATTTAAATTCTCAGTGAATCCCTGTTGGCTAAAAGTAATGCAGAAGAAAGTACTTCAAATGAATGTTAATTAAGTAGTATTTTTCTCTATAAAAAATAAAATAAAATAAAATAAAAGAAGAAGAAAGAAAAGAGTGTTTTTCATGTCCTATATGAAATAAATGTTTTGTAGGATAGGTCCCAAGTAAAGTTTACATTGCTATTTTTCTTTTTTCTTTTTTCTTTTTTCTTTTTTCTTTTTCCTTTTTTTTTTAATAATATAGTCTCACAAGTTCAAATTGAAAAAAATTGCGATTAAGACGTAGATATTGATTGGATTGATATTTTAAGATTAAATTTTAAATTCTGCAACTTATTACATAATTATCGCAATTTATGGAATATAGATTGTCATTAAATTTTTTTTTTGTAAAAAATGCATAATGTAAATCATCCTTTTTTTTTTTTTTTTAAAGTAGCATATCACTGTTTCAACGATAGGTCATAGGNTGCGATTAAGACGTAGATATTGATTGGATTGATATTTTAAGATTAAATTTTAAATTCTGCAACTTATTACATAATTATCGCAATTTATGGAATATAGATTGTCATTAAATTTTTTTTTGTAAAAAATGCATAATGTAAATCATCCTTTTTTTTTTTTTTTTTTAAAGTAGCATATCACTGTTTCAACGATAGGTCATAGGTCATAGGTCAAAAATAATTTAACTATATTAATATAATTTCCATTCAGGTAAGACAGGCACTTGGGAACCTTCTATTTCTATTAGTCAAAGCAAGTGCCATTTCGCAAGGGAAAGGAAAATATATTTATTTTCAATTTTATTTATTGATAAATTAGGGCTCTTTTTGTTCTTCTGTTTGCAAAATTATTGAGTTTGCACCAGTAGAAGAAGAAGAAAAAAACGTTATCTAGAAGAAGAAAAAAAAAACGTTATCTTTGAAATATATATATATATATATATATTCAGAAGAAAACAGACAATAATTATTGTGGGATTCAAAAAAAATATTAAAAATTGTTGTGTGATAGTGCTAAAGGTTGCCAGCATTGTGGTCGGTAACCTGGCCATTTGTACTGAGCCAACCTTAGTCTCGGAATTAAGAAACGGACAAAAAATTAGTTACAGACTCGTGTTAATAAAACATGTGAAAAATATATATTTTTTTAGTAATGTTATTAGAAATTAGAAAAATGTGTGCTATTAAAAAAAGGGTTTGTTAAGGGTTCTCTCCCTAACGTTCTCATAGCGTTCTCTCAATTTTACGTAAAACATGATTTAAAAAAAAAAAAAATTATAGTACCATTTTTTTGCCAACAGATTAATTTTTATGAGTTAATATTTAGATTCTAATACTTTAAAACGTGTTTTTGAATTCAAAACTAAAACTTAAGGGTGGACGGTTAATCCTTTAGGGATGGTATCACCCAAAATATATTTGATCATCTTAAATTTAGTGCTAATGCCTCAATTTTGGTGCTAATACCTCAAATTTGGTACTAATGCCTAAAAAAACCGATGATAGAAGCTACTACAATTTTATTTTTTCTTAAATTATGTTCTACGTAAAACTGAGATAACGCTAGGAGAACACTAGGGAGAGAACACCTAGCATTTTCCATTAAAAAATACGTGATTTTCACATTTGAAAGGACACATGGCAATTTATTAGATTGATTTGTACCAGTTTGTAACTAATTTTTGTCCTAAGGGGTAACTTAATCGACTGGTAACCACGTCTCGTGAAGTAGAAGCCACTAGTTCGAATCTCCTTTCCTCTCTTCGAGATTACTATTTATCATATAATAATATATACTTTTTTAAATTTTTATGATGCACACGACAATTACATGTAACAAAATAAGATGTTGATCGTGAAATGGAGGATGTAACATTGTAATTACATGGTAAGTTGCTTTTTTTTTTTTTTTCCTCCTAATCTTAAAGGGTAAGCTAGGGAGATTAATTGTAGTTATTATACTTGGGCGTGATCATAGTAGCACCTACCTGTTGGGAATGGCACATGAGGGGTTTAGACCGTGAGAACTGCATGCACTCCCTCAAGTTCGAGGGAGTCATAACTTGATCTAGCCCCACCAAGACATCAATAGAAACTAATGTGGTTAATACTTAATACTAATTAGACATATGTATAAATTCTCTATTGTAGAGGTTCGAACCCACGCCCTAATACATATCTAACCACTTTAGAAATTTTTTTGAGTCATTAAATCACCACCCTTAATGATAAGTTGCCTTGTTTAGGTTTACTTATTTTAACCAACTTAATTAGGTGACAGTTTGGACTCTGTAATTTTAAAGCCACATAAGCCTGAAATAAGTGGCTGAAAAATGGTAAAACAAGTCAGTTTTGTTTTTGTTTTCTTTTCCCCCTTTTTAGCCTTTAATTCCAAATATTCCAATTACGGTGATTAAATCCTGATCTTTAAAGAAAAAATAAAAAAGAAATATCAATAAAGTAATAGCTTTGGATTTTTCAGTAAAAGTCTAATGTTTGTCACCAAGACAATGACACCCATGTTCCAACCCAAGCGGTGGGTTTCAACATCCCTAGTTTCTCAAGAAAATAAGAAATAAAGTTAACATGGTAAGATGCTGACTACTTTGACCAACTTATTCCACTAATTTCATATATTTTTAGAAAATAATATTCACGTAAAATAAAAAAAAGTAACATTTCTCAAATTTTAAAGACATTTACAATTCTGCACCGTAAAATAATTCTTCTTAGCTTTTGTTTTTTTGAAATGCAAAATCCTCATCCCAACTTAATAACCTATGTGCCGACACTTGAAAATTTTGCATTAATTTGTTACCGCAGTATACACTAGAATAATTTTAATTATATATATATATATATTCTCAATGTTTTCCGGTGCTCACGTGGGAGTAGTTGTAAGATCTACCAAACCTTTGAAATTAATTTCTTTTTCTTTGTTTTTTTCTAAGCCAAACCTTTAAAATCTTTGTCTGAGAAGTAATGGTGCTCAAGCATCTGATAATTTGCCAGAAAGGCTGATCAGCCAGATTAACCACAGAATCTATAAATGAATAGCAATGACACATGAATGATGATGAAATATATTCTTTTTCCCTTTTTCATTTGTCTCTTTAATGCAGAAATTCACTGTCATTTTCCAGTCTAATTTCTTTGAATGCAAGTTTGGTTCAGAGAGAGACATCACCCATGGGCCATGGGTGTTGAAAACAGGCTTCTTCAGTAGAATATTAGGATTCAAGGAAACTTGGAAAAGCTGTGGAATCAGGTTCTTTAGATCTAATTACCCAACAGGCTGAAACCAACGCTTCACCACAATCCCACAGCAATATCCTCAGACTTTCACCTTCACACCCTTTTCCTTGTCTCCTGGGTTTTTGACTGGTTTCATATGACTCATTGTTAGTTGTGCTTTCTTTTGCTTTCTCTCTCATATGGGCTTGACCCCCCCCTTCATTTATTGCATACGCCTCCTTGTCTTCATTTTCCCTTATAAAATCCCAAAACTCTCTGTCGCACCGACATACAAATCCCTCTCTCCCTCCCTCAGTTACCGACAGTTTTACATGGGTTTATCTGAAGCTTTTGAGTTTTATTAAGGATTCTGGGGGTTTGGTTGTCTAGCAAGGCAACTTCTGGTTAACCCTTTACAAAGGGGGATCTGGGTGTCATAGAGATTGGGTTTTTTTGTACATTCTGTTCAAATCTGGGTCTGAGTTGCTATAATCACATCTGGGTGTGGGTGATTCTGGGTGTTTCTTGAAATAAAGCCGAAAGGGGATCCCAAAAATCTTTCCAATTTTGCAAATTTCGGGGTTTTTTTTTTCCTTCTTTTTTTTTTGTCATTTTCCAGCTCCTATACTAGAGAAATTGACAGAATGGTGGCAGGAAACGGGCTGTATTACCCAATTCTTGGTTTTGGCTCATTTGTGGCTTTCATTTACTTGTCCTTTGGGGACTTCATCCTCAGCTACCATAAAGAAGCAAAATTTGGTTTTGTGGGGAGGAATGGGACTCATTTCGTGTTGGATGGAGGGGCCTTTTACATTAATGGGTGGAACTCTTACTGGTTAATGGACCATGCCGTGGATGAATATAGCAGACCAAGGATCCGGGCAATGCTGAAAGCCGGTGCAAATATGGGTCTCACCGTTTGCAGAACTTGGGCATTCAATGATGGTGCTTACAATTCCCTTCAGATTTCCCCTGGTCAGTTCGATGAGCGAGTTTTCCAGGTATTATAAGTTCGTAATTGATCCTATATCTCTCCTATAATTAGTTCTTTGTTTTTGGTGGGGGTTGCTGAATTCTGATTCTGACTATGCATTTGTTTGGGCACTTGGATTTCTTAGCTTATTTGAATCTAATCATGCTTTGCAGTTGGTATTGTAAACAGCAATCTAACGAGGTTACTGACAAAAATGCCTGTTTGTAACATCCAGGGTTTTTGACATGAAAAGTTTTGATACAACATTAGCCATGGCATGCATGCCGGTTGCTCTACTAAAATTTCCGTGTCCTGTTAACATAAACCTTGGCTCGATGCATTTAGGAATTCAGGATTATAGGTATTGGTCCAATGCATTTAGGAATTCAGTACGCTTGAGTTGAAGATCGTACGGATAAACTCTGGTTCAGCAAAACAAATTGCTTTGAAGTCCTAAGTGATTATTGTGTTACATTTTTATCTTCCTTCAAAATTTTCAATTATAGTCTTCTGTGAAGTGGTTTGAACGTAAGAGGCCCCATAGAAACCAAATTTTTTTTGTTGCAAATGAACATTTTGGATTATCATCCAGGAAATGCCTATGTACCTTGCTAAGCTTTTTCTTACTATAACAGTTCATAGTTAAGACCCATGGATTATGCAAATGTTGGTACTAACCCGATGAAAGATGCCAGAATGCTTTCTATTATGCTAATCATATTTGTTTTTCATTTTGACAACCGGGTTGGTGGCAGGCACTGGATCATGTCATTGCAGAAGCTAGACAACATGGGGTCAGGTTGCTTCTTAGCTTAGTAAATAACTTGCAGGCATATGGTGGGAAGACTCAGTATGTTCAGTGGGCATGGGAAGAAGGCATAGGTTTAAGTTCCTCAAATGATTCCTTCTTCTTTGATCCATCCATCCGCATTTATTTCAAGAATTACATCAAGGTATCTTCATATTCACTTTCCATAGAATGGCTTAGTGCCTCACAAGAAGTTGGTATTTTTTAAATAATAACTTGCAAGAAGTTGGTTTAAGTACCTTGAAAGTGGCACTTTCATGGCTAATCTAAACCATACCTCATAGTATATAGAAATGAAGTTTCTTTTTTGATGAATAATAATTTATTAGTAGAAGAGGCAAGCTCACCGTTACGGAAGTAATGTGGAGATAAGGAAGAAATTGTATTAAGAGTATAATTCTATTAAACTTTAATTAAGATTACTTTAGATTATTAGATTTATAGATAGTGTTTAGAGTCAAATAGGAAAATAATATAAACCTTAGGTAGAAATTGCCCTTGAAAACCGGCTTGCAAGGGGAAAGTGCCCAAGAGCTTTTATACACATGGTTAAGATTGTAGTTAGGATCGTAACACTTATGTACACAAAAAGTATACAATAGAAGCAACTGCTCCATAGGAGTTGAAAATCTAAAAAGTTAACAAAATTTTCAAGATTTGAAGAAGAGAAATTAGGAACGAAAGTAACAACCCAATCTAAGGCACTCAAAAAGGAGGATTTTAGTTTAAGCACTAGTGCCTCTAGGTCTTTGAAAAGGCATTGATTTCATTCTCTCCAAATGCTCTACATAAGTAACATAGGGATGACTTTTTTCATATGACCTCTTTGGATTGTCCCTGTCCTTGTATCTTCCAACACTGAAGTAGCTCTACAATGTTGCTAGGCATGACCCACAAGACTCCGAATAAAATAAGAACCAAATGTCATATCTTGCTGTAAACTCGCTTGCTCTTCTTGCAGAGACAACACCAATTGACAAGTTTTTTTTTGTCAAACTCTTGTAGACTATTCTGTTTCCTTTTTTCTTTTTCTTTTTTCTCCTTTCTCCTTATTGAGAATGCACCCCAAAACTTTTTTTTTTTTTTCAAAAACACAAATTATCGAAATTTTTTTCTTTTAGTCAATGGTGATTAAAGTTATTTATTTTAAGCAATATATCACATACCTTTCACTGTGAGGGCATCATACATTTGCTACTGTATATCCAGTATTGATGCTTCTTTAATAATTTTTGTTAATTCTGACATATGTGTCCTGCCAGACTGTCCTGACAAGAAGGAACACCATTACTGGAATTGAATATAGAAATGATCCCACCATCTTTGCCTGGGAATTGATAAACGAACCCCGTTGCATGTCTGATGCTTCTGGCGATACACTTCAGGTAAGTTGTGACTCTTGATTTTGCTCCCTTACACCAACTAAAGAAATGCCCTCTAACACTGATTCAAACTTCTGAAATGCCTTTAAAATTGCTAAGTTGTTACAATTTGCAAAAGACTGCCTTGAGAGAACCGGGCAGCCCCCGATGGCGTTCGTGTTCCGTTGCGGGCATATAGAAAAATCCCAATTCCTTTCTTTCGTAAATTCATTGCAAGTCTCATTGCAGCAAGAAGAAAGGTGTTTGTACATTTATTTTTTATTTTATGTTTCTTATCAAAAAAATTGTTACAATTTGCGACTACCTAAATCCGATTCAACAATGATTAATATCTATTGTTGTAGATCTGATACAGATGGTCCCCATCCCCCTTTTTTTTAAGGATATACAAAAAACCGCACCTGGACTTGTGTGTGGANGGGGGGGGGGGGGGGGGGTGTGTGGGTTCTGCTACCTATTGTTGATAGATTTTTTAATTTGGATTAATTAAGTGGCATGTAATTGCAGGATTGGATAGAAGAAATGTCCGCTTTTGTGAAATCAATTGACAAGAACCATCTACTGACTGTTGGCCTCGAAGGGTTTTACGGTCCTAAAAGCCCCAAAAGCTTGACTGTGAACCCAGAAGCATGGGCATCCAGGCTTGGATCCGATTTTATTCGCAACTCCAAGGTCCCTTACATTGATTTTGCCTCTGTTCACATCTACCCAGACCATTGGTAAGTGCTGCATGATAATGAAGTCTTTCATGTGATTCATCCAGTCAAAATATTAAATAAGGAAGTTGAATCTTATAAAGTTTTTTACAAACCAAAATAATTAAGCCTGGAATAAATAAACTTGGCTTAAATTATAGTCTCTAGTATTTAGTTATTATTAATTTATTGATGCATACCCAAAGAATTGTCCCTACCCTCTTGGGGTTGGTTTATCGATTGAGCTTCAAGGTGGCTTTCATTGTCCTCAAACCTTTCTTCTATTCCCAAAAGCCATCCTGTATTTTATTGGCTGACATCTGACCTCAATCCAATTCATCTTTAAATTTTTGGTAGGTTTCACAATCAAGAATTTGAAGACAAACTTAAATATGTCTCCAAGTGGATGCTTTCGCACATCGAGGATGGAGGCAAAGAGCTGAAGAAACCTGTCATGTTCACTGAATTTGGATTGTCAAACCTGAATAAGGACTTCCAACCATCTCAGCGAGATAGGTTTTCCAAAACTGTTCTAGATATCATCTACAAATCTGCAAAGAGAAATCGGTCTGGGGCAGGTGCTTTAATCTGGCAGTTCTTTGTTGGAGGAATGGAGGAGTATAATGATGACTTTGGTATCGTTCCATGGCAAAGGCTATCGACGTATAGGTTGATAACAGACCAGTCATGCAGGTTGGCTAGAATCAAGGGACTGAGTCAACCAAAGGAAGGTTTAAGAGAATTGTGTTTACAGAAACAGTGAAGGCCTGATTCTTTCATCCTGAGATTTGATTTGTTTGTGGGGGAATCTGGGTTCTTATTTTATGGCTTGGTGATGCTTTAAAGGAGGGAAGCAGGTCACTGTTTTTGTGCTCATGCCCATACATATTATATACTTAAGATTAAAGTATTAGATGAGGATAGAGTGTTCTTGAATCACAGTTTACAGGTACTATTGTAACTTGTATTAATTTTTTGAAGTTTCCAGAAAAAGAAAATTGCACTTATAGCAGAAACTGTTTGAACTTCTAATCAAACATTATCCAAGGAAAGGTTCAAAAGAAGAGGCACAGTGAGTTAAAAAAAAACAGATCTGAAGGTTTATTTTCAAGCTTTCCAGCAACTTGTGGAGAGTTACCATTGTCATGACTCATGACTCATTTATATGATTTTACTATTGCCTCATTTTTATTTATCACTTAAACGGGGCCGTATGCATTCACCTTGACATATTTGTGCTTTATTTATTTTTATTTTTTTTGGGGGTCAGTTTAGTAGTACAATATTAGTAAAGCAACAATTTGCTTTTTCCATCTATGATGCCTTGTAGAACCTCGCAGCTAACTTAGCCACCTCCATCCGTCAGTAACCCAAATGATAAAACTATGGCTAATACCATAATCAGCATGATCTTGGACAAATTCATCACTTCCTCCTACTGAAAGTAGTCTGAATTTGAAGATGAAATAAAATTCGAGAAAATGGGGGAGTCAAGACAAGCAAAAAGTTATCAAAGAGATGTCCAATATGTTAAAATAAGAACAGCTTTCCACAGGAGTTATGTAAAAATTTAAAATAATAATAATAAAAAAAAAATTATATGAGAATAACATACATTTTGAACATGCAATTGCTGAGTTAACAGCAAAACGCCAAACATTATCTTCTCCCTCCTTCTCTTACCCTTTTACATATTTTGGCTTCTTTTCTTTACGAGAGAACTCATTTCTCTTTAGAGTTTTCTCTAGATCTATCTATCATTTTTAATATTTATCACAAACCCTCATGAATAGCAACCGTAATATTCATCCCTTTCCGTCCACTTCATCCTTCTCATCAATCGTCTCCTCCAACGCTTCTCCGACCGGATCTATGTAATCTTTAAGATAGACTTTTTCAAAGCTTTTTCAAAGCCAAATTTATTTCAGACTCT
Organism: Carpinus fangiana; assembly: GCA_006937295.1. NCBI lineage: Eukaryota > Viridiplantae > Streptophyta > Magnoliopsida > Fagales > Betulaceae > Carpinus > Carpinus fangiana. The sequence goes on along the minus strand of CM017326.1, from coordinate 5,264,108 downwards.
TTGTCCGTGAAGTGGATCTTTTTTTTCTTCTTTCTAGTTTCCTTCTAGTTCTTTGAGATACTAATAGTCTGGCTAGATGAGGTTTTTGAATATAACCCTAATCGGTTGGCTTCAGACTCACTGTCCATGAAAGAAACCTTTTTTTTCAACTAATCTTTTTTTATCTAAATCTCCACAACTTCTTTGGAAGCCTGTTTAAATGTTTGATAGGAGTATTCATACTCCACTCCAGATGGTAGTATCCATCAAGTATGCCGCAACTTTCATCGGCTACATCTGCAGTTGACCCTCCACTTCATTTATTGAGTTGCTAGTGGTCTGTCTTGAAATTAATTATTCTGTCTAAGCTTGTTTTAGCTTCGTGTCTAAAGCTCGTCAAGAAATTGGCTGCCACAAAGTGGTTTCACAAGCAGGCTAAGAGTCCGACATACTTGAAAGCTATTACAACAACCGATGGGATGCTGTTGAAGGAGGAACATTGCTAAGGAGCACTGGTGACTTCCAAACAGGAACCATCAAAGAAAAAGTTCGATCTCCGGTTGAAAGTGTCCACAACAATAAAAAAAAAAAAACTATTCATAAAACAGGAGATTATAACCCACTTGACAAAACAACACCACCAGAAAAAGCAAAAGGTTTTCTGTTTCGCTTACTTTTGCTGTTTGAGTGTATGTGTATGCATGCTTTTGCTGTATTGCATCAGTGGCAACTTTTGTTCTTCAGAATGTTAATTTTCCTCTGTTGGGCTCACCCACCAAATGGAACAAAAAAAATGAGAAAAGCCACTAAATGCAAAAGGCTCAAAATATGCAAAAGACTCCTTGGTGAATGGTGAGGAGGTTGATCATTTCTATAACAGTCCAGCGATTGGGAAAAGAACAGTATCAAAGATTCCTCCAAGTAAATTGATCTAATCTGAAAACAGCATTCAAACGTATTTGAAGACCCAAATGACCTAAATGACTCCAGGTAAGAATGAAATAATTTCTTCGCTCTTCACAGAAGAATATAAATTCTCTGGTGCATAAATCAGCTGACTCAAAACCCTATTACAACTAGAATCATGATGCATTTTCACTATGATCTAAATATTTACACAACAAAGTCAACAGCCTACACAATTCATATTTAGAAGGAAGCAGATTGTGATGCATTTCAAATCAAAGACAATAAGAGCAGCAAGCTTTGATTTGACTACATTTCCAAACTAATCAATGAAACCCCCCATGTCCATGCCAGTACATCAGGAAATTACAACTTGACACAAGAAAAATACATTATTTTTTCAAGACAAATCAGATATTCATCAAACACAAATTTCCATTCAAGCTTCCATTTCCAAACCAAGAAAAGACCATATGTAGCTTATACAAACCTAAAAGCCTAGAAACAAACTAAAATAAAAACTTAAAAAAAAGGGGGGCACTATAGTCTATATTATCAGCTTAAATAGGACTAAATGTAATCCATTAGATCAAGCCAAACACAAACATCAATCTAACTAGACCCACGCTTTGCCAGTCTTGGAGAAGTTCTAACACTACTCGCTCTACCAGAACAGCCCTTCAACTTCTTGCTCTTGAAATCCAAGTCATGTAATTGCTCACCCACCTCCTCCACTCCCCGGCTCCGAGTCCTCGTTCCCACCATGTCGGAACCCGATCCATTACCCAAATCCTTCACTGGGTCACCTTTTCTCTTCTCGCTCTCCGTAGCCACCCTATCAAAATCATCCCCAAGTTTCTTCACCAGCCTCCTCTTGACTACAACAACCTGCTCTTCCGCTTCTTCGTCATCATCAACCAGAGCCAGATATCTCCGCCTCTTCGTCGCGATCGGAGCCGGCGGTGGAGATTCAGAACCCGGACGTAAAACCACCCTCTTTGGCCCATTTGGGCGCGGCCCATTTGGCGAATCGAGCTTCTTGGCTTGCTTCTTCATGAGCTTCTCGCGTTCGGCACGGAGCTTGGTGACGCTGCCCTCGATGCGGCCCTGAAGGCGGAGGCGCTTGAAACTGAGTCCGCCCATGGACCAGTGGGCCTCGGTGGCCCAGGAAAGAAACGGATCGGCCACGGAGACCGGCGGATCGACCCGCTCCTCGCTGTACTTGACGTCCGTATATATCCGCGGGCGGGGGAGGCTGGAACCATAGAACTTGCCGGGACCCAAGGGCACTACCATGGCTAAATAGAGTCAGAGACTCGGAGTTTTTACGATATGGGATTGTGAGAGAGAGAGAGAGAGAGAGCGTGAGAGTGTTGTGGGGAATTTCGTCGAACGGAAAGAGAGCAAATGCAATATTGAGGTTGGTTTTGTTTGGGGATATATAGAGAGGGTGGCGTAGGGGGCGGGGATTGGCGGGAACTTTTTAGCGGGAGATGTTGGCGCCATGGCATTTGAGGGAAATATTTAATACTTTTATTTGGTGTGTTTGAGATGACTAAGCAACCCTTCATTTTATTTTTATTTTTATTTTATTTTTTGACATGTTGGCCCAAGAAGGGAGAAGAATTTGAACTAATGACATCTACATCATTAGACATGATCCTAATCGATTGAGCTACCTTTTAGGGACAGCATCCATTCATTTCAAATTTTCTTCAATGCATTTAGAAGGGTAGTGTTGTCCAAAAATTTTAACTTCAAAAAAATTTGAACAATTTTACCATTTTAAATACACTAACTAGAAGAAATTAAGGAAATTTGAAATGGGAAAAATCCTTTTCCGTTTGAGATTAAGGATAAAAAGAAAATTTTCAAGCGAATCTAACCGAAATTAATGAGTTAATTAAATGGTTTAATTTATTTAATTAAAAAGGTAAGATTATGAGGATTGAGATTCTTTAGAATTTTTTTTTTTAAATTTAAGATTCTTAAATTCATAAATTTCAGCTGTTCATCTTATCGAAGCGTATAAAATAAGCCATATTTCAAAATTAAATGAAAAAATTTCAATGTACAATTAATAAATTATAATTAACTTATCAAATCCAATATATAAATACTAATCGAAACCCAAGAACGGTTAGTGAAGTGTGGGGTTCGGTGCGTGTCGTGTGACCCACTTGTGTTGGGCGGTTCAGATACTTCCTGTATCTCCATGTGGCCCACTTTGGTGCTAATTGAGAAAAGCCACATAATATAAATAAATAAAAAGAAAGCCACATCAGTATTAGTGAATTGGACCCACTTTTTTTTTTCTTTTTCTTTTTTTCTTTCTTTTAGTTTTTGTGACCAGTAAGCTACAATGTTCTCTTGGTATTCCCTGACATGAGCATGCAATACTGAGAATTGTTGTACTTTTAAAAAAAAATTTAATAAAAGTTTGTGCTTAAATAATGTGTTAGATTTATTATTTTGAAAAATATGTTATTAATTTATGAAACGGTGACACATCATTTGAAAATCAACTTTAAAAAAAAAATGGGAAAGTATAACATTTTTCTTTTGTTGAGGAATAATCTCACATTATTTGTGAATAAGATCTTTTGCATGTTTATAAGGAATGAACAATCATCTCTTATAGAATCGGTTTTATGAAATAAGTTAGGCCTGCAAATTTCTTCATGGTATTAAAGCCTACCATAACACAAATGAGATTCACACTACTTACTCCATGACAAGGCCAGAAAAAATATTGGCCTGAGAGTGTTGAGGAATAATCCAACATTGCTTGTGAACAAGATCTTGTAAATATTTATAGGGAATTGTCAAATTGGACGGAATTTTTTTTTTTAGAAAAAAAGAAAAAGAAAAAAGGCATCAAGGGTAATTGCGTAATTTCATAAATTTTCATCCAATTTGATGGAAATTAGTAATGGAATATCTTAATTGAAAATTTTTGAAATATTAGGGGGGTACGTTGCTCATTTTTAAACATTAGGATTCGAATTGAAAAAACCTTAAAACTTCAAGGGGTAAAGTGAATTTAACCCAAAAATCTATTTTATTGAGTGAATTTAGATTGAAAAACAAAGAATTTTGGTTCCCTAGATTTATTTTATGCAAAGTTGCTTTCATAAATTATCCTTTAGAAAAATTTATCTTAAAACATCTTACCAAAGGCATTCCTTTCATAAGTATCATCATCATTTCATATATAAAGTTAGGGGTGTCAACCCTGTCCGGTTTTCCGGTTTTTGGCCAAAACCGGGAACCGGAACCGGAACCGGCACCCCGGTAAAACCGGGGTCCCTGTTGTATCCGGTCCGGTAACCGGTTTTTTTTTTAAATATTACTTTTTCGGCTTATTTTAGGTGTTGGGCTTAAAATAAGCTCTTTATTTTTTTTCATAAGTTGGTTGTTTTTTAAAAAAATCTAGTATTTTTGTCCAAATTAAAGGGGTTTTGTTGTAATTGTTCCAAATAATTGAAAAATAAACCTAAAAAAGCCAAACAATCCTAAAAAAAATCGATGTTTTTGCCTATATGGGCCTTAGAAATAAAAATTCAATTTTTTAAAAATACCCTAAAAATCATTTTAAATTATGTGCATAAAGAATATTTTAAAACAATAAAAAGTAAAAACAAGTATGTAAACAAACAAAAAAACTAAAATGTAAAGCCCTAACTAAAAAAAATAAAAAATATATATATTTAACCCGGTTCCCGGTAAAAACCGGGTACCAAAAACCGGGTACCGGAACCGGGGTACCCGGTTTTTTATTTTTCCAAACCGGAACCGGAACCGGGACCCCGGTTTCCGGTTTCCCGGTTTCCGGTTCCGGTTCCCCGGGATTTTTTTACACCCCTATATAAAGTATACATTCAAACATTATTGGCTCTGCATAACCCTAGTAAGGTTTTATTTATCCTACACCATCACCTTTCCACAAGAACTGGTATGTTTAAACCCTCTATATAGAATTCTATTGGCTTAACCGCCTTTACTTAGGGCTAAGAAGGATGAGGCCATACCCAAACTAATGATTTGTTATGGGTGTCATTATTGGATTTGTAGCATGAAAGTGGTGGTGTTGCATTGCTACTAAATAAACCAAATTGTGGGTTTTAGTCTAATATAATCTACAAGTATTTTAGTCTGATTGTGTTCATGTGGTTTTTACTGTCTCTCTACGGTTTTAATTGGTTTTATTTGATTGTTGTATACCAGAACTTATTAGGGTTTATGTATAGGCTAGCTTAAACGGTTGCTGAAAATAAAAGAATGACAATGACAAATTAAGAAGAGGAAAAATGAATGGGCAATGAAAAATGAATGGCTGAAAATTGAGGTTGATATCTTCTATTGGAATGAAAGCCCATGATCATGTCTTTAACTTAATTTTCATAGGCCGGTACAAGTAGTCCAAGGAAATAGGGGGACTACTAGAATGGAAGTATAAGGCTCAGCCCACCAAGCCCACAAGCTCATTTGACAGCCCGCTAGGGCCACATGCTCGTTCGACATCTTGCCATGCCCACATGCTCGTTCGATAGCCCGCTAGGCCCACACGCTCGCCCAACATTCTATCAGGCCCATAAGCTCATCCTATTGCCTGCATGGCCCATAGAACAGCCAATCTAAACTTTACCTCAAAGGACAGGCAAGCTTACCAAAACCCAACTTTGCGTGAAGCACACGTCCAAAAGAGAATTATCATATAAGTCAACCATCTTTTATGGAAAGCAATGAATGCACATGCTTAGGAAAGATAATTCATTAAAGGAAGGCAAATCAAAATCACCCACACAATTGAAGACCAAATTAATGGTCATTTAATGACAAATTTCTTATGAAAGCACACGACATAAATGGTATTTAGCCTATATAAGGAGGCTAAACCCAAGTATGCTCGCATGCCATAATCTCCATCTATTACTTTCATTTTTACCTCTATATTTTATAGACTCTTTTTTTGACATGCTATATTTTATAGACCGAAGCATCGGAGGTAGAGCCGCCGCTCCCCTCCCCCTTAGCGACACTTCACTCTGACTTTGGTTAAATGTGGATGGTCAACATATCTTTTTGTTTAAACGAAGTTTAATACCATATTTAACTCGGTGATAAGTTGAGTTATTATTACTCAACTTTCTAATTATTGAATCAATGGATGGTTAACATGAACTTAGTTAACATCGGAAATGGGAAGGTTTAATGGGACCAGAATCCAGAAAACTGAAAGATAATAAGAATGAATAATTCAATGAAAGAAGATGCTTGGTGGGCCAGATTGCATACCTTTAAGTTGCTTTTGATAAAAAAAAATATGTAAAAATGGCCAAGTGAAAGGTCATTTTCCGACAATAATTATGCCAAAAATAGTATGACATTAAATGATGAAGAAGATGCTTCCTTCCAACTTATCATGAAAGTGGATATAATGATGTTTAACATTAATTGTCTTTTGGATGGTTAGGAGAAAAGATAATGAAGTCTTTTCATTAGGAGATACATCATTATGGCTTATATTGTCTTCTGAATTTAATGAATAATGTAGACAACTTTATAATGAGAAATCATATGAGTTGTAATTTTTTTAAAGGTTTAAATTTAATTTTAAATTTTTTTATTAAAAAAAGTAAATATATATAAAAGGAATCCTATATATATATATATATAAAGAATCCTATATATATATAAAGGAATGTTCACAATTTTTTTCAAATCAGGATTTTTCATTTGAAGAGTTAAACCATGAAGGAGAGGAGGGTCATGCCTATTTTTAGGGGTTAAGCTTAATTTTTAGGCCCAAATATATATTTTGAAAAAAAAAAAAAAAAAAAAATCTAAAATCATGGATTCCCAACTAGGGGTGTAAATTTGTGTTTACGTGTCGAGTTTGGATCATGTTATTGTTAAGACTTGAGTATAAGATTATATTCAATCGGCTGTGGACCACGCCTCATGAAGATAAGTCACTAATTCGAATCTTCTCTCTCTATTCCTTTGTGTGGACAGGTCAAAAAAAAAAAAAAATTTTATATAAGTCAATTATAACCTTTTAATTTTGTATTGCGTTCATGTTGGGTTTGCGGGTCATGACAAAAATTCTTTGTCATTATGTCGCGTGCCGGGTTTAGGTCGTATTGAGCCATGTGTATAAGATGATATAGGTTAAGTTTAACCTGGTCCATTTAATTAAACCAGTCACACTCCTCAACCATAACCCTATGATTTTGTATTGAGTTCGTGTTGAATTTGCGGGTTATGTCAAAAATTGCCAGTCCTACTATCAACCCTGGTTGCACTTATGATTTTTTTTTTCTTTTTAGTCCTAAAATTGAAAATATATTAGAGAACCCGTACTCCCAACATTTAATTCGAAGTATTTCCAAAAAAAAACATTTAATTCGAAGAAAGAAATATTACAAAAAAAAGGTTATGGAAATTTGACGTTTTCTTTTTCCTGATTTTTCAAATAATCTCATTCCTGCCTGCAAATTCAACGAAACTAATAATGGGGCAACTAAATGAGTTCGGTGAACAGGTGGAAATCAGTTGAATATTTAAGATGAAACAAAATTAAAACCTTTTTTTTTTTTTTTTTTTTTCTTTTTTCTTTCTTTTTACGTCCGACCTTTCCATAAAATAATTTTCTCACCTATTTACAATAACATTTAGGGGTGTTCAAACGGGGTGGTTATAATTGCCCCATTAATCACTAACTGCTTATAATCATTAGCCATAAACTATTAACCACTAATCGCTTTGGTAAGCAGTTATAAAAAATAGTTAACCGCATAGGGCGGATTGCAGTTAACAGTTTTAGGAGTAGAGAAAAGTGGTTAATAACTGCTAATTACCTGTCCTTATATATAATAATATAAATAGGTAGTCCCCAAGGGGTAGCTCAATCTACTGGGACCATGCTTAATGAAGCGGATGTCATTAGTTTGAATCTCCCTCCCCCCTTTTGTGTGGACATATAAAATAATAATAATAATAATATAAAGGAGTAAGGTTGGCAGTTTATGGGAAAAATTGACAATACCTTGTAGTTTATGGGGGAAAAGGTAATTACCCTAATATAAATATATATTATATATTAATAATAATTATAATATAACATCCAAAACGGCGTTGTTTTGGCCGTATATGACTGTATGTATGTGAAATATAATGTAGTATATAATATTTTGGACCAAGCCTTATTCAAAAACTTTGCTTGACCCAAAAGACAACATGTTCTTTTCATCTTTTTGAGAACTTTGGCCCAAAACGTTTAAAATAAGCCTGAAAAATAGGCAAAGTAATGGCCCACAATACTTAAAAGGCCCATATAAAAAAAAAAAGTTATAAAACCGCCGGTTATTAGTTTGAATACTTATTAACCATCTAACCAGTTGCGGTTATTAAAAATTGATAATCGTCCAAGGTGGATGCGGTCAGCGGTTATAACCAACAACCGCGTAACCGCTTTTGCAGCCCTTTGGCGTCCTCATCAAATAATTTTCAAATTGTCTCGATTTTTTTACCCACAAAATTATTATTATTATTTAAACCAATCTTAGATGTATAATTACTTGTGGTCTATGGTATGCATCCAGGTATGGGAAATTGTTGGGCACGTACGTACTATTTTTAATTGCATGCACAGGTCACTAGGCGCTAGGCTTCTCTCTCATGTGTCCAATTGAATCCCACCAACAATATTTTCAGTATTTATTATTTATATTTTTATTGTGAGAGGAGGTGGATTGCATTCGAAATATATGTTTTATAATTCTAATTCTACCTCTATTCATCCATAAAGGTAAGCTTAATTTCCATCAATTATATATTAACTCATTGAAATATGGATATTCTTTTATTTGGTTGTATTTTTAGCATTGTTTTTCAATTTTGTTTTATTTGTTTATTTTTTAATCCCATATAACCATTCCTATTTTGCTTAGGAAAAAAGAAGAAGACAAGTTGCAAGTACAAATCACAAATGATCGGAATCAATCCAATAGGATATTCTATTGCATTATAATAGGATCCCATTGCTTGAGCAACCTTCCAAGCAACCCGAACGAGTAGAGCACAAGCTGCTAAAAGACTAAGGTGAGGCCGAATGATTTCTCAAATAAAGGGAGGTAATTTGTGTTCATGTTGAGTTTGTGTCGTTTTGAGGTATAAATATAAGACTATATAAATTAACTTTAACTCAATTCATTTAATTAATAGGACCAGACCTCTCAACTATAATCAACTAATTTTATTTTTGATTCGTTTCGGGTTCGTATGTGTTAGTTCTTGTGTTGGCTTAATTCAGTTCCAAAATGCAGAGGTTACTGTACACAAGCTCAAACATTGATATAGAATGTTCAGAATCGAATCTCCACCGTTCATAATGTAGATTCATGTGTCATGAATGTCCCTGCAAAATTTCAGCTCAATCGGACCACAAACGCCCATCGATCGAAGCTGTTGATGAAGGCTGGACAGCATTTCCAGAATGCTGTTTTCTCCCCACTGCAGGCCATGTCCGGACATGGTGCTAGCATGTCCGGACATGAATTCCAGGAAGCATATTTTTGCTCCGCAAGGCCATGTCCGGACATCCAATTAACCTGTCCGGACACCCCGTACCTATTATGCCCAAAAACGTGTTTTTAGTGGCCTAGGTCTAGGGTTTGATGTACTGATATATATACATCATTATAGAAGAGAGATGCACGAATTTTCACCCCCAGAGAGTTCGTCGGAGGGTGTGCTAAGAGAGATCATATGTGGTGAGCGTTAAATTGAATCTCTTAGAGTTTAGTTATTTCTTTGATAAATCTAAGGTTGTGAAGTCAACCGGAGTTCCGGTGAAAGGAGATCACGTAGAAGAATTGTGCCAGATGTTCTGGAAAGGGCTACTGCGGTAGAAGTCAAGTGGGTCGCTTGTCTTATGCAAGAGTGTCAATTACAAAGGTTTTGTAAGTGTGAACTTCTTGTAATCCTTAGTCTTTTACTGAGTTAGTGATTTCCTGGGTTTGGCTACCCCGGAGAGGTTTTACATTTAGAGAGTTCTCTAAATGGTTTCCTCTTCGTAACCAAATATCTGTGTTGTTTATTGTTTATTGTTTTATATATTTTTGGTTGTTTATTAATTGTTAGGTCAGATTTATTTCCGCATAATATTATTTTGTTAAACACCTAGAAAATCTGAATAGGTGTTAATTTGAGTCAATTAGAATTTTCAGTATGTTGTGTCAAAAATTATCAACCATAAATGTAATGTGTCAAGTTCGAGTTACGTCAAGACATGTGTATAAAACTATATAGGTTAACCATAACTCAATCAATTTAAATAAACGAGTCAAATTCATTAACCGTAACTCGATAATTTTGTTCTAGGTTCATATTAAATTCGTAGGTCATGTTAAAAATTGTTAGCCTAATCTCACATGAGGCACCCCTTAAAGTGGATTGCATGGATGTAAATCCTATCACAAAGTATCTCATATTGTCAAAAATTCATCAATTTTGATAGTCATAATTTGGGTTGTGGTCAAGTTGAGTACTAAATGTTCAAGTTTTGTTAATTTTATTTTATTTTGAACACGAGCTAAGCTCAAACTTATCATTAAGCTAGATAATTTGTTTAGGCTTGACTAATTTATTTTTCGAGTGAACTTGAGCTTGTTCATGAGTTGCTCAATTAACTTATTCATTCCTTTTTTTTTTTTTTTTTTGATATGAACTTATTCATTCCTTATATAAAGTAAATATACTGTCTATTTTTTTTTCTCGTAAATCCATAATGATTAATAGGTAATTAACTATTGTTAAGATTTTATCATTTTATTTAATCAAACAAATTAACTTCGATCTTAAATAATCTAATCTTGAGTTTATATGTATGTTTTATAATAAATATATAAATTTATTGTGCACACACATATGTTTATACATGCACACCCACTCATGTACAAATCTATATTAAGTATCGAGACTCACAATTAATAACAATAATTCAAGTTATATCCTTTATATTAGGACAACATTTCCTCTTTACTTAAAATGTTCGAATTAAGAAAATAAAATAATACTATAAAAATAATAAAAATGAAGTTATCAAGTTTATACGAGTTGAGTCGAGTTTAAACAAGTTCAACTGATTTAATAGGCAAGCATAATTTTGTATTGACAATCGACTCATTTATTAAACAAACTAAATTTGAGTAGAGTTTATACGAGCAGGTGTCGAGCAAATTGTCAAATGAAATTGTCCATTTTAAACCCTAATCCTAATCTAATAAATAGAGTTAGGTGACTTAGGTCATTTACCCGAAAAAGAGCACACAAAAAAGGGGAAAAATAAATAAAAATTTAGTCCTTAGGTTTTCATTTGATTTGAATTTTGTTCTTAAGTTTTTAATTTCAAAAATATAATCCTTAAGTTTTTTCCAAGTTTAAAATAGTCCCTGTCACTTCACTGTTAAAACTAACGGTTTGTTGTATGCTATATATGTCTCATTTGATACGTCAATGTCCATCTTGACACCCCAATTCAATGTCATGCCATGCCAATGGAATCGAAGCCTTTGATATTGTAGATTTGTTCTTTAGGTCCTTAGGTTTTGTGTTTATCTAAGTTCTATGTGCAAGATATATAGTTTTTTTTTTTTTTTTTTTTTTAAGGAATCTTATGGTTTCTCATAGTGTTCTTTTGATCCTATGTGGATATATATATATTTGGATCTTTTGTTTTGTTTTTGTTTTTTTGTTTTTAATTTTTTTAATTTTTTTAATTTTTATTTATGAATGACTTAACACTTGTAACGTGACATTGTATTAGAGTATTTATGATATGTCAAATGAGACATATGGAAGATGACAAACCATTAACTTCGATGGTAAAGTAACTTTGACGGTAAAGTGACAGAGGGACCTATTTTAAACTTGGGCAAAACCTAAGGATTATATTTTAATTGAAAATTCGTTCCTAAGAGGTAGCTCAATCGGTTGTGAACCACGCCTTATGAAGCGGAGGTTACAAGTTCAAATCCCCCTTTCCTCTGCCCTTACGTGGACATGTAAAAAAAAAAAATTGAAAATTCAAGAAATAAATTCAAATCCTAAGAAAATTTAGGGCCTAAATATGATCTTTCAAAACAAAACAAAAAACCTAATTCGAAAGTTGGACAAACAAGAGGTGGGATATTACTTCAAAATCACCGGTATTCTTCACACATAAAATCCAAAAATTTCCACGAACTTTTAGAAATAATCAGCCACACTCAATTTTACCATAACCTAAAACTTCCACTACTCTCGTTAGTCCACGTAGCAAGTCAAACAATGTTTCTCCCGGAACTTTACAAAGGAACGAATGGCTGTCACATAGCATGTTTAGAAAGCCGCATACAAAAACGAAATACTTCCCTTGTCTAGTACGGTAGCAGACTTGCCTGCCCAGCGCCAACTGAACTCTCTCTCTCTCTCTGACTTTGATCTCTCTCTTCTCGTTTTGATTCGTCTATAATTGCTGCACCGGAATTGGGTCATAAGGGAAATGGATCTGGACGTGGAGGGTAACGCCTCTGGAACTCCCCAGACTTTGATCTCCAAGAAACTTCAACACAGCGCGGTAGTCTTTTTGTTTTCATTTCTTGGTTAACTTTTGGGTTTTTAATTGATGGGTTTTTGGTAATTCGATGGAATTTGACTGTTGGTTGAGATATAATTTTTTCTTGGTGCTTTCGAATAGTGAGTTTTGGTTAATTTTCTTTGTTTTGTTCGTTAAGATTGCTAATTTTGGTTGTTGGGGCTGTTGATTTTGGTTTGGTTGATGGGTATGATCTGTAATTGTTTGAAATTTTATGGGGTTTTATCGTTAATTTGCTTGGGTGATTCTGATAATTAACATGCATTTCTAAGGTTTTGTTTGGTTCCTGAGAAAGTTAAGGGGAAACTAGGAGTATGTTTTGCTGCTTGGTTTGCAAGAGAAGGGAGATTCTAATAGATTTCCTGGATAGTTGTAAAAAGAGTTACTTTAGTTGTGTTTACTACTCCCCCATTCCAATCTTTTTCCCTTTTCTCAACCCTCAAACAGTGCTTTTGTTATTTTATCATGGAGCCATATTGAAGATGAGTTGAAAGCAGGAGAGACTCAGTAAGCATTCTTAATTTCAAGATGTATTCTGAGAGGTACATAGACAACAATGTGTGACTTTAGGTGTTGTGTTATAATCTTAGGTTTAGCTTATATGGATAGAAATAGCGTTATTTGCAATGGTTTATGTGTTAGGTGCAAGAAGGCATTCAATAAATATTCTAGAGCGAGTTGATTATCCTTTTAGTGGCCTACAAGACTGTTTAGTATCACTCCTGTGCCAGCACGAATGTTTAAGCTTGAGTACATGGTGTTTTGACCTGCTGTTTTGCACAGAAAGGCTAATTTCTTTACCTTTTTTATTCAAAGAAATGAAAGAGTGTGAATGTTAATGAACCCACTCTAAGGTGTGTTTCCTTTGAGGGATGAGTTCTAAGCATTCAAATGCCCTTTGCTATTCCAAGACCCTTTTTTCTAAAATTAATTGATTTTTTCCTCATAATAAGGGTAGTGATAAGGAGTTTGATAAACCAAAATAGCTTGTTTTCCACTTATCATTTTGCTTCTTCTTCTTCTTCTTTTTATTTATTTTTTAATTAATTAATTTATTTTTAATTTTTTATGTTGGAACTCCCCCTGCTCACACACACAGACATGCATGGGCACATCATCGTGTATGCTTTTACACACACTCATGTTCTTGCAGAATACACTTTTGCCGTTGGTATATTTCCCTCTTCTGAGTTGATAACTGCAGAGGACTTTCAGATTTGTTGTTTAAGTTCTGTGAACATGCTTATGCTTATTTGATGCAAAAGTTGATCAACTACATGCTCATGGACCAATCTTGTTGTTTAGGTTGATGACAGCAAAGGGAAAACAAAAATTAACTATGAAGGGACATGGCAAGACCAAGTCAAGGTATATTGTCAGAATTAACTCTGCTTTGCTGATAGGTTTCATTTCGCTTAATGTTACTTGTGCTGTTGTGTGTTTTGTAATTTTGTTCTTTCTACAGGATGCTTCAGCCAGTGATCCTGGAAATTCTACTGTTGTAGGATCACTGGACAGTGTTGATCCCCTCAAGAGCACCACGTCAGGATCAATCAATTCAAACAATTTTAACAGTTCTACTTCTGATATAACATATAATGGGTATGGTGAGAATGGCAACGGTGCTGGTGATGATGATGGTGGTTCCTATGAAGATGATGACTATGTTTCTGATTACGATGACAATGATGATTTCTTGTACGATGATGGTTATATAGGGATGCAATCCCAATTTGATAATGTGGATTTGCCTCCTGGAATAGAGGTGTCACTTCCTTGGTTGAACGACTCGGATTCAAGTGCAAACATACCAGTTTCAACAAGGACTTTAATTATTTCAGATCTTCCAGAAAGCAAAATGCAGGCAGCTGCTGCAAGCAGTTCAATCATCCCTACAGAGTCAAGTTCAAAGGAGAAAGAAGAAGAAAACGGGGATGCAGTAATGGGAGACGTTCTGCAGTTCAAGCAATTTGATATTGGGGATGATTTTTCAGATCATCATTATGGCCGCATGGGCTTTTCAGATGAGAAGGTGACTTAATTTACTTTCTGATATGGTTTATGTTTGTACTTTAAAGAGAAAAAAGATGTAAATTTACGCTTTGCACCGGGTCTCTCTATATACTGTGTGTGTGTGTCCCTTTCTTACGCCAATACCAGCACAAACACAAACAATTACACACACACACATTTATATGTATGTAAGTAATTTCTCTGTGTTTCCGATATGAATTGCTATGTGTCTCTTTGTTGATAGGCACCCAAGAATTGGGCAAAGAGAATTCAGGATGAGTGGAAAATGTTAGAGAAGAATTTACCGGGTGAGTTCTGACTCTTTCTATTAGGAAATATTGTGCTATTATAGTATTTACATGTCAGGATTATCTTGGGACCATTATCACTGAACAAGCTTTGAATGTGGCCTGTAGTGTCTGTAAAACATTAAACATGGTCCTTATTTGGGGCAGAATTAACGTCTTGAGCCCTTTAATGTTAATGTTTAGTGTATGATACCAGAATATGAATGATTTTCTTCATTTTGCAAGTTTGCCTTTCTTTCACCTCCCAGCACAATCTCCCCCTCCTCCTCCCCTCCCCTCCCTGCTTTAGATGACTCATCTCCCCTGCCTCTCACTGATTCTTCTTCTGCAGACACAATATTTGTTAGAGTTTATGAAGTAAGGATGGAACTTTTGAGGGCTGTTATGATTGGACCTGCGGGCACTCCTTATCATGATGGCCTTTTTGTCTTTGATTGCCTCTTTCCTGCTACTTATCCCAGCTCACCACCGGTATGTATTCGGTGGAAATGCCTGTACTTTCATCTTAATATCTTGTATTGTATATAATAGAAATTGCGAGTTTCTTCTTTCAGATGGTGTACTACTATTCAGGTGGCCTTCGACTGAACCCAAATTTGTATGATTGTGGGAAAGTCTGCTTGAGTCTTTTGGGCACCTGGACTGGCAAACCGAATGAGATGTGGATCCCGGAGAAATCAACCATGCTACAAGTTTTGGTCTCCATACAAGCTCTGATTCTGAACGCAAAGCCCTTCTTTAATGAGCCTGGTTATGAAAAAACATACATTGGGCCTGAAGGGGAAAGAAGATCGCTTGCGTACAATGAGAATGCTTTTATTCTATCCTTGAAGACAATGATATACACATTGAGGCGGCCACCAAAGGTATGATTATTCCTACCATCTTTGTTTGGATGGTAGTTTCATTTATCAAGGTTATCCATCGACTGCTTTGCTTGCACATGGAGTTGAACCATTAGAGTTGAAGCATAGTAGTACTAATATAAATTTGGAGCCCCTTTGCCCTGCCTTGGTTGCTTTCTTGTAGGTCACTTGGGCTTAGAGCCTGTTTGAGGCTGTGTTAAAGAGCTAAAAAAGTGTTTTTAGTACATAAAAGGTTATGCCAAACAAAAATGGGTCCGTTTGGTAAAAAACTTAAAGAGCACCTTTTGGTTTTTGCTCTAAAAAAAGTCTAAAACTGTGTTTTGGGAGAAGTTTAAAAATTATTTTTATTTTTTTTCTAAAAATCTCTTTCTATAGACAAAAGCTTTATTTCCAACATGATTCCAAACAGGCTCTTAATGAAAAATCTCAAGGGGTTGGTTCATGTGGTGGAGGCCTTGGTCTTGAAGTATCATACCTTCAAGGTCCAAGGTTCAACACCTCATGAGTTCCAACAATCCGTTAGGGCTATACCCCCTGGTGAAAAGCTAGCGATATAACAAATTCTATGTAAAGAAATTCTTGAGGATGCTGTGCACGGGATAAGGGTTTACTCTGCAGGGGTGGGTCCAAAGGGTCCTGCTTCGAAGAACTTCCCTGACATAAAAAAAAAATGAAATATATATGTGTGAGTAATGAAGTCTTGAACCATAACCTCACCCTCTCCCTAGATCTTAAGGAGTGAGCTACATTTATCATCCTGATAATACCATTAGGTTTTCTATCATACATATGCGTACGTGGAGGAACTGATGGACTAAATTTTCTATATCTGGCTCTGATTTGCAGCATTTTGAGGACTTTGTTGCCAGTCATTTTCGCATTAGAGCACGCAATATTTTGGCTGCGTGTAAAGCATACATGGAGGGTGCTCCTGTAGGGTTTGTTGAAGGAGCTGAGGATAATGCTGGAGGAGACCCCAAATCAATTGAGTTCAAGTCAAAAGTAGATAAGATGATGAATATGATGCCTGGAGGAGACCCCAAATCAATTGAGTTCAAGTCGAAATTAGGTAAGATGATGAATTTGCTGGTAACAAGCTTCACCAAGAATGGTTCGACAGACATCGAGCAGTTTCGCCTTCCGGCCTAAAATCACACTAGAGGAACCTGGGGTAGCGTGGGAAAGGCTGGTAAGATCTAAATATGTACAGGGGAGTTGAAATCAGACTTATATATAGCTGGTGGCCTTTCTCATTGCAATTTTGATGGAGTTGGACCATTGGTCTATCATATATTTTCGATTCCAAGTAGTTGTAGATATAATTTGGATGATTTTGGGATGATGGGAAGAATTTCTATTGGATTAAGATGATTCATCCATGCATCTCTCTAAACTAGTGAATGCGGTATTCATGTTATGGGAGGACTTAGCACACTGCATTTTGGGGGAGTCGTCTAAAATTATGAACACCTATTGACTATTGACGGTGTTAAACATAATTGGAAAAATGGTTAAATTGGTCTTCGTGGTTTGACCTATAACAAACTTATGAATCCTTTTTAGTATTCCTCGGAAGGAGTCTTAAGGTTTTACTCTTGTACTATTCACCTATTGACTTGTGAGCACTTGTTGACTGTTTCTTTTTTCTTTTTCGGGGAGTCTTAAGGTTGTAGTCTTGTGTCAGACAATTCATAACGGATTGTTGACCAAATTGTAACTTAAGAGACGTTCCGATTAGGACATAAATTTTCTCCAAACTAATTTGGAGAAAATTTAATCTTTTAACTCATTTAAAATAATGTCAAGTGTTTATAAACATTTAAAATGCACAATAAATTCTTAAGGTCAATTGGTATTAGGATTCTCTCCATTTCAAAATCCCTCAATTTAGTGTATTTTGAAGGGTAGTGTTGTCCAAAAGTTTTAATGAGGGTAGTGCATTAAATGCATTATCCTTCAAAATGCACTAAATGGAGGAAATTGAGGGATTTTGAAATGGAGATGATCATTTTTCATTAATTGCAGTTTGTATAGACATTTGACACTATTTTAAATGAATAGGAGGATATTTCATCCAGACTGATTTGGAGGAATTTTTTGTCCTTTCGGATTAGGGGTGAAAAGGTGGGCAATTATTAATCCCTTGTTAATCGCATTAACCGCTAACCGTTAACTGCCTAGGCGGTTACAGTTAGCGGTTTTAGGTTTTTTCAAAACTGTTAACTACCTAGGTGGGCGGACGTATAGCGGAGAGACCGAATTTGTTGATCTGGTCGGAGAACAGCTACAAACATAAAGAAAAAAGAAAAAAAGAAAAAAAAGGGGAGGGTGAGGGAAGAGGAAGAGGAAGCAGATTTACTCACTCCTCTCAGATCTATTTTTTGAAGAGAAGGGCCGAGAGAACGCGACTAGGATTTTTTCAAATGAACCACAAGCTTTTATTATTTACAGGAGATTTGAATCTTGTGACCTAGTATAACAATTCATTAAGAAAGGCTCTTTCTATATATACAATCCATTAGTGTAAAATTGCAAATTTTAATGATTCATCAAATGTTTCAACCATTTGACCAAAGAGGAATTGTAATGGATAATATATATAATAATGCTAGACAATTATTGGAGAGAAAAAAATTATATATATACAAGATTGGGATTGGTTGTAGTTAATTTGTTGACAATTGCAACTTGTGTCAGCTCCAAATGAGAGATGGCCCTGATGGAGCCAAATGTTTGTCCAAATTAGGTGCAACTCGGACAAACAATTGTTAGGTATCTATGTCCGTTTATATAAACACTCTCTTGCAAGGTTGGTTTATTCCATCCTACTAATTCAATCATAAAACTGAAATTCAATCCCTATCAGCCATATGAAAGTTACCTTTAGGGCATGCTTGGTATGTGAAATAGGCCATTAGAATGAAATAATTATTCTTATGAAATTACCATTATTTTGTTTGGCTGCACACCATTATTGGGAATAGTCATTCCTCCTCCTAAGAGCATTCACATCTGGTTTAACAAATGTTTAGTTAAAGAACACATTCTTTAATTTTAGCTCTCAATTTTTTCAAAACACCAAAACTCGTTTCAACATTTTAGCTGTTCACTTATTTGTTTCAACAAATGTGTTGAGCGTTGTAGCAGCTAGTCAAATCCTTCAAAATGGCTAGCCTGATTTGAAGAATTTTTTTAGTATTTTTTGTTACGAGGTTAGCCAAAATAACCTAACTGTTACACTAACGAATAAGCAATGAACGAGCATGCTAGCGCAAAAGCCATTGCGCTTACCCAATTATGTGAGAGCACTAAATAGACGAATAGCTGCTTAGGGAGAAATAGACAGTATTTTCACCCAAAAAAAAAAAAAACTTTCGAGTGTATTCTATGGGTGGTTGGCCACTAGTGGAAATTTTTAATTTTAATTTTAATTTTTTTTTTTAATAATCTCGGATATTTTAGTAATTTTGATTCAATTCTAATGAAATCATAGATGTTGTCACCAAACAAAATAGTAGGAATAATCATTACATTCTAACTTCTTATATTTCCAATAATACTTATTTCTATAATTCTATTCCTAAAAGAATGACCATTTCATATACCAAACGTACCATTAAAGTCATATAGGTCACCATCCTCATTGGTATATAGTTGGTGCAAGTTCTGACCTATTAATTTAAAATCGTGAGTACTTGAAAAAAGAAAAAGAAAAGGTCTTACAGCCATCATTAAAAAGAGGGGAAACGATGTATTGAGGGATTTGATAGGATAGGTCTATGCAATCCAATAGAGAGAATATGCATAAAGTTTCAAGCACTTTATATGGCCAATAAACTATGTAATTTAATTGGGAGAATGGATGCTACAAAGTCATAAGATAAGGTTTTTCTCTCATTGGATGTCTCTTTTGCAATGACTATATATATATATATGTGTGTGTGTGTGTTGCTTTACTTTATTTGCAGCCTGTGTAGGCTTTGTCAGCTTTGAAATGGTTCCTTCATTTTAAAGACCGCATGTATTTTCTTCAAGTATACCCGTCAAGCGTCAGCCGTGGCATCGAACAAGGATCCTCTCAATGCAGATCAATTTTTTTAATAGATAAAAGCTCTATTTCTTAATGCAGTTCCAACAAACTCTTAATAAAGAGTATGCATAAAAGCGTTTACAATCGTAAGATGTTAAAAGTTCTAAGTTTTGATCATGATTTAACAATTTAATTTACTAAGGAGTTCTCTATTTGGTAGAGGTGTGTATTTTACCCTAGAATATCACTCCACATGATGATCATGATCCATATCCATACTTCAATTTCATGCATATCTTCCAATTTGACCCACACTCAACCACTGTCTAGAGCCATTCACTACCATTAATGGGCTCCAATAAAAAGTNAACTGTGGCTTCCGGATCTAGTAAGCTTGGAGGAGAAAGAACTCGTGAATTTGTTGGAATCCATCTATCCTTCCAAATTCTTATTTTTGTACCATTCCCCACCCTCCATACAAGTCCTTCTCTAAGAATTTCACTCGAGTTATAGATGCTACGCCAAAGAAATGAAGGTCGCCTTCCCATCTTCGCCTCTAAAATAGAAGTCGTGAATGAGGAATTAAGACAAGACTCAAACGACTTTGCTTTAATACCATGTCATATCCCTATGCTTATTTTGGGTTGTCAAAAGTCCAAAAGAAAAACTCATTTGCATGATATTGTAAGCAGAATACAAAGCCTACAATCCTAATTAACAGAGCATATAGATTGTATTAATTAAGACACATAAATATCAGATAAGTGGAATATAAACACAAAAAGCACAATGATCATATTTATTCACCATGTCATCACATATAGAAACATGCATATAGCTATTAGCTAGTGGCTTAGCTCAAACTTGTCAAACCACTTGAGGAATCCCAGAGCAGCATCCCTTGCCTTTTCCGGCGGAGGCGTCGCCGGAGTCAGCGGCTCAAACTCCGCCTTCCACTCAGCTATGCACATTTCATTTTCTTTTCCTTCAATGGGAGCAAAGGAGAAGGTAACCTTGTATGGATCGTACAGCCCACGCAGCTCTCCTCCAATCACATGGTATGTCACCGACTGCCCCATCTCCACCTTTTCTATCTTCTGTGTTGACTCTTTCACGTAGTTGCTCACAGCTGCGTGCAGCAAATCACACAAAATTATGGTGATATTTTCATGCATGCAGTGGCTCTGATTAACTAAACAACACTCAATTAATTCACTGCTCTTTCCAAAACCAAGAATTGAATTAAGGAATTGAGGTAATTAAGTGTTGCTTAATAGAGAGGGAGAGAAAGCATATATAAATTGCTGCCGAGACCATCTTAATTCTAGCACCCAGTTGCGATCTCGTTCGAACGAGAATTGCAATGAAACTGCTATGAGTAGTCTCGGTCAAACGAGCTCCGATCGGTCTTCCAACCGAAGGTCTTGGGCTACCGTGGCACCGACCGAATGCCTCAATTCTCTCACTTGATATTAATTAGTTTTGGACACATCGTTCGGACGTTGATCGAACACCACTCCGTCCGGCCTGCCGGGTAGAGATAGGGTGTCATGGTGGGCAAGGGGTGATTAATTGTAGCAACTCTAGCTAGCTTATTGTAGATCACTTTAATAATATATTTGATTTCTGCTTATTATAGGATACGTATCCCATTCTTTTATATATATATATATATATATATATAAGAGGTAGAATATTAGAAGAATTTGAGTTGGTGAAACAAGGTTTGAGAGAGAGGGATGGATGGATATATACCAGGGCCGAGCTTGAAAACCCTCAAACTTCCGGGGTTGCCATCTCCTTCAATGTATTCGGCTCGGGCAAGCATCTGAGGGTTTATTTTGCTGATGATATCGTTGTCTCTATACATTTCCCATGCCTTCTCTGCAGGGATGTTCAGAACCACCTCTCCCTTCATGCTCCTCATCTCTCTCTCTCTCTCTCTCTCTCTCTCTCTCTCCCTGGCTTGTTTTTTGCGATTGAATGAGGATGGGGCTTTAAATAAGGACACAGGGCTAAGAGATATGCTCTGCCCACATGGATACTTCTTTAGTTGAAGGATAGTCTAGTGAAGCCACGTACTTCTCTCTCTCTCTCTCTCTCTCTCGGGCTTTAAATAAGGACACAGGGCTAAGAGATATGCTCTGCCCACATGGATATTTCTTTAGTTGAAGGATAGTCTAGTGAAGCCACGTACTTCTCTCTCTCTCTCTCTCTCTCGGTTTGTATTTGGTGCCTACAAATTCTTTCAATTATCTTCCTATATAAATTACGGTTGTGGAGCAATAATTCAACTGAGGAGTAGAGAGGTATATTTGATTTCAAAAGTAGATGCCAATCTTCACTATCTACCTATATTATTAAGAACAATTGATATCACAAGCCTTGTGGTGTAGTGGTGTAGTGAAAGGGACAGAATTCCACTAATTTACCAGTGCAGTTTGCATCAAACATATATAAAACAATGCTTCTCATGGGATCAGCCATCAGGTTCCTAAAAGACTAAACCATTTCCTCGTATGCTTTTGGAACCCCCCAAAAAAAGGTGATATTTAAAAGAATAAAAGAAAAGGAAAGGGTCCACTCTGACACGATACTTTTTGTTTTATTGCAAGATTTTAATTTACACATTGAGTTTTAAAATTGTATGTTAATTTCATAAGTTTTTTGAGTTTTTCACTGATTTTCTTCCATCCAAAATTGATTAGATAACACAAACTCTTTACGGGAGAGTGGATAGGGCTGGCAATTTGTGTTGGCTTGTCGAGTTCGTGTCAGATCTACTTACAAAACAACATGTTAAGGGTCAACGTACTTGATACAACCCATTTTGTTAAACGAGTCAAACTCATTAACTATGACATAACTCATTTAAATACGTAGGTGACACGACAAGGCCTGCATCACCCGTCTAATAAGCAGGACGTGTTGGGTTAACCCAAACACAAAACTATTTGACCCATTTCAACTAGTGTATGAATTTAAATGCTCCAAATACAAAACTGCTCCCAAGAAGCTACCAAACATGTTATAGATTCAACTTGGAGGGACGCAATTCTCCCTAGTATTTGTCGTATTGTAAGGAGAGAGGAAGTTATTTGATTTTGAATAAGATTTCACATTCAACTAAAAAAAAATTAAAAAAAAAGTTCCAAAGACAAAACTAACAACCTACACCATTCTCTCTCAATATACAATGTTTAAACACTACTTGACTGCTGGATCATTAGCGATTGATAAATTTTTAATGAATATATACTACAATCAGGCTCAAAGTTTAATGATTACTAGCATAACTTACATGCATTTCTAATTGCTTTATAAAAAATGCTATATTAAAAATGTTTTTCTAAAAATGCATGAGTATTAGAGAAGAGTGAGTAAGAAGTGGCATTATTAGTAAGGCTAAAATGGCGAGCAATTAACTCCTAACTGCTTAACTGTCTAATTATTTTTTAAGGCGGTTAGAAAAAACTGCTAACGGCTAACTGCCTATAATATATATTATATATATAAAAATCTAAAAACGATGTCATATGTATAAGATATTACCGAAGAAACAAAGTCATTTTCGTCTTTTTTTTTTTTTTTTTTTTAAAAAATTTTTCTTTTAAATAGCGGTTAGTCTACCACTAGTAAACCACCTAGGCAGTTAGCAGATTTGACTAATAGCCTTTTCACCCCTAATTATTAGTATGATTGTAGAGTACTCTTAGCCTTTTACTCTTTTAAAATTTTATTTTTTAATTGAAAAAAGAAAAAAGAATTTATATTTATGCAGGTCTATGGGTTACGCAAGTTGACCCGTGATTGACCCGTTTATTTAAGTGAGTTAATTTGAGTGAACCTAAATTGATACAAACCCAATTATACAGTAATAATAATAATAATAATGCAAAATCATAATTCGCTAATTTTGTGTTAAATTATTATCGGGTTCGCAGATCGTGTCACAAATTGACAAGCCTTTAATAGAAGCTCCATCCCTTCCATCCCTTCATTGCCTCCTCCCATCAATTTTTTTTTTTTTTTAAATCAATATAATAAAACATTCATTTTTTTAAAATCAATATAATACTTAGCACACACAAACATACATATATTTATACCAAGACTTACAATATCAGTAATTCAAACTATATCTATTATATTAGGAATAGAATTCATCTTTACTTAAAGATGTTCTACTTACAAAATTAAAATAATACTATAAAAATAATAAAAATAAAGTTATACGAGTTTATATGAGCTTAAAAGAGTCGATTTAATTTTATACGAGTATAACTCATTTAACAATCAAGCCTAATTTTGTATTCACGATCAACTCATTTATTAAACAAATCAAATTTGAGCTGAATTTATACGAGTGTATTATCGTACCCACTCAGGGTTTCAAGCTTTCAGGCCCTTTGTCATGCGTTCAAGCTTATGAAGTAATTAACCAAAAAGAAAATAAAGTTATTGATTTTGTTTGGCTTTCACTAGCCTAGTCATCAAGCACATGCAATTCTATGATCCTTTTTCTGTGGACATCCTAAGAGGGCGTTTGCAGAAATTTAGACAGCCTAGAATTATATAATAATATGAAAGTTGGCTGTCTCACAAGCACATGGCATTCTATGATTCTTTTTCTCTTTTTCTGGGAGGACTTGGAAGTGAACAGAAAAACAAAAAAAGAAATCTTCAATTAAATATTTATGAGTGGGAAAACGAATCGCTTCTGCTGATAAAAGTTCAGTCCTTTTAGCTATTTCACTTTACAATAAATATAGTAATACAAGTATTGGTAGCACAAACACTTACAGAAAAGAAAAGGAAGGGCTTCTGGAGAACATAGAATGTGTATGTATATACGCTCACAGATTTTAAGCAGCCTACCAAAAAGTAGAAGCATCTCAATGTATTTCTCATACCAAGGTCGTGGAGAAAAGTTCTGCATAAACCACTTGAAAATTGAAGCAACAGCAAAGACTGCTCCTTTCCACCAAAGATCACACAGCAAGTGGGAAATGCCTTCAAATTTCTCCTCTCTATAGTTTGAGGAGACACAGAATGGTGATGGGTTAGCAATTGCAATGGCTAGCAAAAAATCTGTGAGCAGTGTCTCGTAGTAACCATGCAATTATATGAAGAAAGTGTAAAGATCTCACTCAAAATTCACAATAGCAAATCCAATGGGATAACAAAACGTTGATTTTGTAGTCTCATAAACTGATCAAATATTTTGAGAGTAAAAGATTTTACTAGGTCTAATTCAGTTACCAAAATTGGAATGGAGCGAATTTATACATTGGAGGATGGGGACTGCGATTGACTGAGCTCTGCACTCAACATATGATGAAGAAGAACATCAACCCTCTGGCTCCGTGTTTTTGTGCTGCAACAAGCCAAAAGAATGAGACCGGGGTGCTATTGACATAAAAAATGAATGTAAATAGAGCTTTGCAAAGTGAGAACTAGTTAGTATAAATACCCAACAGAGCGTCGATGGTCCTTTTGTCCATTCGCTTCCTGGATTGAGAAGGGAAAAAATAATTAAGAGTCAAACAGTTGGGTAGAACCATGAATATGAACTGGCGAGAGATCAAAAATATTGGAAACCATAGTGATGGGAAAGAAAAAAACTACTACGAGCAACAAACATGGTACAGGCAAGAAAAACTATATTTTGGTTTACGATTCCATTTGAAATATTTAGAGCAGACTCGATCCTATCTTTCAAAGCATGCATTCCTATCCGTGTCGCAACTGATTCGGTAAGCTACGTGTCCGGTGCTCAGGGAACTGCCTTCGGTCCCCCAAACTGTTAAGTGTAGCAACCTTCTGGCCGCCCAACAACCTATAACGCTAGTCACTACTTCCACTGGGGCTAGGAAGCAAGTCCCAGAACCCAAAGCAGCGAAGAACAAATAGAATTTGCTACAAAAGCTGGCTAAGGGCGGATAAGGTGAAAAAGCTATACTTGTCATGGTTTGGCTTGGCCTCTTTAGTATCTGTATACGTTCATCTTGACTAATTAGATGGCTTCAAAACCCAGCATCATGCTCATCAAAGATTTTTTGTAAATAGATATTTAAGTAAAAAGGAAAATCATTTATCTAAATCATGATCACTTTTTCACAGATGGACCTGGCAGTCTAATTTTCCATTGTAATAAAAAGTTCAGAACAGCTACCAACCTTGTCCTTTTCTGTAGATTTTTCTGATGACTCGAGTTCCAATTCAGCAAAGAATGCCTCCAAGACAAAAGCTACAATCTGAAATTGCATAGAAAACAAACTTCAGTTGGTGTTTTTGTAACTTGTGTATTATAATAAGCAATAACTTAAGATGTTACAAGATGGCCACAGCAGCAAAGGCTGCTCATGTTCGAGACTCCCAATAGAAAGATCCTTATATTAAAAGGAAGTCATTATCAACAACCCTGTCCACAATCACATATAAAATCTGAAGGATGGAACCAGGGGCCCTCATCTAACCATACCAATCTAACAAAAACTGGTTGCGCAGGTTCTTATTTATGAGCCATTATAAAGTTACCATTTAGTACATGAAATTAGATCAAACTAAATCATAAAGATATATTACAGCTACTGGTTTAATCAGTTCGGAAAATGTGTTACTGCAGCATATATTTGAAGAAACAAGTTGCTCTATACCAAAAATTGCAAAACAATCAAATGGAGGGCATTTTGCTTCTGCAACATAAAGATAACAACGAGCTAATGAGCTGTAGCTCAAATTGCATCTTCTCTCCTTGTAGTGTGTTCAAAACCCACTGGGTGTCTATGTAACTTACCTAAACAGAAAATAGAAAGATATATCATGATAAAAATGAAATACTATAGTATTTAATAAAACTTACCAAATTCAAAACCAGTAACACCGTTATTAAGTAGAAGCTGACAAAATAAGCAAGGGACCACGAAGTTCCTGTTAATTCCTTGTAGCTCTGAAATGGTGAAATACAATTAATTGATGACTTAAAAAGTGTAGGTTACAATTACCATTTAACTTTAAATAATCAACCCATAAAAGTAATAACACAGAATGAAGGATGAACTGCTGAAAACAACTTAAAAATGCTTGAACATCTTATATGGTCCAAATATCAGCTGTATGTACCACATACCGTTCTCTAACATTTCAAATTATACAGATTTTTCTAGAGTGGAACTTGTATAAAGCAATGCTTTTTCGCTAAGCCAGTAACTTCATTGAACCAAAAGAGATTGTAGCCTTGATACTGGGCCACACACAAAATGTGGGTTCTGCCATGTAACCCGAATACTTTAAAAGGAGGGGATTCATGTCAGACACAACAGTTTCCTATGATGCCTGGACATGCATGTCGCAGATGTGCCAAGAATATGGTTGCATCACTAATTCATATGAACCAATTGTCTGATTGACTTTGCGTTGTGTCAGGTTCCCACGATATCAAGTTTCACAGAGTGTAAGTTTCTACACTTCCTGATATACACAGAACCAGACTGTCCATTAGATGGGGCATGCTTGGATGATCTAGATCCATGCAATATTTTCAATGGATGGACGAAGAAATAGTCATGGTTTTCAGACTTCCTATTCATGTACTTGGGGTAGATTCACAGAGATGCGAACCTATTACCAGCTCTCTTACAAAGAAACCATTCAAATGTCACTACACAGAGAATCAGAAAAGCCCATATGAGCATAATCAAGTGAAAATATACAAGAGAAAAAGGTAAAAGTTAGGGAAATTCCCTGCTAGCACTCCATTGGGACATATATCATAAGAGAACAACTACACAGCTACACTGAGAATACCATAGACTACACAGAAAAAGATGATAGCACAAGACAATATGCAGAATTTATAAATAATTGCTCAAAGCAGTCATACCTGCATCCATATGTGCCAGTTTCCCATGACTAGCAAATTGAAAAGTGTCACCATCCCACTCGGGTAGTCATTGAAATTGAAAAGTAAATAGCTCATTTTGTCAAGAAAAGTGACTGAAGAAATTGAGATTCACCCTTGCAGGAGCAATAAACAAGTTAAAAGATTATTGATATTAAAATCAAATAGAATTTTCCTATAACTAGCCAGTTCATCAATCTCATGCAGAAAGGTATCAGTCATGCTATGGCTGGATTAAATTGAAATCTGGGAAAGAGTTCCATCAGTTAATAAAGGATACTCATCAGCAGCAAGATCAGTTCCTTCCAAACCGGCATTTCCAGCATTGACAATCCCACCAAAGATCTAGAAATTAAATGAAAAAAAAAAAAAATGTGAAGCATATTGTAACAGTGACATAAAAGGGAAAAGATTAAATTTTATACACATATAACAATCAGATGTCTGAAAGATATGGTCGATCTCTAAGATGTAGAAGGCATGGAAACTTTGACACAAGGGCTAAATCAATCACGTATAAGGATGACTCCACACTATGTATTTATTTTAAATCTGAAAAAATACATAACAAGCACAGATTTGGGACAAAAAAAAAAAATTAAGTACTACCAAATTTACTGAATGAAGAGAAAATGGGTCAGTACAGTTTAGAAATTTTCTTGTACTTCTCATTCCTACAATGGAAGCACAAGTTAACAAAGAAAGAGAGGTGGTTGAAAAGGGCATCTTTATATTAATGAATTACTTTCTTGGAAAGAAAGCAGAAGAAAAGATTTACCTGTACGCCAAGAGAGCAATAAATACATAGGACACAAAATAAGGTCCCAAGGTATGGCATCAAACTTGGTATAAGGGTTAGGAAAGTGGCAATGAAGGCACGGTAACGCTGTACATGCATCAGCAGCCTTATTAACCTTAACAATCTTGCAAGGAGAAGGTAGCGAATCCTGTTGACATTAAAGCAGAAGTACTTGTCAATATGTATTCATAGTTAAGTAAATGCTTAAAAACCTATGATAACCATAAAAAGTACAGTATCAAACTTATCATCAACATCACATTTTATGCACAGCAGAAGAAGAAACACAAGTGAATGATGATAAAATAGGATGACTAGGACCTCATATTTTCATCCACAAATATAAGTCAAAGCATTCTCATCTTAGATACAAGCTGGTGAATAAACTATTTGTATGATTCCAAATTATAATTATATTTTTCTTTCATATTCTTCACACTATAAAATAGAAGGCAGCCAGCAATCTCAGGGTCTAACTTAAAACACCAAAGTGATGAATTTGGGGATGCCTTCAAAAATGCCTTTTCAATTAACCAGAGTTGGGCACATGTATCTTTTTTCTGCCATTTAATCCCTTCTAATATCATATTCTTCGCCAGCTCATTGTTTAGTGCAGTTGAAAACTATATAAATTAGTTACTCAACCAGATTTCAAGGTATACAAGTGATTTTTCCAGACCAAAATTGCATATTATCTGAATTCGGTTTCATCAGCTACATCTAGTCCCAAATATAGAAACATTGTCTCTAATGCAATATTTAGATAGGTGAAATCAACATTAAACCTAGATGATAATTTTTTTTTTTTTTTGGGAGGATAAAGAAAAACTTCCATACCAGATGGAAAATGTACACCAGTAAAACAAACAAGAAAATACACCTAGTTATCCTAATCCAATTCTAAGAGCTTTATCACAAACAAAAGTGCAAGGGTTCCCTTATTTAAGAAATGTGCTTATTTGTAGCAATCCTTTACTTTAGAATAAGAAGCTACTCTGTTCCTTGTATCTCAATTAGTCTATCTTTTAACACCATCAACACTTCAATTATAGAAATGTAAATATCATTGAGAAGTGTCCTAATGTGAGAGCAATTTGATGATTTCCCTTGCTTTCATTGTTAGAGAGAGAGAGGTGTGAGTATGGGATACTTGAGTTTTTGCTACGTGGAATCGAAATCATTCGAGGTGCGATTGGAGGTTAGCAGGGGTGTTTGTTTGGCCAAGAGGAGCTGAGGAATTTTTTGGGTGGTAATCCTGGGATGGCCAAGCGTGTTTTGGCTGTTGAAAGTGTTTATGAAAGGCGAAGACCTACGCGAGAATTGGAAGACTTTTCGCCAAGGAAGCACAGCGTATGTGGTGCATCGACGAGGCAACAAATTTGGACGATCCATTGAGTTCTCAGAATATGGAGGGGGAGGGCAGCGAAGTTTCATTATCATTCCTAAGGGTAGAGACAAGAAGGGTTGGGGTGATTGCTGGGTTTAGTTGCAGCGATCGAAGGTGTATTACGAGAAGCAATGAGAAGGGATGAATAAGACTGGGATGCAACTTGTGGAATTAACAGCGGCAATGGGGATGTTACAGGAAGGGCGATCGTATGCGGCGGCGGTGGAAGGAAAGACGACTGGAGAAGATAGCAAGGTTCTGATCAGGGGTAGTTTGGAGAATACTGGGATCGTAACGCATGCCATAATGGGCAATCCACAATCTAGGGATGAAGATCACGCCGTAGGAGAGGGCTCATCGAAGCTGAGTATGGAAGGAGCAGGAAATCTAGAATCGTTGAGGATTTTATTAATTTCGCTGAAGAAGAAAGCGAAGAGGTTATTAGGTTGTTTGGAGATGGGTGAATTCTCTAACTTTATCTTCGAGCAGAGACTTATGGATATTCCGTTGACAAGGGGAGTTTCACATGGTCTAGAACCGATCTTTTTGCTCTCTACTGAGTGGGAGGAATATTTTCCAGATGTATCTCAAAGATGGCTACCGCGATGACTATCAGATCATTTTCCGTTGTTGGATTGTGGAGGGGGGAGCCGAGGTAAGAGACCTTTTAAATTTGAAAATATGTGGTTGCAAGCAGAGAGTTTTGTGGAGCATGTCAAGAAGTGGTGGGGATCGTATAATTTGATGGCACGTCGAGTTATGTGTTGGCATGGAAGTTGAAGGCCTCGAAAGGTGACTGAAAAAATGGAATGAGCAGGTATATGGGAATGTATGGAAGCAGGAAAAGGAGATGGAGGCGGGCATTTGTAAGCTGGATATGATAGCAGAGGGGAGATCACTAACTGTGGAAGAACTTCTTAAGTGAGAAGAGTATTCTAGAAACTTAGAGTGGGATCTCTATCTTGAATAAGTGAGTTGGAGACGAAAATTAAGGGCCTTGTGGTTGAAGGAGGGAGACAACAATACAAAGTTCTTCCATCATTTAACAAATTCAAACATGAGGAACAATTCAATTGAATCCTTAATGGTGGATGGGAATATGACGGAGGAGTCGACAGTTATTCAAGATCGTGAATTTTTATAAAAAGTTGTATTGTGAACAATATCAGTGGCAGCCAAAGGTGGATGATCTAAAGTGTTGGGAGGTGGTTAAGGTTGACATATGGTAGTTCAGGAGTTCTACAGTTGTGGCAAATTTGAGAAGAGTCGTAATGGAGGTAATGGTTCTAAAATGTTGTTTTGGCCTGGTGTGGTGTGGGGAACTACCTTAAAGGTCCTCTTTCCGCAGTTGTTCACTATTGCATATGGGAAGGATGCGTGGGTCGAGAAGAATATGCATATTAATAATGGTATCATCCATTGGAATATCTTGTTTACTTGACCGGTGCAAGATTGGGAAGTGGACAGGGTCGCTCGATTTTTTAAGTTGTTGTACTCACAAAAAGTATGGTATTGAGGCGAGGATAAAATACGTTGGATCCCTTCGAAAGGGAAGTCCTTTGAAGTGAAGTTGTATTATCATGTACTGTCTGCTCCTGTTTGGTCTACATTTGGAAGAGTATTTGGAAAGTTAAGATTCCCTTGTGAGTAGCTTTCTTTGTGTGGACGGGGACTCTAGGAAAAATCTTAACCTTGGATAACTTACTCAAGAGAAATATTATGACGCTTGAATGGTTTTGTTTGTGTAAGAATAGTGGTGAATCCATTGAGAACTTATTACTTCATTGTGAGGTTGCAACAGAGTTGTGGAGTGTGATTTTTCAGCTTTTAGTGTGAGTGAGTGTTCGAGAAGTTGGAGGAGCCAATATGGCAACCGTACAGCGTTGCATATATAGAGGATGACCCCTTTATGTTTGATGTGGTGTCTTTGGACGGAGCAGAATGCGCGAAGCTTTGAAGATCGGGAGACTAGTTTGCTCGATTTGAAGAAGTTGGTGCTACATTCTCTATTTACATGGAGAGTGGATATTTCGCCTATTTCTAATTTTTCTGAGCTTTTAGATTTATGTTCTTTCTCTATGAGTTAAGGGCTCTCTTGTATACTACTTTTTGTGTGCTTGGGTTGCGCCTCTTTGCACTTTAAATGAATATACATTATTTATCAAAAAACAAAAAAAATGAGAGCAATTTGACGAAGACAATGGGGATGTCATTTAACATTATCCCAATAATTTGTCATAATTCCTAGACTAAGAAATTCCTATTCTTCAAAATATTTTCATATAAGCTAATAAGCACAAAAGCAAATTAGGACAAATGAGGGGAAATAAAGCAATTTAGAGTTATGCAGAAAAAAAAAAGAGGAAGAAGAAAGGTTTTTCCTACCATTCTCCATTGGAAAGAAAAGTTAGTCCATCGGGGTTCACAAAAGTTATGGTCTCTCCAATAACTGCAGACATAAGAATCATCTGTCACAGCAATTTAAATGCAAGCCTGAATAAAGCAAACCAGTAAAGCAAAGGATCTTGGATCTA
Organism: Carpinus fangiana; assembly: GCA_006937295.1. NCBI lineage: Eukaryota > Viridiplantae > Streptophyta > Magnoliopsida > Fagales > Betulaceae > Carpinus > Carpinus fangiana. Next base: position 5,231,742 of record CM017326.1, on the reverse strand, counting down.
TATAACAATCCTATAAAGGGCCAATTTAGCAATAACAAAAGTAGTTTCTATAAACATTTCCACTTATTGAGTACAATGCCTAATGCATTTACCACTTTCTATCGTCAGTTATTCATATTATTCTGATGCCTATAAGTCTGATTCCGTGATTCTAATTGAATAGCACATGAAAAAAAGGGATGTTATCATCCAATCCAATTACCTATAATCCATGTGACCAGAAAATCAAAGCGGTTTTGGCCATCCCTCCAATAATTCTCAAATCCAAATGTATAGACCTTTAGAGCCATTTCCAGTACATATATCCAACCTGTGGGATAAAATGAAAAGAAAAACAGATCCATTAATTTCAACAGAAACTAAGTGTCAACATATCAGACACTATTTTGACTAGTGAGCCCAAATGCACGCAGAGCAAGGAGTTGATAATTAAAACAGTTCTAAAGCAGGCTCATTTAGATAACTCAAAAGACGTGAGCAGCTAGCTGATTCAGACAATTTTTTATCTTATAATCTCAATCTATCCGCTATACACAAAATTTTAAGAGTTTCCATTATGACTAACTCCAACACTGTACCTAAAACTCTCAAATCGTAAAACAGAGTTCTAGCCAAAGTAAAAAACTCTCAATAACAGCAATTGCTTTTTAACTTTTCCTTCACTGAAGAAGACTGATGAGACAGCTTTGAGCACAATTGAATAGGTATTTTATTTGAAGCAAGTATGCATTAATAAGTCTAAAAGTCAACCTAGCAGCACAAGAAACTGCAGCAGTGAAATCAGTAAGTGTGCTTCTACTAGAATGCTAGGATGCTTATGTATGTGAATGTGTCTAATCTAGTATTTATGTAGTGTGGTCCCCCTCACATGCGATATATAAAACCCTAAGCATATATTTGGTTCAAATATAATAAACTTTCTGCTCTCACGTTAATGCTTGATAAGGTATCAATGCTCAGGGAGTCAGGAAGGCCATAAATATTGGTTTTAAGCGTCAGTGGTAATGCTTAGAACAGCAATTAACCATCTCAACCATTGGATATATTCATGTTTACGAGAGCTTCAACTCAAAATCCTTCGGTGGATCACTTCAAGCTCTCATCACTGACATAAATGGACAATGACACTAAATGCTGGCTTAAAATATTGATCCACTAAAACCTTATAGCACCGATGAAAATGCACATAGTTATCTGCAAGGAAACCAGAGTTTCTCTCTTAATCATTCATTCGACACAATAAACAGTAATTCAGACAAATAGCAGCCAACCATGACTAGTGGTGAAAAAATCCATGTTGTCAATCTTTGATTGCCTGAACAATTCCGGATATGAGTGCTAGAATTGCATCAACTCAGAAGCTCACCATAAACATCTTTAGACCATAAGTTGTTGGTTAGCAACAATTAACATGTATAGGTGAAGATAGGTTACTCCTCAGCAACACTTACCAAAAACAAACTCTAACTCTTGCCACACCTTTTGAGCAGAATTATTTTCTATGTCAAGCTGCAATAAAATAAGTATTCCACATTAGCATGATCCATCATGAACGCAGGCTACAACTTAAATGAGCCACCTGGCAATCAATTATTCAGGAGACAACAGTCGAGAAAACACAAGCATAAGACATTTATTAAAACAATAATAGGACCAAATACAAGTTGTTTGGAGTAGGAATTTAAATATGTGATTCTAGGTTCTTTCTATTTTCTGTATTGTCTAGCAAGAATCTGGACAACTATCTCCACTAAGGAAGCATTGATTAAAAACACTTCCTCTTCCCTTTCCAATTGTTCAGGAGCAAGTAGTCGAGAAAACACAAGCATAAACATTTATTAGAACAATGATAGGACCAAATGCATGTTGTTTGGGCACTTGGTGAATTGTTGTACTGTCGGTACAGTACTTGGTGGGGGTGATTGTCTGGTAGCGGACTACTGGGTCATAGTAGGAATTTAAATATGTGATTCTAGGTTCTTTCAATTTTCTATATTGTCTAGCAAGAATCTGGAAAACTATCTCCACTAAGGGAGCATTGATTAAAAAGGCTTCCTCCTCCCTTTCCAAGAATGTCAGTGTGAAGTATTATGTTTCTTTTTAGTGCCAAAAGAACGTTTCATCTATAGTTAAAGGTTCCTATTCCTCTTAGATGTAGCTGGTTTAGATTCTTTCTCTCTCTCTCTCTTGTAGTCCGAAATCACATAGACCAGGTGTCAGATGGTAGATGTATTACTGATTTCCTTAATCTAAAACCTAACTGAAAACACTGACATATAAAGCAGAGCACAAAAGCTGCTCATATGGTAACTAAATCTGACAAATCCTCTTGACACTGGATGTGCTATTAGTACTTGACAGGTGACTTTGTTAGTTAACACGGAAAACAAATCCTCTCTTAAGGCTTGATTGTGGTGGGATCTGCAGCTTATTAATGCAGCACATCCTTTGGAATATGAAACACTACTGCATCCACAGCTGACAAAATATGGAGAAAAGAATGACCAACTGCTGTAATAATGAGCAGCAGAAGCAGCAATCTGGTCACAACCTAGGCCAAAAAGGAAGATCTGATACAATTTACAAGACACTTTAGTACTTTGAGGACATGATGCTCACATCAAGCTGTGTTTGATACTTGTTTGAACATTTGGATAAAGATTCACCAACAATCCTAAACAATTGGAGAATTACGAAGGTGTAAAGCATTTTTGCCCAAAAAATAAATCTCACATTATTATTATGCTGATATTTCTCAGTATCTATGGTTATTCTGCGAGTGTAAAAACCCTAGAACACAGAATAATATACATGTCTATTAATAAATTTCACAAAGACAATGTAGATATCCAAGTCCCCTAGTAAATATTTTTTGAAGTGACAACGTAGATATCCAAGTCCCCTAGTAAATATTTTTTGAAGTTGTCATGTCTTACAGCCCATGTCCATGATGAAATTGACACTTACATTTGTCTCTAGAAATTATAAAACCTTCTTCTCGAATTGGGCTGTTAAAGGTCCCATAAGTGCTGCCTCTAGAGAAATGTTTTGAATCCTATTTGTGTGGCTTTTATCCTATTTTATTCTCTGCTTTTAGAATACTTAAAGAAGGCACTCCAGGCATAGGGTGGGGGAAGGGAGTGGAAAAAAGCAAATCAAGAACCTAATTTCAAACCTCGTTGCCAAATAATTATGACCATCTTAGTTCTGTTTCATTTGAAACATGCGGTGACGGAATAAAATTAATTCTATACCACAAATGATGAGCCTTGACAATGGATTGCATCCAGAAATCACATCCTCATTGAGAATGAAATTTCATTCATAGCACTAACATCATACAACTAGTTGCATCCGACAAGAATATCAAAGCTGAATTTGATCCATAAAAATGAGAAAAAAATCCAATTCAATTAACTCTATATGTTGATCAGGGTAGCAAATGTAAAACAGTAGTTCTATTTAAATAAAATCTGTACCGTTGTTTCAACAATAACAGCAACTAGATTCAGCATAAGAATGAAGGATACAATGTATCCAAATTTGGAATTCCGTACAAAGTCTTTCAACTTTTTGGAGAAGGGTGAATGGTAGAATGATGGAAATCTTTCAAAGCAAGATGGCTGCAACCAAAATGCACAATATGTCAGCATCAAGGTTGTAGTATAAAGATCTTTAACCCAAAAAGGAGATTCCTAATGTTTCAGATCTACTGCAGTTTGGACTTACAGAATCCTCCTTCTGGAACTTAAGAGCAATGGCATTGCAAATGTCAGAAAATTCATCCAAGTTGATCTACAGGTCAAAAAGGTCCAGCAAACAAATCAGACAAATACACATAAAATAAATAAAAGTAATCAAACAAAGTTCTTTTATAACATCCATCCCTACAAAAACATAAAAGGACAAGAAAAACCAAAACCAACTTTTTACTAGAGGGTTGCATCGCTTATAATCCTTTCGACCAAATTTAAGCTGAATTACTTGGGAGAGACAGTGCTTGGTCAAAAATCATGATTTGCATTCCAGATTGGAGAGTGTTGAAGGAATTCAAGCTATAGGATATGAGAACACTGAATCTCAAGCAAAGGAAAAAAGTAATCATGTAGTGGTAAGCAAATGGTGAACTGATCCACTTGATGACATAGGTTGATAAATCAAACTTATATCACCAAAAAGCTCAGTTATGGCATTATTCTTTTTATTCTTCCAGCACATCTAGAAGATCAAAGTTCTATATCAGGGCGTGAAAATTTTATTTCACAAAAACTTCTCTATCCGGTAGGGAGAAAAATAAGTGGATTGCCAGTTTTTCCCGTTTGATAGGGGGGGAAAGTGAAGGGATGAAAAGCATTTTCAACCAACTCCCACAAATGTATTATCCAACCAGATAATGGACTGAAGAAAAGTCTTTTTCCATTTTACCAATTTATGAGTTGTATCTCCAGAAGATCAATATATAGGGTATATTGATAATTAAAGTTCTCCTTCTTTCCTAGATTATCCTATTTTCATCCTATCATCCTTCTCCACTACCAATCAAGGAAATTGTCGTCCTTTTTCCATGTGTCCAGCTTTCCATCCTTACTACCAGACAGGGTAAAGCAACATCCCTTACTCTTAACTTTTCTATCCTACATTTTCCATCCTTATACTTTTAAATCCCTACTAACAAATAGAAAAATTGGGTCCCACCATTAATCAGAAAGAGGGTAGAGATCAATAAGATATAGCAAAAGCATTGCTGAGCTTTCTACATTGGCAATATTCTTGAAACAATAGGGGGTAATGAAGCTCTTTCATCAGGCCAGAATGTATTTGAGGATCACCTCTTCATTGTTTGGATCTCTAGGTAACTTAAGAATTAAAAGAACTAACTTCTTGGAGGTTTGTTAAAGGAATGCATGAATAGTGTCTACATATGGAGGCAAGTTTGTTCCCTTGCTTAAAATGGAACAAAAAGTGCTTGTTTCAAAATACAAGAAGAACTCTACAACTAAAATGTATTTTCCTTGTATTTAAAAATATCACAAACTAATAGCATACGTGTATGTGCATCAGAGGGTACTGAATGTAATTGTTAACGAACATATCTATGACACCCAAAACATAAATGATCAAACTTTTTTTTTTTCTTTTTAATGAGTGAGTTTTTGTCCCACTAGAAGGGGGAGATTGAGACTAGTGACTTCCGTATCATGAGGCGGGGCCCAAGCCAATGTGCTACCCTAGGTATATAAAGGATCAAATGTAGAATTATTAACAATGAGAACACAATTTTTACAACAAAAATGGATTTTTCAAACAAATGGCGAATGAAAAAGAAAATTAAAAATTATAGTTTACAAGAATTTAGACCAACCAAGAGCTTCTTAAGTAAATAAATATACCTTGAAGTCACCACTATCATCCAGCTCATCAAATATCAGCGCAAATTCTTCTCTTGATATTGGTGGCAAAGTCCTATATGAAATTTATATAAGACATCCTTCAAGATTCACAAAATAGATATCACAAGCAAGCAGTAGAAATATTGAAAGCTATAATTAATAAAAGAGCCTTGATTTCATAAGAGAAGCTGATCTGTGGTGGAAAGAGCCAATGAAACATATATAAACCACATGTTAGTAGTTTCTTTGCTAGACCACGGATCCAATATCAAAAACAGAGGCATAAAATGAAAAGTGATTCACTGAGCTTCTAATCAGGATGTCACGAATGAAAAGCAACAGCTAATGGATGTGGAATCATTTGCCTTTAGGCTGCCTCCTGATCCTTCCTGCACCTAGAGTGGCCTCTCACAGTTTCTCGTTTTTATAGATAACTTCGTTTAATAGAATAATTTGTTTTAAAAAGGATTCTGCAAATGGTCAAATATAAATCATCCTTACACTTTTAAGTGGTCTGAAAAGAAGAATTCCATGAGTGGACAACAGAAAGTCAAGAGATTGTTTACTTAAGAAATTGTTTAGAGTAATGGATCTATTTTAGAGGATGAAACTGGTAGTATGTAAGTAATTTTTTTTTTTTTTTTTGGGTAATTACATTTTTTTCCCATGAACTACCACGCTCCATCAATAAACCCCCATGAACTACCACGTTTACTACCTGGCCTCATCAAACTACCATTCACTTTCCAAAAAACCCCTTCCGTCAGTCAACTTCATTAAAAAACTTGAAATGATCCAAATACCCTAACTTATAAACAAAAATTACATATAATACCTTAAAATTAAAAATATATATTACTAATGTATCAGTACTAGTTTCAATAAAAAAGAAAATCAAAATTAAAAAACCAAATAAAAAATATAAATATATTAAAATTAAAAAAAACTTATAAATTAATTTATAAAAATAAAAAAAGTCTATAAAAAACAGTTAAAAAAGACTTAAACTAAAAAATAGATAAATACAAAATCAATCCATGTGGTTTTCCTAAATTAAAAATCCATCTGTATGATATATAAAATAATAATAATAATAATAATTCAGAGATAATTGGGATAGGCCAAAATAACAATTTAGTCCTTGTAATTAAATTCTATCAAAATACTTGACATATTTTATTAGTGTATCACCAATAGAATGATGATACGAGTCATTCTTAATTAAAAATAAATAAATATATTAAAAATATATATTTTTTTTAAAAAAATCAGGGGTGGCTATTGGGGGAGGGGGTGGCCAACGAGTCACCCCCAGAGGTGGCTAGCAGTGGCTCACCGACACCCTCAGCTCATGGGGGTGGCACACGACCACCACCTTAGGGGTGGCACGCCTTGAGGTGGGGGTGGCCTTCGAGCCACCCTTGATCTGGTTGGGGGTTGGCCGCGCGCCACTACCATGGCCTAGGGGTGGCCCGATGGCCACCCCACCTCAGGGGTGGCACGCGAGCCACCCCCCGTGGGTCGGGGCTCGCCACCTCTGTGGTCATCGGCCACCCCTTATTTAAAAAAAAAAATAAAAATTAATTTAATAAGTTTGTTTATAAGTTTTATATATTTATATTTTTTGTTTTAATTTTTTATTTTGGAGTATTTCTATCTTTTAATGAGATTTAACGTCTAAAAGAGAATATTCCATTCGATTTAACGAGGTTGACTGACGAAATGAGGTTTTTAGGAAGTAAATGGCAGTTTGATGTGGTCGGGTAGTAAATGTGGTAATTCATAAGGATATATTGACGGAGCGTGGTAGGTCATGTGGGGAAAAGGTAATTACCCACTTTTTTTAACGAATAATAATTTATTAGAAGAAAAGGCAAAGCCCTCGTACACAAAAAGTATACAAGAGATACAACCACTCTAATGGTGTCTGAAATATAAAAAGTTTAAAATACCTACAAAATTTGAGGAGAAATTAGGAACATAAGTTACAACCCAATGTAGAAGAGATCTCGAGGAGGATCTTAAACAAAGCACATTAGACTCGCAGTCCTCAAATAGGCCCCAATGTCTTTCTCTCCAAATGCTCCACATTAATAATGCAAGAATAACTTTCCATATGGCCTCATTAGAATGTCTCCATCCTTGAGTCTTCCAACAATGTAGCACTCCTACGATATTGCTAGGCATGACCCACGAAATTCCAAATAAGTTTAGAAACAGGTACCAAAGATCACTAGTAAACTCACAATCGAGGAGGAGGTGATTTATAGTCTCCTCGTGTGGGCAACCCTAATTAACAGGAATAAGACCTGCCACCTTCTTTGATTATCAATCTTGAGGATTTTACCCAAAATTGCTGTCCAAGTGAAGAAAGCAATGTGGAGCAGGCCGTAAACAGTTATAGTAGCTCTTCACTTCAAAGCCATGATTGCATGATGGGGTCCACAATCAAGGCTCTGACTGCAAGGTTCCTTATGCATATTTACTTCAGAAAGCAGTGATATGAAAGTAATGAAGAAGGTATTGATAAAACTGATCATTAAAATTGACAAGATGAGAGGATACTAGTTTTGATTTCATATTTTCGGAGGATCTGGAAAAGTTGCGACTATATGACTAAGAGTAGTGTAACATTGGTGATATGGATTTCACTGTAAATGCTACTAAGTAAGGAAAGAATGAAAGAAAGAACAATAAGAAATGGAAAGATGAGAAGAAGTGGAAATGTTTATTGAACAAATGAGTAACTTCGAGGGTTATTCAACCTCCGAAGCATATTCGAGAATGCCAATCTCCATGAGTGTTCGAGGACTCCTCCTCCAAGTTCACAATGAACTAAATGACTAACAAGATACCTATTCTCACTCAAGCTATTTATACAACCTTCCCCAACTAACACTTCAACTAACTCTCAACTAACTAAACTGTATTATAACCTTCTTAACTACTAAACTATATTATAACCTTCTCAACTAACTAAACTATATTATAACAGTACCTATTACAAGTAGTGAGGAAAGTACAATTGTGCAAGAATTTCAATTGCTACAGACAAAAGTTTGCACAATGGATTTTATAATAAAAACTTAAAATCCTCCAATAACTACTACTTAGCGCTTTCCTACTCTGTGGATAAATTACTTTGAACAAAAAGCATATGAATCCAAGTATTTTCTTTATAAAAACACTGGGAAGTAACTCATAATAAGATCTCACATGTTAATAAGCATATTATACAAGGTGAAAGTTGAGCAGGCATGCAATGATCCTTGGACCAAATGACATCTCCTTCCCCTACAGGTGAAGGGTGGACCTTCATATTCAATCCCATGCATGTGGGTGAGTTGTATTAAACTACCAGAAAGTTGGCCAAGAGCTAGAACCTTCATTTATGGAAAGCAGAGGAGCTTTGAAATGTCTCAGGTAAAGTTAATAATATTTTCTTCTACCTGAATTTAAAAAATGTAAACTATCATCCATAAGCTTGAAAATCTACACAATTATTTGGAAAAAAAAAATGGGGTTCTTCCTGTTCCTCATTATGAGTTTTCCTTCCTCTGGCAACTCAGAGAGGACAGAACAATAGATTCAAAAAAAAAAAATCAGTTCCTATTACACCTTCAAAAACATTGGGTTATCTACAGCCTACTGTCATGCACTGTTCATTGGCAAAAGAGGAAGGAAAAGCAGTTCCAAGCTGAAGAGTTATTATGCAAAATGGAATTAAGTAGAGAAAAGAAACGTATTTTATTGGAAACTGGGACGGGAGAACATTTACAAAAACCAAAACCAGATAGCTGTTTAACATTCCACTGCCGCATAAGAAGCCATTCTTTGTGATTGTTTCCTAAAGCTGTTCTTTGTAATTTTAGGAGGAGAGGAGGCTATTTCGCTCGGTTCCAATAAAGAAAGGAGGACACGTTCATCCTGACCTTAGCCTTCCATTCTCACCCTTCTAGTAACCAACAGGATTTCGGAAAAGACACAACAATGGAATGGTAAAAGAAAATAACTCTGAAATCATGTTAAAGATAGTGCTGCCATAGTGCCATTAATACCTGTATTCATTCAGTTCCTCAAACAGTTGAATACATTGCTCTTTATCAAGAAATCCACGATTCTGTTAAAGCACAAAAAATTGACTAAAAAATAAATAAATATTTAATGTCAAAAATTACAAAGGCAACCATATTTAAATGCCGGAGAAATTAAGCTAAATAATCAAATAATCATGATGCCAGGAAGGCAAACCTCGAACATTCTCCAAGCAAGAACATATGAGATTTTTTATATCACTCAAAACAATTCATCAAACACTTGACGCAAATAATGAATTATCCACTCCCAAGGAGGCATTCACACCAATTTTTTCTTCTATCTTTTTGTTTTAACTAGATTTTTTCAAAAACACTTCCAAAGTTCGATCAACTAAAAAGTTTTGCCACCTTGATTTTTAGTTCAAATCCAAAAATCAACTTTATAGCTATAACAGCTAATCGAGTGCTTCGTCACCATTAAGTTAACATTCATTCAGTTTTCACAAGCATTTAATATCTTATAGTAAACTAAACTCACCTAAAAAGACTACACCAAAGTAATGAACTTTTAGTTGGCCCGGCAATCATGCCTTTTAGCACTGCATTTATAGTCTAGTCTATTCATGTCCTCTTGGGCATTCCACTTGCTCTTTTAATGCCTTCAACTTTAAAAAAAAAAAAAAAAAAAAATCCTCTTCTATACTAATGCATTCATAAATCTTGACTGCATATGATAAAATATCTTTAAATGCGTCCCTCATCATAGCCTTAATCTACACTTTATCCCAACAGAGCAGATGGTGCTTTGAAATCCCAATCCCAAATGTTGAGGTACATAGAGAACCAGCAAGGATACCAATAGAGCAAGAGGCTATTGAGAGTTCAAATAAACTGTCTAAACCAAGAAAAAATTGTATTCCACCTTCAGCATTAGTGTGTATGTGAGCGTGAAACATTGTTGGACCACTTCCCAATAGTGTAAGTTTTTGAGACTGGTGGTTCCATGGAATTAGAACCTAGTTGTCTTGAAGTCCTTAGTTCATGTCTTCGTGAGCCCTTTCTAATTATTTGCTTCAGTTCTACACATGCAAGGCTCACCCATTTAGTTCACTTTTGACAGGTTAATGCACGTAAGGATTCATGTGTTTGTGAGACCTAGAGATTCCTTCCCAATAGCTAAGTTGTTAGAGCCAACCATTCTCCAACACCACTCGTTGACATTACAGAAATCATGTGGTTTATTTAAAGCTGTAGACATAGTATCGAAGTTCTTCTCTCTTGTGTCAAAGAAAGATCATTTCTCTCTGGAGTCTAGAAGCAAAAATGCCCTTCAAGTTATAACTAGTACTATTAACATAAGGTTGTCTAAAATTAAAAACCAAGTTAAGAAATGAAAAATTGAATGACAGGTATAAGGGAGAAATATATCCTTCATGAGGAGTAGATCAATAATATAATCAAAGATTGTTGCAGAAGCATGCTAAGAAGAGAGTTAGCCAGTCAGTGACCACCATACTTACATCTTTATCTATGAGATTAAAAGCTTTCTCCAACATTCTTCTCCTCATAGAGTCCATCTCAGAAACTTGTTTGGCAAGCTACAACAAACAGATGTAAACATACCCATTTATGTACTTTCTTAAGAACAAAGAAGCAACTAAACATAGTCATATCTGAAACATAAGTAGTAAACAATATGGCAGCAGCTGAATTGAATAGATGAACACAGATAAAATAGTTGCATCTTATTCTTCATGCTTACAAGAGCAGCTTCGAAGATGAAGTGAACAATACCTGATTTTTGAAGCTGTCGTATACAACAGCAAGAATCAAACTGGTGACAAAGTAGACCCCCAATAACACATAGAGAACAAAAAACAGACAATACCATCGCGAAGCCCTTAAAAAAGACAGTATGAAGAAACATTAGATCAAGGTTTATATGTCATCGATAGAAATTTCAAGACTCCAAAAAACAGAAATATAAATGAAGATATATCATGGTTCTAGCGACAATGCATGAGGAAACAACAGAAATGTGAAAACAAAAGGAAACAAAAGGAGAAAATTTGGTCATTCCTGCGTTGTCACCAAATGAAAGAATATGAATGGTCATTATGTTCCAGCTTCTTGTATTCCTAATCATACTCATTCCTATTCCTACGGATTCATCATTCCAGTGTTCCAAACATTCTCTTAGAGTTATTGGGATAAATGCTTACTAACGCTCTTCAGAGCTGAATCTGTAATTCCATATCCAAATTCCAATTTTAAAAATCCAACCATCCATAAACATGTTTCACAACAAATTACAAACAAGATAACTTTAGAAATCCTAATGAAGTTCTGAAAAGCTAAAGATCCTGCACAAGTCAAACAGTTACACACTTGCACTATCACAAACATGTTTGTGTTCTATCATTCCTACCACAATAGAACTAATCAAAGGTTTAACAGCTTCAAAATGAGTATGAAATACTTTCATGCAAAGATTGTATAAATGGACGATTCTCAGTTTACCAGCGGCAAGCTGGAAATTGAGCACCACCGGAAAGATTAATAAAAAAATTATAAAAAAATAAAAAGAAGCATCTTAATCACTTTTCAAGCTACCACATACTTGTACGCAGGAATCCAGACATCTGGATTGTTGGATGTGGTGAACAGAACAAACATCTGATACAGCGTGATTCCATATGAAGTAAATACTGTTTTCCCCTGTTCGGTATCTTCAAACATGACATAGGCTAACCAACTGGAAAACAGAAGAAACAAAAGCCCTAAAGCCTGCAATTGAAGAAAATCCATCAGCATTAAGCGCAAAAGGTAAAAGCATAATGTAATATGTATTTTCACAACTAAACAATGGATTTAATGGAACAGATGCAATGAAGGTGTACCATCCCTAGAGTTACATGCCAAAAAAGAGACATTTTCTTATAAGAAAGAGGAGAACCTTAAGTACTGAGCAGGTGTAAGAAGAGTCTCCTAAATACTTACAAGCTGAGGCTTAAGATTTCTAAAAATGTACTACAGGAATAGAAGTCTTGCCAATAGCAATTGACCACTCATACAGTCAGTCGCAAAAATAAAGATTTTGGCACAACTATAGACAACTCAGTACCATTGAGTGTACAATTGTTTCTTTCTCTGAAAATCATGATATTGTTGATATTTAGAAACTAAAAAGATTGCAAACTCTGCAACGGCATAGATAAAGGTAAAAATAATAAGATGGTAAACATACCAAGACATTGAAGTATGTGCCAAGCATTCCAGCTAGGATGACGATGGTCGCTCGTAATTCCCTAAGACCAAAGTAGAATGAGAAAACATCAAACTAGTTTAACAAAAATTGTTTAACAGTAAAAGTACAATGTAAGAATGCATGTGCATCACAATGTAATATGTATCTACAATGATTATGCAAGTTCTGGTCCCCAGAACTTTATCATCACGAATGGCTTACAGGTGATTTAATAAATCTTCAGGCCCTTGGCACATCAAGACTTAATTTATGGCCAACGAACATGTATCAAAGGCTCAAAGCCTACTTTTAGTTGGGCACTTCTTAGGGAAATGGGAAGATTCTGGTTTCCCCACACTATTAATGCTGTGTGTATATCCCAAACTGAATAAAGTTTCCTAATAATAAGGTTCAAGTATGGGGCATGATGATGATACAGGGAAAAGTTCCAATTTATTTCACCCTAGCAAGATAGTTGTTTGCCCTGGATTGATAACTGAAAACTTTATTCATGAGTACCAAAGAAATAAACTACCTTGAAGTGAAGATGCAGATATAAAATGTTCAACAAGTTCCATTTTGTAGATATTTCACTTCAACAGAATTATTTCATTTCTCTGAATTGCAATTTCAAAAGTTCTGTCCTCTCAACTTTATTGATATGATCAGTAATTTCTTGTGCATATTCCAACAAATAAATGGACGGTTGTGCCAGCCTTCAGTTTGCACCTTGCTGTCAATCTTAATTGACACCTCACATGCATAGATATTCTAAGCAAAATTGGTCTTTATATAATGCATCTTTGGCAAATAATTCCTATTTGTCCTCAATAACCTTCCACCTAGGGCTGTAAGCGAACAAAGCTACCCATGAGCTTGTCCGGGCTCGGCTCGACAAAGCTCGGCTCGTGCGTGACTCGATTATTAAATAAGTCGCTCGTGGACACGAAACCAGACTCGATTATTAAACAATACATACCCGTATAAAACTCGACTCGCTCGTTTAAAGTTCGTGAACATACTCGTATAAGAGCTCGACTCGCTTATTAGCGTGACTCGTATATATTTATTATATATACATATTATATATATTAATTTAATAAAAATAACTTATATAGTATATTACTTATTATTTAATAGCAATTTAACAATAGTCAATGTATATTAATTATTAAGTATTTCTAAAAAAAGAATAACAATAATTAATTGGTATACAATATATAATTATATCTATGATTATAAGTAAATGTATAATATATAATTGAATGACAAAAGTTAATCATATGGTTATATCTTAAATAAAAATCATGATACATTGATACTTAATCATATTATTCATATAATCATATTGATTCATATAATTCATATCATATACAATGAAAATGTGATTAGAATAATCCCAAATGAAATGATTAGAATTAGAAATTTAAAATTGACAATAACAAATTAACAATGCATGTAACGTCATATAGTTACAAACTAAGTATTGACATTGTCATTTGAAATTTGGAATTGATAACATAAGATATTATTGTTGATAAATTGTCTTAGCCGAGTCGGCTCGTCCGGCTCGACTCGTCTACTAGACGAGCTCGAGCTCGGCTCGCACAGGGAATTTTCCTTAATGAGCCGAGCCAAGCTTAAATTTTGGAGCTCGGCATAAGCTCAGCTCGAGCTCTGAAATTTTTAAATAAGCAAGCTTGGACAGCCCTGGCTCGCCCAAACTCGGCTCGTTTACAGCCCTACTTCCACCATAATAACTCATCCTTCATTTAACTGCCCTAGGTCTCCTCAAATAGAATTGAACTCAATTGAAGACCAGGGATGAAAAGGTCCTTTTGTTCTTTTTGATAAGCAATAAAAATTTTATTAGAAAAGAAAGGATTAAGTACAAAATGGGAAAACACTTCGTTTTCTAAAGAAATTACAACCAAAAATTCAAAAAAAAAAACACAATAAATGTAGGAAAAAATCACAATAAATACCTCCTTTAATCCATGTTGTAGGATTTGCATGGGAAGAAACTAGAGAAAGAGAAGGCCAAAACACCCATGTAACAAATCCCTATCACCAACATATTCTTTTAACCATAACAAGCTCTTCAAACACTCCCCTCAAGCTAGAGCATATATATTATATAAACCCAGCTTGGAACAAATAAACTCTAACCACTTTCAACACAAGGATTTTGTAAACATGCTAGCTAACTAGTCTTCAAACTTCACGAATTGTGTAGATATACCTCCACTCAGTATCTTATCTTGACTAAAATGACAATGAAACTCAATATGCTTGGTCCTTTCATGAAAAAATGGGTTAGATGCAATATGTAGAGCAGCTTGGTTATCTCAAAACAATGGGATAGGAGTAGGAGGTTAGAATCCAATTTTCTGGAGAAAATGTTGTAACCACATCAACTCACTTGCAGTATGAGACATTGCAATGTAATCTACTTCAACACTAGACTATGCCACTACTGTTGTTTCTTACTTTTCTAAAAGACCTCGCCTAAGAATGTACAATATCCTGTAGTAAATTGTCTATCTAGGGGAGAACCGGCCCAATATGTATTAGTAAAACCTTTCTACCCTAAGATGTTCGTTTGGTCTATACAATATCCAAGACCAAGGGCTCTCTTCAAATACCAAATAATACGAGTAACAAGTTCCCAATGTAAAACCCTAAGCGCCTCCAAGAACTGACTAACAACACTAATTGAATATAAGATATCTAGACTGGTAATAGTAAGACAATTCAACTTTCCAACTAGGCGACAATACCTGCCAGGATCTTCAAATAATTCCCCCTCATCCTTTAATAATTTTTTATTAGCATCTAATCTAATCTTACAAGGATCTTTGGAAATGGATTTTTAGCGATTTTACATTAAGTTTTTGCATAGTGATAAGTACAACTATTTTTCTAACAATTTCCTACATACTACAAAGTGGAACGGCCTCCAAAACCACACTACTCACACCATTATGAGAACTCCCTTTCCAGCACGCTAACATCTCCATAATCCATTGCACCCCATAGAGAGATAAAGTAATGACCACAACTAACATGCGATAATGCCAACCTTTCAACCACAAAAAATGCCAATTTTGGAAGACATGTGAAGGGAAATCCTTTAAGTAATTACATACTCAAAATTCTTAATGATGCACTTCTATTTCAAATTGACACTTTGGAAAAACGTGTTTAATGAATTGTATTCTATACATGTATAGTTAGATATTTTAGGAATCTTTGTAACAGCCTATATTCCTAGAATTAGGCTAATTTGGTTAGCTTCCTATTCTATTAGAATATCCCATAAAACATGGGATCTGATATAAATATCCCATAAATCATGGAATCTGATATAACCTAGTTAGTTTTCTTTTTCTGTTGCTAGGGTTGATGTATATAGCTAACATTTTGCTATATTATTTGAATTAATGAAGAAAATTCTTCCATGAGTGTTTCTCAGTTTCTGTCATGGTATCAGAGCTTTAGGATCTTTTCTGTGATTAAAAACCTCTTCACATAGGCCTTCATTGCCAAGACCATACTATTGCTTCTTTGTACCCTGTTTTACCCTGTTTTTTGCACTTTTTCTGTTCAGCCTTCATTGCTGAAGAGTTTTGAAAAGGTTTCTCTTGTCTTTCTTTGTCTCCCCTCCTCTTCCCTCTCTCTTCTCTTATATATTTATCATAGACACGGAAGTTGCATTGTTCTGTCCTACTCTCATTTTCATTCTATTATCTCTTTCTTATTCTCCAACTCTCTTTCTTTTCTCACCATGATTTTTTTTTTTTTTTGTAGATCTAGTGTTTTAACTGCAATTATTACGTTTCAAAGCATAAAGTTTATAAGATAAATTTACTTATCAAAAAAAAAGTTTATAAGATAAACATCTGCCCAATCAGTGTGCATGCCTATGATTCCTTGAGTCTAAATTCTAGACACACACACATAGGTAGTTCAAATGAAAAAGAAAACTTTGTTTTATCACCTATTACCTGAAGTTCAGCATGAAAAGCACAACTCTGATATATGGGGCAATTCTGAAAGGAAGATAATCAAAGGCCACTGGTGACAAATAGAGAGCATAAACCAGCATATCAGCAACCAAAATTAACAGGCAAGTCACCTGAAAAGCCCAAAAAAGAATTGTTACGATCAGACTGGAGGAACAAAATATCATGACATTACACTTTCAAAGGATAAATCAGAATTTTTCAGCCTGGTTTTTTCATTCATTTGTATACCAGATTTTTTTTTCCTTCTCCGGCCTATATACAAAAGTCTCAACATATGAATTGCACTCTGAACCGAAAGATCATACAATCTGTAAGATACACTGTTTCTTATCTTTATGAATCCTGTTGATCATTTTATTCGTGATGCTGCTGTAGCTTCTGGTGCTTTAAAAAGAATCAGACATCAGTGGTGTCACACTCTAGGAGGCTCCATTTACTTTCTATGAAGGATATTTCATTACTTACAACCACATCCCCTTTTCAACAAATTATTCATCTCTATCTCTGCACAGCCTAGAATCCTAGACAATTCTTTTAGGCAATTTTCTAAGCCATAAAAACTCAACTGCATACAGGTTTTTCATATACTGAAGGCGCATTCAGGCCGTCTTACATGTTCCAACTCCTAATATGAACGCTTTCTATAAATCCACTTGCTAACCTTTTCCTTTTTCAGACTGCATTTCATGAGTTCAACATCAAGTAAAGAAATAATTTTTTATTTTTTTTATTTTTATAAGTAATGTTGTATATATTAAAAACGTACACAGGCAAAGAGGAGCCATCTTCCACATGACAGCACTCCAAGAGCGACCCCCCGTCCACCAACAGGCAAACAAATCCATCACGCGATCATAACCCAAGACAAACCAAAGAGACTAAAAATGGCATTTCATAAGGCACTGGTGACCTCACAATGGAGGAGAAGATAATCAAAGGACTTCCTGTTCAATTTACACAAGTAACACCTATTAACCACGATGAGATATCTTTTCCTAAGGTTGTCCATAGTAAGAATTTTCCATAGAGTCGCCGGCCAAGTGAAAAAAGCCACTTTCAAGGGAGCCTTGGTCCGCCTAACACTCTTCTAAGGGAAAGGTAGATTGTCCTTACAAGCTAGGATCTTGTAAAAGGATCTAACATCAACCTTCCCTTTGCAAGACCCCGCAGGGGGGGGTGGGGAGGAGACCGAATCATGTCTTCCCCTTTTCTTCTCACTCTATGGGAATAGAAAAAGGTATAGAGGAGGCCAGAACATCCACTTCTGAATCGTGAGCCAAGCAAATAAAGCTAACATTCTACTGAAGGGAGCCACTCGAACAGTCCATGTTAACTGCAACAGGCGCATCCTTCACACGAGCAATGATATGTAAAACTGAAAACGCTTCCTTGAGACTTGACTCACCACACCACACATCATCCCGAAATCTGATCTTGGACCCATCTCCCAGTTCAAATCTAGTATGGCTTGAAAACAGCCTACACCCCCTTCTAATATACTTCCAAAGCCCCCACCCCATGCGACCTTAGGGGATCAATAGAGCACCATCCACCCCAATCACAATTGAATTTGGCGTCCACAACAACAATCCACCAAGCCTCTCTCTCATGCACATAATGCCACAACCACTTCCTTGAAAGGGCTCTATTGAACAGTCTCAAGTTCCGAATCCCTAAACCTCCCTCAGAAATAGGAGAGCAAACCTTGGGCCAACTAATCAGGTGATATTTAAATTCTTTACCAATCCCACCCATAAAGAATCTTGTTGGAGCTTCTCTATACAATTTGCCATAGCAGTAGGAATGGGAAAGAGAGACATGAAATATGTAGGTAAGTTGGAAAAGGTGTTCTTTATAAGGGTAACCCTACCAACCTTTGAAAAATACATCATTTTTCAACTAGTCAACCGAAACTCAATCTTTTCCACAATGCTGTCCCAAATAGTCTTAGCCTTAAAGCATGCCCCCATAGGGAGACCAAGATACTTAAAAGGCAAAGAGGACGTCGCGCAACCTAGAATGCCAGCCAGCTCATCCACATTATCCACATTTCCCACATGAACCAAAACTAACTTGGCCATATTCACCTTCAAACTAGAAACAGCTTCAAAACATACGAATAACAGATGCTTCTAAGAAGTGAAGTTGATCAGAGATGGCCCCACAAAATACCAAAGTATCATCCGCAAACAACAAATGAAAAATATTAACTATCTCAGAAAGTCTAGACCCCACAGAGAAGCCTAAGAGAAAACCATTGTCAATAGTAGCAACAATCATTCTATATAGAGCCTCCATGACAATAACAAACAAAAAATGAGGCAAAGGATTGCCCCGCCTCACCCCACAAGAGCTATTCAAGAATTCGAACGGAATGCCATTAACCAAGACGGAGAAGTGCACCCACAAAATGCAATGCACTATCCAAGCGCATCATTTCTCCCCAAAACCGCACCTTCTCAGCAAATATAACAACTTCCAATTGATGTGATCAAAGGCCTTCTCCATATCCGGCTTACAAAGCACCCTTGGTTCACCAGAGTTGATATAGCTATCCAAGCATTTGTTAGTAATAAGAACTAAATCCAGAATTTGCCTACCTTTCACAAAAGTGTTCTAAGGCTTTGAGATAATCTTCTCCACTATCCTTTGCATTCTATTGGCAAGAACTTTAGCAATGATCTTGTAGACTCCGCTCACAAGATTAATATGACGAAAATCCTTAAGATCAGAAGCCCCAGGCTACTTTGGAATTAGAGCAATAAATGTGGCATTAAGGCTTTTTTCAAACTTAACACGAGCATAGAAGTTTGAAAAGACCCTCATAATATCAATCTTCATCACGCCCCAACAAAATTGAAAGAAAGCCATAGAGAAATCGTCCAAACTGGAGCCTTATCTCTATTCATACCTTTTACCACCTCTAACAGCTCCCTTTCCTCGAATGGAAACTCGAGCCGAGAGACCTCCCCCGCGTCCAAAGAGTCGAAAGCAAGGTCATCCAACCTAGGCCACCAACTATAATGTTCTAAAACCAAATACTTGTAGAACTAAACAACATGACCCCTGATAACAGCTTGGTTGGACGAAGTAGAGCTATTTACAGACAAGGACTCTATAGAGTTGAATCTAATGTTCGAATTGGCAACCTGATGAAAAAACTTAGTGCATTTGTCACCCTCTTTTAGCCGAAGGACCCTAGACTTTTGTCTCCAGTTGATCTCCTCTTGCAAAATAGATTTTTCCAACTCACTGATGACGATGTTTTTTCTCGCCTTCTCTTCAACATCCAAACCTCTTTCTCCCTCCAATCAATCAAAAGCACTCAATTCTTCAAATCTCGCTTTGTTAAGAGACTCCACATTACCAAACACCTGCCCATTCCACCTTTTAATATCAACCTTGAAGGCCTTTAGTTTTTGGGCCAAGATGAATCTAGGAGAACCTTGAAAACTATAATACAACCACCAATGCCTCATCCTATCCACAAACCCATCAACCTTCGGCCACATATTCTCAAACTTGAAAGGTCTTTNCACCCCCATGGCCAAGGGGGTGGTCCAGCCACCCCCAAAAGGCCAAAAGAAGAAAAATAAAATAAAATAAAAATTAAAAAAAGGTTTGGGTTTTAGGGGTGGCCGAACCACCCCCTTGGCCATGGGGGTGGTTCGTCCACCCCCATACCGGCCATGGAGCCACCCTCTTGCCCAAACTGGGGTGGTCCGGCCACCCCAGTTTGGCCAAAGGGGTGGCTGATTTTTATTTTTTAATGGTTTTAGTTTTTTAATATTTAATTAATTTTATATTATTACTTTAAATAAATTATTTTTTTATTGCCCAAAATGACCCCAAACTGGGTCGTTTTGGGCTATTGCATGGTGCGGTAGTTTTGCACTACCGCACCTAAGCCGGATCCCAATCTAGGAACCCTCTTCTTAAGCATACCAAGATACTTGGCTTCCCAATCCGGAAACACGATAAAACAGTCAATTCTTGACAAAGAGGTGTTATTAAACCAAGTAAACGACACCCAGCTAGGGGAAGATCCATAAAACCCTGCTCTGAAATAAAGTCGAAGAACTCTATTATTGTTGGATTGAGAGGAGCACCCCTCGATCTTTTGCAAGGAAAACGAATGACATTGAAATCACCACCAATGCACCAAGGCAAATCCTACCAACTAATAAGACCAGCAAGTTCCTCCTAGAGGGACCTTCTGACATTATCAAGATTAGGACCATAAACCCACGCAAAAGCCCAAGCAAAATCAGCCACGACATTTCTAAAAGAACAGGTGACAACAAACTCCCCCATACAAACCTTTATCTTCTTCACCATCCTATCCCACATCAACAAAATACCATCTGAGGCCCCTCTAAAAGCAACATAACACCAAATACCATCTGAGGCCCCTCTAAAAGCAACATAACACCACTCGGCATGATGACAACCTCACAAGCTTCTCATGATACAAGAGAAACCCAAAAAAAGTTTGAAAACAATGTGTTAAGGTGCAAAATAGTCACTCAAGAAGCACCATGCACATTTAAAAAATGCATCCAAAATAAGAATATGAAGATGAATAAGTGGAAATACAAGGATGAGGTTAAGTCAGCCAAGATAATATGGACATGGTCATGACCCAACAAAGAGCTAGGTGCATTTCTATTCAACCAAAAGGTACACAAGAATATAATGACAACCAAAGAGAAAATTGGCTAAAGCAGAATGAAAAGTCAAGTGCAGTGTTGATAATCTAAGAACACAACATGAACAAGTAAAGAGGTCAACCCCATGAAAAGCTTTACTTTCTTTAGTGAACTTTTCAGCCATATGAGTCAATCATTTAAATCCCTAGCAGAAGCCCTATACAAAACTATCTAACAAACAAAAAGCCTCTTGGTAGTAAAAACAATGAAAAACAGATGAGTTGTCAGTTTTATACTTTTTGGAACTTCATAAAAAAACTATACAATAAAGATATATGGAGGGAAGGTACCTTTAACCAATTAAGAGGATTTCTCCAATAGAGATGGTACCCTTCGTATGAAATTGGAAAGATAGTATGTATCACAACTAAGATGAGAGTTATGCCCTGCATAAGAAAGTAGAAACTTATGCAACTTGCAAAAGACTGGCTATCTAATACTACATACCAAGGAAACATGTGGAAAAGAACAAAGATATGAAAATCTCAACGATATAAGAGAAAAGCTCACCCTAGAAATCTACCAACATGCCTAACATAAAAAACTCTGCAGTTCAAATCATCCCCACAAGATTGACTCAACGTAATTTTGATTTTTTTTTTTTTTCTATTCTTTTAAACCATGAGTGAATAATATCACTATTACTATTTATACTAGCATTTATACTACTAAAATTATATTCAAACTAACAATCTATATGCAACATATGTCTATAATCATCTTTCTCAATCAAGACCTACTAACAAGTCATTTTCCGATAACATGGTGGGCCTTCTCTATAGCCGAAGACTCATCTGTAGGTATAGGAGGCTTGGGCTCTGAGCACAAAGTCACAGTCCATACAACCCAGCATAATATCCAGGTCCATTTTCCATGAACTGTAATTAGAAATAAATCCGATAATAATCAAGCTACCAATTAAGGACCCTTGAAAACATCATTAGCAAGCGATCATAGTGTTTAAAAACATCATCACCTAACAGCCCTAACCCATGATTAAATATCCTTTCCAAGAAACAATTACCATTATAGCCTGTCTTTTTTCTTTTTTTTCTTTAACCAAAACAGACACTCCCCATAAGGGATCATACTCAAGAAGTTTCTGATCAAAAGAGAAAAATTGAGGATTTTGTTTCTTTAAGACAGATGTTTAAAACTATCAAAGAAACTTTCTACCAATCATAATAATCTCTTTTTTTTTAGTTTGAATTATATATATATATATATTTGAAGTTTCTTCCCCAAATAACAGCTGCTAGGCAGATGCTAAACTTTTCCTCATTTATTGCCTACTCTTGAGAAACATTCAGCATTTCCTCAAAATCTTGTGAATTAAATATCTAGATCTCATTCCAACCCATAATAACAAAACAATCTACTTTAAATAAATATTGAAATTTTCTATTCAACATGCGCCCCTACTTAATATGTGCCAATTACTTTCTAGCACATGTCCATCATGGTTTGTTTATATAATCTAATATATTTCAACCATGACGATAAATTTATGTCTGAACCACATACTCCGGAGGACAACAAACTCCAATCATGCCGAATTTATAACTTAACCACTTGGAATATGAAGATAGCAAGTTGAGAGAACAAATTCTAAACAGAAGTGGCTTTGTCCTAGTCTCCTAGAAATGGTTCCTTCATTTTATTTGCAGTTCCAGCCATCCATAATACCCTAAATCTTGTGTGTGTGTGTGTGTGCGTGCACTGAAACTCGCAGTGAATATATTCTCAGCATTTCAGGACACAAAGGCAGAAAGCACATATATATATACCACTCATGTTTAACTAGCTCCAATAGAATGTAGAGGAATAAAATTTATTGATACAATAGTAACAAATGTCATAAATAGTCTACAAGTCATATATAACTTTCTGACGTACTCCTCTTACCTCATAGATGAGAGTCTCTGCACCAGTTAAGTAGGGCAACTGCCCAAGATAAAAGTACTCCCTATCGTCACAAGAATACGTAGAATAGCTTGTACACCACAAAGGTTTCTGCACACAGTTAAGCAACTTAAGAATAAACACATAGACACCCAGAAAAAAAATATATATANGCCTAAAGGCCTTATACATACCAATGCACAGAATGGAAATGCAAACAATAGCAACCAAAATTAAAGAAAAAAAAAAAATACTAACCTCTAAGAAATTTAGGAATATCAACGCAAAGTAAGTGAGGGACCAGATGAAATCAAATCGAGTAAATATGAAGTATAACTTTGCAGCATTTTGGAAGTTCGATTGATCAAGAATTTGCTCAGGTAGACCAATACCATCTTCAGCCTGCAGAATGCAACAAACCATAAAAGGTAATTAATTGTTTGGAAAAAAAATTGAGAATAAGAACATTAATGAAGAAATGAGAAAAAAAAAAATCAGATATTTTATATAGAAGTTCATAGAGCAAGACTAGACATGATTATAGTTTCTATTTATTTCTTTTTTTGTTACAATTCATAAGTCTTCCAAATGAAAATATATATATATATATATAAATATATATATCCAATGGCTAAAACAACGGAAACATCACAAGGATGAAAGAAAAGACAAACAGATATACATTAACAAACTTTTTTGGGTTAGTTACATATTAGCAAACTTATTAAAAATAAACTTCGAAAACCATGCAAATTTCCACTCATAAAATGAAAAAAAAGAACAAATACCAATCAAACTTAAAATGTCAAACAGATTACATACACCACCCCTTCTATCACAATATATTATAATAATCAACTGGAATTCTCTCTCTCTCTCTCTCTCTCTCTCTTATATTTCTTTGTAATGCATATAACTTGTCTTCATCGAAAACTAGACCGAAATTCCAAAGACAAACCCACTGGGAGCTGATACTAAAATTCAGCATTAACAAGAAGTTTATTAAATATAACATACTAAAAACAAGAAAAATAAGAGAGGAACGATACATTCTATTGAACATTTAAGCCCAGCACTAGTCAACTAAAAGCAGAAATACATATACCACCTCCCTTACCAGTTCCTTACAACATTAATCTTGAATATCCAAAGATCATTTATTACATTGCCAAGTCAATATGATCAAATAAACAATACTGTCATTAAACAGTAACCCAGTATAAAGTTCATTCAGAAACTATCAAATCACAACTAAATTTAATTGTAATACACATGCAAAATAGCAAAAGCAGCACTAAAAAACATTATAAAAATCACTTCAAACTCAATAAACACCAAACACAAACCAATTACCAAACTCAATTCGAAATCATCAAATCACATCGAAATTCTCCACACACGAAAAAAAAAAAAAAACAGTCTAAACAAATATCACTAAGATCATTCATTACCCCGTATATAATGCTAAACACAAACCCATTACTGAATTCACCTCAAAATCATCAAGCCACAGCTAAATCCACCATAACTCTCATCCAAAAGAACATAATTCAAATTTGAAGGAACAGACATTTCTACGAATTATGTATTATATCACAACATTGCAGGTGAAATGCAGAAATGAACTAACCAGATCAACCAGTGCCGCAGCCTTTTGATAACGCGAGCCATGAGCAATAGCATCAGAGTGTTTATGGAGCCCTCTCCGGCGACCTCCACTTCCACTGCTTTCTCCACCCATCAGAGGCTTCTCCATCTCAGAGAGAACAAAGAAACAGAAACCAAATTACGCTTTCTTTCAGCCAAAAAGTCATATACAGGTAACAGAGACACAGAGGAAGAGAGAGGAAGGTGGTGATTTGAACGTAAAGCGTCCCAGTCATGAAATGAATTCTCATCAATAGTAGAGGTGTGAACGTTTGAACCTTTCGCTTCTGGTTCCCATGAGCTAGCCCTCACGGCTCTTTCCATGCACTCTCCTCTAAAATTACACCACCACGTTAATAAGAGACATTAATGCACATTAATATTAAATCAAAACACTTTTTTAGAATAAAATTAAAAAAATAATAATAACTTTCTAAAATCATTATCAAATATACTAAACTTTTTGGGTTCAACTAGCATCCACGCTCGGTAAATGTAAATTTTGACGAAAATTTAATTACATACGGCTAATTACTTTAGGTCAAAAATTATTGAGCTGCTACGTTCGCTACTCACAAATCTGGCAAGCACGATACCTCACGTTGACTCAAATAAAACATATACATGACTTTGAAAATAAAAAAATATTTAAATGAAATAGTAAAAATAAATAACTAAAATAGAGATTTGGGTGTAGTTCCTTTGAAAAAAATAGGTAGTTAAAATTAAAAATAAAAATAAAAAACTAATTTTTTAGCTAAGAATACTCTTCATTCCGCTATCATTTTATCATGTTGATGTGATATTGTCAATTTATCCTTAGATCAATATAAATTTTTTAAAAAAATTAATAATAAATTGACAATAATGCGTGAACATAGTGGAATAGTGATGATCAAGAGGATACTATTTAAACTTTTTCTACTCATTATATAATTATATTACAAGTTGTCAAATATAAGTTTATTAGCCATGAAAAAAGCAATTAAGTGTGTGTTGAGTTCTCATTTTATTATGATTTTTTTTTATTTTTTTAACAACGAATCCTAATGCAATATTTTTATTTGATGGTTTCATACTATTCATTCATAAGATGATCTCAGACTATTAATTCTCCAAAACCTGCAAGAATTTCCCTTTTTAATAAAGTAGGCAGTGGTAGATTGTGGATGTATCCGTTAGAACGTTATAGATGTGACACCAAGGATGGAAGTCGGCAAGCCTTAAAGATCTTGTATAATTCTTGATGACGATTGACGAAGGATAAGGATGGGGTTCGATTCAAGAAGAAGGCCCCAGCTGCTTCCTTTTCCACCTCTAG
Source organism: Carpinus fangiana (assembly GCA_006937295.1). Classification (NCBI taxonomy): domain Eukaryota; kingdom Viridiplantae; phylum Streptophyta; class Magnoliopsida; order Fagales; family Betulaceae; genus Carpinus; species Carpinus fangiana. The sequence goes on along the minus strand of CM017326.1, from coordinate 5,205,461 downwards.
CTAGTTCCCTTTTAAAGTTGTACAAGACACAATATGCCGATGCAGCGGATCGATCTCTTCGATTCTTTAACGGGTTCGAGCGTCAAACTATGATTGAGTCGGATTTGATGAAATATTTATAGTTCCTAACATTTATTAAAATAGTTACGGTTGATCTTTTTTGTCGATTATAACTAACAATTAAGACAACAAATATGAGAGAATTTACATTAGACTTGGGTTTTCGAACAAGTATCCGGACGATTTCAAAATGTATTTGATGGGCGAATTTTATATGGATTCTTGTACAATATAGTGTTCAAATTATTAGCCATTTAGAAAACAAATTGCCCAAGATTTCTGATCCGTACAGAAAAAGCCCCAAGGCCCTCCACAACGTCTTATTCAGGAACTCTCCCAAATCTCACCCAAAAGGAATGAAAATCAAAGTATTGTTCTTTGATTTATATATTCTTAAGCAGTCGCCGTTAACGGGGCCACAAGGGGTTTATTTTATTATTTTATTATGTCGGCCATAAATCTGCCAAAGCAATTTAATCAATGTCCATTGCTTTTTGTCAAGTCAACTTGCTTAACAAGGGCTTGGATGATGGATCCCATCAAATTAACCAACATTCTCATAATATTGGTTTTTTTCTCTCTCTCTCTGCAACTTAAGAGCCAGATCCATTAGAGCACTAGTAACTTTCTTTTGATTTTTTCAAAACAAAACAACATTTTCCTTCTCTATTAATATATTTTACAATAACTTTTCTTATATTTCTTTATGTCATTAAAATATTATTTCTTTATAAAATACAAGTTCTCTACTTGCCCTCATATTTTTTATAAAATTTCAACACAATCCCTAATAAAAGATAAAAAGATGAAAGATAAATATTTATATTAAAATAATGTATAAAGAACCACGTTCAAAGGTGTTGATTAAATTTAAGGAAATTGATGTGGGTGAGTTTTTGTGATTTTTATGAAATTTTCCTTAAACGTAAAAAGGAAGAGAATGAGCTACAAGATATTTGCTACTAGTGCTCTTATACACCCGCTCCCTCCACCTCTAACGAGCCTCCTCACCTTTCCTAGGCTTAATCCACCAGTCGATCAGTATCACCCCCTCTAATGCACTTGGACAGTTGCACGCTCCACCTCCCTATTATGGTTCCCTCAGCAAATCTCTGGCTCCCTTATATTCCCTGATGCCTAGATCTCCATAGTTGATACTCCTAATTTTGTCTACAGAGACCTCCGGATCTGATTGCAAATCCAATTTAAGTGTCACCTATGCCTTCCTCATTGGGTACCTCTGATGTCGGACTAGTGCTCTCTCTTTTGCTACGTTTCTCAAGCTTACATGTTGTAACAACCAATGTTGCTACTAGCAATTCCAACTTCAGACTGCTGCTTCAAACCAACGTTAATGACAGCACTTTTCTCGACTAATTTGCAACCTAACTTGCAATAAATAGTCTTTAAATTTGTGTTAACACTACGCGGATTGTAGGATTCGGATCTCCTCCCATTGAGGGTTCAAATTGGAGATTCTCCAATTGGATCTAGATTGTCCAATTTGATCCAACGCACTAAAACATGCCACGTGTCTCATTATATTAAATAATAAAATATTATTTAATTTTTAAAAATAAAATAAAAATAATTAAAAATTAAAAAAATTTATGTCTGGCCACCCCATCTAAGCCATGGGGGTGACCGAAAGCCACCCCCAAGGGCTGGTTGGGGATGGCTCTAGGGCCATAGGGGGTGATTCGGCCACCCTCTAGGGCCAAAACCCAAAAAAATATTTGTGGGTTTTGGCCCTAGGGGGTGGCCAAACCACCCCCCGTGGCCCTATGGGGTGGCCGAAGCCACCCCCAAGGGCCAGTTGGGGGTGGCCGAGCTACCCCCTAGGGCCAAAACCCATAAATATTTTTTGGGTTATTTTTGGGTTTTGGCCCTAGGGGGTGGCCGAACCAACCCCTGTGGCCCTAGAGCCACCCCCAAAGCTTAGATGGGGTGGCGGCCACCCATATCATTTTATAAATTTTTTTAATTTTTTATTATTTTCTTTTTAAAAATTAAATTATATATTATTATTTAATATAGTGGGACCCGTGGCATGTTTTAGTGCGGTGGATCAAAATAAATGGTCTAGATTCTCCAATCGGAGAATCTCCAATCATCTCCTCAATTGGAGGGGATCCTGGTTCCGGATTGTATTGGGGTCTTTGTCTAGCTGTCCACCCATTTTCCCTGTTTTTCTTTTGATGTATTACTCACGCTTCCCTTTGTCTTGCTTAAGAAGAAAGGCATAAAGTATGAGCAACTTTTACGCAAGGTAGACAGAAAAGTCACTTGGTAAAAGGGAACAAGCACATGAAATGTCAACATGCATTCATTTCTTCAAAGGAATGGAAAAAAAATATATGATAAAATGGTATAGTTCGGGAATAACGGCACTTCGATCGGTGCGTAAATGGGCGCTTTTTGCCCCCCAATCACAAGTTGACACCTCACATAAAGAGAAAAAAATGCGCAAAATTATCCTACATCCTAAAACACTAGATTTTTCCTTATTTCTTCTTCTTCCTTCCATTTCTTCCTCTCTCCCATTTCTTCCTTCCTGCCAACAACCTCTCCCATTCTTCTTCTTCCTTCTTCCTTCTTTTTGTCATTTAACAGAGAAAGAAAGATGGTTTGGGAGAAAGAAAGAAGACCCACGGCGCTGAGACCCACGGTGCAGAGCAGACCCACAGCCAGCTTAGATCTGGCCGGCCACTGAGACCCACAACTGGGTCTCGCCGGCGTTTTTCTTTAGTTTTTCTTTGGTTTTTCCTTCCAGTGGGTTTGGTTTTTTCTTTGGTTTTTAAAATGATAAAATCCCAAAAATTGTTAACATTCTCCTTTAGGTTTTAGTTTTGAAGCATTAGAAACGAGTTTTGTGGCATTAGAATCGATTTTTTAGGCTAGGTTTGGGAGACCGGATCTATCTTTTTTCTTTCTTTTTGTTCGCCAGAGAGACAAAAATGGCCACTGGAGGTGGCCGAATCTCTCTCCCCTTGGCCGTTGGGGTGGATCGCGCCCCCCCCCAGTGGCCGGTTCTATCTTCTTCTTTTTTCTTTTTTTTTTTTTGGTACGTCGGAGAGACAAAAATGGCCACTGGGGGTGGCCAGATCTCTCTCCCCCTAGTCGTTGGGGGTGGATCGCAGCCACCCCCAGTGGCCAGATCTTTCTTTTTTTGTTCGCCGAAAAAGTCGCCGAAGGTAGGTGGTAGGTGGCTATGGGTTGTAGCGTCTAGGCAGTTGGTCATTTATTTGGTTACTTGATTAGTTGATTGGGTGTTTTGATCTCATTTTAAATTTGTGTATTTTTCTTAAAAGGATGAAGTGTCAATTTATGAGTGGTGAGCAAAAAATCCCACATTTATGCCATGACCGTATCACAGCAGCTCTTGTATAGTTTACTAGAGAGGGGTGAGCCAAATCATATCACAGACGATGAATAAGTAAACATTGCTAGCTCAATTTTCTGACAAAAGAATAGCAAATATTCTAACAATCTCAGCAAACTACCACGCTATGCTCTACACTCGGTAAACAAACTATGCCAAGAGCTATACCTTTCAAAAACATGGGGAATTGTGGGAAAATGGGAAGTTAATTACACTAGTAAAGGGAAGATGAACCCCCCTCTGATGAAGAATGAAATAATATTGTCCTCTGCCTCTGGCTGAAATTGAAATGAAATATAATGGTGGAAGCCCTTTCTGGAATACACACAAGAACCTCCACAAAGCAAAAAAGAAATCAAGCTTCTCAACTTCTATCGTTCCGCTACACCTCACACTGACATTAGACCTGCAAAACATGAGGCAATCTCTGAGAAATGGGTGGAAGCCTCATAGGATATATATATATATATATATATATATATATTAAAAGAGATCATCAAGATTCAAGGCTAAGTGAGAACTTAGATTTGCCATGCTAGAGAAAGATATCTTATGTCAAAATATGCCTTAAAATAAGCAAAAATCCAAGGATATTTCTAAGTAATATTTTATTATTAATTTCTTTTTTCTTTTTCTTTTTTCTTTTTTTTATGAGTAAGAGAGAATTTGATTGTTCTTGATGTTAAATTACACATCGCCTTGGTTCTACTAGAGAGCCATCTATATTTGTCCAATGCCCAAAAACATCCTAGGAAGACTAGGAGGACAACAAAGTTCATTTCTGACCATCTAAGAATAGTGGACTCGAGCCTTGAAGCCAGGCACAATAAGCCAAGCACTGTGGTCTCTATAAAATTTTAATGAAAAAGAGGCTGAAGTGCTTCAACAAAAAAAAACAGTCCCTCAATAAATCTGAACTCTATTCGATAGCCCCATATCCATTATGTTTTTCCAAATTTCCACCATTAAATTTTGGGCATCCATGAAGATGATGACCTCATTGTTATCATTTATTCAGCTAAGCCACTCTTACTGGCTTAGCAACATAGATTCCAAACAAAACAGTCAATTCAACTTCAGTATTTGCAGCCATTAGAGGACGTCTATAAAAAGGGGGGAAAATGAACATTTTTCAAATCCATGCTGCAGAAAGCTAATTTTAGCGCTAGCCAATAGAATTGCCAAAAACCTTGTGAATAAACAGGAAGAAGTTTCCCAGGAAATTACCTCACATCATGCATCACCCTTAGATTTTTTCCCTGTAACAATCTGGAAAATGCGGAGGCCCCTGCTAAATGCTTCGTTGAAAAGGATCCTCGTCTGCATTGACTGAAACCCAGGCAACCATGACAGTAGAGCCACAGGAACCATGACAATGACTCCAAACATTACGTCATACATTCGAGCCACAGAAATAACAAGCTCCCAAAGTATAGTGGACTGCAGCACCGGCCGGAATACTTGTGCAATCAATAACAGTCCCCAACCGGTGGGGATGAATGCCAACAGACTAGTGAAAATATCAACAAACGTAAAACCCGTGAATTCCAGCAGGGCAATTATCACAAGTATTGCAAGTATAATCACGAGAAACTGGACCAGACGATAGTAGATGTGTTCCCTTGCAGCATATTTATCCCGAGCATATGCTATTACCACATATATACCAAACGCCACAAACACATAGATCCAAGACAACAAGTAAACAGCTATACTGGTACTCCCAGAAGCAATGTGTAGCTGGTATACTATCCCATACTGAAAAAAGAAGAATCGGAGGTCCAAGATTATTTCCAGTACCTTTCCCCAAATGCCAGTGGTCCTTAGATGATCCTGCTCCTCGTACCACCATCTTTCCCAGCTCTGTTCAGATTTTGCAAACACACTGCCACGGAACCAAATCCAGTTCATGAAGTCATCAAAATCATAAACAGTCTTCAACCAATCAAACCCAGAAGGATTGAACACGAAGGGGGCCATAATCCATGAAACAACCAGGAACCAACTTGTGATGGTCATGGCTATGTAAACAAATGTGTCGCCGGCTATAGGACTGTGCGTTGCATAAACTATCAGTATCAGACCAAGTTCAATCGCCTTCACAAAGTGGCTACGAGCAAAGAGTCTATAATTCTCCGCAAAACTCTTGTGCTGCACGACAAAACCACGCCCAGTGGCTCGATATTTTGCGCCGCCATGAAGAATTGTCCGGCCAAAGTAGTGAGCACGAGTTCCCATAGAGAATGTGTAGAAAACGGATGAAAGTTGGAGTTGCATTGTCAAGAAATCCCAGATAGCTGGAAGGAACCCAAGCTCAAGAGAGTTCTCCACTATCATGGGAAGAGCAGTGAACAGACCAAGCTGGATGATGAACTGCTGATTCAAGATTGTACCGAGCGCTGCATTGCTTTTTGTGTTGGCAGCAGCCTCAACGCCACTAAGAGCCAGATAGAGTCGACCCCACAGAAATGCATATACAGTCAGAATAACCACCATTGTGTTGAAAAAGAATCCCACAGTAGTGTAAAAGAATGACAGCATCCGGAAGAAGTCCAGCCTATGACCCAACCTGTATACATCTCTGCTGAGAACTTGCTCACCATTTCCACTAGCAACCTTGGCCTCAAACATGGATACTTGATTCAACCCAACATCCCTTCCTTTGCCAACTTGGATGTATTCATGGTGGGTGACATTGCCTCCACGCAATGTGCAATTAAAGCCAGCAAAAATGTCCTCACTGATGTTAATCACTCTAGAAGCTTTACTGATGCCACCACGAGTCATGAACCAAAACCTGTCAAAAACATCTGGATGGCCGTAATGCATTCGAACCTTCAAGGGGTTTGCTAAAACCCGCTGTCCTAAGGTCACAAAACTTGTTTCCTGAGCCGACATAAACCAAGCAAGCGATGAAACAGAACCAGTAAAAATGTGCTCCCTAACTCCCAAGATAGTAGGCTTCCTGATACCATAATAGCGCCTGAATTCTTCCAACAGATTACGCATTTTGAGTGCCTCTTCAAAATAGTTGTCTTGGTTCATATCAATAGTCTGAACAGCATCACCACGGGTGAAGATGATGGCATGATTTTGATTCTCAGGTTTACCCTCTCCAAGCTTTAAGGGACCAGGCAACTTTATCCTGTAGATTTCCACTTCCTTCTCCAACTCGTGATCGTACTTCACAAGGACAGAGAAGTACTCCTTCTCGTCCCTCCCTGTAGAAACCTCATCAACATAGGCAACTCTAAGGGCTTCATTTTTTTTCATTAGATACAAGATTTCCTCCGCATTGGGATCTTTTTTCGCCTTTTGAGTCCCATATATCTGGCAGGCAACCACGTACGTGTACTTCATCAAAGCAGTCCCATACTCGTGTCCTTTGAACAACAAGTTCACTGCACTGCTTGTTCTACTCAAACTTCTCACAGAAGCTGACCTTTCCGAGTTGTAACCATCCAAGCTATCTCGTCTCATCGATCCGAGTTCTCGTGATCCTTCCCGAATGTCCATCTCCGATGCAGAATCCAGAAACGCCAGCATCCTAAGAGCCCGATAGTAATACATCATTCCCCTTACAGTCCGGGAAAGTGTCTGGCCTCTGTACGAGGCCCAATGCCTGAGATCTCTCAGCTTAGTTGTCCATAATTCTTCCTCTTTCAACATCCCTTCTCGCCGCATCCTCTCCACAAAATTTTTCCACTCATCAGCATAAATTGTCTGCAAATAGTACAGGGTCGAAACCCCATCTTCATTCTCTGTTCTAAGTTGCTCTTTGCTATACACTACTTCTTCAGAGTAGTAAGGAGTAAGAACACTGAAAGCCATCATTTTCTCAACTTGGGGGGCGTGGGGCATGTTCATGAAAAGGGAATTACTAAAGAAGGCAATCCGGCGTCTTGCCTCAAGATTCACCGGGATATTATGCATCGAGTCCCGAGAGGTAAGAATCGTGTGCAGCCGCCTAACCTGCCGATAAAAGGCCTCGTTCTCGGAATCAGGTAAGCTCACAGCATTCTCAAAAAGCAGACCCTGAGCAGAAGCTGGATTGCGAGGAGCCAGACCATCCTCCCTCAGCTGTTCAACGCTCCTCTTCTCCTTGAAAAAATCCCTTTTGGCAATCTCATAAATGGCCTGCAGAGCGTTTACCACCTGGGTGGGATCTTTCTTAGGTTTGTTCAATAGCTGAACAAATTTGATCAACTGGGTGTGAAGCTGGGGAAGTACCGTCATGTTGAAAGTTTTAGTGAACCTCTCGATCTCAATAGAGTGATCTATCTCTTGAAAAAAGACGGTCATAATGGAATGCTCTTCGGTGTCGCGTTTGATAACCTCAAGCAGCAAGTGCTTGATACAATCATAAGCTTCCATCACAGCGCAGCGCCTGTACTCATTCTTGCATATCTTATACCATAGCCACTTGTCAGGAGCATCCACCAACTCCTTCGCCTGACTGAGCGCAAGCAGCAGCTCATTACAGAGAAGGAAAGTAGGCCAGCGGATGACCCTGACATTCCACGAGTTCTGCGGCAGCTCCAACAGCTCAAGCTCGGTGTCAGAGATTATATCTTCTTCCCTGAAAATCGAAATGATCTCATTCCATATGAGAGCAAACTTATTAGCCTCGACCTGGTTTGATTCAAGCTTCCTGTAGGGCCGACCAAGCCCATATCGCAGCTTCAATCGGTGGATGGCATCCTTAAACCTGTTCCTCATCCCCCTTGCATTCAACAGCTGCTCCTCCGGCATGAGATTGAACTGAATAGCACTTGCAAAGAACTGGAACCTCAGCCTCAATTGTTCAATATTCCGAATTTCACCCAAGTGCTGAAATAACCCCACGGCTGCCCCAACAAAAGATGAATAGATTGAATACCAAATCTGAATGTCCATGAGGTAAATCAAAACAACAGGAAGCCACAGAAGCCCAACCGCCAATCTGTTGCTGTGTTTGAAAACCTGATACCATTCATAGTGCACGTTCTGCAGATTCCACAGCGCTTTTGATGGGGCAATCATGGGCTTGACCTGCAGAAAATAGCTGAAACAAAACTTTGTGGCAAGCACCAAAATCCAGAACAGAGTGTACTTTATGTTGTCTACCAGACCCTCCCTCAACCCACGACCCACAAAAGTCCTGCTCTGAAACCACCACGACAACACATAGAACACCCTCCAATTGGTCTCCTCGATGAAATTCCTAATCCACGGAATAATAAACAGGGCAATCGCCAAAATCTCCGGCAAGACGAAAACCAAGGCGACCTCTAAAAAAGTCACCACCTTTCGATCCGCCTCGGCGGACCACCCCCGATCGTGGTTTTTCTGAGACCATATCCGTCCATAGAACACCCCGAAAACCAAGAGCCACACGGCTGCAACCACGCTCTTCATCACCATCCTCACCCCGAGCCCCAGCGTCTCTCTGGATACCAAACTGTACTGCATCCCAGCGTCCAACAAGGACTTCACGAACCTCAATCCGCTCCACGTGAAGAATACTGTCAAAACCTTGACTTGCACGTCCCGAGTCCCCAATGCCAGCCATGGATACTTCTTCTGTTCCCAGGCGATGATGATCGCCGCCTGCAAAAACAACGCCAGCATCACCCATAGCCTGTCGAAGCTCCTGAACAAGTTCCAAAACGACCTCTGCTCCACAAACCCAGTTTTCCCTACACGCCTCCCACTACCATGCCTCACAAAGAAATTACTCGACAAATCGAGTGGCCATTTGAGCTTCTGAAAGCACCGTTTACTCCAAAAGTACTCGTTTATGTCGTCGTAATTGCGCCACACACGATGCGGCGCAGTGCCGTTCTTGCTGCTGTCAACCTCGTACCGGATCGTCTCGTAGATGGGTTTAACCACAGAGTTCAAGAACGCGTTCTCGCCGGACAACGAGGGCAAGACCGGCTGACCGGTGTTCTCATCGATGTAGTCCTCGAGGATCTTGTTGAGCTCCATGGCCATGTTGTGGAATATAAAGCAGATGCACTCGGGAACGAAGCGGAGATTGGCGGCCTCGCCCCAGATGAGTAGGTAGAGCGAGACGTAGAGGAGCTCGCGGCGGTGGTCGGCGGCGGAGGAGACCTCCCGGCGATCGGAGATCCAGATGTTGGACTTCTTGCTGAGGTAGGAGCACCAGGCGTTGTAGTTGCGAAGAAGCTTCTTGCGGAAGCGGCGCAAAACGTTGGAGTCGAGGACGTCGATGTTGTCAGGGGGAGGCGAGAGGCGCATCTGGGCGTTGGCCAGGTGGAGCACCAGGTGCTCCCGCTGGTTCCGGACGTTGTCGCTTTGGAAGCCGAAGAAGAGAGACAGCCAGTCGAGGAGGTCCATGTGGGGCGCCCATTGACCGTAGGGTGGCTTTCTCAGCTCCCCCACCGCCCGGAGAGCGCTCGTGACTGCGCGTACCTCAGGGAATCGCAGGGACGGGTGGTCCGCCAGCAGGTTGTGGATAGGGATGATGTTGTACGGCTCCGATTCCGCCGGTGGTGGCCGCGGCTGGGCCGCAGAAGGCCGCTGCCGGAAGCTCATGGCATAAGGGAGATCTGAAAAAACGCGGCGTTTAGGTTAAGATAGGAGAAAGAGGAGGCGAGTGTAGAGAACGTGCAAAGCGGAATGACAGAAGGGGAAGGGGAAGGGAAAAGACGAAATTCCGGCGCGTTTGCGCGTCGTAGCCTTTCCTTAACCGTGTTAATAATAATAACCTTTATTTTAATTTAGGAGAAAAAAATAATTTTCATATTATTAATTTGTTAACAGAAATTATTTTGTTGTAAATGAGTAGCTGATAATAAATTACTCATAGTTGCAAATGATTGACATATTATTAATTAGATGTTTATTAGAAATAATCTGTTCAAAACCCAAACCAACTCAAATTAAAAAGAGATACCCCCCACATTTTCCCTTTTCATCAACAATAATGGACCATCAAATGCCTTATCATGTGCAAAGGGAGGAACGTTTCATAATACATGATCTCTAACCAATTAAGCTACCTCTTAAAAATAATTATTCTTAATAATTGAATAATTAGTGGAACCAATTCAATGTGTATTAATTCCATTGAAANCAAAACCCAAACCAACTCAAATTAAAAAGAGATACCCCCCACATTTTCCCTTTTCATCAACAATAATGGACCATCAAATGCCTTATCATGTGCAAAGGGAGGAACGTTTCATAATACATGATCTCTAACCAATTAAGCTACCTCTTAAAAATAATTATTCTTAATAATTGAATAATTAGTGGAACCAATTCAAATGTGTATTCATTCCATTGAAATCCAGGGTCAAAAAATGAGTTAATTGGGTTGTAATTAGTAATAGTTGAGTTCGGTTTGAAATTTGGTTCAAACTTGCACTTGAAGCTCCCTTTTGTATCTCTTAAAAAATGAGAATAGGATTTTCTTCATTTCAAATTAACGGGAGAATATCCGATTAATTATAATGGAGAGGTATGTTTGTCTTTTCAAATTAACTGGATATTCTCCGACTCAAATGAATTAGGAGATGATCATAATTCTGAAGAATGATATAACTATTAAAATCAATATTGAATTTAAGATCGATTGTTATTAGCATTAAAATAAAACTGTAAAATTAAAAAATATATATATTAACCTAAATTATCAATTATATGCTTATATACTAAATATAATTACTCAATTTTTTTTTTAAAAAAAAAGAAGAAAGAAAGAAAGAAAAGGACAGATCGTTGAAATTGAGCCGGTTGGAGTGCTAGTATTTGAATTTCCACCGTTCGAGAAGGGGGGGAGGGGGGGGTTCATTATTAAACTAAAGAAAATTTGATGAAGAAATTTCCAATATTTTTACCTTTTACCAAAATAACTTCACTAACTCTTCAACTTTCAAGATTTTTTTAGACACTTTTCAAATGTTTAAAAAATTTTACTTTAGTGTATAAAATTTTTGTTTTGTTTTAAATACTATTCTGTCGTTAAATATTATAATTAAATTAAAAGAAAAAAATGACTAAATGTATTTTAATAATTTCACACATTTTCATTAAATTTAATAGAAAATCTTAACAGAATAGAGAACGTAAAAAAAAATCAAAGTTAGATACACCACAATAAAAAATTTTAAACGTTCAAAAAATGCTTATAAAAATCACGGAAAGTTCAAATGAAATTTCCTTAACAAAAAAATAATAATATTTTATTCGGGTCCTACTCCCACAAAAGAGAACGTTGGTATGACATTGGAGAGTAAAAAAGAGTTAAATATAAATAAAATATTATTTCTTTCTCATCTTTGGGTGCTTTCCCGCTCAACCAAAATGGACCAAATGGTATCCTCTGGTCTGGAGTCTGCAGGTCAATGTCAAATGCCCCGCTTATTTAAAATTGAAAACGAACGCTATTGCCCGGGGTTTACGCGGATATGTGGTGGGGTCGCCAGCATCATGTGGACCATGTGGTTCCCAACCTGGTGGGTCTTCTATGACGTGGACGGTACTGATGTAACAGACTTAACGACTAAATGTACAACACAACGATGCCATTCACCGTCTCTTTCTGTCCTTTCTCTCTCCTGAAGAAGCCTCCTTCGATCAAGCTTGAGGAGGAGGGAAAACCGCCTGGTTTCTCTCCTCCTCTCCCTTTCTTTTGTTGTAACAGTCATCTTCTTTCGCTAAGTTTCTCTCTTTTGGAGAGAACTCCTTTCTATCTAGAGTTTTCTCTAGATCTTTCTCTAGATCTAAATATAGATCTATACCAAACCCTCAAAATACAGCAGAAGCTATGGAGCGCCTTCCTCCGCCTTTCCCCAGCCCTGGTGCGTCTCCCCCATCCTCTAAATGGTCGGATCTGTGTAGGCTTGAAGACAGGTTTTTCCATGTCCGATCTGCTCCTCTCCATCAGCCCAAGCCAGGCACGTGCCTATCAGCCATAACCACCGACGTTCCAGATCCCAGGCGAACTCCTCAGAGGTTCTTTTTGACCACCACGCGCCGGAGTGTGGTCCACACGCTCCTGCGAGTGGATCTAACGCGCCGGCACGTGGGACCCACGCGCTGCCCAGAGTCCGTCGATGACCACCTCCGAAGTTGCTGCTGTGTTTTGAGTTGTTTCCTTTATTGCTTTTGCCCTTTCTGTTTAGTCTTCTAATGCTTTGAAGTTGATTTTCTTATCCTTTTTTGGTTTACCGTTTATTTTTTGTTTCCTTTTGGAAGCTTTTTTTTCACAGTTACTTTACATTTAAACCTCCATGGCCTTTTCGGACGCCTGTTTAGATGTTTGAATGGGGTCTTCGGACTCCCGATGGTTGTATCCATCATAGTGTGTGCCGCGGCAATAGTTTTTCTCGAGCTGCATTCGTGCCATTCTTTTTCACTTCTGGCATCTGAAACCTCTGTAGTTAGGGTTTTGGCAATCCTTTTGTACTGTCTTTTCTATATATGAATGAAGTTTGGTTCGTTACAAAAAAAAAAAAAAAAAAAAAAAAAAACGGAATTTATATGACTCCTACACCAGGCTACACGGCATTGCACTTGTGCTTAGGGCTCTAATCGAGTCGAGCTGAGTAGAGTTGAACTTTAAGATTTTAAGATTGGCTCGTTTATAAATATGCTTATTCAAATAGAGCTCGAGTTCGAGCCGAACTATAAAATGCATGTTTAAGCTCGGCTCGTTTAAAATTCGGGCAAGCTCGAGCTTAAGTTCGAGTTCANACTCATAAAAATGACGAAAGTTCAAAAGTTAAGAAAATTTTTTTAACAAAAAAGTAATAATATTTTATTCGGGTCCCACTCCCACAAAAGAGATCGTTGGTATGACATTGGAGAGTAAAAAAGAGTTAAATATAAATAAAATATTATTTCTTTCTCATCTTTGGGTGCTTTCCCGCTCGACCAAAATGGACCAAATGGTATCCTCTGGTCTGGAGTCTGCAGGTCAATGTCAAATGCCCCGCTTATTTAAAATTGAAAACGAACGCTATTGCCCGGGGTTTACGCGGATAAGTGGTGGGGTCGCCAGCATCATGTGGACCATGTGGTTCCCAACCTGGTGGGTCTTCTATGACGTGGACGGTACTGATGTAACAGACTGAACGACTAAATGTACAACACAACGCTGCGATTCAACGGAATTTATATGACTCCTACACCAGGCTACGCGGCACTGCACTTGTGCTTAAGGGTCTAATCGAGTCGAGCCGAACTGAGTAGAGTTAAGCTTTAAGGTTTTAAGATTGGTTTGTTTACAAATATGCTTATTCGAATGGAGCTTAAGTTCGAGCCAAGCTATAAAATGCATGTTCAAGCTCGGTTCGTTTAAAATTTGGGCGAGTTCGAGCTTAAGCTTGAGTTCATTGGGAATGCTATTCGAGCCGAGCCAGGCTCAACTCAAACTCGAGTTAAACTATTAAATTCTTTAATGTATGATCCGAGCAAAGTTCAAGTCCGAATTTTAAAATAACTTCTAGATATTTATCTATAGTATAAATTAATATAACTAATTTTAGTAATTTATATACAAGATATATGAACGAACTAACTAACTAGCTAGTATGTTAATTAATACATACAAATATAAATATTAAATAACCTATATAACATATATTACTTAATTACTGATATACAAATTTATATAACTCTTTTTTGTAATATATATATGTATAAAAGATTTATGAACGAGCTAACGAGCTGGATGAGCTCGATTTTAACGAGTTGAACTTACGAGCCCCCGTCGAGCTTAATTAAGCGAGCCGGGTATGTGTCATTAGCTAATTGAGCGAGTTTCAACAGTAACGAGCGAGCTTGTACAATGTCGAGCTCGAGTTCGGGTCTAACTTAGCCGAGCAGGTATCGAGCAAGCTGTTGAGTATGTTGACTCTTTTTTGGAATGACAGAAGGGGAAGGGGAAGGGAAAAGAGGAAATTACAGCGCGTTTGCGCGTCGTAGCCTTTCCTTAACCGTGTTAATAATAATAAACTTTATTTTAATTTAGGAGAAAAAAATAATTTTCATATTATTAATTTGTTAACAGAAATTATTTTGTTGTAAATGAGTAGTTGATAATAAATTGCTCATAGTTGCAAATGATTGACATATTATTAATTAGATGTTTATTAGAAATAATCTGTTCAAAACCCAAACCAACTCAAATTAAAAAGAGATACCCCCGACATTTTTCCTTTTCATCAACAATAATGGACCATCAAATGCCTTATCATGTGCAAAGGGAGGAACGTTTCATAAAACGTGATCTCTAATCAATTAATCTCTAACCAATTAAGCTACCTCTTAAAAATAATTACTCCTAATAATTGAATAATTAGTGGAACCAATTCAAATGTGTATTAATTCAATTGAAATCCAGGGTCAAAAAATGAGAACAATATCCTCTCCATTTCAAATGAAATGGATAATATCCATTTTGTGTAAAATAAGGGGTAGTATTGTCTTAACATTAAAGTTGAAGGACTAAATATACAATATTAGTGTTACCATTATTGTCTTAACTTTAATGTTAAGACAATACTACCCCTTATTTTACACAAAATGGATATTATCCATTTTCATTTGAAATGGAGAGGATCATATTCCCAAAAAATGAGTTAATTGGGTTGTAATTAATAGTAGTTGAGTTCTGTTTGAAATTTGGTTCAAACTTGCACTTGAAGCTCCCTTTTGTGTCCCTCTAAAAATGAGAATAGGATCTTCTTCATTTCAAATTAACTAGAGAATATCCGATTAGTTATAATGAAAAGGTATGTTTGTCTTTTCAAACTAACTGGATATTCTCCAACTCAAATGAATTAGGAGATGATCATAATTCTGAAAAATGATATAACTATAAAAATTACCATTGAATTTAAGATTGATTGTTATTAACATTAAAATAAAACTGTAAAATTAAAAAAAAAAAAATAATACTAACCTAGATTATCAATTATATGCTTTTATACTAAATATAATTACTCAATTAAGAAAAAAAGGACAGATCGTTGAAATTGAGCCAGTTGGAGTGCTAGTATTTGAATTTCCACTGTTAAAAGGGAAATTTCACTAATCCTTCAACTTTTGCGATTATTTTAGACATTCTTTAATGTTCAAAAACTTTCACTTTGGTGTATCGAATTTTTGTTTTGTTTCAAATACTTACTGCTGTTAAATATTACAGTTAAATTAAACGAAAAAAATGAGAAAAATGACTAAAAGTATTTTAGTAATTTCACACATTTTCGTTAAATTTAACAGAAAATCCTAACGGAATGGAGAAAGTGAAAAAAAATCAAAGTTTAATACACCAAAGTAATAAATTTTGAACATTAAAAAAGTGTTTGTAAAAATCGCAAAAATTTTGTAAAATTTTTCCAACAAGAAAAGTAATAATATTTTATTTGGGTCCCACTCCCACAAAAGAGAACGTTGGTATGATATTGGAGAATAAAAAAGAGTTAAATATAAATAAAATATTGTTTCTTTCTCATCTTTGGGTGCTTTCCCGCTCAACCAAAATGGACAAAAAATTCCTCGATTTTTATAGTACCTTCTTCTGTGATCTTGTGCGTGGCGCCGTGGCTGGAGGTCGTGCCTTGAACCCTTCCCTTTTGCGTTTGGGTACTCCGACAGATGACTTATTTTCGGTGGTGGAGGGCAGGTGAAGTCCCTTGTGCAATGAAGCCTCCAATTTATGAAGTGTGAGAGACCCATGTCCCTCTCTTGAGCACATGGCTCCACTCTCCGAATAGCAGATTCTTTGGGCTTCGAAAGTTGGTGTCACAATGTGGGAGAAGACAGGTCTCAGACTTGATTCATAGATTCTTGACACTCCCCATGCTTATTCAAACTACGCACAGGGAAAATGGAATCGAACAGAGCATGGGGGAAAGGGAGAAGGACGATTCGTGGCAGACGAATGACGATTCGGCCTACTGAAGCTATGATTCGAATGGACATGGTAGGATGTTAGGGGATGGGGTGAGAATCGTGAGAGAGAGACGAACCTTGGGCAGATCAAAACCCCGTTTTACTGCTAAAACAATGGTCTGAAATCTCGCTTGCTGAAGGAACATAGACAAACAGCTTGGAAAAAGTTCAATAGAAACAGAGACAAACAGCGTTGCTGAAGGAAAACCGTGCCGAGGGAAAACAAAAAAACTAAGGGTAAAAACACCTTTTTCGGGATACTGACTTTTACTTTCAAACTCTAGTCTGGTCAAAAGTATCAAGCTGCACAGTACAAAAACGGTTGTCAAACAGAGCCTTGGTATCCTCAATCTGGAGTTTGCAGCCTGCAGGTCAATGTCAAACGCCCCGCTTATTTAAAATTGAAAACGAACCTCGCTATTGCCCGGGGTTTACGCGGACAATCAGTGGTGGGGTCACGGTGTCAGCATCATGGTTCCAACCTGGTGGGTCGTCTATGACGTGGACGGTACTGATGTAACAGAATTAACGACTCAATGGCCAACACAACGGTGCGATTCAACTCAATGTATATATGACTCCTACACCAGGATACACGGCACCGCACTTGTGCTCAAATTTCTATAGTTAAATACTCAAAACCCTCCTTAGATTTGAGCTCTTTATTTTTTTTATTTCTTTTAAGTTTTTATTTTTATCATAAGAGGGTACTTTGTGATTTTACGAAAATAGTATCTTCGTTAAAACTGCCCTTTTTTAATATTATAGGCTATTTGAAAATTGTCAACCATGGTAACACTGCAATCAACCATGTACAATTTTTCTTGTTGGGTATGTTGTTTCCTTTATAATGTAGCCGAACTTAACATATCATTCTACTATTAGAAGAACCAACTATATGCAAAGTAAACTTACGACCCCACGTAATTCACTAAGACAATATGTAAAATGACCCGCTCCTTACTTGTCTCTACTCCAACTCTCTTATTGGCCGATCGTTTGAGAATAATCTCCTTCTCGATCCCTACAAATTGACCGCTAAGCCTGTTGACTTCCATCAAATGGTTGCCTACCAAAAAGACACCTATGCCACCAAACTCAAACAAATGACAATTAAAAGTGTGCAATAACAATTCTTGATTCATATGGCATGTCAATCATGCAACAAAATAACAGCACACATAATCCATCCATCATGATTATGTGAAAGGATTTATTAGGTAGATTTATTATCAATCTTTGATCTAGACATCAAAACCCTTGGATCTAAACCAAGGGTGAAATAGCCATTTTGTATGAACACTGAACGTTTGGTTATCGAGTAGATTGTTCGACCTCCACCTCGATCGTTCAATAACCGGACCGAACATTCGGTAATTGCGCAGAACCTCCATTTCTAACAAAGGTCCAAACTCTAGTAATTTTTAACAAAACCCAAGACACTTCTAGGGTATTAATTAACTATGATACTATCCTACCATAAAACGGTTAAAACCTACGTATAAAAAGGAGTACGTCCAATATTAAGGAAAAACTAACTACCATTAAACACATTTTAAAGCTTAACATATATAACTCAAAGCCATAACTTAGATCTACAAGATAGAGTACTTGTTTAAACCAAGAAAACAACGCTAACCTAAACAACCACAAGTTAAATCCTTAAAATTTTCCTGTAACATTTTCTCGTATTTGATTAGAAAAATAAAAAATAAGAAATCCTTAAAAGGCCCAAAACGCTACCTCTTAATACTTGGAATCCAGTTGGAACACACTTGATCACAATTTTAAACTACTTCTCTTTGTTTTGGCAAGTGTTTTAAAATAATTCAATACCTCCTAAATATTTAAAAGGGGAAATAACAATGGCATTGGTATGGATGACCTAATTAGAGTAAAAGACAATATACAGGAGATGATTTCAACCCCGGCCTAACCCAAATGTCAACGGTCTAATTTTTATTTTATTTTTATCTTATTATATAATTTAATGAAATTAAGAATCCCCTAAATATTATATATGATTAATGATGAAAAAGAAATAAATAAAATTAAACTATTCAATTTAAAAATAATTAGTATATGTTAAAGTTCAATGGAGGCAACTAGTTTGGCGGCTAATGCATGTGATAGCCGTTGACACGCCTGGAATATTGCATCTGGATCTTCATTACTGTTAATTACTTGAGTTTTCAATGTTTTAATCAATGATTTAATTAAGCAACCGGCCGAATGCTGAAGCCAGTTAACAATGGGAATAGATTTATCAATTCTTCAGAATCATCGCTTTCACTTAAAAGTGAAAGAATAAGCATTTTGGGAGGAAAATTCTTTATGATAGCTTCAATATCATGCCACCTTTTTAATAGATGATATTTTTCAAGTAAATTCTATAATTTGGGCAACTTAGACAGTCAAATTATTGAAAATCTCTATCCAATTTTTTAAAGCATTTAAAGATTGTTAAATTATTAGTTATTCTTAAAACTTAAAACTAATAGTAAGAGGTAAATTCAATCACTTAACACTCTCCATCACATGTGGGCTCGAACTCCCTTTTAATAGGTGAGGCATAACACGTGGAATATTTAATTTAAGGGAAAATTACAGTTTACCCCCCTAAAGTTAACAGTGTTTTTCAATTCGAACACCAAAGTTTCAATTTTTGCAATCCACCCCCACAAAGTTCCAATTTTTTTCAATTCAACCAATATTATCCCAAAATTCCCATATTGCCCCTATTTTTTATTTTTTATAAATACAAAAAATAAATTTGGGAGAGAATTTAATTGTTCAACAAAAAATAATATTATAGTATTATTTTCCGGGTATTGGAATGTAAAAAGATAAGATGAAATGAATAAGTAATTAGTTTAAATGTTGGGGAATCAAATCAGGACTTTTTCTTCCCATTTGTCATTTTGATTAAGAAACTAGTTATCAATTTGAAAGCTTCGAGACTAAGTTTAGGGGCATTTTAAAGTTGGAGATCTCTCAGCTTTTTCGTCAAATGGTTAACAAAACTCAATATCAAAATAGAATTATGCTCATTTAATATAAAATTGATAAATCAAAACAAAACTATTGCCTGAAGGAGAGGTGGTTAATGGTTATCAACTATACTATACCTGATAAAAGGTGCCTCGCTATAACCCTCACACTTAGTATTTGGATCCATTTCAATGGGAGTGGAGTTGATTCCAGCAAAAAACAGCGTATAATTGTTCAACAAAAAATAAAATAACAATTATATCTCTCCTTTTGTTGGAACTAGCTTCTCTCCGATTTATTTGAATGGGAGAGAATTTAATTTTATTACTGAAGAGGTTATCACTTATAGTATCTCTAACAATATTAACTATTTTAGCTAACAAACAACCACATTTTTTCTGTATTACTTGCTACTTTCTTAATACAAATTCCAACAAATTATCTATCTCATTTTCTATTTTTAAAAAATGTTTTTTTATATCAGCTTATGATTGGGCAATATAAATTGGGCAATCATTTGTGAGGCCTAGGGAGTTAATACTTTAAATTTAAAAAGTTTTGATGACACTACTAACAATCCGTTGTAGTCTAGTTGGTCAGGATACTCGGCTCTCACCCGAGAGACCCGGGTTCAAGTCCCGGCAACGGAAGTTCACCTTTTTGCAATTTGGTTATTTCCCACAAGGTTAAAAGTAAAGAAAATATGAAGAGGAAGGGAAATGTACTTCTATTGCTAATCAAACAGATAACAAAAGTATTGGATTGAGCTCATAGATATACATCATAAATAATTTTTTTCTTTTTTCCTCTCAAACCACATATGATTTTTTTAAATGGGGTTTGTTAGAGGTTTTCCCTGTAGTGTTCTCCTGACGTTCTCCCAATCTTACGTAAAACATGATTTAAGAAAAAATAAATTTGTAGTACCGTTTTTTTGCCAACCGATTAATTTTTATGAGTTAATAGTTAGGTTCTAATGCTTTAAAACTTGTTTTTGAATTCAAAACTAAAATCTAAGGGTGGAAGGTTAACCCTTTAGGGATGGTATCATCCAAAATTGATTTGACCATCCTAAATTTGATGCTAATGCCTCAATTTTGGTGCTAATGCCTCACAAATTTGGTGTTAATGCCTCAAATTTGGTGTTAATGCCTAAAAAAACTAGTGGTGGAGGCCACCACAATTTTATTTTTTCTTAAATCATGTTTTAAGCAAAACTGGGAGAATGCCAAGAGAACCTACAGGGAGAACCCCTAGCATTTTCCTTTTTAAATTGTCATTAAATTTATTTAGCTATCCAAATCATGATAATTGATTACAAAGTTACTGGTTTATGATGTATATCTAGTAGAAGAGGGAAATGATCGGAGCACAATCTAGGGGATCCGGTTTAGGTGCGGTAGTGCAAAACTATCACACCATGCGGTTGGGCAATAAAAAAATAAATTTTTAATGTAAAATTAAAAGAAAAATAAAAATATTAAAAAAATAAAAGAGAAAGAAAAAAAAAAATTTAAAGGGGTGGCTCTAGGTCTGGGGTTGAACGAACCACCCCCATGGCCAAGGAGGTGGTCTAGCCACCCCCAAAAGGCCAAAAAACAAAAAAAACAAAAAATTAAAAAGTTTTGGGTTCTAGGGGTGGCCAGAGCACCCCCTTGCCCATGGGGGTGGTTCCTCCACCCCCATACCAAACAAAGGGGTGGCTCCTTTGATTTTTATTTTTTAATATTTCATTAATTTTATATTATTACTTTAAAAAAATTATATTTTTATTGCCCAAAATGACCCCAAACTGGGTCGTTTTGGTAGTTTTGCACTACCACACCTAAGCCGGATCCCAATCTAGGAACCCTCTTCTTAAGCATACCAAGATACTTGGCTTCCCAATCCGGAAACATGATAAAACAGTCAATTCTTGACAAAGAGGTGTTATTAGACCAAGTAAACGACACCCAGCTAAGGGAAGATCCATAAAACTTTGCTCTGAAATAAAGTCAGAGAACTCTATTATTGTTGGATTGAGANTTACTGCCAAAAATGACCCCAAACTGGGTCGTTTTGGTCTACCGCATGGTGCGGTAGTTTTGCACTACCACACCTAAGCCGGATCCCAATCTAGGAACCCTCTTCTTAAGCATACCAAGATACTTGGCTTCCCAATCAGGAAACATGATAAAACAGTCAATTCTTGACAAAGAGGTGTTATTAGACCAAGTAAACAACACCCAGCTAGGGGAAGATCCATAAAACTTTGCTCTAAAATAAAGTCAGAGAACTCTATTATTGTTGGATTGAGAGGAGCACCCCTCGATCTTTTGCAGAGAAAACGAATGACATTGAAATCACCACCAATGCACCAAGGCAAATCCCACCAACTAATGAGACCAGCAAGTTCCTCTTAGAGGGACCTTCTGACATTATCAAGATTAGGACCATAAATCCACACAAAAGCCCAAGCAAAATCAGCCACTACATTTCTAAAAGAACAGGTGACAACAAACTCCCCCATACAAACCTTTATCTTCTTCACCACCCTCCTATCCCACATCAACAAAATACCACCCGAGGCCCTCTAAGAGCAACATAACACCACTCGGCATGATGACAACCCCACAAGCTTCTCATGATACAAGAGAAACCCAAAAAAAGTTAGACAACAGTGTGTTAAGGTGCAAAATAGTCACTCAAGAAGCACCATGCACATTTAAAAAATGCATCCAAAATAAGAATATGAAGATGAATAAGTGGAAATACAAGGATGAGGTTAAGTCAGCCAAGATAATATGGACATGGTCATGACCCAACAAAGAGCTAGGCGCATTTCTGTTCAACCAAAAGGTACACAAGAATATAATGACAACCACAGAGAAAATTGGCTAAAGCAACATGAAAAGTCAAGTGCAGTGTTGATAATCTAAGAACACAACATGAGCAAGTAAAGAGGTCAACCCCATGAAAAGCTTTACTTTCTTTAGTGAACTTTTCAGCCGTATGAGTCAATCATTTAAATCCCTAGCAGAAGCCCTACACAAAACTATCTAACAAACAAAAAGCCTCTTGGTAGTAAAAACAATAAAAAACAGACGAGTTGTCAGTTTTATACTTTCTGGAACGTACTTAAAAAAAAACACTATACGATAAAGATATATGGAGGGAAAGTACCTATAACCAATTAAGAGGATTTCTCCAATAGAGATGGTACCCTTTGTATGAAATTGGAAAGATAGTATGTATCACAACTAAGATGAGAGTTATGCCCTGCATAAGAAAGTAGAAACTTATGCAACTTGCAAAAGACTGGCTATCTAATACTACATACCAAGGAAACATGTGGAAAAGAACAAAGATATGAAAATCTCAACGATATAAGAGAAAAGCTCACCCTAGAAATCTACCAACATGCCTAACATAAAAAACTCTGCAGTTCAAATCATCCCCACAAGATTGACTCAACAAAATTTTGTTTTTTTCTATTCTTTTAAACCATGAGTGAATACTATCACTAATACTATTTATACTACTAAAATTATATTCAAACTAACAATCTATATGCTACATATGTCTATAATCATCTTTCACAATCAAGGCCTACTAACAAGTCATTTCCCGATAACATGATGGGCCTTCTCTATAGGACAAGGATCCTCTCCAGTCCAAAATGGACTGGAGAGCATCCAGTTGATGGTTATGATCTCTCCTTAGATATCCTAAGGCCATCAACTTGCCATGTGGTGCATTAAAAAAGTAATAATATTTTATTATTTTACATTTAAAAATAAATAAATAATAAAATAATTAAAAATTAAAAATAAATATAAAAAAAAGAAGGGTGATTGGCCACCCTCATCTTGGCCACAGGGGGTGGCCGGCCACCACATTTTAGGAACGGGGTGGCATCGTCACCCCCATGGGCCGGTTGGGGGGTGGCCGACCCACCCCCAAGGCCACAATGGCGGTGGTTCGGCCACCCCGTGGTTGAGCAGCACCAAAACCGATGGTCTCTAAGCTTAGAAACCTTTTCCTGCAAGTGAAATCATCGTCCATAGTTTTGATTCTCGGTTGGATTGTAAATGGGTGTTTAATTTTCTAGGTTCTTTGAGAGAGAGTTGATTTCGTAGGTATTTAATTTTTGGTGTTCTTAACCCAATGGGTAGTGCCCTGTTAATTGTAGATTCGTTATTGACTTCGGTTCAGTTGTGTGTGTATGTGAGTTGTTTTGTAGGATATTCATGGAGGAATAGCCATGGCCGAATGGCCAATTGTTGTTGGATGATGGGATTTGATAATTGAAAAGTGTTTTATTCTTTCTTGGGTTTGGGTTTTTGATGGCTAAAAGGAAAGTGTTCTAGAGGATTTTCCTAGGTGATTTGGGTTTCCATGGTGTTGGCCGATTTGTCAGGGCATGAGGCCTATGGTGCAGTGAGTGAGTGTAAGTGGGTGAGTGTGGGTGATTCTGCAGAAGGCAAGTTTATCAAGTGTAAGTGGAGAGCTCATGTTTATCAAGTGATCAAATGGTTGGTGGTTTACGCATTCCTTGCCTCAGCAGGTGGTGGCCGGCCACCCCACATCTTTCAAAATTTTTAAAATTTTTTTATTAATTTATTTTGATTTATTTTTTTAAATATAAATACTTTTTAATAATATTTTATTAGTGAAATAATCTAGACCATTGGATGAAAACCAACGATCCCAATCCCTTACCTACCCTCATATTTTTCACAAAATTTCAACATAATCCTTAATGACCAAAAAAAAAAAAAAATGAAAGAGAAAAGAAAAAAGAGTAGAGAGAAATGTTTATATTAAAATAATGTATAAGAACCCCGTCCAAGGGTGTTGGTTAAATTTAAGAAAATTGGTTGAGACCACGCCTAATAAAGCGGATGTCATTAGTTCAAATCCCCCTCCCCCTTTTGTGCAGAAATGTCAAAAAAAAAAAAAAAATGATGTGGGTGAGTTTTAGTGATTTTTATGAAATTTTCCTTAAACATAAGGAAGAGAATGAGCTATACGATATCTGCTGTTAGTGCTCTTATACACCCGCTCTCTCCACCTCTAACGAGCCTCCTCACCTTTGCTAGGCTTAGTCCACCTGTCAATCACCCCCTCTAATGCACTTGCACATTTCCACTACACGCTCCACCTCCCTATTATGGTACCCTCAGCAAATCTCTGACACTCATATCCCCTAATGCCTATAGTTGATACTCCTATTTTGTCTACAGAGACCTCCGGATCTGATTGCAAATCCAATTTCATTGTCACCTCTACCTTCCTCATTGGGTACCTCTGATGTCGGACTTTGTGATGGTATTCCCCTCCAACTGCTCCAATCCAACCACTACTAGTGCTCTCTCTTTTGCAGATTTGGCTTACATGTTGTTACTTCAATAACAGCATGTATTCTAGATTCATTATGGTTCCCAGGGATGGACCCAGAACAAGGGCTAGGGGGGACCAGCCCTTGTTCTTCTTTCATGGGGGACCAAATATACTTTTTTTTTTTTTTTTTTATTAAGAATTGGGGGGACCATGGCCCCAACTGGTCCCCCCCAAATCCGTCTCTGATAGTTCCCTCAACAAATCTCTAGCTCCCCTATTCCCTGATGCCTAGATCCATTATGGATCAATAATTACAGCATGTAAGCCTGATCCATAATGTATCTAGGCATCAGGTCATGTAAGCATGATCCCTCTTTCGCTATGTTTCTCAGGCTTACATGTTGTAACAACCAATGTTGCGACTAGCAATTCCAACTCTAGACTGCTGCTTCAAACCAACGTTAATGACAACACTTTTCTAGTCCCTAATAGGTAATTTAATTGGCTGGGACCACGCCTAATAAAACGAAAGTTATTAGTTCAAAGGCATGCAAAAAAAAAAAAAAAAAAACCAGCACTTTTCTTGACTAATTTGCAACCTAACTTGCAATAAATAGCCTTTAAATTTATGTAAACACTACGCTGATTGTATGGAGGTCTTTGTCTAGCTGTCCACCCATTTTACTTGTTTTTCTTTTGATGTATTACCCACGCTTCCCTTTGTCTTGCTTATGAAGAAAAGAGCAACCTTTTCGCACATGATATGTCAACATGCATTCATTTCTTCAAAGGAATGAAAAAAAAAGAAGAAGAAAATGATAAAATGATATAGTTTACTAGAGAGAGGTGAGCCAAATCATATCACAGATGATGAATGAGTAAACATTGCTAGCTCAATTTTCTGACAAAAGAATAGCAAATATTCTAACAATCTCAGCAAACTACCACGCTATGCTCTACACTCGGTAAACAAACTATGCCAAGAGCTATACCTTTCAAAAACATGGGGAATTGTGGGAAAATGGGAAGTTAATTACACTAGTAAAGGAAAGATGAACCCCCCTCTGATGAAGCATGAAATAATATTGTCCTCTGCCTCTGGCTGAAATTGAAATGAAATATAATGGAAGCCCTTTCTGGAATACACACAAGAACTTCCACAAAGCAAAAAANTGCTCCTCGTACCACCATCTTTCCCAGCTCTGTTCAGATTTTGCAAACACACTGCCACGGAACCAAATCCAGTTCATGAAGTCATCAAAATCATAAACAGTCTTCAACCAATCAAACCCAGAAGGATTGAACACGAAGGGGGCCATAATCCATGAAACAACCAGGAACCAACTTGTGATGGTCATGGCTATGTAAACAAATGTGTCGCCGGCTATAGGACTGTGCGTTGCATAAACTATCAGTATCAGACCAAGTTCAATCGCCTTCACAAAGTGGCTACGAGCAAAGAGTCTATAATTCTCCGCAAAACTCTTGTGCTGCACGACAAAACCACGCCCAGTGGCTCGATATTTTGCGCCGCCATGAAGAATAGTCCGGCCAAAGTAGTGAGCACGAGTTCCCATAGAGAATGTGTAGAAAACGGATGAAAGTTGGAGTTGCATTGTCAAGAAATCCCAGATAGCTGGAAGGAACCCAAGCTCAAGAGAGTTCTCCACTATCATGGGAAGAGCAGTGAACAGACCAAGCTGGATGATGAACTGCTGATTCAAGATTGTACCGAGCGCTGCATTGCTTTTTGTGTTGGCAGCAGCCTCAACGCCACTAAGAGCCAGATAGAGTCGACCCCACAGAAATGCATATACAGTCAGAATAACCACCATTGTGTTGAAAAAGAATCCCACAGTAGTGTAAAAGAATGACAGCATCCGGAAGAAGTCCAGCCTATGACCCAACCTGTATACATCTCTGCTGAGAACTTGCTCACCATTTCCACTAGCAACCTTGGCCTCAAACATGGATACTTGATTCAACCCAACATCCCTTCCTTTGCCAACTTGGATGTATTCATGGTGGGTGACATTGCCTCCACGCAATGTGCAATTAAAGCCAGCAAAAATGTCCTCACTGATGTTAATCACTCTAGAAGCTTTACTGATGCCACCACGAGTCATGAACCAAAACCTGTCAAAAACATCTGGATGGCCGTAATGCATTCGAACCTTCAAGGGGTTTGCTAAAACCCGCTGTCCTAAGGTCACAAAACTTGTTTCCTGAGCCGACATAAACCAAGCAAGCGATGAAACAGAACCAGTAAAAATGTGCTCCCTAACTCCCAAGATAGTAGGCTTCCTGATACCATAATAGCGCCTGAATTCTTCCAACAGATTACGCATTTTGAGTGCCTCTTCAAAATAGTTGTCTTGGTTCATATCAATAGTCTGAACAGCATCACCACGGGTGAAGATGATGGCATGATTTTGATTCTCAGGTTTACCCTCTCCAAGCTTTAAGGGACCAGGCAACTTTATCCTGTAGATTTCCACTTCCTTCTCCAACTCGTGATCGTACTTCACAAGGACAGAGAAGTACTCCTTCTCGTCCCTCCCTGTAGAAACCTCATCAACATAGGCAACTCTAAGGGCTTCATTTTTTTTCATTAGATACAAGATTTCCTCCGCATTGGGATCTTTTTTCGCCTTTTGAGTCCCATATGTCTGGCAGGCAACCACGTACGTGTACTTCATCAAAGCAGTCCCATACTCGTGTCCTTTGAACAACAAGTTCACTGCACTGCTTGTTCTACTCAAACTTCTCACAGAAGCTGACCTTTCCGAGTTGTAACCATCCAAGCTATCTCGTCTCATCGATCCGAGTTCTCGTGATCCTTCCCGGATGTCCATCTCCGATGCAGAATCCAGAAACGCCAGCATCCTAAGAGCCCGATAGTAATACATCATTCCCCTTACAGTCCGGGAAAGTGTCTGGCCTCTGTACGAGGCCCAATGCCTGAGATCTCTCAGCTTAGTTGTCCATAATTCTTCCTCTTTCAACATCCCTTCTCGCCGCATCCTCTCCACAAAATTTTTCCACTCATCAGCATAAATTGTCTGCAAATAGTACAGGGTCGAAACCCCATCTTCATTCTCTGTTCTAAGTTGCTCTTTGCTATACACTA
Organism: Carpinus fangiana; assembly: GCA_006937295.1. Taxonomy (NCBI): domain Eukaryota; kingdom Viridiplantae; phylum Streptophyta; class Magnoliopsida; order Fagales; family Betulaceae; genus Carpinus; species Carpinus fangiana. The sequence goes on along the minus strand of CM017326.1, from coordinate 5,177,667 downwards.
CTTCTTCAGAGTAGTAAGGAGTAAGAACACTGAAAGCCATCATTTTCTCAACTTGGGGGGCGTGGGGCATGTTCATGAAAAGGGAATTACTAAAGAAGGCAATCCGGCGTCTTGCCTCAAGATTCACCGGGATATTATGCATCGAGTCCCGAGAGGTAAGAATCGTGTGCAGCCGCCTAACCTGCCGATAAAAGGCCTCGTTCTCGGAATCAGGTAAGCTCACAGCATTCTCAAAAAGCAGACCCTGAGCAGAAGCTGGATTGCGAGGAGCCAGACCATCCTCCCTCAGCTGTTCAACGCTCCTCTTCTCCTTGAAAAAATCCCTTTTGGCAATCTCATAAATGGCCTGCAGAGCGTTTACCACCTGGGTGGGATCTTTCTTAGGTTTGTTCAATAGCTGAACAAATTTGATCAACTGGGTGTGAAGCTGGGGAAGTACCGTCATGTTGAAAGTTTTAGTGAACCTCTCGATCTCAATAGAGTGATCTATCTCTTGAAAAAAGACGGTCATAATGGAATGCTCTTCGGTGTCGCGTTTGATAACCTCAAGCAGCAAGTGCTTGATACAATCATAAGCTTCCATCACAGCGCAGCGCCTGTACTCATTCTTGCATATCTTATACCATAGCCACTTGTCAGGAGCATCCACCAACTCCTTCGCCTGACTGAGCGCAAGCAGCAGCTCATTACAGAGAAGGAAAGTAGGCCAGCGGATGACCCTGACATTCCACGAGTTCTGCGGCAGCTCCAACAGCTCAAGCTCGGTGTCAGAGATTATATCTTCTTCCCTGAAAATCGAAATGATCTCATTCCATATGAGAGCAAACTTATTAGCCTCGACCTGGTTTGATTCAAGCTTCCTGTAGGGCCGACCAAGCCCATATCGCAGCTTCAATCGGTGGATGGCATCCTTAAACCTGTTCCTCATCCCCCTTGCATTCAACAGCTGCTCCTCCGGCATGAGATTGAACTGAATAGCACTTGCAAAGAACTGGAACCTCAGCCTCAATTGTTCAATATTCCGAATTTCACCCAAGTGCTGAAATAACCCCACGGCTGCCCCAACAAAAGATGAATAGATTGAATACCAAATCTGAATGTCCATGAGGTAAATCAAAACAACAGGAAGCCACAGAAGCCCAACCGCCAATCTGTTGCTGTGTTTGAAAACCTGATACCATTCATAGTGCACGTTCTGCAGATTCCACAGCGCTTTTGATGGGGCAATCATGGGCTTGACCTGCAGAAAATAGCTGAAACAAAACTTTGTGGCAAGCACCAAAATCCAGAACAGAGTGTACTTTATGTTGTCTACCAGACCCTCCCTCAACCCACGACCCACAAAAGTCCTGCTCTGAAACCACCACGACAACACATAGAACACCCTCCAATTGGTCTCCTCGATGAAATTCTTAATCCACGGAATAATTAACAGGGCAATCTCCAAAATCTCCGGCAAGACGAAAACCAAGGCGACCTCTAAAAAAGTCACCACCTTTCGATTCGCCTCGGCGGACCACCCCCGATCGTGGTTTTTCTGGGACCATATCCGTCCATAGAACACCCCGAAAATCGAGAGCCACACGGCTGCAACCACGCTCTTCATCACCATCCTCACCCCGAGCCCCAGCGTCTCTCTGGATACCAAACTGTACTGCATCCCAGCGTCCAACAAGGACTTCACGAACCTCAATCCGCTCCACGTGAAGAATACTGTCAAAACCTTGACTTGCACTTCCCTAGTCCTCAATGCCAGCCATGGATACTCCTTCTGTTCCCAGGCGACGATGATCGCCGCCTGCAAAAACAACGCCTGCATCACCCATAGCCTGTCGAAGCTCCTGAACAAGTTCCAAAACGACCTCTGCTCCACAAACCCAGTTTTAATCACACGCCTCCCACTACCACTCCTCACAAAGAAATTACTCGACAAATCGAGTGGCCATTTGAGCTTCTGAAAGCACCGTTTACTCCAAAAGTACTCGTTTATGTCATCGTAATTGCGCCATACACGATGCGGCGCAGTGCCGTTCTTGCTGCTGTCAACCTTGGCCCGGATCGTCTCGTAGATGGGTTTAACCACGCAGTTCAAGAACGCGTTCTCGCCGGACAACGATGGCAAGACCGGCTGACCGGTGTTCTCATCGATGTAGTCCTCGAGGATCTTGTTGAGCTCCATGGCCATGTGTGGAATATAAAGCAGATGCACTCGGAACGAAGCGGAGATTGGCGGCCTCGCCCCAGATGAGTAGGTAGAGCGAGACGTAGAGGAGCTCGCGGCGGTGGTCGGCGGCGGAGGAGACCTCCCTGCGATTGGAGATCCAGATGTTGGACTTCTTGCCGAGGTAGGAGCACCAGGCGTTGTAGTTGCGAAGAAGCTTCTTGCGGAAGCGGCGCAAAACGGTGGAGTCGAGGACGTGGATGTTGTCTGGGGGAGGCGAGAGTCGCATCTGGGCGTTGGCCTGGTGGAGCACCAGGTGCTCCCTCTGGTTCCGGACGTTGTCGCTTTGGAAGCCGAAGAAGAGAGCCAGCCAGTCGAGGAGGTCCATGTGGGGCGCCCACTGACCGTAGGGCGGCTTTCTCAGCTCCCCCACCGCCCGGAGAGCGCTCGTGACTGCGCGGACCTCAGGGAATCGCATGGACGGGTGGTCCGCCAGCAGGTTGTGGACAGGGATGATGTTGTACGGCTCCGATTCCGCCGATGGTGGCCGCGGCTGGGCCGCAGAAGGCCGCTGCCGGAGGCTCATGGCATATGGGAGATCTGAAAAAACGCGGCGTTTCGGTTGAGATAGGAGAAGGAGGAGGCGTGTGTAGAGAACGTGCAAAGCGGAGTGACAGAAGGGGAAGGGGAAAAGACAAAGGTGGTTAGGTGGAGACGAAATTCCCACATGTTGAACTTGTGGTTGCCGTGTACAATAATGGAATGTCACTGTCAGGCAAACCCCAGAAGGGCCAGAACACCCCCATGCAAAGCGCCCCCTCCCCTTGTCGTAGATGTAAATGCTTTTAACAATTCATCTCATATTTTATGTTTATCTTTAAGATGAAGTTATGGAGTGTAAGAAACATTTACATGATTAACAAATCTTGAGAATAATTCAATTTTGTATCAACATGTCTAACTCATCCATTCACTTCCAAAGAAAGAGATGCATCCAAACTTCAAGCTACGTACTAACAGATACCCAACATAGGACAGATTAAGAAATATGGCTACGGATGCCTATGGAGGAGGACTTTAGGGTTTACATGTCGTGGCTTCATGGCTTATAAACGTATTTGCCGTTTGCAGTTTGCGTTGAGTGTGAAAAGATTGTAACTTTAGGGTTCATCGCGCGAGACGTCACACTCGAGAACACCGCAGGGCCACAGAAGCATCAGGCAGTTGCTCTAAGATCCGACTCTGACCTATCGGTCTTCTTCCGCGCGCTGTGGCATTAAGGGATTCCAAGACTCGCTATATACACACACCATGCGCCAATTTTACCGAGAATGCCGTATCAGTGGCACCGTTGACTTCATATTCGGTGATGGCACTGTAGTGACCCTGGAAACAATATTCACGAACCATTATCATGCAGTCGTACATGGGCAATGCCATAAGGCCCGAAGGCTGGCTCGAGTGGAATGGCACTTTGCATTTGGATACATTGTTCTACGGCGAATACATGAATTATGGGCCCGCAGGCTGATCAGTAGCTCACCGCGTTAGGTGGCCACGCTACCATGTATTCAACGAATCCGGTCAGGCCAATAACTTTTCGGTGGCCGAATTCATTGAAGGGAAGTTAACTTTTGGTTGCCATCTACGTACAGACGAAACCTTAGCCAGTTCGCGGCGTTTAGGTTGAGAAATTAATTTGTTAAACAGAAATTATTTTGTTGTAAATAGGTAGTTGATAATAAATTGCTCATAGTTGCAAATGAGTGACATATTATTAATTGATTAGATGTTCATTAGAAATAATCTGTTCAAAACCCAAACCAACTCAAATTAAAAAGAGATTATACCCCGACCTTTTCTTGGCATCAACAATAATGGACCATCAAATGCCTTATCATGTGAAAAGGGAGGAAAATTAAGAGACGGGAAATCAATATAATAACTTACTGAGGTCAATCAGTTGGGATCATGTCTAATGAAGCAAAATTATTAATTCGAATCTCTCTTCCCCTGTTGTGCAGACATGTCAAAAACAACAAATACAATAACTTACGTTTTATAAAATATGATCTTTATCAAATTAAGCTACCTCTTAAAAACAATTACCCCCCGATAATTGAATAATTAGTTGGACCAACTCAAATGTGTATTAACTCAATTGAAATCTAGGTCAAAAAAGGAGTTAATTGGGTTGTAATTAACAGTAGTTGAGTTCGGTTTGAAATTTGGTTCAAAACTTTGCTAATTAAAAAGGTAGCAACAAACAATGTTGACAGGATGTCGATGCATATATGGGTCACTTAATTATATATTATTTGTAGCATATCCCTTTTCTTTTCTCTTTTTATTTATTTACTACTTGCTTTTATGATTGGGAATTGAAATATCCCGGAAGCACGCTAGCTATAGCTAGCACGTAAAGAAAATATAACTGCATGTGAAATGATTATGAGCTTCCCACCCACATGAATTGTTTATTGATGTACTTTTTGATCCTATTTTACTTTTATTATTTTTAAAGACCATTGTTTCGATCAGAGAATTCATTTAGTAAATTTTTTAATTTTTTTTTTCTGTCTATTCAAGTATATATTATTTAGAATACGTACCGATTGATGTGTACATATATGCACTCTTCCTAGCTACCAATATTACTAACATATATATATATGATGATTGATGGATGAATAATGATCACACTATAAATTGCTCATCGTTGGAAATGAGTGACATATTATTAATTGATTAGATGTTTATTAGAAATAATATGTTCAAAGCCCAAACCAACTCAAATTAAACAGAGATACCCCGGCCCCCACCTTTTCCCTTTTCTTGGCATCAAGAATAATGGACCATCAAATGTCTTATCATGTGCAAATGGAGGAATGTTTCATAAAACGCGATTTTCAAATACTAATTAAGCTACCTCTTATTAAATAATTAGTAGAATCAATCTTTTGAAAAGACAAGCATATCTTTTTACTATAACTAATTAAATATTCTTCATATCATTTAAAATAGAAAAGATCATAATTTTAAAAAATAATGTTGCTATTAAAATCATCATTGAACTTATTTGATATTTTCACTGTTATAGAGAATAGGTCATTATTAAACTAAAGAAAAAAGGGTAATTATCCTCTCCCCCCACAAGCTACCACTCAATTACCATTTATCCCATGAACTACCAACTTTACATTATGACCACATCAAACTATCATTTTGTTACTCAAACTTCATTTTCGTCAATTAACACCGTTAAGTGGAACGGTCAACTGTATTATTCATGACATTGTTCCGTTAGTCAACAATATTGTTCATGCACGTGACACGTTAACTGTTATGTTTAACATCTTTAATTAACGGTAAAGAGTCTTTGATAGCAAAATAATAGTTCGTAAAAGATGTAATATAAAATTGATAGTTAATTAATTAGGTCCACTCCCACTCGCACGAAAGAGAACGTTGGTATGGTATTGCCGTATTGGAGAATAAAAAAGACTTAAATATTGTTTCTTTCTCATCTTTTGCCGCTTTCCCGCGCAACCAAAATGGACCAAATCATACCCTCTGCCACTGGGCCTCTGGCAAAACGCCCCGCCTATTTTAAATTGAAAACGAACCTCGCAATTGCCCGGGGTTTACGCGGATAAGTGGTGGGGTCACGGCTTCAGCATCATGGTTCCCAACTGGTGGGTATTCTATGACGTCGACGGTTCTGATTTAACAGAATTAACGACTAAATGTACAACACAACGCTGCGATTCAACTCAATTTTATGACTCCTACACCAGGATACACGGCACCGCACATGTACTCAAATTTCTATAGTTAAATACTAAAAACCCTCCATAGATTTGAGCTCTTTATTTTTTATTTCTTTTAAGTTTTTATTTTTATCATAAGAGGGTACTTGTGATTTTATAAAAATAGTATCTTCCCTAAAATTACCCTTTTTTAATATTAGAGGCTCTTTAGAAATTGTCAACTATGGTAACATTGCAATCAATCATGTACAATTTTTCTTGTTAGGTACGTTGTTTCCTTTATATTGTAGCCAAACTTAACATATCATTCTACTATTACAAGAACTAACTATATGCAGAGTAAACTTATAATTCCACGTAATTTCACTAAGACAATATGTAGAATGACCCGCTCCTCACTTGTCTCTACTCCAACTCTCTTGTTGGCTGATCGTTTGAGAATGATGTCCTTATCGATCCCTACAAATTGACCGCTAAGCTTGTTGACTACAAAACAGACACCTATGCGGCCAAACTCAAACAAATGACAATTAAAAGTGTGCAATAACAATTCATGATTCATATGACATATCAATCATGCAACAAAATAACAGCACAAATAATCAATCCATCATGATTATGCGAAAGGATTTATTAGGTAGATTTATTATCAATCTTCGATCTAGACATCAAAACCCTTAGATCTAAACCAAGGGTGAAATAGTCATTTTGTATGACCATTGAACATTTGGTTAACGAGTAGATTGTTCGACCTCCACCTCGATCAATCAATAACTATACCGAACATTCGGTAATTGCTTAGAACCTCCATTTCTAATAAAGGTCCAAACTTTCTTAGTTTTTAACAAAACCCAAGACACTTCTAAGGTATTAACTATGATACTATCCTACCATTAAACGGTTAAAACCTTCATATAAAAAGAAGTACACCTAATATTAAGGAAAAACTAACTACCATTAAACACATATTAAAGCTTAACATAACTCAAAGCCATAACTTAGATCTACAAGATAGAGTACTTGTTTAAACCAAGAAAACAACGCTAATTAACCTAAACAACCACAAGTTAAATCCTTAAAAGGTCCCTGTAACATTTTCTCGTATTTGATTAGAAAAATAAAAAATAACAAATCCTTAAAAGGCCCAAAACGCTACCTCTTAATACTTGGAATCCAATTGGAACACACTTAATCACAATTTTAAACTATTTTCTCTTTGTTTTGGCAAGTGTTTTAAAATAATTCAATACCTCCTAAATATTTAAAAGGGGAAATAACAATGGCATTGGTATGGATGACCTAATTAGAGTAAAAGTCAATATACAGGAGATAATTTCAACCCCTAACCCCAATGTCAACGGTCTAATTTTTATTTTATTTTTATCTTATTATATAATCTAATGAAATTAAGAATCCCCTAAGTATTATATATGACCACAGGAAGGAGCAAATTTGCCATAAGGAGACCCATCAAGAAGAATGGAAAAAGATGATGTAGTGAGGCATTGACTAATCCAATTTATCCAAGTAGAATTGAACCTCAGCAAAGAGAAGATTTTCAAGAGGAAATTCCATTCCATAGAATCAAAGGCCTTTTACATATCTAACTTCAAGGCCATAAGGCCATCATTACCTCTCTTATGCTTCATAGAATGAAAAACCTCATGAGCAAGGATGGTATTGTCATGAATAGATCTACCTTTCAAAAAAACCGATTGCATGGGAGAGACAATCTTATGAAGAAAGGGTTTAAGCCTATTGGACAAGATTTTAGAAATAATCTTGTAGTTGAAATTGGTAAGACTAATAGGCCTAAATTGATTCACTGAAGAGGGATTATCCACCTTAGGAATAAGAGCAATATTGGTGTGATTAAACTCTTTTAACATAAAACCACCCCTGAAGAAGGATTGAACTGAAGCAAGGACACTCAGTTTAACAATAGGCCAATAAGTTTTGTAAAAAAGCCGTCATACCATCAGAACTAGGAGCTTTGTTAAGGCCTAAATTAGAAATAGTAGAGAAAATTTCTACTTCATCAGAGATAGTACACAAACTCACATTTTCTTCATCAGTAATAACACTATCCACCAAATCAGAAAAATTGCTATAAAAAAAAAAAAAGAAAAGAAGGGTGAGTAGTTGTAAAGAGAGTGCTAAAATGATTGACCAAATAAGAGCCAATATTATCCCTACCCACCACAATGTTGGCCTCATCAGCTGAAACCAAGCAAGAAATGGAATTGTACCTGCGTCTGCAAGCAGTAGAAGCATGGAAAAATTTGGTGTTTTAAGTCAGTGCAAGAAAGCCATAGTTCCCTAAACTTCTGTTTCCACAAAATTTTGTCTCTCTGAAGTTGTTCCTGCAAAGCTTCTTGGAGAACTGCCTCCCTAGCATCACTAGAAGAGGAGTGAGGAATGGATTGAATATCGCTAATTTAGACCATAAGAGACTTGATCTGCGTCTGAATATGCCCAAAATGGTGATAATTCCAAAATTTTAGAGCATCTTTAGTTTTCTTCCACTTCCTACTTAAAGAGAAAGCTGGAGAACCCTCCACGTCAACCAACCAAGCTCCTGCAACAGCTAAGTGGCTAGACTGATCACGTGTCCAAAAGGCCTCAAACCTAAAAGGCTTAGGCAGATTGAGGTAACTACCATCAGTCGAAAGCAAGATAAGGCAATGATCTGAATTGGCAGCCAACATGCACCCAACCTTGATTAGCCAAGCCGCGGTCAAGTCCCTTATATCAGCTCTTCCAGAACGATGATTACTCCAAGTAAATTTTTTCCCAACAAAACCCAGATCAACTAAAGCATTAGACTTAACAAAATCTACAAATTCAAGCTGGGAAGTGGACTCAAGACTACGGCCACCACACTTTTCAGTAGAAGACAAAATTGCATTAAAGTCCCCCAGCAGGAGCCAAGGACCACCAAAAGAATTGCCCAAATCTGTCAATTTGGGCCAACATCCACTGCGATTCTGAATAGACGGAGGCGCATCAACACACGAAATCATCCAAGAACAGGGGGGGAGCAAAAACCACCAGGCAAGAAATGTGATTAGCATCAAGCTGAATAGGCTCTAAAACAAAACCCTACTTCCAAGTCACAAAAAGACCTCCCTTAAAGCCAACATGAGGAACTTGCAACCAAGAAGAAAAACCCATGCAAAAGAGAGAATTCCAATAGTGAGAAGACATCACCTTAGTTTCAGACAAGAACAAAACATCAGGCCTATAATTCCTGACAAGGGCTCGAATTCTGCGAATTGTCGGGGCACAAGCCAAACCCCGGCAATTCCATGCTAACACTTTCATAGAGGCGATGGGGGCAGAGAATATTTCAACAAGAGATTCACCATTGGTTGAAGCACAACCTGCCTTAATATCAGAGGCACCATCGGCACTTTTCAGAGGTAGGAGATTATGATCAAATTTAGGCTTTCTTGGAGGTAAGGGTTCAAGTCTACAAATGGGAAAGGAGGAACTACTTTGTTTGATGTATGGGTGGAAACGTTTTCTGGGAGAAGAAGCTGATGGGTATTTTGGGGGTTTAGTTAAAGGATGGCAAGATGGGTTTCTAGAATAGGTAGTCAACGTGGCAGTTAAAATAGGTTCAATAAAAGGTGACACCGTGGCAACAACAGGGGGAGAATGAGTTTTTTGGGAACTAGTTACTAGAGAAATTGAGGATTCAGAAGCAGTCTCATTAAGGGTGAACGTGGGGAGCAGGTGAGCAAGGGGATAAAGGCCACGCTTTGTTAGAAAATTGGAGCTGAAGGCTATTAAGAGTGGGGACAATCGAAAGCATTAATGAGGAAGGGATTGGGCTAAGTTGAAAGTTGACAAGCGGAGACTTTAAAATTAATGCAGCCAAAAAATCACTGTAGGAGCTGGCACCTGAGGCTGAGGTGGGGCTCAACACAGGGGAGGTGATGGGGATGGGATGGGCTTGTTGATTTGGGGTACTGTTGCAGACAACCAAAGTGGTGAGTTACGGGTTGACTCGGTGTGGGGAGAGTTTGAGACGTGAACATGAGCTGACTCAGTGGGAGAATGAGCTAGAACATGACTACTAGAACCAGGAGCAAACCGAGGATTCAAAGCTCTATTAGGAGGTAGGAGCAATTCCACACGGCTGTTAAAAGGAGAATTTGCTTTAAGCTTGGGACCATACCTTCTAGTCTCAGGAGGACGAGGAACAACCAAGCACTGATAAGACAAGTGTCCTAATCGACCACATGCATAACAAAACTCCGATAGGCGCTCAAACTGATAAGAAACTGTAGCTGGTGGCTTAAACGGTCAATGAAGAAGAAAACCCGCTGGTAGTGGATCATCCAGAGGAAGGAGCACACGAATTCTAAGGGAGCTTTTCCTGCCAGGCTTCAAACTATCCAAATTATCTACTTCTACAAGCCCTCTTAGACTTTCGGCAATAATACTGGCATTAGCAGAACTCATGTGATCTAACGGGAGGCCATGGACTTGGACCCAGATGGGAGCTTTCACAAAATCAATCTCCTCAAATGTTTCATCATAACTCCAACGCTTTAGGAATAGAGGAGTGGCCTTGATATTCCAAAGAGAGTTCTTCAAAACCCTAGCAAGATCTTCCAAATCTTCGAAGATGAAAACCATCTTATTATCTTCTTTGTCTTTTGTGGTAAGGGACTTCAAGAATTGCCAAGCTTGAAGAATGTTATTCTTGATAACAAATTTGACTACAAGTTTGAGGGAAATGAGCTTTCCTACCAAGATGAAAGATGGAGGTAGAGTTTGGTTGTTTAAAGACACTTCTAAAATGGGTGAGGGAGGGTCCGAACAGTGAAGAGCGTTTGTATGGGCTATAAGATCATTTATCTCAATGTTTGATGTAGTCATGATCAAGCAGTAGAGAACCAAAGAAAGCAAGGGAGAATAGAGAAGGAATGTGAATAGTGTTCAGGAGAAAACTCTACACGAGAGTAGAACCTCCTGATTCAAACCCAGAATCATCGCTTTAAAAGTGAAAGAATAAGCATTTTGAAAGGAAAATTCTTTATGATAGCTTCAATATCATGCCACCTTTTTAATAGATGATATTTCCCAAGTAAATTCTATAATTTGAGCAACTTAGACAGCAAAATTATTAAAAATCTCTATCCAATTTTTTAAAGCATAAATTATCAATTATCCCTAAAGCTTAAGCTGATAGGAATAGGTAAATTCAATCACTTAATCAATACTTTAACACTCCTTATTACGTGTGGGCTTGAACTCCCTTTTAATAGGTGAAATCCAACGCGTGAAATATTTAATTTAATGGGGGGTGTGATTTGACGAAGTCAAAGGTTCAATCATAGGACTTTTGGCTCTGATACCATGTGATGTGGTTATTTCGTGACCAAAATAATCAATAATAAAATACCACTCGCAATAGAACGAATCCTGTAGGATAGGGCTATATTGAGGGTGTCGAACCTCAAGAACTGTAGGGGTTTCGTTATTGAATTCGAAAGACTAAATTTAACCTAATTAATTAAAAGAGATTTGTTTTGATTTTGTTTTCTAAAAGTAAATGCATAAAATAAAAGATAATTAAAATATGATAGAGAGTGTAGGGTATTGACTTTACCTCTATCCGTACAACAATGGTTAATCGGATTCAATTCCAGAAATTCATTCTATGCATGTTATAATTAAACGAGAAACTACCTTATTAAAGAGTAAGGATAATCTATCTTCGGTTGGCACGGATCGTCCACCTAACCACTAAGATGCGGCACGACCCGTCTTCCCTAGGTATAAACTATAAAACCCTTTAATAAGTTTCATATAATTAATGGAATAGCATAACCCATCTTCGGTTGGCACGGATCGTCTACCTAAATTACACTAAACTAGGGTGTAGTACGACCCGTCTTCCCTAGGCATGGCCTATCTTAATCCTATTAATCATATGTCTATTAAAACCCATTATATAACCATCATCCCCATAATCACAGAAAATAAGAATGATTTGAGATCAATAAAAGTAAAATACTTTCTAAGACAATATAAGAATTTCACCAATATTGATTTTGGAAATTAAGAACAATTGCATTTAATAATTAAGAACATAATTCAATTGTAGCAATTCTCACAGTTATATAATCAACATATATAAATTGAAAGTCTGGAAATTAAATACAATCAAACCATTGTGTTTGGAAAGGGTTACATCAACACCCCCACAAAGGGGTTTAGCCGCTCATGACTCCGCTAAGCCTCCAAGAAATATTTTCTGTCTAAAACTAAGTATATCTTTTCTTAAAGCTTAGAGGCTTATTTATAGGGAGCCACAAATCCTAGAAGCCCTAGGAAACCTAGAGAATTCGGATTTCAATCTCCTAGTCAAATTAGGAGTCAATCCATGTACAAATCGGAATAGGATTCGTCCAGATTTGCTTCCTTATATTGCGGGACGATTTTGGCATAGCAGGAGTCCGATTTAGGAAAATCCTATTTCATCATGAATTGTATAATTTTGAATTAGCTTTCTAATGCCGCTAGAATCACCTTAATATGATAATTGAGCTGAAAGTTATGGTCAAAATACTGAGACATGTTCAAAATCTGAAATTCTATCCGATCCGATTTTGACTCTAAGTGGAGAAATTCCGATTTTATCCTTTCCTTGATTTAATTAAACTTAACCACGTCATATATATCTTCTATTGTGATTGGTTAAGCTTAATCATATCTTCTAGGTCCTTTCAAATTGTGCTTCAAACCCAAAATTAATGGTTTTTCTTGCATCTTTATTAAATACCTGAAAACACAAAAACAACACAAAATCAAACAAATAATAATGTTAAGGAATTCACATATGCGAGTTAAGGGGATTGAATGTGCAATATTCGACGCTTATCACCATGTTAAATCACCAGTTTTCCTATTTACCTCTTCCCATCAACTTAAACTTTTGGGATAACTAGTAATTTAACATAGATAAGTGAAAGGTACTTTTTTTAAATTTTTTTATTGACATGTACACACAAAGAAAGGAATATTCAAACTAGTGACATCCGCTTCATGAGATGTGATCCCTAACCGAACGAAGTACTAAGAATAAATTAATTACAATGTCCTTGAAAAAATCCACTCTAGTGTATATATATATATATATGGATTTGGCTTACATACTGTTATTGAAATCTCAAAGTTGGTTTATTTTTAAAAGTTTTTAATATGAGAGAAAATAAAAAGACATTTTGAGAGATTCAATATCAACCGTTGCTTTTACTACAGCATACACGCTGTTATTTTAATAACAACATGTAAGCATGATCTTATATATATATATAATAGTATTATTTTCCAGGTATTAGAGTGTAAAAAGATAAGATGAAATGAATAAGTAATTAGTTTAAATGTTTGGGAATCAAATCAAGACTTTTTCTTCCATTTTGTCATTTTGATAGCTTCGAGACTAAGTTTAGGGGCATTTTAAAGTTGGAGATCTCTCAGCTTTTTCGTCAAATGGTTAACAAAACTCAATATCAAAATAGAATTATGCTCAATATTTAATATACAATTGATAAATCAAAACAAAACTATTGCCTAAAGGAGAGGTGGTTAATGGTTATCAACTATACTATAGCTGATAAAAGGTGCCTCTCTATAACCCGCACACTTAGTATTTGGATCCATTTCAATGGGAGAGGAGTTGGTTCCAGCAAAAAGAGCGTATAATTGTTCAACAAAAAATAAAATAACAATTATATTCCTCCTTTTGTTGGAACCGGCTTTTCTCCGATTCATTTGAACGGAAAAGAATTTAATTTTCTCACTTAAGGGGTTACCACTCCGAGTATTTCCAACAATATTAGCTAACAACAAACCACATTTTTTTTTTTTCAGTTCTACTTGCGACATTTTTAATACAAATTCTAACAAATTATCTATCTCATTTTCTTTTTCTTTTTTTTTTTAAATAATAATAATAATAATTCTTCTAGTGTGCTGTAATGAAATGGATCAATAAGTGTGTTCTTGACTTGACTAACACGCTACAAATAAGAGAATATTAAGTATAAATTCATCATACTATCGGAGAACATTTGACTTGTGAAATTCAGGTTAATATTTTTCCGTATAAGCTTATGATTGGGCGATATAAATTGGGCCATCAGTTGAATGGCTTCCTTAAGGAGTTAATAGTTTAAAGTTAAAAAGTTTGATGACATTACTAACATTCCGTTGTAGTCTAGTTGGTCAGGATACTCGTCTCTCACCCGAGACACCCGGGTTCCCGCAACGGAAGTTCACCTTTTTGCAATTTGGTTGTTTCCCACAAGGTTGAAAGTACAGAAAATATGAAGAGGAAGGGAAATGTACTTCTATTGCTAATCAAACGGATAACAAAAGTATCGGATTGAGCTCATAGATATACATCATAAATAATTTTTTTTTTTTTTTTTCCTCTCAAACCACATATACAAGAACACCGTGCACATTGCATCATCCTTTATTCAATGCATAATAAAACACGCAATGATTGTCACTGATATTGTAAAAGCTAAAAACATTTGACAAACTCTTTAACCCTCACCATCCTCCTCTCTGAGAACCCCCAGAAGAATGCACATTCAACCTGTCAAGCACAGTATTAAAATCAACAGGCTGCCCGCTTTCCTCCATCCTCTGGATCACGCTCGCAACATGGTCACCCCTGAAACCCATGCTCGCCAATTTTTCGATCAGCTCGGCGTAAGGGTGGTTGCGAAAGAATTGTGAATGGCTAGGATTCCGAACCATTAGATTGGGGCCTGTTGTTTGTTGTTGTGGATTCTGAAGGGAGACACTAGTTGGAGGATATCCACCTTGAGTGTAGTGAGGAGGTTGAGGTGGATGATGTGCCCTCCCTTCATTGTCATACATCATATATGCACTTCCTGGAGGAAGTGTGGGCTGAGGGCCAGCAGTGGCATATCCGTCACCTGGTGGTGCTCCAAAAGTTGCCTTCATTTGCTGAGGCTGCTGCTGTGGAACTGTTCTACCTGCTGCTCCACCATATCCATACGGCATGGCATCAGCACGGCTGGATACTGGTTGAGGAATTCCTGGAAATGAAACCTGCATTGGCATGCTGTTTGGCAGTGTTTCCGGAGGAGATGGGTTCGTTGGTTGACTTGGTGGGTAGGAAGAGTAAACTGTTGCTGGCGGGGGCCTGATCTGAGGTTGCATCAACGGCTGTTGTGGTGGCTGGGATGATTGCTGGGGCCATTGCTGCTGATACTGAGGGAATGATTGAACTTGTGGGGTTTGATTTACTTGAGACTGAGTTGGCGGTGGTCCCACCCTAGAGATGTCCTGCAGTTGGGGTGTTCGGTACTGAGAATCAGAAGGCAGATATTGACTCTGAGAGTGTTGTGTTTGGGCCGGTGGATTTGGTAATTGAGTCGGAGGGAGATAATAGGACTGTTGTTGGGTTAGATTCTGAGGTGGTGCTTGTGAGGGGGGTGCCACAGGCTGTGGCTGTGGTGCGACTTGGTGTGGCAGCGCAAGAGCTAACTGCTGGTTATGTGCATCAGATGTGTTGTCAGTCTTTTTGGAGTCAGCTGCAGCTGCAGAAGCTTTCTCCTCATGGGTTTGGGAGTGGCTTGAAGAAGATGACTCTTTTTGTGCAAGCTGAAGCTTGGCCAACTCTTTCTGGGTCTCAGCAAGTTCTTGTTTGTCTCTTAGGATCTGTACAGATCTGTGGACCTGCAGTGGGTAATATAAAATAATCAACAGTAGCAAATGGCATCAACTACTTGAAGATGCATATAGTCATTGCAAGAAAAAAGGGTTGAACATGTTGGTGCATATATCTTGAGCCCGCTAATTAATAGCAAAGCAAAGTGCTTACCTCCCAAAGACCATAGTTCTAAACATGCATGGGTCCATATTAGGTTCAACTTGACAAAGGAACAAAGAAAAAAGGATGAATGGTTCTTAATTCAATAAGACCATATACAATCTATCTTGCTTTAGGAAAGCAGGTATGCAGATTAAAAGATTGTATCAAATGCAATCTTCAGTTGGAAAGAGAACTTTGAAATGTTTGTATATCACCACTGTAGTCTTGGAACAGAATCCTGAATCCAAAGTTATTGTTCTGAGAGACTCACTAAGACTTAGTGAAAGAACAAAGCATAAAAATAAAAAACAAAACACAGCTTCTAAGATACAAATAAAAATAAAAACATTCATATTGATGATGAAAATTAAAAAACAAAAGAAAAGAAAAGAAAGAAACAAAACATACAAAACAAAAGAATGATGATGATGCCAAGGCAAGGGGAAAGGAAAGAAGAATGAGCAGAGAAAAACAAAACATGCTGTAATCACTAAACTGCAATTCATGGAGATCATTTTATTGGGCCCAAGAAAACTCAATAAACCATTGCCTTTATACCTTGAATAGGAAAAAAAGACAATGTAGAGAAGAAACGAGCTCACCAATTATTTTCAACAGATGAAAATGGTAAAATATAAATTAACAATCACATTGATGATACCAAAAAATAAATAGAAAGTAAAAAAGAAACAGATAACTGACACTAGGTTGATACTGCAGAACATTCTAAGATGAACATTAAGAGAGTAAACAATTTTTCAGACCAAGGCATTAGACTAGGACAATGAACAGAACACCATTTGATGCTTCAATTTATATAAGCATAAAGGGATGCAATAAATAATTTTTATGCATTTTGTAATAAGCACTATGTATCACCGATTTGTATAAAAAATGAGGATGCAATACAACAAAGACAAGGCGATATGTAAATTCTTCAAAACCATAAGATGCGATAAGACAAGTATATGTAACTCATTGATACTAGGGGTGGGCAAAACCCGCCCGATCCGGCCAATCCGCCCCGCCCCGTGCGGTTTTTGTGTCTATTTTCGCGGGTCCGGGTTGAAATTCTTCAAACCCGCACGGATCGGGTCGGTTCACGGGTTATGTTTTTAAAACGGGGCGGGTACCCGAACCGACCCGCACCTGACTATAAAAAGAAAAGAAAAAAACCCTAAACCTATATTCTTTTATTTCAGCCGCCTCCTCCCTCCCTCTCCTCTCTCACTCTCTCTCTCTCTCCCTCCCTGCTCCCTCTCTCTCTGCTCTGTCTCCGTTAAAAGCAGAAGATCTATCAGCTTATAATATTGTAATCTCTCGTGCCTTTAATATTGATAGTCATGGTGGGATCGATTCTTGGCTGATGCAGAAGCACCCAATCTAACAATTAAGGAAGCTATTTGGTTTGGTTTTCTCTCTGTTTCGCTCACTCTCTTCCACTCTCTCTTTCGTTCTCTCTTCTGCTTTGATTGGTTTGGGTTTGTGGGTTTGAGGGAGATGGAAGGCAGTGATGGAAGCGTGAGAGATTGGTTTGTGGGTTTGAGGGAGATGGAAGGCAGTGATGGAAGCGTGAGAGATGGGTTTGTGGGTTTGAAGGAGATAGAAGCGTGAGAGATGGAGAGAATAAGAGAAATGAGGGAGATGCGCTCAACCCGACCCACCCGACCAACCCGCCCGCGCAACCCCGACCAGTCTTACCCGAATATCCGACGGGTTTGCTGATTTTACTGTTTCTTGCGGGTTGGAATTTTCCAAACCCGATGGGTACGGGGTCGGGTGGCCGAACAGGCCGAAACCCGCCCGAACCGACCCGTGCCCAGCCCTAATTGATACATAATAAGATATTTGTACAGTATAATATGCAGAGGTGACTTAATTGAGCATTTTCTGAAACAGTTGAGTACCGCCACAATCTGCCACTATCTCCTAATTACCTCTCAATAGGATATACATATAGAAATATCAAAAACCAACTATGTTTATGCTTCAACAGAGTTCAAAAGGTTTATTTGTAAATAATATTTTTCTAATAATTGAGATGATATATTTAAACTATGACTAATATTATTTTAAGTACTCCACCAGAGTATCCAGAAAATGTGACTTAATTAACTCATTACCCAATCTCCGGGTTTATGTAGTTAAAACTCTTAATCCTCCCACCCTGAAGTGAACAGGCTCATCAAATTATCAGGAGGAGAAGAAAACGGTCTTCCTAGAAGCTTTATTTACCCGCACCCACAGACAACAAATAATTTTACGGCCCGACAATCCTTTGCCGCAATGAGGAAACTTTCAGAAGCTAAAGGACCTCTAAAGTGAACATACAAGGGTGCCACATTTCATATCTCATACCAAACAAATAAAAGAATATCCCCTACTTCAGACGTATAAAATTTTGGACATTGAGACTCACTTCTTGAAGATGTTTCTCAAGAGATTTAAGCTTTGAATCTTGCTCTCCATGATCTCGAACTAAATCAGACCGCATTTCTCCAATTGATTTATCAAGATTGTAGCAGTATAATTCCAGCTGCGACAACCGTGAACTGATTCCCTCGAGAAACCGCATAAGGTTGTCAGCATACTTTTTCATACTTTTTTCAACTGTTGCAATCACATCTTGGCCGAAAGAATCTTCCGGCTGGTTATAGACCGCAGGAAACATTGCTGATCTTGCCATTCTGCTTTTCTGAAAATCCTGCTCACAAGAAAACACAGAGCTTCTAGAAAGTGAATACAACAGTATTCCATTTGCAGTCACTCAAAAGGCATTAGAAAATAACCCTAGCTAGCATTCAAAACAAGTTACTTTCCGGAATCAATAAAATAAATAACTGCAATCCTTAAATCCATGTAAAAAAAAAAAAAATCCCTAGATCCCAATCGATAAAAACTACCGAAGGATGAAAAAGTTGCAGCACAAGCATGCAATAACCAGCACGTCACTTGAGCATTTTCCTGCTTTATTAGTATGGTATTAAAAGAAAAAGTTTCTGAAACCAAAAAAAGCAAAGCTTGTAAACCTTTCAAATCCGGGCACAGACGCATATGTATCAATTTACTGTGAACAATTTGAAAATTAATACAAATTTTGTTTTTTTTCAAAAAAAATACTGCTTTCTTCTTTAATTTGCTCAAAATGAAACCCCATCTGAAAAAATCCTTATAACTGAGCTCCGTTAAGGAAAAAATCTAGGTTTTGGAAATTATAGCTCTTTCCATATATAGAAACCAGGGCTTTAACCATCCAAAACAATAAATAGCACATGAAAAATCTAATCTTTACAATTCTACAAAGTACAGCAACAATTAAGCATCTTGAATTTCATCCAAAACCCTAATCGCCATTTCAAACACTCCCAAACCCAGATTCCACAAATGCCCACCAAAAACGGACGAAATTACATCAAACCCCACTCCACCGAAACCCTACCCAGTGCGGAACAGTTACCTTGCCGGAATTGGAGCCGACGACCGGGTCGCCGTGGCTCCCATTAGAAGAGTCCTGGTTCCCGTAGTCCTGGTACGAGCAAAGGATGTCATCGGTCCCGAAATCGAACCCCTTGGAGCCCGGGTTGCCCCGACCCGACGATCCAGACGCCATCGATAGGGATAAGGGGATCGAGATATTTCGTAAGCTTCTAGAGCGAGAAAGCTAGGGCTTTTTTCTAGATATAGAGAGAAAGAGAGAGGCAGTTTCGTTGGGTTGGGTTTGATTGGAGACGAAGTTTCGTGGGTTTTTTTATTTACACGGGGATTTGGGAAGCGAGAGGAAAACGTTTTTCTTTATTTATAAAAGAGATAGTGTTGGGGCTTGCGGTCAGATAAGGATTCGGTTCACCGACCATGCTTTTTTGCAGATATAGCCCTTGATTTTCGTGTATTTAAATATTATACGTCACTTCAACATTAATGTGTGTATATATATATATATATGTATATATAATGATGTTGATTATGATGAATCATTGAATCTACTGTTTGTTTATGTTTTTCTTGTCACGCCCGCAACTCTTTCCTGACCTACCCTATAGCATAATAGCATTCATGTCCGCTTGTTTTGGCTAGTTGGGATGCAAATTTAGTTGAAATTTAACTATATTTGGTTAGGTATTTTAATAAAAATTTGATTTTTTTTTTAAAAAAAAATTTGTAATTTTTTTGGATAAATAATAATTTAATATTATATTGAAATCGTTTATTGTGAAAAAAAAAAAACTTTTATATGATATCCTCATAAAAAAAGTGATCTTTACTTATATTAATTAAATATTTTACGGATTTGGTCCAACTTACTAAAAGAAATTGTTTTAGTATTAATTAAAAATTTACAATTTTTTAGAATTAAGTGGTAATTTAACCGAAAAACAGTCCAATCTAAAGTAAAAATAGCAAGTGTTGTTGTTGTGAAATCTACATCTCTTGTATATATATATCTCATACATCTCTTTTTTCTGATAAATCGTGTGAATTTTATAAATTTAATAGTTGATTTGAAAAATAAATATACCAAAAAGACTTTGAATGGGTTGGTGCTTCTGTTAATCATGAGCCTTTAATTCCCTCTGCAATCCCCCAAATATGGTAAATTAAACATTTGTTAATCATGAATCTAAAGGGATTGGCATTGAAGCAAGTGATGCTGATATTCATGGCAAGTTTGAAAAACAGATAAGGCAACCTTATAATTATAATTAATGGCTGAGTTCAAACCCAAGAAGATCAACTGATGAAGAGCTAATCGAATAAGAAAGAGTTAAAGATAAGATCGACCAATTTGTAATCTTCTTATTCAAATTTCTGTTGTATAGCGGAATTTAGTATCTTGATGTTTATGAATACAATGAAAACACTCTCTTGCAAAGTGCAAGAGAGTATATGTTTTCGGACGGCCGAACCTGTGATAGAGTTATGCCATAAATAGAATGGAGAATTTTTTAGAGAGAGGGGAATGTCTTTGTCCGTGTCCTTTGGAGAGAATGTTTCTTTTATAGCGAAGCTTAAATGCTTGTCATGTGACAGTATCAAGTCGATTTGATTATTGTCATTTAGCGGGTTGTTTAGTGAGTTTTTTTTTTTTGTAATGGACTTTAAACTTAAACCCTATGCTGAGTGGGCTGAATGTTCGGATTGTGAGGCCCAATACATTATTTACAAGAACACTTTTAATTAGTGAAAGGTTAGTAATTACAAGTATTTTACAAATTAAACTATCAGTTTACGTCGGTGAACTACCGTGCACGTAACACTTAAATCATCACTTATCTTAAAAATTTAAGTTGATGATAAGAAGAGATAAATTTATCATTTAATAAATATTTTAATAGTTTACAGAGTAAGCTGCTTGTAATGCTCTGAAATAAGTTAGGACAGAATTGCCTTCAACCAAAAATGAAAGATTAGCATTCATGACATTGTTAATTTATCAGATTTACCATGGTACTCCTTTTGAAGAACTCTCTTTGAAACAATTCCAGTTCATAGTTAGAAAGTAGATTAACTAGTCCAGAAAATATATATATATATATAGCTTCCTATAGTTCGAATTACAGATTTATAGAGCCATAGCTGACATACTTGCAGATGTAATGAGTGCCATGCATGCATACAATCATTCAACATAATATTTGTCACCAAACTTGCTCTCTAGCTACCACAGCAGTAGCATATGAAGGAGAAAGCCAGAAAAACAAACTGAGAGCCGATCTTATCTAAGTCTTTTGCAGGAGAAGAGGATCTAGGGCAATGTGGATGGAATAGAGTAGAAGAAGCATGTATATAATGACTCCAATGAAGCCAGCAATAAGAGCTCCTTTTACATGGTCACAGTAGTTTTGAACTTGGCCGCAGATGGGCAGCCAACCAGCAGAAGAATTTCCTTTCTTGCCCACTTGAGCTATTGCCAAGGCTGCAGAAATGCTTGAAGTGAGCAGCATGGTGAAAACCTGGTCCAGATAATGAATGCATTATTAGTTATATGGGTGCTATAAGGGTCCTTAATTTACCAATTTCATTTGCACAGTACATATATCTCAGCTGTATGAGCTCATTTAATATCCCAATCTTGTATTGGGAACACCAATAATTCAAATAAAGTGAGTAGATTATAAAAACACTAATGGGTCACATTTGTTTCTTATTAGGGAGTAATATTATATATTGGACAAGTATTCACCGTCAATCCACAAGAAGCTGATGTTACATGATCCATTAATAAAAAAAATCAATTTTCATTATCTAAATGTTATGGGGGATCACACTACATTAGTTTTGGTGAATAAAAGGTAGATACTTATCCAGTATATAGTATTGTTCCCTTACTAAACGAGATTAAGCATTTATAAGTGATTTTAGAGAAAATTGAATTAACTAGTTATTTTGGAGAAACAATATATATGTGGCTAGTGCCTTTTCTAATTCGTTACAAATGGTGTCAAAATAACCTAGTAACATTGATATGGCCTTAACGTGGACGTAGCCCTAGATTGACTTTTTTGTTTTTTTTTTTTTTTCAAATGATAGCACAAACGTGGCTAGATCTTACTGTTCAACTAACATATTATGTCAAATTGAGGGCATGTTCATTGTCAAAAACATCACATATAAGAAGAATTCAAGACCATGTGTGCACACTAAAAATGTTCCTTTTTTTCTTTTCTGATTTCCATATATATAATTATGCTTAAGAAATAAGAACCACAATTCATTGTTCATCGCTGTAACACAATGGATGGGATATATATATATATATATATATCAAATCAACCAAAAGAAAAACGGGTATTATATATAAGAAATTAAGGCATAATTTGTAGAAAATTACCACATCCAGGCCAACAACCAATCGCCAGAGCAAACTCTTCGGAGGAAGAAAAAGAACCAAAAGCCCATAAACACTCACAATAGCGTTTGCAATCACAAAGTACCTATATTTATATGTATACATATCAAGCTTTTAGTATAAACTAAACCATAAAAGAAGAAGAAGAAGGAGAAGAATTGAAGAAGCTTAATTATTAATTACTTGAAGGCCGGGGAGTGGCTGTACTTTGCCTCCACAGATACACCAAAGAAGGTAGTAGTTTGATGGCTTGTGGCCATGACAATTGCAGCTGAAAGGGTGGCAGCAAGCGCCATGAGCCTGAGCAGAAGGGTGCAGAGCCTTTTGATCTTGGCCATGGCCGGATGGTAGCTACAATATTGAAGCTAGCTCAGGTGCACATGGATGGGAGGCAGCAGCAGTGAGATTATTATTCAAAGGAGTAGGTTGAAATTTATTACTTGGAAATGTTACTGATCATCGATGAGGGGGCCCTAGCTAGCAATAGCTAGTGTGTGTTAGGAAGGCAGATGAAGGGTGGTACACTTGTTTTCGTACTTTTTTGCGCTTTGTTTGTTGAATTTCTCAACCGTTACCACTACCGTCGACATGTAAAGTTTCCACTTTTTCCGCTATGTTTTGTAGACTTGTAGGTGTGTAAGCCAACGTGTTTCTTGTTCTTGAATATTAGATTACTGGCGGTAGCAGCTTTTTTCCTTTTCTTTTTTCTTTTTTTTTTTCACTTTCATTTGGGGTGACCGAACCACCCAGACCAAACAGGGTGGCCCGGCCACCTCCTAGGGGTGGTTCGTTCCACCCAACTCTGCTTTTTTTTTTTTTTTTAATTTGACATGGCACCTAAAAACTTTAGTGCCATGTAACCGCATGTACTAGTCCACGTATAAGGGTGACGTAGAACTTCGTAAAAAAAACTAACCCAATCTTAACGGAGGTATTAAGTGGATTTATTTACTTACCAAAGGTACTATTTGTGACATTTTTTAAAACCGTGGTGACTATTTAATTTTGGCGTAAAGCAGAGGTATTGCAAAGACATTTAACCCTATTAAGAAAAGAAAAGAAAAAAAAAAAAAAAAAAACTTTCAAATAAATGATAAGAAAAAGAGAGCAAAGAAAAAAATAATAATAATAATAAAGGGAAACTTTACTAACCCTTCTAAACTTTCACCATTTTTGCAAACACCTCTCCAACGTTCAAAATCTCTCACTTTGATGTATTGAACTTTGATTTTCTTTCACTATCCCAATTCTGTTATGATTTTATGTTAAATTTAATAGAAATGTGTGAAATTACTAAAATACCCTTAGTCATTTTTCTCGTTTTTTCATTTAATTTAGCTGCAATATTTAACGGCATGGGGGTATTTGAAACAAAACAAAAGTTCGATACACTAAAGTAAGAGTTTTTGAACGTTTAGAGGTGTCTGCAATAATCGTAAAAGTTCAAAGGAGTTAGTGAAGTTTCCCTTAATAATAAATAGATGTTGAAATAGATCAAATGGGTCTTGTTGGGTTAAGTCAAAGGGGTTAAACAGTTCGAGTTTGGGTTTAAATGGGTTAAACGGGTCGATCTGTTTAATAATGAGAGGTTCTATTGATGTAGGCATCGAATAAGACCATCTTTCATTTATCACTTATTAATGCATTTTTTTTCATGGTATTAGAGCCAAATGTCCTAGGTTTGACCTTTAACTCCAATAATTCACCCTCCAAATGTCCTATATTCCATGTGTTGGGCCTCAACTATTAAAATGGAGTTTGAGTCCAATATGTAAGGGTATATGGAGTGTTAAAGTGTTGATTAAATAATTAAATTTACATCTTCCTATGAGTTTAAGCATTTATGTCAAGTAGTTCGAATCCCTCCTCCCTCCTCCCTCCTCTCATGTGGACATGTCAAAAAAAAAAAAAAAAAGCTTTTATGTCAAGTAAATTTTTGTCTAATTTTTTTGGAGGAAATTGTCAAATTTCACATCAGTACCAATCAAATTATTATATATGTCACCCATAATATATATATAGAAATAAAACAAAGTAGTTGAGATACCCGTTTGGCCAAATGTGGGGTGGCCAAGAGGGTGGTTCGGCCACCCCCAAATGTGATGTAAAGGAAGACTTAGTAACAAAATATTAAGAGCTTCTTCGTCTCTTAATCAAGAAAATAAAAACATAACCCGTAGGTTGAAAATAAATCTCCACAGAGATGATTGAGAGAAAACTCAATGTTTTGATAATATTTCAAGATTCCTTCTAAATACAAGCTCACGCCTACTTAGAGGTTTAGAGCATTCTCATCCGGCTCAACTAATTTTAGGCTAGTTTAGCTAAAAAAAGTTAGCTTTATCTATTTCAGCTACTCATCTTTTTAAAATTCCCACATCTGACTCAGCATTTTAACTTTACACTCATTTAAATATTATTTCTTTATCATTTAAATATTATTTTCCTATTATTTTTTTTTTATATTTTTTTATTCTTTCTTTCTAAAAATCTGATGCCCTGCGAGTCTTTTTCCTCCTAATTTTCTTCAGCCTGCCAAGATGGTGCAGAGCTTCATCGAGCAGGAGAGCAACGAGAAGCAGTCCTCGGCGGCGGCCTGGTGCGGCCAGAACCGATGCAATCGATCATCTTCTGGTCGTTTGGTGGTGAATCGGTCATCTCCGGGTCTCTGGTTTCGCCAGCGAATCGGTCATCTCTGGGTCTTCTTCGCCATGTCTTGCCTTGTTCTCGGCATCACAAGGGTCATCGACTGTCTATGTGGCGGGGGGCATGACAATCAGAAGAAGGAGGCGGGAAGAGTGAGGAAGAAGAAAGAGCAGGGCAGAGGAGAGAGAAATGAGGATTTTTTTATTAATATTCACGTTTGCTGAGGAGCTACAGTAGGTAAGCAAAATTGCTTACTACTGTAGCTCCTCAACAATTTGTAGAGGCTCTTGTTGAGCCGGATGGAAGACGCTTTTTGGTGTTTGGCTCAACAATTAAGCCAAAAGGCTCAATTGTTGAGCCCACTACGAATGCCCTTATAAGAAAATGAAACACCTAGACAATTAATAGCACTTAATTCTCAACAGTAAATGTTCTCAAGAGGTAGTTCAATCGGTTAGGACCACGCTTAATGAAACGGAGGTCACTAGTTCGAATCCCCCCTATTATGTGGACATGTCAAAAAAAAAAATTTCCCAACAGTAAATACGACAAAGTAACGTAGCTAAAAAGAAAAAAGGTGGGCTAATAAATAAAGTAGCCAAGAAATAATGACAAAGGACAAAAAAATGACAGCGCCGTTTAACAAGCAGACATGGGCATTATTTTAGCCTTCTTCTGCAACTTTTATCGATGCCCATTTAAGAAGTTTTCCCCTGTTTTCAACAGATCAATTAATATCCTTGAATGCCTAGGATTTCGTAACTTCATGAGAAAATAGCAGTCCCAAGTATTACATTTAGATGTTATGCTTGGGTCAAAAGGGTGCCCCGAGTGGAAGAGAAGCTTTTCTCAAGTAAACAGTGATGCTTGGGTGAATAGTAATGCAGCTAATGCTTGGTGAACAATGACACTTGGATGAATATCGATGCCTGGGTGAATGTTGATGCCCAGGTGAACAATGTTTTCTCGGGTGAACAGTACCCGATGAATAGTATCCCAGGTGAAATTCATGTTCACGTGTTCTCTCACCCGGTTTAGGTGCCCAAGAGAGAGAGAACTGTTTTCCAAGTATTCCAGGGTCAAAGTGGTCCCTGGATCAAAAGGTGTTCCGGAAGGAAGAAAAGTTTTGGCCGGGTGAAGTTCCTAGAGAAGCCGTCCTACATCAAAATGGCAAGGGGTAATTTGGCCACCTCCTCCGAACATATATGTGGTCCCCTAACACACCTAGATACTAACTTCCCATCCTGTCAAAAAAAATAAATCAGCACAAAATCGACGACTCGATAAGAGTTGCAACCATGGTAATTGGAACCCCAAGCATGGCTGAAATAATGATCTTGAGAACCACTTTTGCCATATACTTGACCTTCTTTTTGCTTGAGCTTCCTTCCTTTTACCGTCCTATGTCTTCTTCTGGAACCATAATCTGAAACGCCACATCATTTTTCCCATTATCAAGAATTATGTCCTTCACACATACGACATGATAGCAAATTAGCTATATTGGTCACAAGTCGATTCATAGGACCAACCATTGATCCCCTTCCATACTTCCTTAGTTCCACATTTTAGGCACTTTGCTGAGACCTTTTCTCTCAGGTGTAGTGTCACTCCATCACCAATTAAAGTACGTGGAAGCTTCACACAACATGGGCGTTGGTCATTTGCTTCTTTGTCCAAGCATTCTTGTTTAGATTAGCTCAAGTGCTTGTCCTCAAACTCATCTACCTCTGCATATTGGGTATCATCTAACCATTGAATCACGTGCTTAATAGCAGTTTCAATCTTCTCCTTACCAGCAGCGTCAAGCTTCTCACCAATCTCCTTATCATTGACAGTGTTCCCCATTTTGTAAGTGTAGTTCTCCAAAGCCTCCTTAGCCTTAACCTTCTTGCTTAGCTCATCATCTTCAACCTTGTATTTCTCTGCATTCTCTACCATCCTATGAATCTCTTCTGTGGAAAGTGATGCCTTGTAATTTGTAATTTTGATATTGTAACTTACACCATTGGTCTGCTCCACGGCAGAAACATTCAAGATACCAGTGGCATCAATCTCAAAGCTTGCTTTCATCTTAAAGTCACCCTCAGGTACTGCAGGAATGGGGGAAAGTTCTAATTCTCCCAACCAGCTGTTACCTACAATTCTTGCACTTTCACCCTCGTAAATCGAGAATAAAGCAGACGTCTGGTTGTCACAGAAGGTGTTATAGTTCTGCTCCATCATGGCGGGAATGGCGGTATTGTTGAAGAAATGGGCGAAATCAAACCCAACATCAAAACCCACTTCAAATCACATATATGCTGCCTCTTCACCGGCATTGTTGAAGAAATGGGCGAAATCAAACAGCTGGGTATCGCTGAACATGGCGGATTCGATATGAGAATCGGCGCAAAGACCGTTCTTGAAGACGTAAACCTCGGCGATAGCATTTCCGTCAACGGTACGTGCCTTACGGTGATGGAATTCGATACCCAAATGTCCGAATTCACGGTCGGTTTGTCGCCCGGAACGCTGCAAAAGACGTCGTTGGTCGAGCTAGAACTGGGCTCGGCCGTGAACTTGGAGCGGGTCGTGCGGCGCACTAGCCGAATGGGCCGGCATTTCGTGCAGGGACATGTGGATGGGACCGGGGAGATAGTGACATAGGATCCCGAGGGGGATTCCTTGTGGGTTAAGGTAAAGGCAGGGAGAGATTTGTTGAGGTATGTAGTGCCAAAAGGGTTTATAGCTGTGGATGGGACTAGTTTGACGGTGGTGGATGTGTTTGATGGGGAAGAGTGCTTTAATTTCATGTTGGTGGCTTATACTCAACAGAAGGTGGTGATTCCTTCCAAGAAAGTTGGACAGAAGGTGAACTTGGAGGTGGATATATTGGGCAAGTATGTGGAGATCGAGGCTGCTTAGTAGTGGGTTTGTTGACTCTATTAGATCTTCATGACTAAAGGCATTTAACTATTCTTCTGTTTCTATTAATGTATGATTGTTTGTTGCAGTGTATTTTGTTATTGCTTGAATAAGAAAGACTAAATTTTGAGAGCTTTTTGTTTCATTTTGGTTGATTCTGAGATATGCAGATGTTTGCTGTTCTTACTTTTAGGTATATTCATGGAAAGATGCTTTAGCTGTCTTGCAGGGAAAGAGTGTTATTTTAGACTTGCATAGTATGATCATGTGAACAATTTGCTGTCTAGATTGCTGGTGATTTGGACAGTAAATATCAAAAAAAATTTATGAAATATATTTGCCTAAACAGATAGGTGAACTGTCCGAGACCTGTTTAGACAGATGAGCTTTACAAAAGTTCTCTCACATTTGTTGTCTAAACGCTCTCCAAAATAAGAGAAGTAAATGGCCCTAGATTGAACTGAACAATAAACGAGTTGCGTCTACGGTACTAAGTAATTAAGATAAAAGAAATAATGAAAAAGAACACTGAAAATAAAGTCCTTTTGATCTTGAAAATAAAGTCATTGCTCATCTATCTGCTTAAAGTCCTATTGGTAATGGTAGCTGTGTGAAGTTCAAAGGGAAATGAAGGCTCCTTGGTTCACTTTAAGTTTCTTCCTTGACCTGATTAAAGCTTTGAGCTTCATTCCCGTTCTGACAATGAACTCCTCCTAAGCACAACAGTTTGATTTTGATGGTAATAAACACTTTATATTGACTGGAACTTTGCAAGTCATCAATGTCTTGTATTAGAACAGTATCCGAACGAGTGATAGGCCTCTACTCCTTTGGCCCATATCTATATGTTTGGTTTTCAACTGGCCCATTACCCAACATCTTGGTAGATATTCTGATGGCCTTTATTCTTCCTTGTACCTTCTCTACACCATTGTTTTAGCTGTTTTTCTTGTCAAGTTTCATAACATCTTCACTTACCTTAAAAGGGGTTTGAAATATTATGATGTTGGCTGCAATGCACTACAAAGTTGCACATGAATTGAATGATTTTTCAAAATAATTCCACATGTAGACAGACTACTCTCCATCTCCATGGAGGTGAGTCAAGAATTTGAACTGGGGGCTTTGCTTCCATACAAATCCCTGCAGCCTGATGATGTTAAGAGTACATGAATTCAAGCAGTCTGGTCTTTTGGAGGCTATTTGTTTGAAGTCATCACATATATCAAACAGCAGGGACAAAGACAAAATCGTAAATGACAATTTTGACTGGAAAATGGATAGAGATCATGAGCAGTGCAAATTTAAACATTCAATTGGATTTAACCTCAAAAAGCTATCTCAATGTTATTATAATCTTAAAAGTCTGTTTGGGATTGCGTTTGAGAAATAGAGCATTTAAATCAAAAAGAGTTTTTGGATGTCACAAGTGTGTTTTAGCTATTTTTAAGCTCTTTTTACCCTTAAAAGTGCTTTTAATTTTTTACAAGTGTACTCCGGACGTGTCATGGGATCAGATTTACAATGTTATTAGAAAATCGTAACAGAGAATACAAAATGTTCAAAATACTTCCGTTTTTAAATTTTTATTTTTTTAAAAAAAGTAAACGTTTTCCTGTGGGCTCTCGGTCTGGTTTAGGTTTTTTCATTTATCAAATTCTTAATTTTTTTTTAATTAATTATATTCTTATAAGTTTTACAAGAGTATTAGAGATATTTGACTTGTTTTTATTTAAATTAATCTTATGCTAACTCAAACTTTGAAGAGATTTAACGCTTCCCCGCTGCTATTTTTCATTATCAGCTTTTCTGTTTGTAACTTTGTGCTTTAATTATTCATTTGCTATCTCCATTCATTATCATCGTCATTATCAATGCATTGTCAGCATCGACATCGCATGCAGCATGCTCCCCCATGCCGCAGGTCAAACAACATGATGTCTGACCTGCTTTTCATCTTCTATTTTCGATTATTAATATAATTGTTGGCTTAATTTTCTCTTCGTCTAAAGGTGGTGAGGGTGTGCATTTGTATGTGACATGTCACATGCTATTTGATATATATTGTATATATATATATAACATCCATCCGGACCATCTGTGTCATATGTATACTGTCGTGGATTTTTCTGTGGTTAGGATACATAAATGTTTTGTTTGGTGTGGGCTAGAAATCATGGTTTTGTCAAATTACAAGTGTTGGAAAGGAGGAAATGAAACATTTTTCTTCGAGGTTCTCAAAGGGGTCTCATATTAATGAGCTCCCCACCAATAAATCTAATGATAAATTACAAAGGAAAATTACCCTCAAGTGCCCCTAACAATAGAAAAATCCATGCCACATATGCATGCATATACAATAATAAATAACTACGAGAAATGTTTATTTGCATTCTATTTATCCCTTAATTAAAATGACAAAAAAAACATTAATGATATATAAAATATGTCCGCAAATCAGAGAAGATGTAAGTAAGATGGACGCCAAAATAGTTCCAGCCATCGACTCTTTGATGGCAAAGTAAATCATTGGTTGACATGCTATTAAAATTAAAAGAGGGGAACTTTTTGAAAAAATTTCTGAACTTTCATGCGTACGTTTCGAAAGTACTCCTCTTTTAAAGTTTAAAAACTCTTATTTAAAGATATCGAGCTTTCATTTTCTTTTAATTACTCAATTATGTTAGAATTTTTCGTTAAATCTTGACAAAATATTTATTTTTTTAATAAAGAAAATATCTTTCAAATTTCTTTTTTATATATAAAAAAACGGTATTTTGGGCATTTTGACAAAAATTAACAAAAAAAATCCTAACAAAATTAGGTAATTGAAAAAAAAAAATTAATACTCTTAATTGAGAGTTTTTAAACTTTGAAGAATGGAGAGTAAAAGTTTTTTTTAAAAAAAAAATTCCAATAAAAAAAATATAATTTTTTAAATTTTTTTTAAAAAATCTGTCTCTTTCCAACTAAGAGGGACACCATCCCCTCACAAAAGGACGGTTGACCAACTCTCACAGAGACAATGTAAGTAAGATTGACGCCAAATAGTTCCTGCCATTAACTCTTTGATGGCAAAGTAAGTCATTGGTTGACATGCTATTAAAATTTATTTTTTTAAAAAAAAGGAAACTTTTGAAAAATTTTTTTAACTTTCATTCGTTTCAAAAGTATTGTATTGAAGTTTAAAAACTTTCATTTAAAGATATCGAGATTTTATTTTCTTTCAATTACTTAATTATGTTTGAATTTTTCGTTAAATCTTATCAAAATTTTAAAAATACCTTTATTTTTATTATAAAAAATAAAACAAAAAATTTTAAAGATTCAAACATTTATTTTTTTAATAAAGAAAATATCTTTGCAATTTCTTTTTTATATATATAAAATGGTATTTTAGGCATTTTGACAAAAATTAACAAAAAAATCCTAACGAAATTAGGTAATTGAAAAAAAAAAAAAAAAGTTTAATACTCTTAATTGAGCGTTTTAAAACTTTGAAAAATTGTGAGTAAAATTTTTTTTTAAAAAAAAATTCCAATAATAAAAATATATAATTTTTTTTTTTATCATTGTTTAAAAATCTGTCTCTTTCCAACTAAGAGGGACACCATCCTCTCACAAAAGGACGGTCGACCAACCTTCACTAGTGAGAGGCGGCCAGTGGCTCATCCTCTCAATAATCATCATATTAAGGACCTGGACTGGACAACCAACCGCCCATTTTTTAAGAGATTCTTTCCTCTTCTTTTTTTTCTTTTTTTTTTTTTTTTAAAGTTGTTAGGCTCCTCATGACGTATTAGAATCATCTACGGTTCATTTGAACTGAATAATATATAAAAATATTTGTCAACTATAATTAATTAAATATTATCTAATTCAAATAAACCGATGAGGATCTTGTTTTCTCCTCATGATAGCCTCGTTCTTTGAAAAAGCATGTCTTTAACTAGACTCAAGGCTCCATTGAGTATTGGACCATGACTATTTAGTGGACAAAAATTGTAATAAAAATTAACTGATGTGAAAAAAATTAAAATGTTTAGTTTTTTTAAAAAAATTACTTTGAAATAATTTTTTATTTAAATAATAATATAAAGTGATTAATGTGATGTAAAAAATAACATTATTAAAAATTTAATATTTTTTTTTATAAATAGTAATGGTCAATGTTTAAATTGCTGGCCACTGCCAAACACAGCCTTTTTAAGTGGGTGGTATATATGCTGTAGAAAGCAGTTGACTACTGTTACAATATTGAATTTCTGGGATGGCATTCAAAGTTTGGAATAAAAACAATCATACCAATTGTAGAAAACTTGTCAAAATGCCTAATGACATAATCATTTTGATTGTGAGGTCCTCCATTTATTACCAGAATATTAATATTGTTGATTTTGCTTTATGGCTTTTGACCCAAAGGAAGGATCTCCTTTTAGCTTTCTTCTCTCTCAACCCATTCACTTTCTAATTAATGTACAAGGTCAAGGTTCCTTTTGAAATTGGGGTAAATTGACCAAGTTGGGGCTTAAATCCGAGACGTATAATTTTAATATCATATTAAATTATTATTTATTTGAAAAACTTAAATCGTATCACAATATTTTTATTTTATAATTATCTAATAATATTGACTCGGTACTCACGTCAATTTTATTAAACAAGATTGTGGTATCTAGAAAACTATCACAGACTTAAGCATCAAAGGCTCTCTCGGTCCCCTACGGACCATGGTTTAGTCCGATCGTCCAAAAATTTGCGTGGAACACCGTCAGCCACATTCCTTAAAATCTAATTACCTATTTCCACTTGGATGATTTAGAAGTTACAAAATATCTACAAAAATAATGATATAGCTTCCACAATAATGGGACTGTTGAGCTCAACAGAGAGACCCAGAGAATTTTTGTCTGGAAGTGAAAACTACAATGACAAGTTTATTGTGTCTTCGCCTTGGAACTTCATTTTATTCTCTCAAATTTTTATTTTTTTAAATTTTTTTTTTGTGGTTTGAGCCTTGAGGGCTCAGTACCACACAAATTAATGGGTGGTTTACAAATCACTTGGCAAGACACGTGGCAGACACCCAGGTGATAATCATCTTCTGCGTCATCACAACCACTCCCCCCATTCCCCCAACCAGACTTCACTTTTTAAATGACGATAGTACCCTTCATTTTACTTGTTTATTCTTGGTGATTGCATTGCGTATGCAATTTGCCCACTTTAAATTACTTTTGACCCATTCATTCAGCCTACTACCCTTTTGGTCGGTCGTGGATTTACGTATTTCAATCGATTTTTTTTATTTTTTGTATTTTTTATTAAGGAAGAATTTTTAGTTTATTTAAGCAGGATAATATCTAATTAATTATATTATAAGAATATTTTTATCCCTTTAAAAAATAAAAATAAAATAAAAATATACTTTCATTACAACTAACGGAATATTATATAATTAATTAGAAGATACTGTTTCGTATTTTTCCGTGAAGCTGATTAATTACTTGCAATTTGGTAAAAAAATTACATGTAATTTCATTCTTTTATTTTTTTTTTCTTCGATAATAATTCATTCTTGTGTTTTATAAGGTTGATTAACTTATGTATTAACGCTCGGGAGTTCGTTTTTTAAATTTATAATTTTAAAATGTAGATTTTTTGTAAATATTTTTAAATGGTTAGTAAAAGGGTGTGTTTATTAAAATGCACGATTTTATAATATATC
This sequence comes from Carpinus fangiana, assembly GCA_006937295.1. NCBI lineage: Eukaryota > Viridiplantae > Streptophyta > Magnoliopsida > Fagales > Betulaceae > Carpinus > Carpinus fangiana. The sequence goes on along the minus strand of CM017326.1, from coordinate 5,143,737 downwards.
AAATTATAATTTTGTCAAATACTTGACTGTAATTTTAAATATCTATTTTCAAATCATACCTAATATTTTGAAACTACAAACCCAAACAAACTCTTAATTCCAATTTTAGCATGATTAAAGTCGTTTTCTTGTACGTTGGATTGAGAATATTTTACACCAAATCCAAAATTATTCAACATCAATTATGAGCTTATTTTATATGGGAAAACCATCCAAATAATTATTTAAGCTTTTGTTTTTTTTGTGTTTTTTTACACTAATTGTTTTTTTTAAAAAAAAATCATAAATGAGAAAAGTAATCATTCTCAATCCCAAAAGGGCACAACAATTACGCTAATAGATGTCGATGATTAGGTCACTTTCCTAAGCAAATCTAAGACTTTCATTAATGGGGAGCATCTAATGCTATTTTTATAATATTCTTGTTAATATGCTATTTAATAATTTTTGGTCACCACAAGTAATAATTTAATAATTCTAGAAGTTTTTTTTGTATTTATTTTAAGTCCATCTAAGAATGATACAGCTATTAAAACACCATTTGATCAAAATTTAATAATAATTAATTACAAACCCAATAATGATTAGGCTTGAAAAGACTCAAGAAAGACATGTAACATTACTCGTAATAAGGCTAAAATTGGAGGTAGATACTATAAGGAAAATGCTAAATATTCTTTTGATTTTTTCTAATTGTGATATGACTTTTAAAATTATCGTTGAATTTAAAATTAGTATTATTAAATTTTAATCTATATATATAATTTTAAAAGTCATATCATAATTGTGATAAGAAAAAAAAAAAAAAAAACTTAAAGAAAAACTAATATTTCTCGTACTATAATATTAGATAGCTTGCGAAATTGGATGCGTGGTGTTATCTTTGACCATACACGTGTCAGCCGACAATTGATTGCCCACTTGAATGGATCAGCCTATCAGAGCACTAACTGCTAAAATTGTTCTCGTTCGTCTCGAAAATATCAACATCGACGTGCTGCGAAAAAATCAATAAATGAATTACCATTGTTACGAAATTGCCCCTCTGAAAATTATGTCAGAATCTAGAAACAAATTGCATTTTTACCAAATTAACCACATTTCAGAATTCAGTTTTTTATCGTACAACGAAAGCTCTCAACAATGGTGAAGGCTAGCTAGGCAACATCTTAGAAAAGGTTATAAGGCCTAGACTTCACCACTTACACAATGACCAATCCTTAGAATAGGATGGGAAAAATTCCTTGTTGCTGACGTGTAAAAATATTTCATTTTTATTATACAATTTTTAGTGACTTCAAGACGGTTTAAATAACGTCAAAAGTTTTATTTTTAACTTCAAGAGTTTTTTGCAATTGATTGCACTCTAATTAAGTTACCATATCTTCTTATGAGATTATAGGCGTTCAACGGCCTTTTGGTTGTTCAACAGTGCCCTCGTATGCTGTAATTTGTTTGGCATTCACTACTTCATGATCTAGATTAAATTTTATAAATCTAATGGTATATATGTTGTCATATAGTAAATATATTGTTAAGTCATTTTAAATTTTTAAATAACTGAACACTATATACAATGTTAATTGTAACAACACAAAATTTGAACCGAAAAATAGTTCATTTTCTTTTCACTTTAAATTAACAAGATCTTATTTCTCATAGTTGAATACTCAATTTTCCCTTTAAATAAATAAATAATCTTAAACTACAACATATTCATGATTACACTTTATTAACGCAGGGATAAAGTAGTATTAACTCAGGGATAAAGTAGTCAATTGACATGTCCACGTACCAAAACCCTAAATTAATTAGGACCTCCACAACTAATACAAAGAACATATGCACTTCCCAACCTGGACGATCCAGAAATTTCATAAAAGAAAAAGCATATTAAAAAAAAAAAAAAAAAGAAGTCTTCTCAATGGGATGGCATTTTGGTCAACTCAGTTTTTTTTCAAAGAAGAATATCAAGGGCTAAAATCGTAGTTTCAGTTGAGAATGAATTGGCCAGGAGAGTTGCCGCGTAAAGATTCCCTAGACACCCCAGTATATTATATATATGCCGTGTCAACCACCTCCACGGCTCCAACTTCCACAAACTTTCTCCCACTTTCTCTTCCATTTTCCTGCGATAAATTCTTTCCCAATCGGAGTTTCTTTACATTGCCGGAAGTCTAGAATTCCCGTCTCCAACAATGAAGAAACCAGGATTTTTCGCTGTCTCAGTCGCCGCAGCCTCTGCAACCGCCATCTCTACTTCTTGTTCTTCCTCCTCGAACTCCATCTATAATACTCATCAGGTAGGCCTTAAATCTGAATTCTGGGTTGCTTTTCTTTGGCTGTCTCATGGGGTTCTGAATTGGGTTTCTTTTATTCTACATGGTTTCTGTATTGGGGTTTTTTTTTTTTACCTGATTTTCTGGAGTTCTCGGAACTCGATCTATAGTACTCAGCAGGTAAGCCTTAATCTGATTTCTGGGTTGCTTTCCTTTGGCTATCTCATGGGTTCTGAATTGGGTTTCTTTTATTTCACCTGATTTTCTGGAGTTCTCCTCTGTTTGGTTCCCTAGAAATTAAGGTCTGAGAAATTGAGGCTTGAGTTGTATTTTACGAGAAATTAAGGCCAGCTTTTTCTTGTTTCCTGTCCTCTTCTTTCTTAGTTTTAGATTTTTCTTTTGTTCTTGGTGCCACTGTTTTTTATTTGTTACTAATTTCTTAGTTTTTTGCTTCTCTAATCATAATTTAAAGACCATATTTTTGTTTTATCTGTGTTTGATTTTTAGGAGGCTGAAATGAAACAGAATCAAGAAAATCAAAGGCCATCCTCGACTGAGAAATTTGCACCAAGGTTTGATGGCCTAAGATTCATTGAAACGCTGGTCACTGCTCACAGATAGGCTTGGTCTCCAATAGCTCCATGGTTATCACATCTATTGTATTTCTCTTTTATTGTTCAAGAAAGCAATTAATGGAGAAAATTCTACTTTTTTGGTAGATATGAATTTGAGAAAAGGAGGAAAACTGTAATCTTTCAGGTGTTGTGGTAGTTTTTTTTTAACTTTTTCGGCTTGTCCAATCCGTGCTTGCTCTTGATTAGAACTCTTTCTGCATAGAGGTAATTTGAGCGTCGGTCTTTTCTTTAGGAGGAAAGTAATTTTTGGTTTTTAACATTGAATTGGCAACTGCAGAATGAGACAAAGGAAGGAAATTGATTGGTTGTTGTAGTAAGAGCAATAAAATATGTGAAGAAAAGTAATGGCAGCAGTGCCTTTTATTTTTTATTTTTTTGTTTAACATATGGCAGCAGCTTTGATGGAAGGTTTGGCCATTTTAACATTCAGACAAAATGGCTTAGGCTGTTATTTCAGTATATTTTTAAACGATTCTGATTCTGAGTTTTCTTATGGGTTTGACCATTTATATATATAAATGGTCAAACCCATATCTGCTTATATATCTGGATGTGATTCTGAGTTTTCTACCAGAAAGAGAGAAAACAGAATTAATTTTTGGCAAAAGTGAGTGCTATGACCAATCCCCCAAGATCCTCAAAGAAGCAGCTGACAACATTTTTTCCCTTCTCTGAAATCTAGTTGTCTGTGGAACTGATTATTGAACTGCTATGCTTGTTTATTTCAATTTGATTGATCTTGAACCGAGCTGGGCTTGAACCTAAATGGGGAAATGCTCAGATGAAGTCATCCTCAACCTTAGTATTTAGTAAACATTACTGGTGGCCTTTTTCCTGGTGCAACTTAATGATTCCAACTTCAAGTTCTTACTTGAATCAGCACCATTTCACTGGCCTTTGAGGTATGATGACAAAGATGAAAGTAGTTTTGAGCCTTTGTTTTTAGTGTTTTGGTTAAAAAAGTGTGTTGACGGGACTAAAGATGAAATGAGATCCAAGTTTTGTGAGTAAAAAATGAAAAAAGTAGTATGATAATGTTAGGACTTTTTTGGATAGACAGGAGAAAAGAAAGGATTGGCAAACTGGCCCTAGAACTCTTTTGCATAAGCCTAAAATCTGCTAGGCCTGAGTTCTTCATGACAAGCTCTCTGTGTTTTGCTAACTGAAGGGTGGATCGGATTATGCAGATTCCTTCTTTCCTTTTTCTGGGTTTTTTTTTTTGGTTCAACGATAGTGGGGAATCTCCAGCTCCACAATTAATGCACCCATAGCAAAAGGATTCCTATAGATCCTCTAAAAAGGAGAGGGATGCCACTCACTTTTATGGCCAGAGATGCCTTTGTTAGTTGTGACAAAGACAGTTGATGAAAATCTAGTTGAAATATCTGAACTTCCATTACAGCAAAGGCGCTTCCTATTCTGGCCGAGCATCATGTCACCCTCATAAGTCATATGCACAACGCCCCACTTTGAAAAGCATTGTCAACCGTCCTGCAGAATTTTATCGCTTTGCCTGGCTGAGCAACTGGCCCCTTCAGAGCATCCCCCCCGAAAAATGATGATGTTAACAACATTTGGCACTTTCTATCATTACCTTTTCACGTGATTGTGATGTTGATTTTTCATTTCTCTGCTTCTTTCGGCACTTGATCCCTTTCGTGCTTTCTGCAAACGAGCCGTACTTTTCAATCAACACCCAATCTGCTTTTCCTGCACTACGCAAAGTGCTTTGGTGCTAAAGGAAAATGCATAAGCTTCCATCACTTGAAGGAAGGCCCCATTTGTGTTAATTTATGGTTTTCTGTCCCTTTTTTGTGATAGTAAGCTTAAAGTCTACAAATGAGTGGACATGAAAACAGAGTAGTGGCATAGCCGCATAGGTATTAGATAGTGCTAAACAAAGGGATAATATTTATCTTTCCAAATCATCTCTCAATTATCTTTTCCTCGTAATCAGATAAGACATAAGTTTCCTAGCTTCATGAAATAGTTCCACCACCAGATACTTGGAAAGTTAGTCACACATTAAGTGGGTGGATTGTTCTCATTGCTAAGTTCTATATTACTTCGTTACCATATGAGACCGAACTTTATAAGTTATTCTACGAAGAGATTTAATTGTAAATTGATTAGTCTTTTTAAAGCGGTAATACTTATTGGGTCATTACAAATCAATTGTAATTGCGCGAATGCTATCAACTCAAAAAGATTATGAAGTAATGTTCTTACATATCCATTGTTTACAAGCCATTAAGCTTGATTTGATTGCCAAGTTCTGACAAAACTTCAGCATAAAGTCATCTGATGAATCTTTCAATGCCCTGTATATTTATCCTCTCTAATCCACTTAACTTGTGCTCTAAACAACGCTCAACTCAATATCTTTTCATATATCTTGGACATGAATAAATCAACAAATGCAAGAAGAGAGTGGTTCTCCACGCTTCAGAACCAATGGAATAATAAGACCAAGAGACCAGCTGTGATCATTAGCAAACTGGACTGTGTAGCAGCTATATGACCTCTGTTACTCTTCTCCATGGCTTCCTCTACACTGCTGCAATTAAGACCAAGCTTTCCTTCTCTGCACATGTTGGCAAACAGGCCTGGCGGGTAACCTCCATAGATATTGATGTAGCTGAACATGGTGTCGGCGCAATTAGTTGTCACATCATTAATGGCATCTGCATAAGGGCATGCAAATTCCTTCAAGGCGTTGCAACAAGGCATCGGCATGTATCTGGGTCCTTTGCACTGGCTTGTGAAAACTGTATAGTTCTTAGACTCAAAGTTTTCACTGCATGCTGCACATAATGAAAACGTGAAATTCTATTTGCTTTCCATTTCTTTTTTCCTTTTCTTACAATCTCTTTGGTTGCAAAATGAAAGATAAAGCATCCAGATTTAGATTGTAATCATACCCTTAAACTTCACTTACCGGCCATGATCTTTCATTACTTTTGTAATCACACCCTAAAACTTTAAAAAGTTCACCACTCCATTAGGGTTTACCATTAAATCCTATCACAATTTTCAAAATACCATTTTTTTTTTTTTAAAAAAAAAAAATTATTAAATCTTTCAAAAGAATCATATTTAGCCCATAGGTTTTTATCTAATTTGAATTTAGTCATTGAGTTTCTAATTTCAAGAATATAGTTTTGCCCGGATTTTAAATAGATCATTCTATCACTTTTCTATTAAAATGAATAGTTGTCATATGTCATATGTCATGTATGTTTCAATTGACACACCAACATTCATATCAACACCTAATATCAATGTCATATCATTAAGAGTTAAGTCATCCATAAAAAATAATAATAAAAAAGACCCAATTACATAAGCAAAACCATATTCTTTGTCGTCCTAATCTTCTAAATTTGTAGTGTTGAGGAAAAACCATTTATTTGATGTTGAGATAGACTCTAGCGTGTTAAATGAGACACACGTAACATATAGAAACCTAATAAAGGAACCAATTTAAAATTGGGCAAAACTTGAGAACCTTATTTTTGAAATTGAAAACGTAAGGACTAAATCCAAATCAGATAAAAATTTAGGGAGATTAGAACATGTGTTAATAGGAAAGGGGATCTTTGAGTTAGCTAGGACATAAAAGCTTGCATTTTTTGGGGCAGAAAAGAGTGTTAGGAAGGTAAAAGAGAGCGGTTTTGGTGTTTTGGAACGTTGGGAAGGTGAAAATTCATGTGATGTGGTGCTTATGAATTCATGTGATGGAGATTATTTGGTCGCTCTGGTTAATATTGCTTGATGGTGTTAGTTTACTCTCTCTCTCACACACACATACATAATCAATTTCACTGCAATTATGCTTAAAACTATAGAATAACACAATAATTGTTATATAGGGTAAAATAAGAGTAATGTTATACATCACTCTCTCCCCAAATACCTCCTCATCTCCCATAGCCTATGTGGCGTAGTCCTTCATAACATTTGGTGCATGAAAGTTGATTTTTTGGTTGGAGAACCATGCCACATAGACTTTGGAGGCTTGTGTTATGTATTTCGAAAGCATTATAAATAGTCAAACCATATGTTTTTGCCAATTGGGTGGTTTGACTACCCCTAAACCAGCTATTAGAGGTAGCGGAACGACTCCGTGGCCAAAGGAACGTTTCATTCACTCCTGGTCCATCCCTTTGGGGGTGGGTTTGGCTGCCCAATGTTCACAACAACTCCCCCTTCTTCTTCAATTTCAATGGCATTGCTATTATCATAATAAGTGGATAAATGGAAAATCGAAAACCATATAGCAAAACAGGAATAGTTATAGAAAGTAGTACGTTTTTTGGTCTGAAGGAGGGCACGGCCAATAGATCCACGTGACTCCAATATTTCGTCTGCAATATAAATAAGAAAAAAAAAAAAAAAAAAAAGGCCAATTAATTACGTTATTCAAGAATTCATAAAGAATATGTAAACAAATTCTATGGAGAAATTACTTGAAATGAAGGTGGAAGAGGAGGCCAAGGCTGGTAGAAGAAAGAAGGAGAAGAGAAAGAAACAAAGAAAATGACTCAAAGAAGCCATCTTTTCCAATGGCTTCTTCGGACACCCGGCTGTGGAGGCTGGCATCTTCTTCGCCTTCCCACAGTTCGTTGTCAAACTTTTTTTCTTTCAATGGATCTTTCTTTTAGAGAGATTAGTTACAGAGACAGAGAGAGAGAGGAAAAAGTTGCAGGAAATGTGGGAGTATGTTAACAAAATGTTATTAGATGAATGATTGTGCACGGGTCCGATGTTTACTCTGTAGGGGTGGGTCTGAAGGGCCCTGCCTTGACGAGATTCTCCATCATTAAAAAAAAAAAAACCTTCAACTAAGTAATCATTTGCCATTTTTAGCATTATTTTGTGTGTTTTTATTTTTGTTTTTCTTATTCCTTGAAACTATAGGAAGAAAAGAGCTCGAGGTGGGAAAAGATCTATAGCTAAAAATAGAAGCAGGATGTTGTTCACAGGCTCTGTTAATTTTATTAAAAAATACATATAAAAATCACATATTTTAATTAACCACCAAGCTAGTTTAATAAATTGAGGTGGAAGAAAAACTGTGCTTTTATAATTTACTTGTGGGATTGGACATGGACTCTGTTTGTTAATGTATTTTAGGAGTTTTTTTTTTTATTATTTTTTTTTATTTGAGAAAGTGTTATGATGCAACACAAAAGTAAAACTGTTTTTATGTTTTTAGAAATATTTTGTGTTTTAGTTGTGTGTTAATAATTTTGTTTAGAAAAGAGAAAAAAATATAAAATAAACAAACAGAGCCCAAAAAAGAACAAAAGCCTTCCCCTCAAAACATTTTATGCTTGGAGCAAATCAAACCCCAAAAGGCCACATTCCAATAGAATGTATACATGATGATCAGTTATCAATTTCTGGGCATTATCATCTTAGGCTGCTGAGTTGCTTATGCTTGGTAATAGGGCAAATCAATGCAGAGCCAATATTTGACGACATCACCATTATCCCATCTTTTCAGCACCAACTGAGATGATATTGCTGCACCAGAAGCACCCTCCCCCATCAGCACAAGTTGCACAACCCTAATGATTCCTTCAACATCAAGGACATCATGGCCAACATTTCTTCCAAAAACATGACACTACAACAAAATGATCAGTATGGCCCCCACCATTGTCATTCTTGGCCGGTGGTTAACAGATGTCACTGGAGTGTCTTGATTTGCGCGTGATGGATCTGCCCATCCGAAGACGTCGAGCTGTGAGTGCTTCTAACAATGCCACTAAACCATCCTCTACTGCTTCAGCCTGTTTATCCAATCCATATGAGCTAAACTCTGGGAGAAGTTGCAGCTCAGAGAGGAGGCCAACTGCCGCTGCTGCTGTACAGGTACGATCCCAAGATGGCTGGGGCCTGCCATTTAATAAATCAAAAAACCCTCAAAGAGGCCAGGTAGGGAGCAAGAGGCTTAACAGAAATAGAAAAATAAGGCATGGCAAGGTATAGTTATGTTTCACTTCTCACCGAAGTTTATGCATAGCAGAAGCTCCAGTAGCCAGAGATATACAGGGAAGGTCTTCCTCTCCCCAAATTGACTTTGCTTGTTCCTGTAGATAAAATCATGTCAATCAACCAACCATGCTTATCAAAACAAATTAAGCAATAAATAAACTTTTCTGACAGAAGAATTGGAATTTATTTATTATTTATTATCATTTAGGTTTGCTAACTATATAAGCAAATGAGAGTCTGCCAGTTCTGTAAAATTTTATTAAAACAAATGCTTGGTTAACACTATCCATGTTAACTTGTTCAATTCCAGATATTTGTATAATTCAGAAAACTATACAAAAAAACTAAGATTCCTGAATGCTAGTGTCTTTCTGTTCCTCACAAGCAGAAATCCCAACCAATAACTAGAGGTCTGAGCGTTAAGAACAGCTTTCATCATAATCCCAATACTGAAATTTAGTTTGGCCCTCGGGATCATCAATAGAACACACAGCTTTAGGGATTTAATTTAAAAAGTAGATGGACCATATATGGCCAAGGAAATAAGTGCATATTATTTGTGATGAGAATCATATACCCAACTATTGATAATGTATATGTTAAACAAAAGCATAGGATAGAGGAGTTGTTCAGTGTCACCTTCAGACGGCCGAACATTGCATTGGAATTGCTCCATGTACCATCAATTAAAATGAAATTCAGAGTTTTATCTCCGTCTGTCTGTGCAGTAGAACCAACGTGAAAATTACCACCTTGTTCAAATGGAAGAAGAAATAATAACTTTGATGTGAAGATATCTGAAGCTACATCATTAGCAAGATAAAAAGCACACAACCAACTCAATATTTTTGTAGTTACAAACTCTTTGAACTAAACTTTATAAGTTAACACAGCTTGAACGAACATATCTAATGAAACAGTTAGTACCAACCAAACATCCTAATATTTTATTGTGTGCAATTATTTGGTTAGATATATGATATATCAACAAATTATTAGTTCTCAATCTTTTATTTAATGCTCTTATGAAAATACGACTACTCAAATTCATGATAATCCAAAAATATAATTCAAGCTTTGCAACAGTTACATGTAAAATCAACAAAGAGAAATCCAGCATATATACTGTGTTAGAAATATTAAAAAAGAAAAAAGAGTACCATCAGTTGGGTGCATTTCTGATCTGCTGAGGACTCTTGACCAAAGGCCTCCTGAACGGATTTAGTGACAGCACTTTTGTTGGGATAAAGGCACCAAACATTGTTTTTTCCTGAAAAGTACTATAAAAACAGTCAGCAATTATTCCAAAGGCTTTAAAACCAAGAGTTCACAGATCAAATGTTACGGTCTCAAATCAAAATGCTCAGAATGCAGCCGAACAACTTCCTACATTAACTTAGCTGTGATAAATTCCAATTATTAAGATTCAACATGCAGTTATTATTTCAACCACAATCAATGTAGGGATAACAATCAATTAGGCTAAGAAAATCACTTTAATATGACTGCATGTGCACTCCAAAATTCCAAATACCACAATCACTTTCCACATGAACAAAAAAATAATAAATTTCACAAGAAAGAGTTGAATGTGTTTGAATTATTTTTGTAAAAGTAAAACTTTACCACACCAAAATTAGACCGTACTTTGAAATGAGATTTAAAGCATAATAGATGACTTCCATACAGAAAAGCTACAGCTTTTTACAGGTACCGTACCACCATCAACAAATGTAAATTATGATCATCTCAAGAAAGCAAAAAGATTGCAAAGACCTGCACGTTTGAATGTGTTCCACATCATTTCTTCATGCTCGGCAATGCCAAAGAGGCACAAAGTTACAGCTTCAATGCCAAATACTTGCCATAACACCTTTCCGGTGTTGTTTTGTCGAAGGAAATCCTGCAAATTTTCTACTGTCAGTCTAATGAACTAAAAAGATATTATGCAGATCAGGAGAACTGAAATACAAAATGACCAGACATAGCAAAACCTTTGGATGCATATACAACCAGAATCGCATTCCAGGCCATAGACTGCAGGGAATGAGTCTGGAACACATACAGTCTTCCAAAGGAAGCCAGCACTGCATAATTATGAAAGAGTTATAAATAATAATAAAAACATGAAACAATGTAAAGGCACTTTCTCCTCTTCTCGTATGTGCCAAACACAACCTGGTCCACAGAAATTGCAACCAGGTGCAACTAAATAAAAGAAAACAAAACTGACATAAAATGTTGCAATGGTTTCTATACAAAGAAATACCTTCTGACAAAGGTATCCCCTACTTCCAAGCAAGCGACATGCTATTTGACGAGCTGCAAAAAATTGGAACTTTTTTTCAGAATCACCTAAAGCTTGATACGTTGCTCTGTGCTTTTTATCCTCTTGAACTTTAAAATATCCCTGAAAATTAAAAATAGAAGATGAAAAATATGTTTTCCACAAACTGGAGCCAAATCCAGTTGAACTAAAAGTAAACAAGAACTACTAAGCCACCAGTGACCATGGGTAACACACAGAAACAATTATTCTTTTTAAAGAGAAACTATCTTTCTCGAGCATACTCTAAGCAAGACTATGAGGAATTTGAACTTGGATTTTGCAGGTTCCACATTCAGGTGTTTGGGAGGAGAGGATCATTAAGTGAATGGTATCTTCTACCCTCTTTATCAATCATATCTGGAGTTGGTTTTAATGATTAAAACTTATTATTAGCTAAAAGTCCAAGATAATAAATGTAACTATTTTGCCATACGCCACTAAACCAGCACCACTCTCCTTGTGCTCCATTCATTGCTGAAAATTAAGATAGAAAAAGCAGATTAACTCATTTTTTAATCTAACATTTCATTTGCTTTGGTTTCCAAAAAAGAAAAACACACCTCAGCTCTAAATAATTCAAGACACATGCTTGAACATAAGCATCGTGTGGAAGGTACTCTCATGAAATCATGTCATGCGGAGACTTGACATGCTTGAAACATTGCTTGATGATTAAAAAAACAAATAACAGTGAGATAGCTCCAAACATATAATAGAATTCTATTAATTGATCGCTGATTCTTCATCCATTACACGAGCATAATCAGCCAAGAATGTCGCACATAAAGAGGAACCATAATTGACATATATTTCTAAGACATTATTGTTTACAAATTTAAATAATCAGAAGTCAGTAATAGCTTTCAAAGGTTCCCACAAAACTAAGCAACCCCTCTAGCGTTGTGGACATCAAGGTGAGAATGCTGATCGGACTCCCATCAAATCACCACCCTTCCTCGATACCCACCTCAAATTTCTTTCTCAGTTACTATTTAGTTTTATTTATGTGCAGAATTACCTGGTAAACAAAAATAAATCAAAATTCTTAACCCTTGATTCTTCCATTATTTGGAGCCAAGAACGAAAAGAACATCCACTCAACTGAGCCTAATCCAACAATCTGACTTTCTTGAATTGATTTTTGTGAATTGTAAGTAAATAAATACATAAATCTAAAAGATTCGTTCTTCTCTTTTCCTCGGTTTTGCAACAAACAAAACGGAGAGTGAGCGTTCTCCAATACCCAGGTCAAAATTAATGAGTAATTTTCAGTTGCCTCAATAAGCAATCTTGAATATCTAAAAAAAAAAAAATCCTTACTTTTCGCAAAAACCAAACAGAGAATCAAGCACAAAACTTTACAACAGATATAATAACAGAATACCTGGAGTTTGCCACCAATGCCACCAAAGCTCATCTTAGCATCAATATCATTCTCCATAGACTGCAACTCCTCAACGATTTCCGTGACCATGGCTGGCACAGGAGACTTGGTGCCCCAGCCCTGCCACTCCTGCAATGAGATGAACCCATTTCCAGGTTCGTTCATGTGAGCCTCTCTAGGAGGAGAGCGAGAGGCGGAGCTCGAGAAGGGGCTGCGGAGCAGGGTTCTGGGTTTAGCGTCCATGTGGGTCTTTGTGGAGAATCCAAGATATGAAGAAGGCGCGCATTTGAAAGTGAAGGCCCTTGTCCTGGCCAACAAGAGCATGGTGGAGCTGTTGCGGCGTGTCTGTCACTTCAGCATTTGGCTGTTTTTGAGTGTGGTTTATTATATGTTGTCTTAGGGCTAGCAATTTAACAGATGACATGTGAACCTAATATGAACATGAACACGTAAAATTTGAGTTAGGGTTTAGCTTAAACGAGTTCGGATCATAAACGGGTCACCCATTTACGACACGTTTAGTAAACATGTTGTGTCGTGTTAGCTCGCCGGGTTCGCGCATGTTTGACCCGTATGTTTTTTTTTTTTTTTTTTGTTCATTAAACATCTATACCTAAAAGCTCAACCCTGACAAAAAAAAACAAAAAAAACCCTCCAATTCTACCTTTCTTTGATGGTTTGATTATTGTTTTTGAAGATTTTGTTTAGGAAGTAGAGGAAAGACTAATTAAAAAAATAAAAAAACCATTTTGGTATGGCTATAAAAGGTTAAAAAGTATAATGAGTTTACATTCGTATCTGGTCGGGTCAGTCTATAAATAAGTAACACGAAACGATTACGACCCGTTTACATAAACGGGTTCGTGTCGTGTTATCCATTTATAGATCATGTCGTATTCTGGTTGGGGAGTTTGTCACAGTTAAACGTGTCATGTTTAGATTGGGCTTAATCGTATCGAATCATAATCGGGTCGTACGCAAACCCGACACGCGAATACGTTTTGCCAATTCTAGTTGTGTTCATGTGAAACGTTGTCTTTGGTGTTCGGAATTGAACAAGAAAGTGTAGTTTCTTTCAAAATGAATTGTAGCGGCGATAGTTAAGGTTTTTAAGGTGACAATTAATTCGCCTTGGAAAACGAGCTTGGTGACGACTATCGAAAATAGTCCTTGGCAAATATTCTAAAAGAAGACGCAAATTTTATTCGTCGCGTACGCTGCTGCAATAACTGTGAATAATTTTATAATCATATTTTCTTTTTGCGGCCATTTTTTTTTATTAAACGTACTTCGAGAAAATAAATATAATTAAACATGTTAACACTCTTAAAATATATCACTTTCCACTTATTTGTCTTGTTCATGTGAATTAACAAGATAAGGCACAATAAATTAAGGAAAAAAAAAAATTCAAAGCTAAAACTTATATTGAAAAATCTAAATCATTTAATTTTAAAATTATGATTAGTATTCTAAACATTCTAATATGAAGTTAATTAAAAAAAATCTAGAAGCTCCTAATTCAAATAATCATAATATTCTCGAAATCTTGCAAAGTTTTACTTTAAATTGTTTATTATATTTGGATAAAGTAATTTTTAAGAAAAATAAGTGACAATCAACCTCATTCAACTATCCAACATTTTCAATTTGACCCGTTACAAGTGGCCGTTAGAAAAGAGTCCACTCATTCCTTGCTCTTTTTTAAAGAGTTCGCCCACAAGTTTATGGCTATAGCAACATTTTTCAACAAGAAGCTTACATATGCAAAGAAAGAGTAGCATTAATAGTGTTGTGGCGGTTAAGCCAAAACCACCCCTTATCATCAATTGGGGGTGGTTGTGGCCAGGGGCGGAACTAGAATTTTTAGTGCGGGAGCGGAATTTTTTTGTTTGTTTGAGACTACTAAAAGGGAAGGAAGATTTTAAGATTCTCTAAGGCGAGCGGTAATGAGAGGTAGCATATATGGAGTCATGGACATAGAATAATAAACATGGAAAGACATGTAATTAAGGACATCATATATGGAAGTTGGCAAAAAATGAACTAGTTTGGATGGGCATGATTTTGTTTTTGTTTTCAATTTTTTGTGAAACCCAAAGTAAATTCATGTTTAGGAACATAAGTTGAGTTCGAAACCCAAAGACAATTGTGTTTTAAGCAAATTCTTGATATTTGAAGTGGATATGATTTACAAAAATCGAAAAATGGAGAAATGAAAACAAAAACAAAAATTAGCCTATCCAAACCAGGCAAATCTCTAAGGTGGTGTTTGACAAACGTTTTGTGGATGTACTGTTTGAGGTTGTACTGTTCATTTTTTTGTCTTGTTCTTAATAAAACTTTTGACATCACCGAAATACCCTCATGTTCTTGTTCTTGTTCCCCCTTCATCGATGGTTTCCGTTTCTCTGCAAATCTCACGCCAAAAACATCCCAACCCGCCCTCCCCGAAGATGACCAGGGCCTCTTCTACTGCATCTGGCATGCCGACAAATTCCCAGTCTACCGGAGTTTGAGGGATTTTTTTGGCGGTTCCTTCACCGAAGAGTTGTCTACCATTCGACTGCGAGGCTCCCCCGGAGTTCCTGTCCCTACCGGTCGGGGACAAGCTCCGGGAGAAGCTCAGGTCCATCAACATTACCGGCGATCATCTCAGGCTCGACGGGCTGAGCCCACTGGCGAAAGAGCCGGACCCCTCAGCCAATTCGGTTTACGGAATAACCGTCAACGGCACGAAGGGAGACCAAGAAGACGACGACGACGAAGCCGTTGAAGAAGCAGACGAGCCGGATGATTGAGGCTTAGAGAGATGGCAGAGGAATTGGGAGTGGAGACGACGGAAACCCCCAAGAGCGAGAACCACAGATAGGAGCTGCTGCTTGGGGCAGCCGATGTTGGCCTAGTGCCTTGTCCAGATCAGCTCCCAGAGCCGCTCGTCCTGCGTCGTCCTATGCCACAGCTTGCTCACGCACCCCGCCGACGCCAGCGTTTTCGCGTCCACACGCTTCATCCCTATAAATCCCTATAAATCTGCCCTCCCCGAAGACGACTAGGGCCTCTTCTACTACATCTGGCGTCGGCGTCTTCGATCTGATGAGCATGGCATCGGCAGAATCTGAAGGCGTGGGGGTGAGGGAGAGAGAGAGGAGAAATTTGTTGGGTCGAAGAAGAAGCGTGTGGGGCTTCCAGTATTGGGCTGAGGGTAAAATGGTATTTTTATTGCACAGTGCAAACTCGCACAGTGCAACCACAACCCAAAACGGGTTATCAAACAACCACTAAGTGCTAGACGTTCTAAAAGACATTACAAATTAATTAATTTTTTTTAAAAAAATAAAAATAGAAGGAAAAGGAAAATAGAACCAGAGATTATTACCGTTATACCACACACTCAGGGCTTAGCTACTCTTCAATTCAAGAATCAATCCTCCACTCTCCGTCGGACTTTCTTCCATACACACCGCATCTCCAATTCCTCTCTCATCTAACTTTCCGGTCTCTCTTTTCTCATTTTTGTGTATATAAACCTAATCTCTCAACACCCAATTCTCAGATTTTTCCATGGCGACCGTACCGCAATCCATCGCTATCTCTTCCCTTTCCAATCGCACGCAGTCCCTCCCGCCGGCGCTGACGTCATCTCCGTCGCTTTCTCTCTCCATCTGCTGGAAACCTGGCTCTTTCGCGGGATTCTCTGGCCTCAGGATCCAATTGCCTTGCAGCCGATCAGTGTCTTCATTGACCTCTAGAAAACCTAGGGCTCTTCGCCCAAGTGGTCATATTGTTTGCGAAGCGCAGGACACAGCTGTTGATGGTAAGTTTGTTGCTCGAAATTTCTTTTATTTGTTAATTTCTTATTCGAATTCATGGACTTGTTTTGGTTGAATTTGAATTAAGATTGTTTGGGTGATGAATGTGTATTAGAAAAAGAATTGGTGGAATTATATTCGTTTTTTTTTTTGGGTGAAATTATATTCGTTTTTCTATTAAATATGTTTTTCAACTGTCATAACGTATTCATTTGCGTGTTAACATGGATAATCACACTTCTTGACCCGTATGAATATGGGCTAGATTGAAGCTCTGTAGTTATTTTTTCGTATGGGTTGAATTCAAAGGGACAGTCTTTTACCATCTGGCAAGGATTCGAACGTCAACATTTTGCAACTGGGGAAACGATCTAGAGATGAAATTGTTTTCTTCGAGTTTGGGGCCAAGGCTTGACCATATTCAAATGATTTGGAAAAGAAAAAAAAATATGTATGTTGCTTGTGCTCTGTCCCACCGTATGAATTACTGTGAGTTATAGATGAACAGATGGAAGGGAGTTGAGCACTTATTAGTTCTATTGGATGGAAGCTTCCTTTTTGAATGGACTTAATTTTCTACCCATGGAAGCTTCTTGTTGAAATGGATGTTTACCATAATTTCCACCACACGACATTGACAACCTCTTCTAAATTTTAAGACTGTTTCTATCCCACGCTTCCAAAAAACACTCTGTTTATGCCCTTCCAAAAAAAGTATGCGTTTGGCTTGCATTACCCTTCAAGTCTTGCATCTTTAGTACTCTGTAGACTGGACTGAATCTATTTAATCACCTTTTGTGTTGGGTAGGAATACAGACATATTTAAATCTATTATCTTAGTTTGAAGCACTTGATAGTCAGATCGTTTACACACATACACATTCTTACTGCAGAAATTGTTTATGTAGATGTTAGGGGGACATGGAAATCACAACAAAGAACTCGTGTGCGCGCACACACACATATACATACATACACACAAATTTGCTAGACTACTGAAATGAGATCTGATTACCATAGTACTAGCTGAAAGAGGCAAGTTAGCTTGGTTGGAAAACAAGAGTCTCTATATCAAATGAAATGAAACCCTAAAAGATCAAAGAACAAATGCTATGGAGGACAAAATGAAATCTAAACAGCAGAAGTAAAAAAGACAGAAACAAAAAAATCATATTTAGTCCTTAGGTTTTCATATGATTTGGATTTAGTTCTTAAGTTTTCAATTTCAAGAATAAGGCCCCTAAGTTTTGTCCAAGTTTAAAATAGGTCACTCTATCACTTTACCGTCAAATAACCGTTTGTCATCTTCCACATGTGTCTTATTTGGCACGTCAACGTCCATCTTAACACCTCAATGCAATTCCACGCCAACGGAGCCGGAGTTTTTTGTTATTGTGAGTTTGCTCTTTAGATTTTGTGTTTTTCTAAGTTTTACGTGTCAAATTGATAATTTTTTTGGGTCTTTTTTTTTTTATGAATAACTTAACGCTTGTTAATGTGGCATTGTATTAGAGCATTTATGACGTGTCAAATGAGACATGTAGTAGATGACAAACCGTTAGGTTTGACGGTAAAGTGACAGAGGGATCGATTTTAAACTTGGGAAAAACCTAAGGACTATATACGTGAAGAAAAATCAATGACTAAATTCAAATAAGATGAAAACTAAGGGCTAAATATAATTTTTCCCAAAAAAAAAAAGAAGATAAAATACCTTTTACGTTTTTTATTTTTTAATTGTTTTTGTTATCATCATCATCATCAGAGGGATGAGCTATTATCTTCAATATTGTTTTTGTTAAAAAAATTATCTTTATAAACTGTCCACCCTATGTGGGCTACTCCTTATCTACTCAAAATGGGACCAGGGTATTACACACACATATTCTTACCTCATAAATTATTTATGTTGATGTGAGGGGGACATGGAAATCACAACAAAGAATACACATATACGCACATACACAGTCACACACCCAACGCATACACACAACTACTTGACTAGTGAAATGAGAAATGATTGCCATAACACTAGCTTAAGGAGGTAAATTAGGTTGAGATGAAAACAAGAGTCTATCTCAAATGAAAGGAAACCCTAAAAGATCAAATAACAGATACTACGGAGGACAAAAATGAAATCTGAACGGCAGAAGTTAAAAAACAAAACATAACATACTATTTTCTTTTTAATTAGTATTATTACTATTATTTAGGAATTCAGTTCGTCTGGTAAAGAATGATTTTCAGGCTGATTGATATGAACTAATTTAAAAAGTGAAAAAAAAAAAGAAAAAAAAGAAGATAATTAGAAAACTGCTGGCTATGAGCAGCTGTAGATGCAATACTGAGCATCACCCACAACACACAGAATTCCTGCTATGATACCTAGAGGTAGTGTTGGTTCCAAAGATTTACTGATTAGTGATTACAAACTAAATTACATGAGCGGCATCACATGTAACACGTAATTTAGGTTGTAGTCAGTAATTCATGAAAATTTTAACTCTTTATTTCATGATTGACCTTTTACTCTCAATTCCTTGTTGGAACGTCTAGCACTTAGTCTTAGAGGTATCTAACATGGACAATAGTTCATTTTTTGCCATTGGGCCCTGGTTCAAGTGGTGAGAGGGTAAAGGTAGGGTTGGTTGATTTTAAAGTTCCTAGGTCCAAATCTTACCAACAAAGAAAGCATTTAGTTCGTGCTCTTGAGTCACTAGCATTGTCTAATCCATGCTACAAAGTCGAAAGGACTCAAATTGAGTTTTACTTGGTAAATCATTGTTTCAGGGTTTTTTTTAGATAAATTTGTTTGGAATTTCAAATAATCATGTAAATTAGCACCTACAATTATGCGCCCTTTTCTGTTTGTGTGGGAATAACTTCCAAAACATACCATGGTTCCATATATTTAATGCTAATTCATTTGTTTAAAATTTAACTCATTGGCTGTGGAAAAATAGTCAATGCTATCTCCTTGTAGCTAGCTAGGTATTTCTCTTATATATTTTATGTGTACTGGGTTGCGCTTTCCGCTCTTTAATGATATTTCGACTACATATCAAAAAGAAATATTGGATATCTTTGTAGTTCTTCCATGAAATGCATCCAATTGCTTCTTCATGTGACAGTTGAAATTTGATAACTCTTCCTTCACTTTCAAAATTTCAGTTCCTACAGTAACCGATGCTACATGGCAATCACTTGTCCTCAAGGCTGATGGGCCTGTTCTGGTTGAGTTTTGGGCTCCATGGTGTGGGCCCTGCCGTATGATCCATCCAGTAATTGATGAACTATCAAAGCAGTATGCTGGGAAGCTCAAGTGCTTCAAGTTGAATACTGATGATAGTCCTTCAATGGCAACCCAATACGGTATTCGAAGCATCCCTACAATCATGATCTTCGTCAATGGTGAGAAGAAAGATGCAGTAATTGGCGCTGTGCCCAAATCCACACTAACTGCCAGCATTGAGAAATTCTTGTAGATCTTTCTCGATTCCACTTTATTCTTTTGAATGTCTTTTCATATTGAGTTTGAAAAATCTCTTGCCTTTTTGTATAATTTTGCAAGCTTCATGTATCAAGTGTTTTTTTTTTTTTTTTTTAATGATGATAAATAATCATGATTTGTGACTGAAACATTTCAACTTCTTCAATAATTCATGTTGGCTTTGCGAAAATTTGCATCCCCACAAGTTTTTTTTTGACTATTTTATAGGGAAATATTGTGCAATTTCATTCAATATGTTGCTTGAAAAGCAGAAAATATCATTTTTCACGTTGAATATTAATCATTCTTATGTGAAAAATTTTCAACTTCTCCAATAGTAAATGCTAGTTTTCGAGGGAATTATTCTTCAAATTTTGTCAATGAGCTTGAATTTGACGAGTTCTTCACGTGGATTTGACGAAATTGTTTGACGAACTTTGAAAATAAGACGAAATAACATATAATTTTCAACTGCTGGCATTGAAGATGTAATTCAAATTCAGGACAGCAACAGCTTGCTTCAATTCAAACTTGATCATAATACAACCGAATTCTTGTGCCTATTTCTTTACAAACCATTTTGTTTTCACAAGGTTATGGGTTCAACTTTATTGTTTCTCCAGAATATATGATTTTTCTTGACTAGGACTATATTTCCTATTGGCAATTGAAAAAAGAAATATAAAAAAAAGATGACTTCGAAGAATTAGTCAATCAGACATCACATTCCAGGTCATTGAAACCTGTAATAAGAAGATATAGATACGTGTGACATCGTCGAATTAGCTGACGAGAGAACACTTCAATGCTTAAGTTAGCGATCTCTCCATGAAGAAGTTTGATAAAACTTAGAGGATTGTTATTTGGTGATTGAGTGAATGGAATAGTTTCAAACCTCTCGATAGCCTGTTTTCTTTATGTCATGGGCTCTCTTTCCTTTGTATGGGTTCTGCCAGGTGTCTCCCTATTATTAGGAAGTGTTTTGATAAGGTGTGGTGTTTAGTCATTAATTCTAACAACTCACGTCTTAGGCGGTTTCTTGCTTTTTACCGTAATACGGCTCTGGTGAGGAATTGATTTCAAATTAAATGTCACGTGCTACTGTTGTAGGGAGGTAATTAAGGGCTTGGCGCATGTATTGTGAAAATGTGAGAAGTGATTGGGAAGCTTTTTTCTTGTTCTTGTAAATGCCCTTTTCAATTTGAGTATACATAGGTTTGTGATTCTTGTATAACCTGTTAAATTTATTTTATGTTTGAAGTGGTATAACCTGTGAGACAAGATATATATAAAGAAGGACCAAAATTGCCAGAATCTTACCTAAATGATTTATTGGATATATTTAAATAATTAAGTCCACATCAGCGCCTGATCATCCCTAGCTTAAATTATTTTATTTTATTAAGAGAAGAAAATTTACGCATGCTATGATGATATGTTAGTTTATGGGATGGATATGTTAGTTTATGGGATGTTAACCTTTGACATTGGAAATAAAAATATATGAATGTTTAAGTGAGAAACATCCTGATCTAATATATACATATATATATATACCCTAAACTAAAGTTAGGCATTTAATGTGTGGATTGTATTATTTTTTATGAAAATTACATTATCTTAAATTAAGGGATTTGATTAGAATTATTGTTAATACCAGCCCTAACAGCACTCTAGTCAAGTAATTATTTCTCTTATACTAGCTGGTGTAACACTAAAAAAATACTTTACCTGCTAAACTAACTATATCATATTCTTAATAGCAGCATCTTTAGACTTTAGTTGTCTGAAAATTCAGAGGGGCCATGCCAAAACTTAAACTTAGCAGGGGTCTCATGAGGAATATCAACAATTTATATCAATTGATCCCAAATAATCAGGTCAAAATCAATTAATTTGATCCCCAAGAACTAGAAAACAATTATATATGCTAAGCTAACTTGGGTCAAGTTGGTCCATTTGGTATAGCTTTGACAATTAATTAATTGTTTATTATGTCTATAACAAGATTTTAATGTTATATAAAATTCAATTGCGCAAATTGCACTCAATGAAAAATTTATCCTCAAGACTTGGTCACTACATTTCTTCTAATTGTGACCTTGAAAATTTTCATATAATTAGGATGATGTGACGGTGAAAATCAACCTTCCTCAAGGACTTTGTAAAAGAAAAAAAAAACAATGGCTGATTTTCACTGTCATGGCAGTAGTATAACAGTTTACTAGATAACATTTATCCTTGAATTTTTTTAGTGTTTGTGTTTGTTTATATTACAAGATTAGTAGTAATCGCTAATTGTTAGATAAAATCCAATTAGGCAAATTGCATCCAATGGCCAAAGCCTTCCCATGCCCTTGCTTAATGGGGAATGATAAAAAGAATGCGTTTGTATGCGACTTTCAATAAGCAGCCGTGTCATGAACATGTTGGAGAGGGCGGCTAAAATATTGACTATTTTATTCAGGCATGATTATGGCAGCATCTGCTCTTTGAGAACTGCACATGACTTAGATAGTGAGAACTATAGATGACCGAATCACACGACCCTAGATGGCATACTTGACGACTTGGTTGGTCACTTGATTAATATTTGTTCTAATCTCGTGCCTAAACATGCTTACAACCAACTTTCAAGCAAAGTTAGTTTGTCTTGGAGAAAATTGACCATGCCTCTTGGTTTTGTTCTTTTCAAATGGTGGTTAGTTAGTTAATTATTAACTTAGCAGGCTTCCATGTTACTAATTAATCAAGTGCCATGGTAGACAGTTGCCATCAATATTAACGTGTTTGATTATCTAATTAATTAAGACCACAAACAAATCATTAACTTCATGCCGACTCCACCGACTTGCTCTAAAATAATTTTAAGGTTTTGGACCCCGCCTGGCTACTTCTCATCTCATTATGGTCAAATTCGTACCAAAATAAATAAAAATTTATGCAACCTATGATATATTCTTTGATTAATATAGAATGGATGGATCAATGATACGAACCCGGCCCACACAACCCTAGCTGGGAGGATTCCATATTTGTTATAATATTAATTAAATAATTAAATCGATTATTTTTTGGGTTAAATATATACCTCATTAGTTTTTAAGGTTTCAAAACTTTATTTTTTCCTCCCTAAGGTTTGAAAAGTGACCAAATTAATCATTGTGATTTTGAAAAGTGACCAAATTAGTCATTCCATCAGTTTGCCGTTAGTTAATTTAACGAACTGACACATGGACCAATTAGAAGTTGACACATGGTCACCTAATTAAATTTTTTATTTTATTTTATTTTTTTTAAAAAAAAAGAGCTTCAGATCGGCACCCGTGAGCACCGAAGACCCAAACCCGCTGCACCAACGAACCTCCAAGCCGGACCTGCCTCGCGACCAGATCGTCGGAGCAGCATGCGATTGGACTGCCGGAGCTCTAGACCTGCAGCACTGCCCTTCGCCTACCCACTGCTGCCAGAGACCAATTGCACCGCCACGTTGCCAATCTGTCAACACCTGAAGAACAAAATCGCCGTGAGTAGAAAGGCTCTGTGAAAGAGAAAGAAAGGAAAAAAGAACTAAGAAATAAAAGAAAGGAGAGTAGTCTGACGCAGCAGGAAGAAGAAAAGAGAAAAGGAAAAAGGAAAAGAAAAAAAGGAAAAAGGAAAAAAAGGAAAAGAAAGAAAAAGGAAAAGCGTTGAAGGTGTACACGATTGGGGGTGGTTTCGGCCACCCCAAACAATTTTTTTTTCTCTTTTTTTCTTTTTTTTTTTTGAAACAAATATTTTTTTTGATTTTTTTTTTAAATTAAAATTTTAATTAGGTGACTACGTGTCAACTTTTAATTGGTCTACGTTTCAGTCCGATAAGTCAACTAACAATCAACTAACGAAATTACTAATTAAGTCACTTTTCAAAACTACAATGACTAATTTGGCCACTTTCTAAATCCTAGAGAGGAAAAATTAAAATTTTGAAACCCTAAGGACTAATGAGGTAGTTAACCCTTATTTTTTATTTGGTTAAGTTTTTGAAATAAGTGACAGTTTAACAAAATTTAATAGTTCATATATGCACTTCGTTTACTTGTACTAGGTTTCTCTTAAACAATTGTTGCCGACACACGGGTACACATAATAATTGGAATTGGAGGGCATCTCCTTTTCACTTGTATCCACTTAATTACTCAATACGAACCGGCCCACATAACCCTAGCTTGGAGGATTCCATATTTGTTATAATATTAATTAAATAATTAAATCAATTATTTTTTATTTGATTAAATTTTTGAAATAAGTGATGGTTTACCAATATTTAATAGTTCATATATGCACTTCATTTACTTGTATTAGGTTTCTCTTAAACAACTATTGCCGACACACGGGTACACATAATAATTGGGATTGGAGGACATTTCCTTTTCACTTGTATCCACTTAATTACTCAATACGAACCCGGCCCACATAACCCTAGCTTGGAGGATTCCATATTTGTTATAATATTAATTAAATAATTAAATCAATTATTTTTTATTTGATTAAAATTTTCAAATAAGTGATGGTTTAACAATATTTAATAGTTCATATATGCGCTTCATTTACTTGTATTAGGGTTCTCTTAAACAACTGTTGCCGACACACTTGTACACATAATAATTGGGATTAGAGGACATTTCCTTTTCACTTGTATCCACTTAATTACTCAATCCATTCTTAATTTGTTCATTCTATTTAGATATGCTTTCCCAACATCATGTCTCATATGCAAGTGGTCGAGTATATACTTTTCTTCTTATCTAGCTTAATTTGGAATAAAGACAAATTAATTAACTAATTAGTGTGATTCTAATTATAATATATATATAATCATAGAGGCAACAATTGCAGGCGATCGATGCTAATCATGAGGATGATGTTAAGCATCGCCCTCCCCCATGGCCATGGGATCCCACAAACTTTGGATTTATATTACACTCCAAATATAGTGGCGCCTTGACGATGTACTTGACACTTAGCACAAAGTATCGAAACTCGGAGCAATCAGATAATAATCGTTTATTTTTGGATGATCAAGACCATACGATATGATGGTTTGATCTAGACCATATGATATCCAAGGTTAAATCCAATGGCTGAATTTACTGGACCGTTAGTAAAGACAACTATAAGATCAAATTTAATTTGATCTAACAGTTGAGATCAAGTGACCGTTACTAATAATTACGATCTAACAATTATAATTAAATAATTGTTAATAATATTTTAAGCTAACGGCCGGCCAACATTAAGTGTCTGTTAAGATTTGATGGTCAGATTTTATGACTGTTAAAATAACAATTTATTTCTATTATAATAATAGTATATTACTGTTAATTTCAAAATTGAGTGACTATTAGTGAGCAAACATTATAAATAGTTCACTGCATACTTGTTTTGCTATTTTTAACACCATATGTAGTCCACTATAGACATGTTTTAACATAGAAAAATTATCTCTTTCTTCTATCTCTCTAAACACTTTTTGTTGTTTTAAAATTTGAGCATCTCTTGCTAAAATAGAAAATCTTAGGATGTTTAGGTTGGGTTTCATTTGTGAAAAATGCAACCAAATTAACAACAGGGGTTTTATTTTGGACTCCATTGTATCTTGAAAAATATTTGTTGTAACCATTTGCATACCAATTCATCAGAATCTGTTGGGGGCAAATAACTTCTTAAAGAAAGCAATGCAGTAACACAACTTAAATTTGTAGCATTTTGTTTTCTGTCTTACTATATTATTTTTCTAACAATCCGGCAGGAGATCAAAACTAATGAGCAGTAGTGCTTGTAACCCACCCGTGCCACAACGGCGCGTGGGGTTAATATTGTGAATCTCAATAGTGTTTGTTTATACTGATATTATAAAAGAGGTTATTACACCAAACTCTGTCTTGTCACTTCATTTCGTTTTGAACAGTATGCTAACTTGAGTATTGGAGTGTCTTAGGTCCCTCTAGAACTGGTGAATTTGATGACAACTTTTTTTTACTTTGCAGGTAGCTTATCTCCGGTCAAGCCGTAAAAAACCTACAAAATTTGCCATGTCAAAAAAAAAAAAAAAACCTACAAAATTTGCAGGTAATAATATATCGTGCCTAAAAATGATTACAATAAACCAACTTTCAAGCTAAGTTTGTCCAAGATAGAGAAACTTGACCACATGCATGCCACTTGCACTTAGTGTTGTTGTTTTCAACGGTAATATATAATAAATAAGATAGCTACTTAACAAACCAAGAAGGTTCCAATCAATTCTATTTCCAGGTCACTAGGTGCCATTTTAGACAGTTGCCATCAATATAAACGTGTTTGATCATCTAATTAATCAAGACAACACAAAGCTCATTAATTAAAATAATTAAGCATAGTCATTAATATTAATTAGTCAATGATCTTAGATTAATATAGAATGGATCGGTAATTAAAAAAATAAATTAGGAATCTTCATTTCAATAATTGATTTTTCAATGATATACCATATTGAACATGTGGAAGGCTGGGAGCGAATTAAGTTGTTGAGTTCCTGCCCGGCCCGCATAACTCTTCATGGATTCCCATTTTTTTTTTTTTTTTACAATTCCCATATTTATTAGCTTATATTTGCACTTCATTTTTAAAATGTGTCAATATTGACTTTATATACATACCTAAATATAGGGATAGCAATTTGTGTTTGCGTGTCAAGTCGGGTAGTCTCAAGACATGTATATAAGACTGTATATATTAATTATAACTCGACACGTTTAATTAAACGAGTCAATGTTATAAGTCATTCTTTTATGCATCAAAGAATGATGTGGCTCTTAAAATCACATTGTCCTTGTAAATGATTATTATTGAATTTTGATCAAATGATAATTTTAAAAGTTACCTCATTTTTTGAAGAGACACAAGAATAACACAAAATAGACTTATAGAATTACTCGGTCCAACCCTTTAATTCCAACCATTTAATTTTGTATTGAGTTCGTATCGGGTTCACATGTCATGTCAAAAACTGTTTACCATTATGTTAAGCGGTTCAGATCATGCCGAAACGTAGGTATAAAACTATATAAATTAACTTTAATTTTATTTGATGTTAGGTTCATGAGTCATGTCAAAAATTGTCAGCCCTACCTAAATACATATACAAGTTGGACAAGGAAATGGTTCAAATGTCATTTGCAATTTCTTAGCCATTTTATTAACACAGAATACTTGGGATTGGAGACTTGTATTGACTTACTCAATCCAATTATCCAATATTTGTTTATTCTCTTTAGATATGCTCTCCCAACATCTTGTTTCATATGCAACCGATGATTTTCTTCTTATCTAGTTAGCTTGGAATCAAGACAAATTAATTAAATGTGATTCTTATTATTATTATTTATATGTTGGAAAGTCATTAATTACTGCGATTGGATGGGGAAGTAACAGGATAACTATTAACTAGTATTAATGTATGACTTCTTTTATTTTGAGTGAAATAGCAATGTTTGACTTTCGAAAGCTAATTAAAATTTCACGGGCACGGAAATATTTAATATTCTACAACAGTTTCCTTTTTTATTAAAAAAAAACTGTCACGTAAATACAGAAATTTCTTTTAATTAGGTTTGAATGAAATTTTGTTTGATTCACATAAAATAATGTCAAATGTCTAAGTATTTAATATGCACATTAAATATTAAAGATCATTAATAATAGTTTACTAACTAAGGTTAACTCTTTTTTTTTCTTTTTCTTTTGGTTAAACGCTATATTAAGTTTCGTTTTTTCACGAAGGTTGAAACTAACATTTTGAATTTGTTATTTAAGCTATTCACCTCATTTTTCCTTGTCTTTTTATCACTTTTATTTAGCTACTTATCAAACTCATGGCTTTGCAAACCATGGAGGTGGAGCTATTCACTCCATTTAGGGTAAGCAAATTCATTTTTCTTTTTGTATATATGAATGTTAATTTTTAAAACCCACATAAAAAAATAAATAAAAAACCTAAATGTTCTTTTTTCTTTCTTTCTCTTTTTTCTTAAAATTGATATGTTTTTGTGCTATTACCATCTAAGCCAATGTTAGCTTCTTTAGTTCTAAACCTTTCTTTTTTTTGGGAGGGGAGGAGGGGGTTTAATCAAATTTGATGTTAGGTCTTCCCTTTTTAAGTTTAGTTTTAACCTTAGTGAAAGAACAAAACGTTAGTCTAACATTTAATCAAAAGGAAAAAAAAAAAAGGGGTTAATTTTAGTTAGTAAACTGCTATTATTAATGATCTTTAATATTTAAGCCCCATTTTGTTCTTGGATTAGACCATTAGATTGGACTAGCTAACACTAGGTATAGCTAGTTCTTTGTTTGGTAACACTCTATTATTGAATAGTCTATTCCTATGGAACTATTAATCTCATACACATAGGGTTAGCTAAGCTCCTAAAAAATAAGTGGCTTAGCTAAGCCATTACTGTGGGATTAAAATTAACATGTAAAATTACCAAAAAACCCATACGCTTCTCAAACCCACGAGTCTCTCACGATCTCTATCTCTCAAAGTGACTATCTTAGTGCAAATTGTAACAATCTCTCTTCTCTACGCAAGGTATCTCTATCCCCCTCTCTTCTATTCGATCTATCTTTTATTGATTATTTCGTTCTCTCTATGTGTTTTGGATTTTTTTTTTCTTTCTCTCTCATTTTTTTTTCATTATCTCTCAGTTTTTTTTATTTTCTCTCAGTTTTTTTCTTTTTCCGTTCTTTCTCAGATTTTATTTTTAAAAAAATTTTGTCCTTTTCATTTCCTTTGATTCTCTCCAACATTTCTTTGATTACGTTTCTCCGTCTCTTTTTTTTTTAAAAAAAAAAAAAATTATATCATTTTTTTTTTATTCTGTTTCTCAGTCTCTCTTATTTTATACCGTTTCTTGGTTTTTTTTTTTAAAAAAAAAATCTTTTGATTAATATTTCTCTTTGATTCAGTTTCTTTGATTATTGGGCCGTCAAACACCTGGGCTCTGTTGTCAAAGACACCCCCTCATACTGCGTATGGTGGAGGAAGAATAATGCAGCTAGCGCCATTTTCCCTTTTGTCGTTATATTTTTCTTGAAATTAAACTTTAATAACTTTTTTAAGTGATTTTCACTAGTCAGATTTCTTGTCATGTCACATCACTTTTCCAAAGAAAAAGAAAGAAAGAAATAAAATAAAATATAACTAGCCTACAACTTTGTCAATGGCTAATGATTGTTACCTAAATTATTTAATATGGTTCAATTATTCTCACAATTTTTTAATGTCTTAATAATTTTTTTAAAAAATTAATTAATTATATGAATATGTGTCAATTTATTATTGATATTAATATACCATTCTATTAAATTTTATGCAAAATTTAAAAGAAAGTATCATATTCATCTTTAAGTAAACTAAAAATACCTCTGATGACACAAAGTAAATTCTAAAAAATAAAAAATTAAAAAATTAAATCATATAAGAAAATAAGGTATTTAATTTTTATTTTTTTTTATAAAGTATTTTGATTTGATATAAATTTAAAAATAGATTTATTTTTTTGTGAGTATTTTATATTGTTTTGTAAAATATATATTATCAATCAAAATCTAGATTTCGGTGAAAACGTATAATACTACACATTGCGTACTTTACTAATCCAACTCAAAAAATAAAATAAAATAAAATGGAAGGTGGACTTGATTATTGTTTTGTTGTGAAAAGTTTATTAGTCGAGATTTGTACAAATTGCTGTCATCCAACGCTCAAATTGGCAACATTTACTCAAAATCATCTTGATGTGACATTATATTATTATTATTATTATATCTATGGATTTTGATTATTATTTTATCACACATTTATAGGTGTGTGTGAATTTCTCTTGTGGTCTATTTCATATGTTTTGAAGGTTGAATCTCCTCCATTGATCACTTCAAGGAGGTGTGAGAAGAACTCTTTATTTGGGTAACTTAGGATACGTTTGGGAGTGTGATTTTAATAAGCGAGATTTTAAAAATTATGTTTTTAAAATTGTTATTTTTTAAAATCGCTATTTTTTAAAATAGTACAAACGTTTGGTAAAACATGTTAACTACTTTTTCATCAATTGAGTGTTTGAATAATATTAGCATATAATTGTAGTTTCATAGTCAAATAGGTAAATATTGTCCCAAATATTTTTTTAAGCAAAATCGTGATTTTGGTTTAAATTCGCAATTACAGATTTTTTTTTTTCCCTATTTTAAATTAAGTGCTTTTTAAATTGCAATATTAAACGTCTTACGTTTTGCGATATCTTTTAAAAACGCAGATTATTCTTGCGAAATCACAATCCCAAACGCACCCTTATTCTTAGAGCATCTTTGGGATTACCAATTGCGTTTGAAAAATAAAATTTTTAAGTTTTTATTAAAAGTGTGTTTTGATCATTTTTAAACTTTTTAAATTTTGAAAGTGCTTTTAATTATTTTTACAAAAAATGTTCGTTTTTTTTTTCAAATTAACTTTTTGAATATTAAACACATTTTTATTTTTAGACCCTTCATACGCACACTCAAATAAACTCTTAATTAAACTCATTCAAATTTAGATAACAAAACCAATTGAAACTCTTTTACAATTCGATAAAGCCCACACGGGGTGAGCCTTTAATTGTTCTAGCCAAATAAAGAAATAATACATATATTTTTATTCTCACACTCACATATTTTAAAATTTATATTTTTGATGTGATACTAAAAATTAAAAAAATATTATTAAATTTAAAATTTAATAATAATTTTCATTCTTACGTTAAAAAGTCGAAATTCTTAAAGTGTGAGAATCTGTAACATTTATCAGCAAAATAGACCATGGTCGGACAGCCGGGCCCATGTGGTCGTGGGCGGTGGCTTATTCTGGGTTATGGTGCGCACGCTACACCTTCTGACACGCCAGAGAAATCTGCGGCGGTGGTCCAATCTTTGAGCCGTCGACGGTTTTTGAAGTCCTTGGGTTGTTTGATTTCTGTTTCAATGGATTAGGCCTCGATATGTGTGTCTGATTTTTACGGTGTAGGGGTACAACAGTAAAAGGTCAGTGGCAGGTCAATATATCCAGTTGAATTCGAAATAGGAAAAATAAAATAAAATAAAAAATAAATTAAGAATTTTTTTCTTTTCTGTAAAACACAACACACTAGAAATGGTGGATATAGAAATTTGTTTTCTTCTTTTCTTCTTGTTTGTTTTGTTGTTGGGTTGTAGCTCCCTTTGGGCAATGGTGGATATAGAAATTTGTATTAGAAGGAGCGGGAGAAGAATAAACTCGTATTAAGCAGAGTGAAAAAAAGAGGAGTATGGGCCAAGATAAATAAATAAAAAATAACCTTAAATTTAAAAATAAATAAATAAATTTGAGTGACGTGCGCCCCCTTTGCATCCGCCACTGCCTTTGAGGTGTTGGGTTTATTTTGTTGTGTTCTTATTCTCTTATATATTTTTTGTTTATCTCCAATCAAGAAATATGTAAATTTATCATTGAATATTTGAGACGACTTACATGTAAATCTCATATATTTAATAGTAATTTTTTTTTTTAAATGACAAAAAATATATATATAAAAAAAATGACACCAAACACATCTCTAACTTAAAAAGACAAAGATCGTAATAGTAAGCAGAGAGTAGCTGCCATACGGTCATGGCAAAAAGGTGGGGGTTTTTTGCCCACCATTCATATGTTGACACCTCACCATCTTAAGAAAAATGCATAAATTTAAAATAAAATCAAAACACTCAATCAACTAATTATGCAACCAAATGGATGACCCACCACCCACCTCCGGCGAACAGCGCCGTCACCCACAGCCCACCTCCGGTGACATTTTCGGCGACGAAAAAAAAAAAGGATCCGGCCACTGGGGGGTGGCCGCGATCCACCCCAACGGCCAGGGGGAGAGATCCGGCCACCCTCAGTGGCCCTATTTGTCTCTCCGGCGAACCAACGAACCAAAAAAAAAAAAAAAGATAGATAGATCCGGCCACTGGGGGTGGCCGTGATCCACTCCCAGCGGCCTGGGGGTGGCCGCAATCCACCCCAACGGCCAGGGGGAGAGAGATCCGGCCACCCCCAGTGGCCATTTTTGTCTCTCCGGCGAACCAAAAAAAAATTCCGACATGCCTAAAAAATTGTTTCTAATGCCTCAAAAATCGATTCTAATGCCACAAATTCGTTTTTAATGCCTCAAAACTAAAACCTAGAGAGGAAGGTGAACACTTTTTGGGATTTTATCATCCTAAAACCCAAAGAAAAAAAAAAAAAAAAAAACGCCGGCGAGACCCAGCCGTGGGTCTCGATGGCCGGCAATGCGTCTCAGCGCCGTGGGTCTTCTTTCTTTCTCCCAAGCCATCTCTCTTTCTCTGTTAAATGACAAGAAGAAGGAAGAAGGAAGAAGAAGAGTGGGAGGAGAGGCTGTCAGAAGGGAGAAGAAGTGGGAGAGAAGAAAAAATAGAAGGAAGAAGAAGAAATAAGAAAACAATCTAATGTTTTAGGATGTAGGATAGTGTTGTGCAATTTTTTTCTTTTATGTGAGGTGTCAAGTTGTCATTGGGGGGCAAAAAACGCCCCTTTACGCGCCATCCGAATTGAAGTTATCCCCTAGTAAGCAATAGTTACATCTAAAAAACGTAAAATCATGCAATAAAGAAAAGGAAAAAGAAGAGAAGATATTGAATCGATTAAAATGTTACCAATTAAAATATAAGTCCAATTTAGTTGATTAGAATGACTAATACCTTTTGAAGGTACTCTCTTGTTATTTTTCTTTTTTTTAATCACACCACAATGGTAAGGCGAGATTACAATTTAAAACATTTTGAAAAGATAAAAATACCCTTTCACTATAATTTGATGGATATTTTTTTAAGAAAAATCAATATGATTTCATTAATAGTAGTTAAGAGCATAAAAGCTCTTACAATCACAGAACAGGTTCTACAAGATTATAGCCGAAGCTAAAAGATTACACGTCATAAAAGTCGAAAACATATAGATCTTACAATGAAAAACCAATCTATGACGTCAAGCATCTACTATCTCAACCCAATCTTCAGTTTATAGAACAGATCTGCTAATGCAGACTTCTTCCGGGAGCACAAGAAGCCATTTTCAGGCATGAGCAAAACACCCACAACCAAACCATTCCCCTCTCGACTGAAAGTCATAAGCATTATTCACGTCCTCAGCCCAACGACCAAGACCATCAAATAAATAACAAAATAACAAAATAAAAAGCCTACAAGCAACAACGGAGGAGCACGGTATCGTAGATATCCCTTTGGAAGACACGCCTTGGCTGAAGAAGATGATCAGATCTAATGTTAAAGATACTAGATCTGGATCTAGATCTACAAACTAGATCTAAAGCAACCTGTCAAAAAATGGAGACTGGTAAAGCCTACAGAGAAGACACCGAACACTACTATTGTGAAAGGAGAGGAGGGAAGATCCAAATCTAGATCTAGATCCAGATCTTCCCTCCTCTTAGAGAGCGCGTCTCTTGTTTTTTCTCTTTGGCGGCTCCAAAAAAATGTCCACTAGATGGATATTATTCAGTTCAAATAAAATTAAAAGAATCCTAATTCCTTAAATATGGTATCTGTAATCAATGGCACCGATCCATATTAATTAAAATCATTTATAATTTCCACAAATAGGCCTAAACTTATTTATATATATTGTTAATTAAGGACAAGCCCTTAACCTCTCATACATTTGTTAATAGCAATATTAAAAGTTTAAAACGTTAACTTTGCCCCTCTCCTCATTATCGTGTTTTAATAATCTGCCTTATGGTCAACCCTTAAAAAAAATTCGAAATAATAATATTCCGTACATGAAATTATATTATTTAATTTAGAGAAAAATATAAAAAAAAAATCCCTCAAACTACGAGCCGTTTAAAATTTAGCCTTGTAATATTCAAAAAGTAATAAAATAACTCCTCAAACTATCAAAATACAACAAAAAACCTACTTATTTTTTTATATTTCTATAATACTTCTATTCTTTTAACAAATAAAATAATTGAAGAAAAAAAAACTAAACAAGTGCATGTGGATCCTATAAATCTAATGATAGATTCACTATGAAAAATAGGATGAATAATAATTTTTATTATTTATCTTATTCAAAACAATTCAACTTTGGTACAAGATGTGTCAAGTTAATGTTAGCGGCTGCAATTTATTATCTTTGGCACAAGCTTAGGGACGTAAAATTAAATATGAGCCATTAAAAAAACAAGTGCACGTTACGCTACAACACCTAAGCCAAATCTATCACGAAATTGATAGAAGGAAGTCCTTCATATGGAAAATTTCTATTCAAATTTGGATGGCAGTCAAACACTTCTCTTTGTTTTTTTCCTCAAACTTCTTGTGGACTTGCCAACGTGGTTTTTATCCAAAATGGGTCATTAATTAGCAAAGAAAAATCCAAAGTTGTTAAGAATCGATTAGGGGGTTGCTGGGCGATGTTAATTAATAATTAATAATTAATAATCTGACCTGGCTAATTAATTAAATCTTATCAACCTACATATACATGATTATAGGCAAGCAATGAGAAAATGTCCTAATCACTTTGGAAATCACGCCATCCCCCAAAAAGGACATCATCTTCTCCGTAAATTCGTACTCAAAAGGACTTTCACACCATGCAATATTTTCTCCAACTTTTAATTAAAATAATCTCTCTCTAAATTATTAAGAAATTATTCAAGCAAAAAACCTAACAAAAAGCCCTTAAATTTTGTTTAAAAAAAAAAAAAAATTCGTATAAATTCGAAAAAAAAAAAAAAAAAAAAAAAAAAAATCAACCCACTAGTTTTCTAAAAAAATTATTTTTTAGGATATTTTTATCTTTTTCAAAACAAAAGGAATACTTCACGAGTTTTTTGTAGATTGGTGAGGGAACATTGCTTCAAATTACGTAGTAGTTTGAGAGGATGTCTCTTTTCTTTTCTTTTCTTTTTCTTTTGTTTATTTATTTTTTAATGTATGATTTATTTGCTTGGATGCAAAGAAGTAGCAAAATCACACCATTTGCAAATAGTAATTCTAAACGTCCCTCTTGTGTTACTCTAAAAATGAGGTAAAAAGTACAAATGTTATACCTATTACCATTTAGAGCATCATTCCTACCAACCTCAATAAATTGTACTCATCAAAATAATCAAAAGTATATATTTTTTTCTATTTTAATTACCCATTTTTTTAAGGCACACTTAATAGCCTCATTATTTTAACTCTCACTTTTTACTATTCTATTTAAATATTCTTTTTTAAATACTTCTTTATATATATATACACTTTTTCAAAGAATATGAAAGGAGAGATAAAATTTATATGATTTTTTATTCATTTGGTGAGCAAGTAGTACTCACTAAAAGTAAAAGTTAGTGAGTACTATTCACTCACCATTTATTTTGGATTAAAAGGGTGAGACTAAAAATGGAGGATTTTAGTCACTTTTGCTAAATTGTTTTACCAAAATAACCAAAATATAGTTGGTGAAGCTGCAATGAATGCTGTCTCGCTAAATTTTACTCATCAAAATAGCTAAAAGTATACATTTTTTTATTTTAATTACCTACTTTTTTAAAGCATCCCAACAGTCTCGCCATTTTAAAAATTCACTTTCATTATTCAATTTAAATATTATTTTTTAACATTTATATTTTTGAAAAGGCCAAAAAAAAAAAAAGGAGGAGAGAGGCATGAGTGGGAAAGGAAAGTAAATGGAGGAGAGAGAAAAACAAAATTAATCATTTTTTATGTATTTGTTACCATATATTTTTCATCAAAATAATAAGGAACAAAATGCACTTTACCCCGTGAAGTTTGACTCTATTTTCAATTTCAACCCCAATATTTAAAAATTTGTAACATGCACTCACAACGTTACAAAATTTTGCAATTCGACTACTCTATTACCTAATTCCGTCTTCTTAGATGGAAACTCGAATAAGTACGTGGCAAGTGATAATTTTTTCCCAAATCTTCTCATAATACCCCTTATTTTTATTTTTATTTTTTTTGAAAAAATGGGAGTGGTGAGCCACCCCTCACGGCCCATTGGTGGTGGCTTTAGCAACCCCCATTGGAGCCCTTGGGGTTGGCTGAACCACCCCCATGGGCCATGGGGGTGACAAGCCACCCCCAATCTGGCCATTTGGGGGTGGCTTGGCTACCTCCATTTAACCCTTTTGGGTGTGGCCGAACCACCCCCATGTGCCGTGGGGGTGGCCAGGCCACCCCATGGCCAAAGGGGGTGGCTAATGCCAAACCCAAATTTTTTATTTATTTATTTTAAAATAAATGGGCAATTTGGAAAGATTGGGAGAAAAATGAACACTTATTCAACTTTTTGTATGGAATTGGGTAAGAGAGAGGTTTATTTGCAAAATTTTATAATTTTGTGATGGTACATTACAACTTTTTAAATATTGATGTTCAAATTGAAAAATTGGTCAAACTTCGAGGGGTAAAATACATTTTCCCCAAATAATAAAGTTGCTAGGGAAGGATTTAAATTTTTTTACCAAATTGACTCATCAAAATAACCAAACAAAAAAAAAAAATGGTGAGGCTGCTAAGTATCACTAATGTTCATATATACTTTTATAAATTAGATGAAAGAAACTTCTAGAATTTGAAAAAAAACAAAAACAAAAAAATTGTCACAAAAATAAATGTTGAGATGACATAACACTTTAAAGGGGAAGATTGCAATTGAAACTTCCATCTAAATTTAAAAGAGATTTGTGTCACAATTCTAAAATGTTGAAATGACATAACACTTAAAAAGGGGAAGAAGGCGATTGATTTTTATGACCATCTATAAATATTTTGACTTGTCAAATCGTATTATCTGAACCAAAAGGAAATACAATAAATTTAATTAAAATATTTAGAGATTCATCAAAATTTAATTGAATTTGTAAAAATACATATTCTTGAATATTTGTATTTTTTATTAAAAATTATTATTTTAAAAATTTTGACAAGATTTAACAAAATATTCTAACGGATTAGGACATTGCAAAAAATTGAAAGTTCGATACCTTAAATCCTTAAATTAAGAGTGTTTTTTAACATTATGAGAATAATTTTAAAACGGGTGAAAGTTTATGAGAGTTTTGTGAAGTTTTTCCTTTCCTAAAAAAAGAGGGGTATTTTGAGAATTTTAAAACCTTTAGGACGGGAGAGTAAAATTGAAAAAAATTGAAAGATAGATACACTAAATTGAGAGTTTTTTAAGTTTAGAAAGTAATTATAAATGTGACAAAAGTTCACGAGAATTAAGTGAAATTTTCCAAATTTTTATTAAGATATATATATTAGGCTTAAAAATTAAATTTGACTCTTCATTTATATTTTAATTTTTCCTAATGAAAAAAAAAATCTGGCCATGTCATCCATTCCCTCCATCCTCATCCATTACCTACTGCCAATAAATTATTAGGAGCGTTGTGATAATTAAGGAAAGAATCCATAATTAGATTTCGGCCCCCAAATCTTTTGTGGGGATAGCAGCCGTAGAGGGACCATGTGAAGTGGCTCATTATTACGAGAGAAAATGCTACACAATTTTTTTTTTCTTTTACATTTTTAAGTACTTATTTTTTAATGTAACAATTAAAAAAATAAATAAATACTTTGAAATTGAAAAATATTATAGTGAAAAATTGACATAATAATTAACATATTTAATTAGGAAATAAACACTTGAGAGTGTAGAAGAAGTTTGTATAGCATTTATTTTATAATAACATAAAATGTAGACTATTATCATGAGTGGAACTAGAATGTTTAGTTTAAGGGGCAAATTTTTTTTTTTTTTTTTTATTAAAATTATTATTATTATTATTAAGAGGTAGAAGTTAATTTTTAAGGGTTTTTTTTTTTTGAGCCACCCCGACTATTACGCGAGTTTATAAAATATTATAATAAAAGTCGTAGAAATCCAAATATTTATGTTTTCGTTTCCCCACCGCAAACTATTTAATGTCAAAAAAGGTTGGCTCCATAGAAATAATTTTAAAAATACATAAAAAGGCCAACATAATTGCGAACAACCTTATTTATTGCATCATATGCCCCATATGTGGACGAAGATCCTTCCGTGTTAGGTGGCTAACGGCATCCATATCAACTTATGTAAAATTTAGTTAAATTTAACTTTTAAAATATACATTTTTAGATATAGTTAATTATTTTTAAAGACTGTCAAATATCAAATTTTTTAAATATTTTGCTATATTTACCAAATATTATTATTTTTTTTATTGTGAAATCAAATTACTTTTTTTTTTTGTTTTTTTGAAATAAAACTTTTATAAATCAAACTTGAGAATAATCCACACTAACAATTTCCAGCACAGACAGAGGAAAATTATCAAACCAAATACGTTCCCCTCCAACAGATAAAGCTAATCTAGCTAAATTATGAGCAGCCCCATTTGCCCCCTGTTAACATGAGTAACCCTCCATGTGTTAAAATTCTGAAGAAGTGTCTTTATGTCATTCAGGACAGGTCCGTCGCGCCCCCAACAAAGATCGGCACTATTAATTCCTTGGACCACCTCCTTGGCATCTCCTTCCACTTCCAAATAGATTACTCCCAGTTGGACACCTAGAACCACCGCCTTCCAAGCTGCTAGCGATTCTGCCGTCGTCGGATTGTATATAAAATTACAAGTAGAACAATGCATTGCTAAAACCCGCCCCTCGTGGTTCCTTGCTATAGCGCCAAGACCCACAGTGCCAGTTCTTTCGTTTACAGCAGCATCCCAATTTATTTTTACAACTCCCACAGGCGGCTTCAACCATCTTGCTTGTATCCGGTTGTAGGTATTTCCCAATATAAGATCTTCCTTGTTCTCTGTTGTAGAAGCTTGATCAAATTGTTCCATTTGAAGTCGGGCAACCTGGACAAGTTTCTCTGGAGACTTGAATACACCATTGAAAACAAAATCATTTCGTCGGAACCAAATCTGTCGTAAAACAAAGACCAGCAACCGTAAATCATCAGCCGGCAACCGCTCCACTAAACGCATAAATACAATCGAAAAATCATCTTCGTCAGCCGGAATTTTCTGGATCCTCGGAGGACATTCCTTCCACACGTCTTGTGCCGCTGGACAGCTCCATAGACTATGCCCAATCGTTTTTGTTTCCAGCTTACAAATCGGGCATTTATCATCTTGGGTCACGGTTCTTTTGGAGAGATTTCCCATGGTCGGGAGTATGTTATTGCATGCCTTCCAAAGAAATAAATGAATCACTCTAGGGCATTGTAGCTTCCATATAACCTGCCATAACCTCTCCTTTTGTCCTGCGATAGAGCATTCGCCCTGTCCTACCAAGGATAACTCCTTTGCCAAATGATATGCACTTCGGACTGTGAATATTCCTTTTTTTGTGTCCGCCCATACTATTTGATCTGTTTTGCCCAAAGGACTGATGACCATATTGCATATTCGCTTTGCTTCATCTGCTAGGAATATTTCGTGTATCAACTCATGATTCCACCACTTCGTTGTGTCATCAATTAAAGCACTCACTTTGTCATTTTCTCCCAAAATTCGTACTGGTGCTTGAATTTTACCTGTATAAGTAGAATCAATCCATTTGTCCCCCCAGATTTTCACCAACTTACCGTCCCCCACCCTTTAGACCATCCCGGCTTCTATTAGGTGTTTTGCTCCCCATAGACTCCTCCACACATAAGATGGATTACTACCTAGCCGAGAGGTGACAAAGGTCTCCTTTGAAAAATACTTCGTTTTTAAAACTTGAGCAACTAAACTATCAGGATTAAGCATTATCCTCCACCCTTGTTTTGCTAACAACGCCAAATTGAAAGGTTCCAAATCTCTATATCCCAGACCCCCTCTTTTTTTTTTCCAAACCCATCTTACTCCACTTTAACCAAGCGATCTTTGAGTCATTTTTTTGATGGCCCCACCAGAATTTAGAAAACAAAGCGTTAATCCCTTGGCACAAAGATTTTGGCAGTTTGAACACACTCATGGTGTAAGTTGGAATAGCCTGTAACACTGACTTTAATAATACTTCTTTCCCTGCATGAGACAGAAACTTCTCTTTCCACCCGTTTATTCTTTCCCAAATGCGCCCTTTTATAGATGAAAAGGATGCCATTCGGGACTTTCCCACCATTGATGGTAATCCTAAATACTTCTCAAAACAATTGGTTGGGGTCACCCCCACCAAGTTGCCTAGAAGTTCCTTCACTACATGTGGTGTGTTCTTACTAAAAAATAACAAGGTCTTCTCCCTGTTTAATTTTTGTCCTGAAGCCATTTCATATAACTCCAAAATTACTTGGATCTTTTCCCATTCTTGCACACTGGCCTTACAGAAGAGAACACTATCATCTGCAAAGAAGAGATGGTTGATCTTAGGTCCTCTTCTGGCAATAGCCAGACCTGTAATATGGCGCTCTTGTTCTGCCTTATGTAACAGATGACTCAATCCTTCCGCACAAAGTAGGAAAAGATATGGGGATAATGGGTCCCCTTGTCTTATACCCCTTGTAGGATGAATATTTCCGTAAGGTTTCCCATTTATCAAAATCGAATAATTGACAGTTTGGACACATTTCATGACCAAGCGGGTCCATTGTTCTGAAAAACCAATTTTCCTCATAATGGCTTCTAAAAAATTCCACTCCACCCGGTCATATGCTTTGCTCATATCTAACTTTAACGCCATAAACCCCTGTTTCCCCTTTAACCGAGTAGCCATGGTATGAAATGCCTCAAAAGCCACTATAACGTTATCGGTTATATGCCTACCCGGAATAAATGCACTTTGGTTAAAGGATATAATGTGAGGTAAAACTGTTTTCAACCGGTTTGCCAACATTTTTGCAATAATCTTATACAATACATTACACAGACTTATTGGCCGAAAATCAGTAACACTGACCGGACTTTTGATTTTTGGAATCAAAGCAATATATGTTTCATTCAAAGCATTATCAAAAATTCCATGATTCAAAAATTCAAGTGCAGTTTTACATGCCTCATTTCTGACTATGGTCCATGATTGTTGGAAGAATCCAGCACTAAATCCGTCAGGTCCTGGTGATTTCATAGGCTGCATCTGCTGCAAAGCTTCATCAACCTCTATTTCAGTGAATGCACGTCCCAAAACCTGGTTCATCTCTATCGTCACACGATTCTCCATACCTGCTAAACACTCCTCAATCCCAACTGTATCTCCCGTTGTGAACAATTCCTGATAGTGCTCCAAAAAAACTTTTGGGATATCACTATGAGTCTGCCATTCTCGACCTGCTGTGTCACGGATTCTTTGAATACGATTTGTTCTTCGACGTTGGTTTGCCCAAGCATGAAAATATTGAGTATTTCGATCTCCATTTTTATACCAGTTTTGCTTCGCTTGTTGCTTCCAACGTAAATCCTCATGTTCCAACAACTTCTCAATTTCTCCTTGTAAGGTTTTTATTTCTGCACTGTTTTCAGGGCTTTCGCTTCTTTGTAACAGCTCCAGTTCTTGCGTTTTCTGTTTGATAAGAGCAATATTGTTGCCAAACTTTCCTCTACTCCAGTTCATTAAAATGGTTCTGCACTGAGCTAGCTTTGACCGTGCATCATCATTAGGTGCCTCGTTCCATGCCTTTTCTACAACCTTTTGGTATTCCTCGACTAATGTCCAGCTCATCTCAAATTTAAAACCCCGTTTCCCTTTGTTATTCCCTTGCCCGTTGTTCTCCCAATTTAGTAACAAAGGTTTATGGTCTGAGGATCGTGCCGCTAAGACTTGCACACTAGCTCCTCCCAACAAACAACACCATTGAGAATTTGCCACAGCTCGATCTAGACGGACTTTGACAAGATTACCATCCGGTTGACAATTAGTCCAAGTGAATTTGGTTCCCTTATATCCAAGGTCACTAAGATTGCATTGCTCCAAAGCTGTCCTAAATAAATCCATTTGCCCCTCTCGTCGTGGGTTGACACCCCACTTCTCACTTTGGTCCACGATTTCGTTAAAATCTCCTATGCATAGCCACGCCAAAGGTGAGTAAGATTGCAAGTGTTTCAATAATTCCCAAGATTCTCTTCTTTTATTCCATTCTGGATGGCCATAAAATCCGGTTAGTTTCCACTGGACACTCGTTTTAGTATTTGTTACTATTGCATTTATATGGCGCCGTGAATAATTCTGTATCTCTAATTCGTCGACCTCTCTCCATAACAATGCTAGACCACCGCTCCTACCCACCGGGTCCACCACAAACATGCCAGCATAGCCAAGCTGACCCCGGATCACTTCCATCTTTATTTTATTCCTTTTTGTTTCCATGAGAAACAAAAAGTTGGGTCTCTTCTCCTTTACCAACTGGCAAAGGTCCCGAACTGTCCGGAGGTTCCCAAGCCCCCGGCAGTTTCAACTAATTAGGCTCATGATTGTTGGTAGGGCTGCAAAGCAGCCTCCGCCTTCTCATCTTCATTGTCAGACTCCGCCTCTAAATAATCTTTCTACTTATGAATTTTCAAGTGTCTAAAATCATCACCATCCAACAGTTCTAAATCCCCTTTCCTCTTCCCCAATTGTGTATTAGGTAAACCATCTAACACTATTCCATCTTCCTTCCTTCGAATTGCCCTCTGCCCAACCTTTGGAATAATTTCAATTTGTTCCTGGTAGAATTTCTGTTTTTCCCCTTTTCCATCAGAATTTTCCCCCTCTCCGGTACTTTTTTTTTTAAAAATCATCTCTGTTTGCTTTTCAGATTTCTTTTTCTCCTCCTTCTTTGTAAGATTTCCGTGTTTCTCTCCTATAGCGGACTGGCCCATTACTTTTCCCCACTGGCTTGCTGCATCTACCTGCTGAATTGATAAGCACCTGCTCGTGTTTTCCGCTAAAAGTGTGTAGGTGACATCAGCAGCA
Organism: Carpinus fangiana; assembly: GCA_006937295.1. Classification (NCBI taxonomy): domain Eukaryota; kingdom Viridiplantae; phylum Streptophyta; class Magnoliopsida; order Fagales; family Betulaceae; genus Carpinus; species Carpinus fangiana. The sequence goes on along the minus strand of CM017326.1, from coordinate 5,100,795 downwards.
TCTTGGCTTTCACTATGGGCCGCCACATCTCCACCCAGCCCATCATGTATTATTTCTTCTGCACCAAAACCTTGGTTCTCTTTCACGCCGCACAAATTCCGATAATCTGCCATCATGTTCACGCTTTGGGCCCCCATAAGACCATCCTTTTTTCCATCTGAAATTGGGCCTGTAGTTAGTGACTCGGTAGCATCTTTTTGGACCCATTTCAGCTGACTCGGATCCCTTTTCTTTTCTAACTGCGCCGTTGTTCTCCTTTCATTACTCTGGCTGTTCTTTCCTTGTGAGTCTCCCGTACTTCCTTCTTTGCCCGTTAACCCCATATACCCGTTATTTCCTGCAATAACTTCGTGCACTACTGTTTTTGGCAAGATTTGACTCATTTGAGAAAAAGTAGATGTGCTTACCTTATGAGGGTGCTGATTAGGCTTAGGGTTTCCCCTAAACATGGCTTCTTCCATTTTAGTTTGCTCTCTGCCGCCGTCTGACGTTGTGCCGGAAAGTCGTGGTTGGAGAAAAGTCGACGGCACCCATCCAGTTCCACGGCTTGAAACCTGTTTTCTGGGTTTTTCTGCCCTTAGCCACACTCCCTATTCCTTCTGTTGATCTGGACGAGTTCGGGTTGGGCAGCCATTCTCTCCATGTGCAATCCTACCGCAGTTAAAACAGAATACTGGTAGGTTTTCGTACTTGAAACTCACCCATTGTGCCTTCCCTGCTATGGTGAGGGACCTCCCCCGCTCAAGTGGTTTTTGTATGTCAATTGTTACTCTGATGCGCATCACGCTTCCCCACTCTACTCCTTCCCCTGCGATGTCCACAGCCTACAGAACTCCCAACGAGTTTCCAATTTTAATCCCGATCATCTTTGTCATACAAATCAACGGCAAATCGTGAATTTGAATCCAAAAAGGCGATGTCGAAAAATTCCACTAGGAGGATGGAATGCTTCCGTCAAAATCCGATAGGGCAATAAGGAATCGATCAAAAGACCATGGGCGGCCCTCCAGAACCTTCAGTTTGTTTGGCTTTTGGCTGAATTCGAACATCCATACATTGGGTTGGATCTCCTTGAAAACAACTTCTTTTTCCGTTCGCCAAATCCGTTTGAAAACGTTGATGAAACCTTCTTTGTTTACTCGTTTGTTAGCCCAAATTTTTCCAATCAGACAATTGTTTCCCTGTTGTTGAGCCTCAGCCACTTCAAAATCCTCCACATCTATTCCCAGTTGTTCTCCTTCTGATAGCGTGGTATTCCTTGTAAACTGTTCATCATCTTGTACTAAGATCGTTTTTCACCCCAACCCTCACCCACAAACTTCTCAGAATAATAGAGAGAGCCGTGGAGAGGACTCTTTTCTATCGTTTCCGAAATCAAATTANCGGTAGCATCTTTTTGGACCCATTTCAGCTGACTCGGATCCCTTTTCTTTTCTAACTGCGCCGTTGTTCTCCTTTCATTACTCTGGCTGTTCTTTCCTTGTGAGTCTCCCGTACTTCCTTCTTTGCCCGTTAACCCCATATACCCGTTATTTCCTGCAATAACTTCGTGCACTACTGTTTTTGGCAAGATTTGACTCATTTGAGAAAAAGTAGATGTGCTTACCTTATGAGGGTGCTGATTAGGCTTAGGGTTTCCCCTAAACATGGCTTCTTCCATTTTAGTTTGCTCTCTGCCGCCGTCTGACGTTGTGCCGGAAAGTCGTGGTTGGAGAAAAGTCGACGGCACCCATCCAGTTCCACGGCTTGAAACCTGTTTTCTGGGTTTTTCTGCCCTTAGCCACACTCCCTATTCCTTCTGTTGATCTGGACGAGTTCGGGTTGGGCAGCCATTCTCTCCATGTGCAATCCTACCGCAGTTAAAACAGAATACTGGTAGGTTTTCGTACTTGAAACTCACCCATTGTGCCTTCCCTGCTATGGTGAGGGACCTCCCCCGCTCCAGTGGTTTTTGTATGTCAATTGTTACTCTGATGCGCATCACGCTTCCCCACTCTACTCCTTCCCCTGCGATGTCCACAGCCTACAGAACTCCCAACGAGTTTCCAATTTTAATCCCGATCGTCTTTGTCATACAAATCAACGGCAAATCGTGAATTTGAATCCAAAAAGGCGATGTCGAAAAATTCCACTGGGAGGATGGAATGCTTCCGTCAAAATCCGATAGGGCAATAAGGAATCGATCAAAAGACCATGGGCGGCCCTCCAGAACCTTCAGTTTGTTTGCCTCTTGGCTGAATTCGAACATCCATACATTGGGTTGGATCTCCTTGAAAAAAACTTCTTTTTCCGTTCGCCAAATCCGTTTGAAAACGTTGATGAAACCTTCTTTGTTTACTCGTTTGTTAGCCCAAATTTTTCCAATCAGACAATTGTTTCCCTGCTGTTGAGCCTCAGCCACTTCAAAATCCTCCACATCTATTCCCAGTTGTTCTCCTTCTGATAGCGTGGTACTTCCTTGTAAACTATTCATCATCTTGTACTAAGATCGTTTTTCACCCCAACCCTCACCCACAAACTTCTTAGAATAATAGAGAGAGCCGTGGAGAGGACTCTTTTCTATCGTTTCCGAAATCAAATTACTTTAACTACTCTGAAACTCACTTTCATGCTCATATACATGGAATTATTTTTTGTACCCAATTGCATCTTTAATTCAATAGATTTAATTGATGAATGCATTTAATTTATTAACTAATGGACGTCAATTAATGCAGTTGTATATTTGAGAAAATGGGAGTAACGAAAAGAAAAACGGAAGGGAAGAAAAAGTAAAAAGGGAGGAGATGAAACTTTGGAGGGAGAGAAATAGAAAAGAGAGGGAGAAAAATGAAAAGTGGTGCTAGAGTCAATAAAATAAAATAATATGATAATATTTTAACATTTGCTTTTAGTCTCTTTAAATTTGAAGAAGAGGTTTGACAAATGTTATATTTAACATTTGATAGAGAGTTTGATGTGGGAGACTTTTTGTAGATTTTGTTAAAATTTTAAAGAAATATTAGAATTAGAGAGTTTGATGTGGATGCTTTTAGCTCACCACTTCGGATAAGTGGATTTTACGTCGGAGAATACTAGGTGAGTAGGTGTTCTTTGATGTATTTGTTGGTAATTTTCTGGCCTTTTCGGTCGAGAATGATTAGTTTTGGCGTGGTGTTTTCGCTCTTGGAGGATGGCTACCTATGTCTCAGATTGAATATGCATCTGGCAGATCTGTTCTATAAGTTGTAAATTGGGAAAAGGATAGCGGATATAGACGTCATATGATTTCAATGTAAGATTTGTATATTTTTTGACGTGTAATCCTTTAGCTTTGACTAGGAATTTAAGAGTTTTATGCTTTGTGATTGTAAGAATGATATCATAATGAATTTCTTAAAAAAAAAATAAAGAAAATGATATCAACTTAAGATCAAAAGAATATTAGAATAATACCTAATAATTCTCTTTTACATTGGACATCAATTTTAACCCACTCTAATAAATATCAAGTGTTTTCTAACATGTCGGAGTTCTTCAAAAATCAATGTTTGAATTTTTAAGTTAGTAGAAAGGTAATAAATGACTGTTAAAAATGTTAAAAAAAAAACTTGTATCAATCATACCTAAGAATATTAGACGGGAACAATAAACTGGATAATTTCTAGTTAATTATATTGAATGATATTTTTATCTTTTTTCTTTATCAGGGGACAAAAATATTCATCAAATATAACTAACTGGATATTATTCAATTCAAATAAATTAAAAATGATCTTAATTCAGAAAACACTTGACATTGTCCTAGCTTAATCGGCTGAGACCACACGTAATGAAGCGGATGTCACTAGTTCAAATCTTCCTCCCCCCTCTTGTACGGACATGTCAAAAAAAAAAAAACACTTGACATTTATTAGAGTTAATTCCAATTTAGAAGAAATTTTCTCCAAACTATCCTTTTACATTTAGGTAGTTTGGTGTAAGTGAATCCACAAACTCATCTTCATACTACTAAAATTTTACAAAAATTCAAACAACCCAAAACATAATTACTGAACCACATAAATATTAAATATATATATATTTTGTGAGTAAATATTAAATAATTGAAAAGACCCATTACCATGTATTAATTTTGTGGGAGAGATTTAGGTGGAAAGTAGAAACCACCAGCTGCACTGTAACAGACCAACCAACCAACTTAACACCCTCATTTCTCATTCAATTTTTCTTTTAACCCTAAATGAAGCAAAGACCAAAAAGAATCTATATATATATACACACACACCAACTGAACCTAATCTTCAAAAATATCATTTCCATGTTTTTCTTATCTCCCTTGAAACCGATGTGATTTTGAAAATTAGCACTAGATTTGTGAGAAATTATTATTAAATTTTAATCTAATGATAATTTTAAAACTACAGAAGACATAAGGTGACATTTAGAATTACTCATTAACAAAAAAAAAAAAAAAATCGCTTTTAGATACCAGATTTGAGACTTTTTTGAGAGCCCAAATGTGTAAGAAATTTGCATGAAAAAAATAAAAAACAAGACATAATTTTTTTACAAATTAATATTAGCATGTAAAAAACTCTTTCTTATTAATGTTGTTAAAAAAAAAAAAAACTTGTAAGAAGTATGAAGTAATATTATAAGTCACTTTTGTGTCATTTCAGGAATAATATGACTTTTAAATTACTGTTGAGTTTGTGATTGATCATCGTAAATTTTGATCAAATGATAATTTTAAAAGTATCTCATTCTTAAAGTGATACAAGAGGAACACAAGAGTGACTTATAGAATTACGAGTAATATTATAAGTTTTCCTAAAGTTTTTTTAGAGTCATCCAAAATGTGATGTGGCTTTTAAAATCACCAATAGATCAAAAGTCAATAAATCTCTCAAATTTAACAGTAATTTTTAAAGTCACATCACATTTGTGATAACTCAAGGAAAACTCTAGAAAACCCTATAAAATTACTTTAGAATTACTCAATAAAAAGCATGCCCTATTAAAAACAAGGACCGTGATACATGTCTCGAAGGCGTGAAGGAATAGTTATATAATAATATATTATATGAAGGCGTGAGGGAACTGTTTCCTCACGCCTTTGAGATATTCATCACTACCCTAAAATCAAATTTTATTTGTAAGATATTCCTATCCATTTTAAAAAAAAAAGGATAGAAGGAAACAAATAAAGAAATTATCCATAAAAAAAAAAAAAAACGATAAAAGGAAACAAATAAAGGAGCGGAGAAAAACTACTCAGAGCATTTTCAACAGAATAGTCATCAGATCTCTAATAATAGTCAAATCTAAGTATTATGAGGGCCTTTTTGTCTCCACGCTCCGACACAATAGGCAACTTAACTTTTTTTTTTTTTTTTTTTTAATTTTTAATTTTTTTTTCTAGTATTACAGTAAATAGGATGATTAGCCTATTCACTATTCACCCTATAAATTTTGTTTACTATTTTCTTCTTCTTTCTCTCACGCTCTCTCTGAGAGAAAATAACATTTTTAAAAAATAATGAATAAAATAAAAAATTATTGAAGTGTATATAAAATAAATAAATAATTAAAGTAAACATTTACACTTTTTTCGGTGGCTGTTTAACCGGCGGGTTCCAAGAGCAACGTTTATCCACTCGCCGTATTTGATGCGTGTAAATATTTTAATTGTTTTTTTTTCGTCTATAAATACCTCAAAGCCGCTGGCTCTTTCTTTCTCACCGCCTTGCACGCTCCTTTGTAACCTCTCAAGTCTCAATCTCTTTCTCTCTCTCCCTGTGGAACGCCATTGGCAAAAGCTACAGCCCACGGACATATCGCGGAACAATCTCTAGTATTTGTACGTTTCACTATCTCTTTCTCTCTGTCTGTCTTTCTGTCTCTTTTGTGCATGTAGAAGAGGGTAATGGGATTAGATCCGTCTCTGAAATCTTTTGGATTGGAGGCTCTCTCTTTTCCGGTTGGACATTTATCCGAGGAAAATATTTTCTCGGGGATGTTCACAATTACTTTAATTCCCTGGAAAACAGGGCTGGGTTTTTATGTGGGTTAGTTTCTACGTCATGGAACTCAAGCTAGAGGGAGAAAGAAGAGAAAAAAAATTAGATTTTGCTAGCTGGGTTTGTGTTGTTTTCTGCTTCTGCTTCTTCTTCTTCTTCTTCTTCTTCTTCTTCCCTCCTTCTTGGATGATTTAAATTGATGATTTTTCTCTAGAACTTGAAAAAAAAAAAAACGCGTTTTTTGGTTAAGCTTGATCAAATATGGCTTGCACAAAACTCTGTTGTCTCCTAGAAGACTGTGGTCGGTTCCCATGTTGTTGTCTCTTTCCAAAGAGTAGTTTAAATGCTGTATTGGTTCGTTATTTTCGTGGGTCGGTTCTTCCGGAACATGAATTGTAGTTTGTTGGTCGTAATTCGATGCTAGGGAGATTTTTCCTTTGCCTATATGCATATATGTATATATATGTATGTAAATGAAACAGAGGAAGATTAGGAAATTGTTGTTGCTTGTGTTATCTGTCTCCTTGATTCCGAGCACAGATTGGAAGCATCGATGGAGGCACTTTTAGAGGTTTATTGTTGATTACTTAAAGGATCTAGTGCCTTGCATAAGAATTTGCCGGGATTCAAATGTTATCCCTTACCGTTGCATAGATAAATACTTTTGGATCTTAGTTTTATCATATCAAATTCTATGTTCTGTTGAGTTTCGTAAACATGATTGGAATGATAGATGTTTGAATCATGATAAATCTCGAGTTCTTAATAGTTTCTGTTGTGTTATTAATTCTGAGATAGATGTTACAGGGTGAGAGGTTGTATTGGTTTCTCAATTAGTGTCTCTATTTTTCTCTGTCCATTTAAATCAAAACTTTATTAGCAAAAGATGAGATGTTAGTGTTGTGAACTTAAAATTTTGTTGCTTAATGCTTAATGAAGTTTATTTGTTCTTAAGCTCAATATAAGGTTATCAAATATGGCCTTAACCCCAGGGGCAGCTCAATTTGTTGGAGATCCGGTGGAGTTCGAATCTCTCCTTCCTCCTCCCCTTGGGGACAATTACTTATCTTAAAAAAAAAAAAGGTTATCAAATACGGCTTAGTTTCTGAAGTAGTTTCTGCTTCATGGTTTTGAAGTTGCAAGTTAAATGATTTCAAGCATTGTAATTTTATTTCCGGTAGGTGCTCTACTCATTGAAAGTTGAGTTGGTGGGGTAGTTGGATGGTAGTTGACTAGTTGTGAATTGGCTAGATGTATTAAGGTTTCCCAATTCACCTTCCAAAAACTTTCATGATCTCTTAATTACTTTCCACAAAAAAGAAAAGAAGAGGAAACGTTTTCTGTAAGGATTTCTAGCTGTAATACGTTTTTTCTAAGATTTTGTGGTGTTGTGATTTTTTTTGATACATCTTCAATATTTTGATAATTTCAAATTTTGGATTCAAAGCTTGATTGAATCTATGCATAAGTTTCCTAAGATGACATCTTCCATGTAATTTCCTTAAGTCCTTTAATATCTAGCACTGATTAATTTGCCAGCATGGGAATGGGATTCTTAGAATATTAAAGGTATAAATGGGGATTAAGAGAATAAATTATTTATGATGAGAAGTTGCTTTGAGGCAGTGTATTGTAGATTAAGACACATAATTATCCCCTTGGGGTAAAAAATTACTTATCAAAAGAATATTAAAGCAATATAAAATGAATTTGTGAATTGAACTTTCTAGAAGAACCGAAAGGGATAATTCTGTGTCTTAAATCTCCAATACGCTTCCTCTATGCAACTTCTCGTAAAAAAAATAATATATTCTCATTTGATTAGATATAAATGAGTGGTCCCATATATTTATTATTTTATCTTTCCCATTGGGTGGATGGAGACCTTTGTTTCTTTGTTTCTTTTTGCCCTTTGGCCCTTTCTGATGTTAAACATAAAACCATAGTTGGTGGTTTTATAATATATTTGTTGAACATGAAGAATTTGAGGTGTGTTTGGTTGCTGAGATATATCTTTTGTATCAAGTTGTCTGTCTTCGGGCATCTTTCTGTGCTAACAGAAAAAGAAGAAGAAAAGGAAAACATGTCGGGTTTAATGTGTTCTTGATTGAATTGTCAGCTTCTAGGAACTTTTAGTTCAATAGCAAATAGTGATTTGAGATGTGTTTTGCTTCTTTCTCTAGAATTAAGAAATGAACTTTCTTTAATAAACATGCTTTTGAGCTGTAAATTTAGATATGTATGACTCTAACTTTCTTGCTTTTGATTTTTTATTCAGATTTAGGTTGAACCAAAGGAGAGCATATTCTCTGCAGCGGATAAATGGACATAGGACAGTACTTTGAGGAGGCCATGGCTCAAAATGATTCCTTTGGAGAAGATAAGTCTTCCCTAGAGAAGTGGAATGCAATCCCAGATTCTGAAAACAGCACCTCAGGTGGTTTTGACTGCAACATCTGTCTAGAGACTGTGCAAGATCCAGTGGTTACCCTCTGCGGTCACCTCTACTGCTGGCCCTGCATGTACAAATGGCTTCATTTCCAGAGCTCATCTGCTGAAAATGAAGACCAGCAACAGCAGCAGTGTCCCGTATGCAAAGCTGAAATTTCTCAAGCGTCCCTTGTCCCCCTCTATGGCAAGGGCCAAACCACAAAGCCTTCTAAAGGCAAGGCTCCCCATCTTGATATGGTCATTCCTCGAAGACCTACTGGTCCTGCTTGTGGGGTTGACAACACAGCAAACGCATACCAAACTCCGCAACTCTATGGTGGCAATTATTCATATCAATCACGGCAATACCACCCGAACCCAGGCAGTTACGGTGGTACCACCTCGTCGACATTTACTCCTGGTGGCACAACGACAAACATGTTCGATCCAACAATCGGTGTCTTCGGAGAAATGGTTTACGCAAGGGTGTTTGGAAACACCATTACAAATTTATATACGTATCCAAATTCATACCACCTTGCAGGGAGCACTAATCGAAGGGTCCGAAGGCATGTAATGCAGGCTGATAAGTCGCTCAGCAGAATCTGTTTTTTCCTCTTCTGTTGCGCAATTTTGTGTCTTCTTTCCTTCTGAACATCTCTTTCTTCCCCACCGTTATATACCTGTAAAAATTATGAGTATAAGCACATTCAGCCGGATCTATGTACTACATGTTAGAGATGTCATGCATTTCCAGAGCTGGGATTATTATATATGTAATTACCAGTGCGTTATAATATACTTCTGTGGAGCATGTCTAAATGTGAACCAAAGTTCTTCAACCAACTCAACATGAATTAACTCAGACACGTGCTTGACTTAACTGTGAAATGTTCATAGAATGATTATTAATGATTAGATATTTGGTTGTGGATAACACACATCTCTGTTGGGTCCTCACACGCGAAGGAAAGATGGGTTCTTGGGGGTTGTAAGAGTATGGGAGTGGGCTACCCCAAACTAAGAAGAAAGTGATCCCCAATGGAAGAATAGTCGCCAATCGAGACAAAAACAGCTAACTTAATTTGTTGTCATCAAGTTTGCTTGTTAGTTGCTTTCAAAGCAGAAGTCCAAGATCTGAAAAGACCCTACTATCCACACCAAATCCATCATGGTCACCGGGAAAAAAAAATGTCATTTTCATTCTTTTGCTTTTTTATGCTTTCTTTCCACTTGGTGAAGTCGGTAGACCACGGCCGCAGTTGTAGGGTAGGGCGGCGGAGACCTTCCCAAAAGAGAGCTCACTGCTTTTGACGCCTCCACCTAAGATTTGGGAAGCAGCCGGAAAAGAGTTCACTGCCCCAGTCGCAGTCGAATGCCTCACCAAACATGAAGCAATTCTCTTATTAGTTTCTGTGCTTTGCAATGTTTGGCTCTAGGCATTGATTGAATGTGCAGTTGTTTTTACCCTCTTAAGAAGTAATATATTATTGGATGCAATGATTGAATGTGCAGTTGTTCTTACCCTCTTAAGAAGTAATATATTATTGGATGCAATCCGTGCAATAATTTGTCATATTTATGGTACCGGACAGCTCCATGTGAAGGGTTGTTTACTTGCTCAAGTCATTCAACTATTTAGGCAAGTGGACCTGGTTGTATAGTCCAAGCTCGGACTATGTGAACACCTTCCCAAGTACATTGGTCCCATTCCAACACCCTCCAACGTTAAAGTGTCTTGTACAATAAGACAACCTTATTGCACAGTATCTAAAATGCCATATTGTAAATACTATTTATTTGTGTTTCTTTTAATGAGTGACAACAAAAAAAGGAGAAATGAGGAAGCGGGTGTTTCTCACATCAAGTCACAAAGGACTTGATTGGTAAAAAAAATTTAAATGCTTTTTTTTTTTCATTATTTATTTATTGTGACTTAATGTAAAGATAAAATTAATTATGGGGGTATTGTTAATACTTTTACTTTTTTTTGTTTGTTAAAATATAAAAAATATGTCCTAAAATATATTGCCAAAAGTACCCTTGATCTATTAGACAATACCCATCTTGTGATTTAAAATTGTTCTTCTCTCTCTCTTTTTTTATTTTATTTTTTATTTTTTCTTGTTTTATTTTAGCCAGCCAATAGACAATGACTCCTCTTAATTTCCACAAAACATGATGTGACATAATAACCTATGATACATAGCAGCTTAGAGAAAATGCTTAGCTGGTCAGTTAGCCTCTCATTTTCTTATTGATGATCGGTTAGCCTCTCATTTTCTTATTGATGATTTGATTTGATTTGATATAAGAGTAAAATAAATTTTAAATTTTTTGTAAAATAAATGTAAAAACAGTTGTTTGTTAATGTAAAAAAATAAATTTGACTTTTTTTTAGAGACGAAATGCTTTCCCAAACTTTTCAATCCAGTTTAAAAGAAAAGTTTGACTTAATGTGAATTCCAATTTTACTTTTTCCTGAATTTGATAATGTGAATCCAGTCCCAAGAGGTAGCTTAATCGGTTGGGACCACGTTTCATGAAGCGGAGGTCACTAGTTCGAATCCCCCCTCCCCCTCTTGTGTGAACATGTCAAAAAAAAAAAGAGAAAAAAGAAAAGAAAAGAAAAGAAAAGATAATGTGAATCCAAAGCTGCATTTCCTGACTTATGCAAATTAAGTGGCATTAATAACTTTTGACATTTCATCTACAATGTGAAAACTGAAAAGGTAAATAAACAAGACAAAAATTTCATTCAAACTCATTCGGATGAAATTTTTTTTAATCTACTCTAATAAATGTCAAGTGTCATATCTCGAATTTGGATTCTATCTAGTTCAAATGAATTGAAAAATATCAAGTTAGTTATATTAGTAGTTAACAAAAATACCCCTTTAATATGACTAACTAGATATTTTTCAGTTCATTTGAACTAAAGATGATCATATTTCACATCTCTCACATGTTTTTTTTTTTTTAATATTTTAACAATTATTTATATGTTATTCCACTAATCTAGGAACCAAAACATTAATTTTTTAGAAACAAAAAATGTTGAATGATACTTGTCACTTATTAAAATAGTTTGAAAGAAATTTGTGTCCAAACAATAAATAGGTGGGCTGAAACTTTCAACATTTCATCATGAGGTAGAAATTATGAGGGATAACGATTAATCAAGAGAAGTGCTATTTAGTAAACTCTTATACTACTAATATACAATTATGGTAATGTGGCAATAAAGATCAACTAGTAATTTTTCTTGTTATAAGCCCTTATTGATTCAATTTATTATTTTTATTGCTACATCATCATAATTGTATGACAACAGTATAAAAGTTTACTAAATATTATTTTTCATTAATCAATATTGATCTTAAATTTTATTCATTTTATTTATATTAGCAGTAAGATTGCTGATAAGTTATAAATCTATCTAGATTTTACATTGGTCAATGGGGACAAATGACATATTTTTACTTGAATTTGAATGAGGGATAGTAGTGAATATGAGAAGAAATTAGAGTACAACTTTTTTCAATATATATATATGAATTATTATTTTTAGCTTTATTAGCTATTGCCTATTGGATAAAAAAAAAATTCTAAAATATTAAATATCTCTATATGGTGTGGATGTCTTACAAATATAAGCAAACATGGATGAAACTCTATGAAGATTGATAAGACTAGGGCTGACAATTTAACCCGTGACACGTGAACCCGACACGAACAACACACGTGAAATCCAGGTTAGGGTTGAGCATAATCGGGTTCGGGTCATAATCGGGTCGACCCTTTTATGACACGTTTATATCGGGTCGTGTCGGGCCAACCCGCCAGGCCGCGGGTTGACACGTTTATAGTCGGGTCAACACGCAACCCGGCGGGTTGACAGCGACACGTTTAATTTTTTTTTTTTCTTTTCACTGTCTCACTCTCACACACCACACTTCACACGAATATTAGATATACATGAGAGGAAATAAATAAAGAAAAACCAAAAGTCAGACCCCCCACAGTCCCACACCCTCTCTCTCTGTCTCTCCCATTTCTCCGATGAGAAGATGAAACCATCTCCAACCACCCCTCCACTCCAATCTTTGAAAACGAATTCTGGGGCTTACGATTCCGGGGAAGTTCAGGAACCCTCGCAATTCCTCACCGACTTCATCACCCGAGAATTCAATGCCTTCCTCTGGATTTCCCTCATCGCCATCACCGCTCTTCTGCTCCGCAAAGTCCTTAGCCTCTTCATCTTTTGCTCTCGTTCTCTCTTAAAATCGCGCTGCCAGTCCGATCTCACGCACACCGCCAGGTCCGATCACGCACCGCCGGCACCCTCTCACAGACATGGTCCCACTGACTCTCACACTCTCACGTCTCACCCAGTCTTCCAACCGTGCGACTCACGAGACTCACGACACTCACGCACCGGCACCGCGGTATCTTCAGATGGACCAGACTCACCCTCACGATCTCACACTCTCACGTCTCAGTCTCACCCAGTCTTCCACGGTCACAAGACTCACGACGCACGGCACAACCCTCACTCCTCACCGGCACTACGGCTACCACTAACTTCAGCCTCCGGGTATCTTCCTCAAGAAAATTTCTGGAATTTAGGCCCCAATGTCTATGCTTGAGTGCTTCACTGCTTCTTTGTTCCAATTTTCCAATTTTGCAGATTCTTACTTTTTGTTTCTTTTCTAATTTTCGTTACATTGTTATGCAATTGACTCCTTAGAATCTCATATTTGTTAGTTCAAAAAAATAATAATAAAATAAATTTACATTCGGGTCGTAAAACGGGTCGTATCGGGCCGTGTTCACGTGTCGTGACACGACACGTTTATATAAACGGGTTCGTGTCGTGTTACCCATTTATTAATCGTGTCGTGTTCGGGTCGAATTGGTTGACACGTTTAATTAATCGTGTTGGGTCAAGCATAATCGTGTCGGGTCATAATCGGGTCGGACTCGAACCCGACACGGCAACCCGAATTGCCAGCCCTAGATAAGACCACTCATTCAATATGAAAATGGATAAGACACATACTCTGTCTTATCCATTTTTATGTCTTATCCACTTTTTACCTATGGATGAAAGGTTGAAAGTTTAAGCGGATTTATTGTTTGCTTTTTTACGAGTAATTCTAGAAGGCTTATTCATGTTTTACTTATATTCTACTAAAATGATGTGGCTATTAAAATAATCATTTAATTAAAATCTAATAATGATCAATCACAAGTTTAATGGTGATTTTAATTGTCATATCATTATTAATAGGACACAAGTAAGATACAAATAGACCTTCTAGAATTACTCATTTTTTACACATTGGAATTAGAATATTATCTGGTACATATAATATTCAACTAGTTATGTTAGAAGAGTATTTTTATCTATTTAAAAAGTGAAAAAACAAAAATATCCTTACAATATAACTAATTTGCATTCGTAGAACAGCTTTGGGATTCAAATTATTAAACTCAGGAAACAAACAAAAAAAATACAAAATGAATTCACATTTGTAGAAACGTTTCTTCTTTATTGGGTTATTTTTATTATTATTTTTTAATGTCCAATATTAAATTAATATATATTTTTATGACAGAGTTTTCCTCCAAACTAAGTTGGAGGAATCTCCTCCAACCTAATCTGTAAAAGTGACATGTGTCCCTTGAACATGTGATATGCACATATTTTTTTAATAACATGGACAAAGTTGAAATAAATAATATTAAAAATTCATGTGCATTTCATATGTTATTAAAAAAAGTGACACATGTCACTTTTACAGATTAGATTGGAGGAGATTCCTCCAACACAATTTGGAGGAAAACTATGTCCATATTTTTAATTTTAATATATCATTTATAAATTTTTTTTTAAAAAAAAACACTCACACACACACAACATCTGAAGATGGATTGATGCAGCATAATAAGCCATCTGTTATTGTTGTTGATGATTATCTTATTCTTAATCTGGAATACTGGGAAAGTGTTAAAAGAACGTGAAAAATATGATTTATTATTTTAATTGCCGAAATTTTCTATCCAACTTCATCCATGCTGAGGTGTACTAAAAAAAATCCCCACGTTTAACACCTTTCAGATTTGTAGATTTTTTCGATGGACAACTAATTAATTGATAATCTATTTTATTGTGTTTAAAGATGTCTCATCCTTTTGCTTTTTGACCATTCGATGAGTCCAACACATGTGAAACTTTTTTATCCTACTTTTGTTCCTCTTTTACCTTTTCCTTCAAGGGTTTGTTGGCCAAAGACAAAATCATTGAAGAATATGATGAACATGAACATGTTTTTCATGGTTAAACGTGGACAATTTAGGATTCAATATCCCTTTTCTTGTCTTTCACATTCATGTGTTAACGTGTTCTTGACAACTTGATCGAGTTGTCGACATGCTTGCCTACATATGAGATGATGACGATGATGACCGTCAATTAAGACGTGGGCATAGACTTCGAAAGATCCCTTAGCCCTTTTTTGAACCCCCACAGTAGTAAGAAGAGCACTAAAGGTGGTCAGATCAAAGCCACCGACGAGAGGCACCAGCTTGGTGCTTGGGAGAACATCTCAAAACGGTCTGCAACCAAATCTAAAGATCACTATAGAAAGAAACAAGAAACTAACAATGGAGAACTAACGTGGGAGAGAGCGGGGAGCTAAAGACCATGCACGTGAAACACGAACCAAAAGAATAATCGTAAACCAATATGCGCCATCACTTCAAAAGAATTAGTACTCAAACTACAATTAAAGCTATATATAATCATTGTAAAATCCAGCTAATATAAGATTTTACTTTCTAAAATGTCGCGACAAATTCACTTAAGGTTGAGTTAGACACTTAAAGCTATGGATACTTAGCGAGATCCTATTATATGTTGCAATAAAATCTTTAAGATAAGTGAATGCAATTTAGGAGGACGGATCATTATTTAAAATTGACCAAATATTTGAGATATTTATCCAAATATATGTTTTAAAAAGAGGAGCTTTTAGTTCAACATTGTAAAGCTTAAACGCCGCCGCTGTGAAAACTGTTAGTTGATTTGATTAATTTTAGGGGAAAATTCAGTTTAGCCCCCTGAAGTTTCAGGGGATTTTCAATTTGAACCCCAAAGTTTCAAAAGTGGCAGTTTACCCCCCTGAAGTTTCAAAAAGTGGCAAATTGAACCTTTTGTTAATTTTTCCGTCAAATTAAACGGAAATTTTTTTAAAAAAAGCCTGAGGGCATTTATGTCTTTTCATCATTTTCCGTCTAATTTGACGAAAAAGTCAACGGGGGGGTTCATTTTGCCACTTTTTGAAACTTCGGAGGGGTAAACTGCCAACTTTGAAACTTTGGGGTTCAAATTGAAAATTCACTGAAACTTCAGGGGGCTAAACTGAATTTTCCCCTTAATTTTATTTATTGTAAAGCTTACGGTTTGAAAATGTATAGTGAGGGGAAAAAAAGATCAATTTTATCTTGGTTGTAAAAAGGTATGATGACCTCCATTGGCCATGGCTATACTTGTAATTCAATATAGCAACTAAAAAGAAAAGTTCTCAAGAGGATAGCTCAATCGGTTGAGATTACGCTTAATGAAGCGAAATGTATTAATTCGAATCCCCGTCTTCTTTCTTGTGCGGACATGTAAAAAAAAAAAAGCAACTAAAAAGAGAAGAGTAAATAGAGAAAAAAAGAAGAAGAGATATTTCAAAGTAGAAGATTTGGGCCTTCTCCTACAATGCTCATCAATCAAATGAAGGAAATGAACAGTATGGGCTTGCAGTTGAAATATGGGGTTCTTATCCTGCTTATATAAAGAAATGACGAACAATGGAATAAGAATAAGTTTTGGGACTTGTTTGGGAGTGCAATTCAATAAGTGATTTTAAAAATTATGTTTTTGAAATCGCTAATTTTTTAAATTGTACAGTGTTTGGTAAAACATGTTAAGAAGTAATTTTTTTTTTTTTTTTATTAATTTAGTGTTTGGATAATATTATTATATAATTACGGTTTCATGGCTAAATCGGTAAATATTGCCCCACATATTTTTTAAAATAAAATCTTGATTTTGGTTTAAATTCGCACATTTTCAAATAAGTACCATCTAGTCAGCTTATAAAAATCACAAATTTTTTCACAATTTTGGAATTTGCGTTTTTAAAATCACAATTCCAAACACTTGAAAATTGTGATTTGGTTTAAAAATCCCAGATTATTTCTTTAAAAACGCACTCCCAAATGCACCCTTAGGTAGGGTCACAATTTGGATGTGACCGGCAAATTTGACACAAGCCAAACATAAAATTAGCGAATTAAGGTTGAGATGTTTGACATGTTGAATTAAATGAGTTAAGATTGACACAGCTTATATAATCTCATCCCCATGCTTCGACATGCGACATTTAAGGTTAGTAATTTTTGACACAACTCGCAAATCCAACACAAACTCAACACAAAATTAGCGGGTTAAGATTGATAAATCTTGTTTAATTAAATATGTCAAGTTATGATTAATATATATAATCTTATAACTATACTTCGAGACAACCTGCACCCGACACGCGAACATGAATAGTCAACCTAATTTTAGGTCAAGAGGTACAAATATGATAGAAAATTATTAGGACGTAAACTCCATTTTGCAAAACGCATAATTAGTAAATCTAAACTAGAAACCGCGAGGTGAATCATGCAAACATGAAACACTATAGATTAGGTAATTCAACATTTAATGGCAATTCAATTAAATATTTTCCATAATTTTACAAATAATTCAGCTGCTGCCATCAGATTTAAGGTCTATTATAAAGAAATTTGTGGGCCCAACTCATATCATAAAACTGGTTCAATAAGAGAAGATTGCACATTTCTTATAAACATACCCAAGGTCTTATCCACATGCAATGTGAGATTATTCCTAAACACCCTTCCTTACGTACAGGTCAGTATTTTTTCTAATCCTTGTCACAAGGTAAGTAGCATGAGCTATATTCGTCCCGTAGTAGACTCTAATACCATGAAAAAATTTGTGGGCCTAACTCATCTCATAAAACCGGTTTAATAAGAGAGGATTGTCAATTTCTTATAAACATGCTCAATGTCTTATCCACAGACAATGTAAAATTATTCCTCAACAAATTACCCCTTGAGTCTCACCATCCACATCCTGATCATCCCCTTCTACCTGATCATCTCCTTTCAAATAATCAAAGGCTCTGGAACCTGGGTTTTCACTGCGAATGTATTTTAGTAATCTTTCATCTATATCTGTTGATAAATGACAATATTCTCTAAGTAACCTCAAGATCTCCTCTGCCCCTTCCACGTTCCCCTGCACTTTCAAGTACTCCAGACATGAACCCAAAACATAACGGTTGGGCTGCCATCTTGCTCCGCCTGCCAAGAATGCTTTCTTAAGTGTCTCCACCGACTTTTCCATCTGCCCGTGTGCACGATATCCAGTTGCCATTCGTTCCAACGTGATCGAGTCCAGCTCCCTCCCACTCTCTACCAGCCTGTTTATAAATGCTTCAGCCTCTTCCAAAAGACCCTTCTTGCAATAACCAGTGATCAGCACGCGTGGAACCCGCATGTCGAAGAATGTATCCCCAGATTCCCACTCCTCAAAGATCTTCTTGGCACCATCAATGTCATCCAGCTTCACTAACGAGCTTATCATACAAATATAACCTGAATTCAAGACTTTCCCCATATTTCTGTAGAAACCCCACATTCGACACACCTCGTCTTTATTCTGAATAGCAGTGTACAGAGTAAGGAAGATTTCATAAGCAGACCTCCTTGATTTACTGCTAACGAGCTGCTCTGCTTTCTTCAACATTTCCAAAGTCTTTCCATGCAGGCCAGCTTTCAAATACCCATTTGCTGCAACAACATAAGCATTCCAGTCGATGGTAATTACAGGATCAGCTTCCATCTTCATTAGAAGCTTCACCATTCCCTCTATGTCAGAGGTGGCAGCATAAGCATTCAACCTGATGTTAAATGTGAACGTATCCCACTCAATGCCCTTCTCTTCCATCTCTTGCGTTAGAATGTCTAGTTTCTCAGTTTTACCTATCCGAGAATATAGGCTTAACATAACATTATAAGACAGAGATGATTTCAGAAAATCTAGCTCCCTCATCTTCTGCATGGTGGCTTCTGCTTTATCCAGAGATTTATGTTCAGCATAGCAGTTTAAAAGAGCTCCATATACCTGTAGGATTCTCGAACTGTCTGGGATGCTACCAAAATAC
Source organism: Carpinus fangiana (assembly GCA_006937295.1). NCBI lineage: Eukaryota > Viridiplantae > Streptophyta > Magnoliopsida > Fagales > Betulaceae > Carpinus > Carpinus fangiana. The sequence goes on along the minus strand of CM017326.1, from coordinate 5,082,068 downwards.
TTCTCTGCTTCTTCCAGGCCACGAACTTTTGAGATCAAATCTAACTGAATTGCAATGTCTCCAGGGGGTTGGCCATGGTTCGTTTGGTCACTCAACCATTCACATATCTGACACAAAACAAGATCCCAAAGCATCAATACAAAGATTACAGTCGCATCATGTCAAACAACGATAACTTGAGCGGAAAATCACTTTGACATACAGGTTCTCAAAAGGACTTCCTCAATTAACCGCAGCCAAAATAGCATACGTGAAACCAAGTTTCAACTATCAGTATTAAAGTTATAAAGATATGTACTAACCAACATTAATGTAACTCAAAGTTTCAAGTAGCAGAAATATAAGTTATTGAGTGGAGAAAGAACACCAACAATCATGCGGGCATTGGTGGAAATAAATTGATAGAAAAAGAAAGTTAACAATGCACGAATTTTTTATGGACCTACGAAAGAAGTTGGTGTTAATGCCATAATATGACTTGAGAGATGCATTAAATTATATATCACAGTTCTTCTATGTAATTTTTTTTTTTTTTGGTTCAATTTTTTATTGAAACTGCTGGTTTGACACCAATACATTATTTCCCTAGGTTCAGCTTTTGCCAGTTATTGCAATGAAGTCAACCACATCACCCAAACTATTTTTTTTTTTTATGAATGATTTATTTTCATTAATCACAACAAAGAATCACAACCACACTCTAGCAGTGAGCTAGAAACCAACAGAAAACAAACACCCCAGCTCCTACACAACAAAAACACACATAACACTAGCTACAAAACTGACAAAACACTATAGCAGACAACAAAAAATCAATACCCCAACTTTGATATTCTGCTACTAATGAAGAATATCAAAACCAATACCCCAACTTTCACAAAGGGCAAATTTCAAATCAGACTTTTTAAACCTCCCCTTCCAACTGATGCGGTGCTTGATGTCCCATACCACAGCATGCAAGATTTGTTCTTCAGTGCTCGGGGTTTTTCCATGTTTTATAGCATTCCTGTGCCACCAAAGATGATAGACAGCAGCACGCAAGATTAACTCTCAAATGATCACTTCTCCAGTTACTGATACCGATATCTGACCAATCAATAGGGGGGTCAGGAATCAACCCCTTACTCATAAGAGTTTTCCACAGCAGGGTACTAAAAAGACAGCGAAAAAATAGATGATCAGCAGATTCAATATAGCCACGACAAAAAACACAAGAAACATCACCACCCATGCCCCAACCCAGCAACCTCTCCCCAGTTATAATACCCTTGCAGAAAACAAACCAAATAATGAAAGCTTGTTTAGGTATGGCTAAAGCAAACCAAACCAATCTCCACCACTCCAACTTTAGGCCTCCTGGTCCGAATAACATCACCCAAACTTATCCCAACTATTTTAGTGTTCCATATTTGCTGCACTAATCTTTCTCCGAAACTAATTTAGACTTCCATATTTACAGCCTGTTGAAATCTTGAAACCACCTACTTGTTCTCATCTTATCTTCAACTTTTACGAACTTTTACGAACTTGCACAGCATTACACTATAAAAATTAAAAATTAAAAAAAGGAAATATATATATATATATATATATATATCAAAAGCTGCATTTGGTTAAACGTAGGTGGCCATGTAAAAGTTAGTAGTAATTGCAATGACTATAGGGTTATAGTAACACTGGTGCAAATGATGAGGGTGGTGATGAGAGTGGTAATAAGGAATGAAATTTCAAATTCCATTAGCCAAAATGCACGCCCGTAAATACCCACATACATAATATACACATACACAGAAACAGATACATCTACACATGCATATACATTCAACTAATTTAGACTTCCATATTTACAGCCTGTTGAAATCTTGAAACCACCTACTTGTTCTCATCTTATCTTCAACTTTTACGAACTTGCACAGCATTACACTATAAAAATTAAAAATTAAAAAAAGGAAATATATATATATTTATATCAAAAGCTGCATTTGGTTAAACGTAGGTGGCCATGTAAAAGTTAGTAGTAATTGCAATGAAAACAATGCTTGCAAATTTGCAATGACTATAGGGTTATAGTAACACTGGTGCAAATGATGAGGGTGGTGGTGAGAGTGGTAATAAGGAATGAAATTTCAAATTCCATTAGCCAAAATGCACGCCCGTAAATACCCATATACATAATATACACATAAACACAAACAGATACATCTACACACGCATATACATACATATACGCAAAATATACGTATATTTATTATGGGAAATGAAACCTCTAGAGCGTGCTTGTAACGGCGGTATCTGCGAAGCTGCTTCATTGTTCTAAAGAGGTCGGATTCCTCGATATGTCTTCCTTCCTCGAGCCACTGGTCGATGACTCGAATGATCGGAACCCTAGGATCTCCGGCCCGCCAAATCCGACGGTGGAGAGCGTCTACTGGGGGTGGATTCCTGGCTAGGTTTACAGTGGAGTAGAAGACAGCACTAAAAACCCTCGAAATTCCATAGCCACGCCATGGATTTGAGCGAAGAAGCTTCATTTCGGAGAGGGAGCGAGAGAGAGGTGAAATCCAGTAGACAGGCATGTGAGGGTTTTTAGGGTCTAAGGGTTTTAAGGGGTTATTTTGGTGAGGCCCATGAATTAGTATGGGCTTTACCGCTTGAACAAGAGGGCCGGCAAGCCCAATCTTGGGTTTTTAAGGTCTCTCATTATTTCCAAAATGGCTTGATCAGCTCTCTCAACGGATTTCTCTCGAACATAGCCACTGAGAAGAGCACTATATATCCTATCCGTTTTCAGATTGTTTGATATATTATTAAAGTAATATTCTGCATGCTCTAGTCCACGAACTCTGTGAATTAATTCAATCCTAAGCGCAACATCAACTGGTGATAGTTCTAAATATCTACGATCAGTCATCCACTGAGATATCTGAATGACGTGAAAGAGGAATAGAGAAATTAGGAACTGGCAGTATTAACATGTAGGGGTTAGGATTCAGGAAAAAATCAACCATCAGAAGAAAAATAGCTGGAGGGGGGCAATTCAACCATTTTGTCATGGTAAAGTGCCAAAATTGCCCCAGCATACTGTGAAATCACTTCAAATATTTTCAAGTAATGACATATGTGAATAATTTGGATTCGGTAGTAGAGAGAAGAAGAAGAAGAAGAAGAATGTGGGTTCTGGGTTTTGGTAGAGAAGAGAGAAGCAAAAGTTATAGAACTTCTTGGGGGGGTTTTGAGGCAGAGAGGGAATGATTTTGCTCATGCAGTGAAGCTTTTTCATTTTCGGTTTGTGCTTGTATTTTGTAAAGGTTTTGACTATATCTGTGAAAATCTGGTGAGGTTTCTGTGAAAATAGATTAAAAGAAGGCAAGGAAGAAGATGACAATGGCTGTCCTTTACACTACCATAACGCAAGGAAATACATGTAAGAGCGTCTTTAGAATTGTGTTTCAAAAATAGAATTTTTAAGCCAAAAAGAATTTTTGAGTAAAAATTTTATTTTTAAATTTTTGTCAAAAATATTTTTTTTATCATTTTTAAGTTTTTTAGACATTTAAAAGTGTTTTTAATTTTTTTACTAAATGACTATTTTTTTATTTTTTTTTAAATAAACATTTTGATTATTAAAAATACTTTTAAACATCTTAAACACAATCTCAAATAAGCCTAAACGTAAAATGTGAAACTCCTACAAAACTACTAGACACCAACATAAAACACAGCAGCAAAGAAGAAGGCAAAACGAAATGGTTTAAGATAAAGTTGCATTTGCTAGATGGTAGAGGCCAGCTGTCCTCCCCAACTGCTCTCTGTACACGATTCTTAAGGTCCTCCCCTGTCATCTGAAGCAACTTTATCTCTAACTCATATTTAAAACGGCACTGTTTTGACACTTAACGAAGTTGCTTTAATGTTATATCTTTAATATAATATATATATAAGGGTAGGCGGTTAGCGATTATTAATCACTTTTCGTTACCCATCACCTATCAAAGTAGTTATGTGGTTATACGGTTAACGGTTATAAGTAGTTAGCAATTATAGAGCAATTATAACTGTCCCATTTGTACACCCTTAATAAATAGTTTGGTAAAACAAAATCTTGTTCCATGTATAACGCTACTAGCATGTCTATCTACCCTAAAGCTAATTAAATTTTTTTTTTTTTCACCTCTCCAATGTGGGACAATGTTAAAAGCAATATTAATGCTACATACACGGGTAGAATTACAAAGGAGCTATTAGCTAAGCCCCAAATCAAATTCTTTTTAAATCAAATTTTTACCCCCTTAATTTTTTATATTTTTAATTTGATCCCTCCACATCTAAAATCTTAGCTTCATCCCTGTCCTACATACTACACGACATCTCACCTCCATTTTATTGGGCCGATCAATGCACACTACCACATCAACCAAATAGAATGCGGTCCGCAATGATAGGATGAGGGTATAGTATATAATATATAGTATTACTCTAAAAACAAATATGAAGAAAAAGTAGAAAACATTCAAATGGAGGGAAAACATATTTGATTGCAATAGTTTTAACATGTTCATGTATTTCTTGGCACCATATATCCAAACAGAAAATTCCAACATCAATCCCCACCCCATAACTACAATTTATTATGACAAATGAAACAAATTCTTCTACATGCATAAAGTTAAGAAAACTTGTCTGCAACAAGAATCACATCGGAACTTTAAATGCTGTGGTCTTAGCCACATAAGAGTTGCCGAGATGAGGGCATACCAATTGTTGATAGAGGGCATAAGAAAAAATTGTACCTAGGTAGGGAGAAAACCCATCTTGGCTCTGCCACTAATGGGAGGAGTAAGAGGAAAAACTGCCAACGATGCTGGTGATAGATTGGTAACGGCCTGTGGAAGAATTTGTGAGTGTATAAGGCATTCCAAAGATTATTAGCTTCAAATCAACTGCAAAAAGGGCTGTGAAAACTAAGAGATAACTGTATAAACAGATAATAAGTTCCCACCATAGATTGAGAAACAAATAACAGCAAGGTCAGTGAGATCTGACACAAGAGCTCCACAGCTAGGGAGTCAGATGAGCAGGAGTAGAGAACCATCGAATCTACCAAAAGATACCAAAGTGAGCGTTGGCAAGCACAGCCCATGCGCACCATGGTGGCGTGTGGCGCACACACACTACAGCAGGTAACATCAATGGAGAGAAATGTGGTTGAAGCCTGAAAATGGTGGGAGGACACTTGTCTTGGTGGAGAGGTTACAGTAAATTTAAGATCCAAACTTCTTGAAACTAAAGAGAAAATGAAGAGAAACCAAAAGGAGGTTAAAGAAAGTTTATTTGGGTGGGGCAGGTGCAGAGGAGGTCTTCCCTCCTCCATGGCTAAGATCTGGATGGGTTTTGCTGAGGGATTTTTTCGCTCGAGAGTGTTTTCAGAGACAAATTTGTTTTGGCGCTTTACTGCATCGGTGCATCCCACCGCTCTACCTGTCCATTGATCAATTTTGACCCTTGAATGATGTGATGAACATTCTAAGTTACTCTTGAATCAGATTTTTTTTTTTATTACAAAAATTTATATTTTACCATAGTCAGAATGAACTCAAGTCTTTTTTTTTTTGGCTAGTTTTTTATTTCGTCCCATTACAAATGATCCCTTAGTTTACGTTAAATAGTTTGAAAATCTAGTGAGGAAGACAATTAAGTTGGGATGGATAATTAGTTGACCATCATGATCACAATTTGGATTCATGTTCTGATTGTTTCTCGGGAAATCTTCTCTCTCTCTCTCTCTCTCTTCGCTGCTTTAGGTACCAACTTGTGAATATTGCTGTGAAATTCTACTAGGCAAATAGACCTTCCCATATTTTTCTTTATTCTGAGATCATTATGCTATATACTAGAAGCCCTGGAAAAGCCAAACAAAATTCATCTAGCAGACCTCATTGAGACTTTCGACAAAAAGCGGCTACAACTTACGGATTTATGTAAGAGTAAATCTACGGTCAACCACGATTCATTTGGCATACAGAAATATGTCACAAATGTAAACTGAATGTATGCACCTCTGTCAGAAGACAGGAATATACAACATTAACGAAGTCCTGGTTATATCAGAAATCCTACCCAAGGTTTCTATGAGAATCATGTTTATGTACAACAGATTACATGATGAAAGAAAAATCTACGTTCTACTGTGAAACTAACATCACTACACGGCCCGGAAGATTCCAATGGCTGCTCTATATATCAGATTCATAGAAACGCAGCAATTTCAGGGGTTTCACCTTTTCCTATATGATCAAGCAATAACAACAACGTAGAATTAATAAAAGCAAGTACTATTTTCACTAGAAAACGAAAGTCTTCATAGAAATCTAAAAAGAAATATCTTTCATCCATATTTTTTTCAAATCCACAGTTGAATCAGAAGGACCCACATCCTGGATTTGAAAAAAGATGGATGAGCGATTAATGGGAGATGGAAGAATATCAGGTCTCAAATCTAAAACAAACCTGAATCGTTTCTTCAGACTGGGAAGGGAAATGAAGACCCGTGGAGCAGTTCTCTGACACTTCGGGACTTTTCATCCATGCTCTCCGTGCATCACTCAACTTCAGTTTATACTTGAACATCTAATGGTAAAAAGAAGAAAGTCAATATTAATTAAATGAGAATTTCGTAGCAGTTTAATTAGAAGTGAAATATGAAATTTTTTAGTTAACACAACAAACTGGTTCTCATTTTTGGTAGAAAGAAGTTCTCAGAAAGATTAACAGGGTAGAATACTTCTCATCCTAACTCAATTCATCATGAATGATATTTTAAGCCTTTTTAGTAATAGCTTCTGATGAATGTACATGAACAGAGTAAAAAATAGATAATTAACATATAGAATAGATGAAATCTTGAGTAAATAAAAAAATAAATTGTCCCATAGTGTGCAAACCTCAGAAAGGGGAACAGATGGTTTCTCCAGTTCATCTCCTTCAGTTATGATCCCAGTTCCCTGGCACTCCGGGCAGAAAACAGAATCAATTTGTGCTCTTGTAGCTTTCACCTCACCTTCTTTTCCTATTCTTCTCTTGGATTTTCTTCTCCTCAGTTTTGGAATGACTAACTCCTTTGTAATTATTTCAAACTCACAGAGAAGTATCCAGTGAATAATGCAGGAAGTGTGAAATACATGAAATGCCTGCATGCAATGAAAATATAATGTAAACAACTTCCCAACATTTAACTTTAACTGTAGGAATACAGAGCCGAAAGGAAAAGAGATGCAAGTTGCTAAGAGACTTTACCCCATGGACATTTCGGCTACTGCAGAGAAGCCTTCCAGTCTGCATATTCATTAGTGCTGATACGTCTTTCCCAGGAAGCATCTTGTGTTGACAGATATCACACATCCTTTCTGCAGCCAAACGCTGATGCTGTCTCAACTCTCGCCTTAAAGCCTTACTTGAAATAAACCTCTTATGCAGCAGCTGATCATCATAATAAGCCAAAATCAATCTCGAAGAGGCGCCATTTGATGCTGAAGAATCTTCCCCAGATGAATCATATTGATTATTATTCAAGGACTCACTAACGTCCTCAGGGTCAGAAAATGATTTCTTTTTTTTCCTACTAGTGCCGTCCCCATTCTCTGATTCTGATGTAGGACTAGATAACAGCAATGGCTTCATGTGATCAAACAATTCCTTGCTGCCAATATCACAATTATAACGGAAAGTAACAACAGCAAAACCAGGCTCTGGAACCTTAAACTTATCCTCATTTTCAGGACTTCTTTTCCCCAACCACTCACACCATATTCTACTAATCCCATTCAAAACCTTATCCTTCTCATGGAACCTGGCAGCAATTTGTCCACAACCAACCTCCTGCACTTTTATATCAGATATTTCATTCCAAATCCGCACGCCAGGAACTACGACACTGTCATTAGCATTCAAAGTCTTATCACAATAACTAATTTCAATATCTGAATGAACACCACCATGCCCATTACAACTCGTTTGTGAATTTCCACTATATTCGACAATAGCACGATTGTCATCATTGTTCTGCAACTCCAACAACCTACTTTTATTTGTATTGAAAATACCCGACTCTTTTTGGTTCTCCACTGAATTGTCAAAGAACAGAACGCCATCATTGAAAGGCCATGGATTTGGTCCCATGAGCGTAACCTTAGCAGTAGATAACCTCTCAGTGTGAAGATTCCCCTTCAAGTGATCAAACAACACGGCATCACTATAACACGGTGCAAGACACAAAGTACAGAAGAAAACGAACTTTTTCCCATCTTCCCGAAGCTCAACGTACGTGTGCCCACGCGACCTTACATTGCGAAGAATGGTTCTTGCTGCTTGTTCTCTAAGACTACAAGCACTCGTCTTCGGAAACCCTACTTCCCACCTTCCCGCCATTCAAAATTTTCCCGCCACAAAATCCAAATTCAAATTCAAACGCCCACCAAGCTCCTCCGAAGATTTCCACACGAAATTCAAATTCAAATCCCGATAAATTCTTCCATTTCCAACACCAGAGCCCTTACGAGAACCAAATATGAAACCTAGAAAACTAAAAATTTGCCGAAAGATTCTTTCAAACCCTAGAAATCAAATTTATAGGTCCCTGAGATCTTCGTCAAAACCTAAGACACGGACATTTAATGAGCCATGTGAGACCCTAAGGAGCTCAAACTTCACAAGAACTTTCCAGAAAACCTATAATACAAATCTAGACACTCCAATCTTCGCGGAAATCACTAATATTCAAAGTTTAACCCAAATTCACCGAAACCCTAGAGCTCTCGAATTCAAATCCACGAATTTCAGGTCCAACAGAGATAAACAACAAAACCACAGAATTCTAAAACAAAGAGATTTAGCAAACCCTAACTTTACAATTTCGTAGCGTACTTTGTATAGGAATTTTAGGAAACCGCGGGGCTCGTCCATTCACCGTCACAGCCGCGCGAGCCATGGAGAGAAGAGCGTGCGAAGAGAGCGAATCCTCCCCCATAGCCATCTCCATTTCTCGCAGTGGAACAGAGGATTCCAACGTGTTTGGATTGAGAGAAAGTGAGGGAAAATCAGACGGAAAAAGGGAAGGAAAATTTTTGGTAAGAGGGTCGCGTGTGTGATAACCGATAAAGATAATAAAGTATTACGATGGTTCCCAGAATACTTAATGAGGTGTGATATTGATTCTGAGCCGTTGGACCCGTTGTGATGAACCCCGTGATTATGATGGACGGCTAAGATGGAATTTGAAGTTTACTTGGATAGGATCGGTGGGTATGAGATAAGCGTAGATTCGAATTTTTGGTAAGACCGTAAGAGGATGCCTTCGGGTGGGGATAACTGATAAGACAGGTGAGATCCGGTGTCATCAACGGATCGGGCTAATTATTTAAGCTTACTCAATATAATAATAATAATAATAATAATTAATTATCTTCGTTTATGATTTATTGAATATTTCAATTATTTTGGGAATTTCAAGATTGATTTAATAAGATTTTGGACCAAAAAAAAAAAATAATAATCATTAGGATTCTTTAGGAGTAAAAGAGTAATTACGATTAATGATTATTAGCATTAATTACTAATTGTAATCGCTTAAGTGTTTAATCGATCATTAACGATTAATAATTTTAATAATTGTTAATCACTTTTTAAAATAAAAATTTAATACCTCTAATTATATTCTTACATGTGTCAACGAGATATCAAAGATTTGTAAATCAAGTATTTTTCTTTTATTATATTCATTTTTCGTTTTAAAAAAGTTCAACCATCGTTTTAAAATAAAATAGATGAGGATTTGTCACCTCAACACGTATTACAGTTCTCCTAAATCGAGTTCCAAATATCCACCGGATCGAGCCCGAAACCACGAATGAGGATCCGGCCCTAGAAGTAGAACCCAAGGCACTAACCCCTGTGGGCCTTGCTGGATAGTCAGCCCATCAAATTGACAATACAAAGAAAAAACATTATGCATGAGATACAATCAACTCCTGCTAACTGTATCCTATATTTTGGGCAACGAATCAAGTGACATTTGCAAGATGCCATTGGTTAGGGGTGTATAAGCGATTGCGATGAGTTGTTATTTTTTATAACCGGCAGTTATTTAAACTAATAATAGGTGATTTTATAACCGCTTTTTTATATGGTATTTTGGCTTTTTTGGTGTGTTTTGACCATTTTAAAGCTTATTTTAATTAGTTTTGGGTCAAAGTGTTTTAAAAAACAATGAATATAATGTAACCCTATTCCTAACTCTATTTAAAATGACATTGTTTTGGTGTTTAAAACGATGTCGTTTTAATGTAATATTTTTAATATAAAATATATATTTATATTATTATATTTAAATTTTATAAAAAAAGAAAAGGTAAATAAAAAACTTATGTTTAGTAAAAAAATTATTGTGAAATATATTTTTGTAGATAAAGAAAAATAATTATATGCCCTAAAAAAAAAAAAACTGGCTCTTTACAAAATACAAACATATTAGAAAAGTCAAATTAAAGTGTGTTTAACCAATAAAATGGCAAGAACCCTACAAAAATAGGGGTTTACTTTCATAATGAACTTTTAACGTTTTCAAGAAATGCTTTGGGAATTCAAACATTCTTGGTCACTGGTCGGTTGGTTGCATCCAGTCCCTAGTGGGAGAAGGATCCTCTCCTCTCCAGTTGGATTCAACTGGAGAGGAGCCCTTTCCTCAGTAGTGAGGCTGTACTTTGTCTAGAAAACGTCAAATTGCACACCGTTTGATGCTCCAAACTTAATTCCTTTTTCTGGCCAAAATCTGCGACTGCAAACTTCGGAATCTTAAAAGCATGCTTCAATAATGAACTATTTGATTTGATTTGGGGTCAATGGCAATGGGACTGGCGTTCCAGTTCCTAGGCTTCCAATTCAAATATTGGCCTTTTACATAAAAAAAAAAAATACAAATTTAATTATCTATAAAATATCAGTTATTTTTATATAATTAAAGCATTAACTTTTAATTTTAAACTAATTTTAATTTTATCAAGATTTGAATAATTTTATAGATTATTTAATTTAAAATAAAAAATCATAATTTTGTAATATAAAAATCTCTAGTTTTAAATAATTGAAAGTATCTCGATACATCATTTACATGAATCATCACGTGACCTCAACACCCTTCATTTGATGAGAACAATATTATCATTTACATAATATTGTTCTAACTTACGCCCTTCATTTTGGTACTGAAAGAACAATATTAGATTTTTTTTATTATTATCAAATATGCATTGTTGAGCTTAGACTGTAGCTACTCAACAAAGCGTTTGTTTACTTTGTAGAGCCGAATGTAGAGTGTTTTTAACAACATAGCTCAACAAAATAGCTAAAAAGTTACGGTACAACAAAAATTCTATTGATCGTGTGGTGAACAGTTTTTGCTTCTTTTAACTTTTGTTTTTAGTAGTGATCAATTATTCAGCTAAACAATACGAGCGCGAGCGCACTTGGTTGCGTTTATATCACGTCACAATAAAAAAATAAAAAGCACAATTTAAAAGAACTTATCAAACAATCCCACTATGTTTGTCATCTAATCACGTTTTAAAAACTAATTTTATATAGAATTATACCAAACACACCTGTCGTCTTCAAGAACACAAAATAAAAAAACAATTTTCAAAGACAATAGAAACCCTTGCGTGCTTATCCTAAACTTGGGAAAAAGACGTGTGAGATGCTATGATGCATAAGACGGCATTAAAGTCGTCTTTTGATTATTTAAAATAATGCTAGTTGATGCTAAAAAAACTTATCCAACTAAAATCACTCAATAGCTATAGCCTGTAGAGTGTAGGGTATAGACCAGTAGAAACTGGAACAAATCATGGCCGTAGAATCGTGTATTGCTCAAAGATCATGAATTCGAGGACCCTTGTCAAGACTTACGTAAAACTGTTCACATGATAGTATTATTAGCCAACAAAACTGAGTTGGTGACGGGTCTAGTTTGGATCGGAGGTTCGGAGCCCCGGTTTAGGTTGCTAATCTCAACATCTCTAGATCCCGCTCCAGATCATGAGGTCTGATGATGCGCCACCACATAATAAAATCTCTCTCTCTAGCTAGTTTGCTCCACCATTGATTCCCAACTTCAAAATACAGATAATTTGAAAAACTTATAGATATGTATGTATATATATATATATATATAACAATTCTCAAGCACAAATATTGGCCATCACAATTCACAAAGGAGGAGGAGGATATTTATTACACAAATAAAGCTAATAGAAACCAATAATAAGATCAAAAAATTAACATGGTGTCAAGAAAATTATAGTTCAACCCAAACAAAAACAAATCAAAACCCAACACTTTTCAAGCTAACCCATTAAGAAAAGAAAAAAGAAAAAGAAAAGACAAACCAGCACACCTAAAACTTATGATTCAGATCTTTACATTAAAATCAAACCTAGGATGGATGATGGAAAGAAAAGAGCAGGCATGGGGTGGGTTTTAACATCAGCGTCTGATGTTCTTCACCTTGAGCCAGCCTTTCTTGCATGAATCCCCAACAATCTTCACACCCTTCTTGAAGAAATACTTGAGATCCTTGGCCCTCTCCTTCACCTGATTCTCAAACCCAGCCATTATTATCCCTTGAGAGATGATGCGAAGAAACCCTTCAGAGAGAGGAATAAGTTTATCAACTTTGTATATATAGAGACAGACTGCGAGACTGAGAGGCTTCCTTTTAGGGTTTTTTTTTTTTTTTTTTCTCTTCTTTCTAGTGAGAGAAGATGTGGTAATTTACTTGCGTGCTGGGCCTCGAACTATTTTAAACCGATAATCTCGTGGGATCCAACGGATCATTGACACGTGGCGTGAATCAAGTAGCTGTCACGCACTCACGCTTTTGGTAGGGGTTTGATTGTTTCTTGTTGTTTTTCCACGTTGATTGCGCGCGGGATAAGCATGAGCTGGCTCTCTGTGTGGGGTGTGGGCCCACATGGACCACCATGGCCTTTTAATATATAGGCCCAGCTTGTTATCTATTGGGCCCACTTTAACTACGAAAATCAGTTTATTTATGGGTTTTTTTTTTTTTTTCATCTTAAAATTGGAAAATGATTAAAAAATAAAAAAATTATTAGGGTGCAAAAGATGTCATGTTGTCAATTTCTAGCATTTTTAAAATGGTAATGACTTCCAAAAACGGGTTCTTAAAATGAAGTTCATTTCTATATAACTAACAAACACACCCCCATATTTGAAGATCACTATTACTTTAAAGAGCTTAAAAGAGTCAAAAGGTGAGGCTTTTGATACTTGAAAGTCAATAAAATAGTAGATTAATTAATTGGAAAGTTAATTATATTAATTGAACCAATGAATGTCTGCATGTCATACATATTTATTGCTTCAATTTGAAAAAAATATGGAGAGATAAAAAAGGGGTTTTTCCTTCAAATTTTGATTAGATTTAATAGATAAATGATAAATATGCCTGTCAAATCCAAGTTGATGACAGTTTTTAAGGTAGTGGGACCACAATTTGTTTAGAATATTAGAAGGTGGGGCCCTACTGGCCGTCCTGTCAAATTTCTTAATGTGGATTATAAATTGATGACAAAGATTTATGTAGAAGCTAATCTCACATGGCCAATATAATTGTTGTCTTCTTAAATTCATCATGGCCCCATGAAGAAACTTCATCATTCATGAATACCAACATCTTCTAAGACATGGGGCAAAGGGGTAGAAAAAACATTAAATATATGCATTATAATTCTAAAATTATTGACAAAGTGGTAATTGAAATTTCTTAGTTCAATGATTGATATCTCCTCCAATTAGAGAGTAATTGGAGATTCTCTAATTGTTAATCTTGACTATTCATTTTAAATTTAATAGTCTATAAAATGAAAGACCACAATTAACAATTGGAGAATCTTCAATTCCTCCCCTCCAATGTGGAGGGGATCCGGATCCGATTTGAAAACCTGATTAAGGGCCTATTTCTGTGTACGTTTGAAGAGCCTAAAAGTGTGTTTAACACTCAAAAAGTTTTTTTTTTTTTTTAAAAAAAAGTACTTGTTTGGTAAAAAAAAAATAAAAAACACTTTTAAGAGTCTAAAAAACTAAAAATAAAGCTTTTACCAAAAGACAAAAAACGTTTTTTGACTTAAAAGCTCAATTTCTCAAATCCAATCCCAAACATGCTCTAAGTATTTGGTAAAATTATAATTTGGCATTTAAAATCACAGTTTCGTCTTTACAAAATTGTGCATTTAAAAAAAAAAACATTTTCTTGCGATTTAAAAACACAAAAAATATGATTTTAAATCAACGTGAAACGCACCCTTAGTTAGAAATCAACGTGAAACATTGGGCATGTTTGGTAGCTGTTTTGGAAACAGTTTTTTTGTTTCGAAAACAGCAAATGTTATTACTCATAAACGCCTTTATAATCCACACAATCTATGCAAGCTAATTAATTATTTTTTAAACGTGGGACAGAAATGTTAAACCTAAATTAGTTAGTGGCCTTCCTGTTTTGACATGTTCATCATGATCTTAAATATTGAAAGTAAACAAGTTGCTACACCATATTAAAAACATGGAATCAGATTTGGTAGAATCAAACCACCTTCAAGGGGACGAGTGCATATTTATTCCAACCAGATAATAATCACCATCACCATCACCATCTGATCTTGGATGGCCTTAAAATAGGGTGGTTTTGTGCTGTAATTAGCATGCAACTGTGAAGTGTATATATATATATATATGCACTTGATTTCTTTAGTGATTCTTTGCAAAAGCTTTGTTGTTGTTGTTGTCTGCAATTATGCACAACAATCGTGGCATTACACTATATATATTCTTTCTTTGTCTTCTGCTTTTAACTACAATTGAATATGACTTTCATTTGCATTCGATGGATTTAGATTCCATGCCATTCTTAGGGTATTGATGCAATACGAAATTGTTCTTAGAAATCTTTCAATGGTTTTAGTGGATGGGCCGGCCACCCTCAAAAGGATGGTTTGGTCACTCTACAATAATCTTGTTGACATGATTTGAACCGTTCATTTGAAATGAACAACCCAAAAAAAAATAGTTAGAATTGATGAAAAAAATCACATTTAACCAAAATCTTCCTAATCAACCCTAAACTATCAAATTTTGGTCAATTTTGATTTTTCTATCCATTCTATCAAGCAACAGAGATGCATTTTTGTCACAAAATGGAGAAAATTGCCTTTTTAAGGCAAATAGAGATGGTGCTGTACTCTCTTTCACTAAGATTGTTGCCGTTAAGTAACTGAAAAGTTCATGTAAAACCAAGTTAACAAATAAGTCTATGTACTAAACTTATGTCCAAAATTTTAATAAAAACCGTTAAGAGTGTCATATAATACCAATTATATTGCAATACGTCTCTTAGACAATAAAAAAAAACAAAACCCCTCAAGAATGATGATGGATCATGGAATTTTATTGAAAATATCAAGGCCCTTAGGCCTTAGGAGTAGGAGGGTCCACGAACCCTTGATAGAATAGAACCAATAAGCTACATGCCAAAAGCTCTCGGGAACGTGGCTCCCTTCCCTTCAAAGTTCAATAATGTTTCTGTTTCTGTTCTGCTCAGAGAGTAACATTTCATTTCCTGCCTGCAAAAAGCCTCACTGTCTTGTTCCTACGATAATCTTTGTCCTATTCTTTGCTTTTCATTGTATTTGTTTTGTTTTTTCCTTTCTTGAAGTTGAAGTTGTAAGTTGTTATCTTCTTCTGTTCTTTTTGTCCTGACTCGACTCCTTTCCTTTCTCTCTTTCTTGTGGCTTTCATTGTATTTGCTTAGCGCCTTAGAGAGAGCCAACCAAAAAAAAAAAAAAAAAAAAAATTATACAAACATGCATCCATCTTATATACATATATATAATGGTATGTTTCCTCTTGTTAGGGAAATTGAAACTTTGAGATATATACTTATGAGCAATTTCTAGGATCATTTGTATGGGTTGTGCTATATATGCACCATGCACCTTTGTCTTTGCTCCAATTGCAAAAAGTACACACTGTCCATGCATGCACATTATCTCTGGTGCAACTACAGAAGAAACCATTATCATCCACCATATATCATGCACATCTATTGGCTCTAATACCGTTAATTAGAGCATTTTCAACAGATGATAGTTATTTTAGCCGCTCAAAATCAACTTTTTTAGTTTAGCTACTACTTTTTCGCAATGAAATTCAGTAGACTTCCTATTTTACAATATACTTTTATTTAAATATTGTTTTTAATCTATTTTTTTTTAATTATTTTTTAACCTCATATTTTTCTTGCCCCTCTCTTTCGTCTCTCTCCCTACCAGCGAAAGAAACTCTAGAAACCCAAACAAAAGCCAAAGGCAACAAATCCCTGCAAAATTTCACACCAAGAATTCAAGAGCATCATTTTTCTTTTCTTCTCGATCTCTCTCTCTCTCACACACAAACAGCAAAACCATATTCCCCCATCCATGGGAACCAAAAACCCTACCAAAATTCCCACTCCTTGCAAATCCAGAAAGCCCAAATCAAATTTGCAACTAAAATTTTCCAACTGGCCAACATATCCACATATCACAAAATGAGGTTGGTGGGTATGGGCTCTTTGGTAACGGTGGAGGAAGACAAGCTTACCGTGAAGTGGAGGAAGACGAGCTCGCCGTTAAGTGGACGAGGAAGATAGGCTCACTGTGGGGTGGTGGGTATGGGCTTTTTGGGACTATGGAAGTTTTATTTTATTTGGGTGGAAGAAGAAGAGAGCGATAGAGAGGGGGAGGGAGAGAAAGAGAGAGAAAATAGAATATAATATTACTTACTACTGCTACAGTAAACTTTCAAATAATGCCACTTTATAATAATTGCTGGAGCAAGAAAAGCTAACAAAATAGCTAAAAAAGAACTTACAACTACTGTTGGAGATGCTCTTAAGGAGATTGACATTTTGGAGTCTTCGTAACAAAACCATAATATAACATGTTGGAACACTATTTCACCAAAAAACTTAAGCTTATGAGTTTGGACCTAATTATATTCACTTGTATCATCTATCTGATGTGGAACTTAACCCTTTTAAACTCAATCGTGTATGCTCAACACCTATCAAAATGGCTTAAATTTTATATTTAGGACAACAATGTTAACATTAGAGTCATGGCATTGTAAAGGGAGTGTATGGCAATGGAGGAACTTAAGTTTCCAGTCCAGCAATAAGAGCTTCCAAGGACACACCCAATGATGACCAACTGTAAAAAGTTCTCTGCAGAAAAGGGTGCTGCACTGAAAATGACCGAGCTTATGAAGATTGCTTGCTGCCATTTCATCGTGGGTAACATTGATGTCAAGAGAAACCCTCTATAAACAGTTTCCTCCAGAACAGGGGTGACAATGCAGTAAAGAAGGACACAAGCTGCCTTTGAGATGTCATTGCTCAGAAGGATCTCCTTCAATATGGGGTTGTTCACAGGCTGCACGTATATGGCATAAGAGAAGTTACTTGATAAGGGAGAAAAGAAAAGAGCATTTCAAAAGTTCAAAGCACCAAATTTTGTATCACCAAACCTCCAATGATTTCTTCTGTACTTAGAGATGTAGAAAAACATTATAGAGGGGAATTAGATAATAAAATTAAAATCCACATCAGAAACTCAACAAAAGCATGCAATAGCTAGAGAAGAACTCTATGAAGTTCCTTCTATAGCAATCAAGTGTTGCATGCCTCATATTAATGAGTTAGCATTTCAACATCCAGTGGAGATCAAACTGATCCTTTTCGTCTTCTTTGCAAATCACATGTAGGAAAAACAGGCGTGATTATTGAGACATTCTAAATTGTTTTGAGAACAGATCTGATTTGCTAACGGCTACCTACGCTGCACCAGTCTTTGAGACCATTCAATCAACTATTTTAAAAAAAGAAAAAAGAACAAAATCCTTTTAAGTTATTCCTAAAACCTCTTCTGCGAAGCTCTACCTTTCCTTGAAACCATATATATTGGAACACATCAATTAATCCTCAACAAAGTGCAGAATTCAGGCAATCCTACATCACATATTCATCTTCTCCTTTTCTTTTTCTTCCAATCAATTACTTTAAAACAGGTCTGATTTGCTAAATTGCTACATAGGATTGAGAACATGTAATCAAATGTAAAAAATTTCCTCGAAGTTACTTCTAAAACCTCTTCTACGAAGCTCTGATCCTCCCTGATACTGCGTATATAAGACTACAGCCATTAATTGTCATCAAAGTGCGGAATTCAGGCTACACTAATCACATAGCACAATAAACAACTAGTCACTGAAATCAAAACAAGTTCTAACATGCTGAAACACATCATCAAGCTCTGTGCAGGGAATTCAGTACCCTTTCAACAACCTAACCAATTTTCATGCACTAAAACTTTTTTTTTTTTCCAAAGTTCGTTCATCACAATCATCAGACATCAGATTGGTTGTTTTCTTATTAGAAATCAATTCCTAACCATACTTGTAGATGAATTGATTCACTAAACCTTTTTTTTTTTTTCCAATCTGCATGACACTAAACATGTATGCATTAGGCAATTTGAAAAGTATTTCCAAACTAGTTTTTTATTTGACATACATATCCCAAAAGTCTTCCATTCATTCATAAGTATAAGCTTATTCAATAGCTTTAAAAACTAAGAAGAAAGGGAAGAAAATTATCTCAAGTTTTGGTGTTGGATCAACATGTCAAACTTAAATAAGATAAATAAAAAGAGCAAAGCAAAAGGAGAAACCCATTGACCAACCTTGGACCCAATCAATCTGTCCGCAAGGATTAATGTAAGAAACACCAACAGAAACAGAAACAGAAACCCAAATCCTAGTATTGATGCCAACAACCAGTTCCGCTCTTCTGATAACTTGTTGGCTTCAAAGAAGTTTAAAAACTCATATTTTGGCTTAGCAGTCCACTGTAGTAGAAACAGAGTTGCAATGAACTCTAAAATTTGAACTATAAGCAGTGATAATACCTGCACTAATGAAAAAAGTAAATTGGAAACAGAAAAAAAAGGATGCCAATCATCAATGAGCAACTTCATTAATCTGAAACTCAGACAAATTGAGAGTTTGAAGAAACGAGTCCAGCCAAAAATCGAATTCAGACACTCAATTTGATTTGTTCAATGCAGGTACATAATCAAAATAGGCCCAAGATATTCATTACTCCATACTACAAAACTATTTGCATGAAAACAACAGTAACCGCCTGTAAGTCAGAATCCTTGTTCTAAGTAAACAGCATTGGTTGCAAGGGTATGGATTATATGCTGTGTCATTAGCCTCATTTCACCATGAATGCCTATCCAAACCTATCCTAAAATGAACATGTCAGACAGTAAACAAAAGTAACCCTCTGACTCTCTGAGTCATGTCAGATAGGCTTCCCTGACATCTCTTTAGAATGTGTATGTCGATCAAGGAGAGGGCATCTGAAGCTCATTTTCTGAGATAAGAAGAAAGTGAAGTACAATAGAAAAGAAAGAAGAAGAATAGAATAAATAAAATGCCTCCTTTGCAAAGCATTTTTAGTCATTCTCTTCTCTCCTATCCCATTACTCCAATAATCTGATAGAGTCTAATCAATGCAATTACTGTTCATAGATATCAAATGCACTCACCTCAGTCTGTGGATCAAGATGAGGTTCATGCAGTATCCAAGCAACCACAGACAACCCTCCAAAACTCAAAGGAATGTGCAGATTGAACGTGTAAAAAGCCATTGTGGTCCATACACTCCCAGTATCCCAAGGAATATCTCGTGCCAGCACCGAGAAGCCCTATAATACAGAATCACAAAAAAATCCCACTCCCTTGTTTGAATCAACAGACTGGAGAATTCAAAAAGGTCTAGACGTCTGGCTAAAATTCACTAATTATTCAACAAAAACGTTTCAATTACGTTTTCTGTGTTGCTAAAACAATCAATAAATTCTAAACTTTTTCACATTCACAATAGAAAATAACTAAAATAGTCATACGAGTCAGAGAATCATCTGCAATCGATGTATAAATCATGACGCAGAAGTTTTCGACAATGCTGCGTTGGGAATTTTATCTTCTTAAGACGAGGGAACACAAAATGAGAAACTTTTTGTGGTATTTTTTGAAAACCCATTTCCAACAACATCTTGCCTAACATGTTTCCTTTGTTAACCAGAAGAGAAGTGAACGAAATCGTAAAACACCCATTTTCTTAAACCTTCAGAAAGTGTTTTCATTTAGTCTTGCAGAGAATAGTAACAATTACAGCTTTCATCAATCAACGCAGGAGAAAAAAAGAAAAAAAGAAAAAAAACTCCAATAAAACTTCAGATATAAGGAAAAATATGGACATGATATAACGAATAAAAATCATATAAAGTAATTAGCAGAAGTGATTGTACCTGATAAGACGCCTCATGGGTGTCTTTATTTTGGGTGCAAGAACACTTAAAAGAAGCTTTGGAGCTAAGCTTAAATTTGGATTTGGAGGAACAGAGAAGAGCACTTGGAGATGGAAATGAAGTTAGCGGTTGGCTAAGTTGATGCTCAATTTTGATGGTGTAGGATAAACAGGACCGCACTGTAACACTATCATTTCATTTCCAGCTCTTTCGCCCCTACGCCAAAGTTCTATCCAGACCTCGCATAGAGTCGAATCATAATGGGTTCGCTAAAAACTCCATATAGTATGTTGCAAAAACATGTTTGCATAGTTGTAAATATTTTGGGCAACGAATCAAGTGACATTTGCAACATGCCATTGGTTGGGGCCGGTGGTGGAGCCAGGATTTTAGTTGACGAGGGTCAAGATATATATATTTTTATGAATATAAAAAAATTAAAAATGTTGTAAAACATAATTAACGCAATAAATATGTTATTCGAATTTGATCACTATCACTAGGATGGTAATCAGAAAATTTTTCCTTAAACAAGG
Source organism: Carpinus fangiana (assembly GCA_006937295.1). NCBI lineage: Eukaryota > Viridiplantae > Streptophyta > Magnoliopsida > Fagales > Betulaceae > Carpinus > Carpinus fangiana. Next base: position 5,061,049 of record CM017326.1, on the reverse strand, counting down.
ATCTGTTGGCAGATTTGCTAAATCTACTGACACGAGCTTGTTTAGAATTTAATTAGAATTCAATAAAATCCATAATCTCGAGTAACTACAATTATATTTCATAAACAATTAATTTAAAAATCATCTAAATATAAAAAATCAATCAATGTAAACATGTAATTACATACCTCTGGTTCTCCAAAAAAATTAATTTGAATTGTTGAAGGCTGAGATTACAAATTATTAGATGGCTAATCACAATTGCAAATATGAGTTTTGATTCTTTTAAATATAATATACACTATACCTATTTAAAGACTTAAAAGTGGGCTAGGGTTTAAAAAAAAAAAAAAAACCTACACAGCCAACGCTTATTGTCCATTATTTTTTCTTTTTTTTTCCTTGACTTGCGTGCATGACTTCATTGACTTGCCCATTTTTTTTTTTTTTTGCCCTTTTTTTAAGAATTCCAAAAACGGTGCGTTTTCTAGTTATTTAAGAAAGTGTATTTTTTAGTCATCTTCAACCTTGTTTTTGCCTTTCTGTATCCCTAACTGTAAACCTAATTTTGAAAAAACTACTGAAACTGTGGTAAAGCTTCACGTGAGTTATGGAAGCTAATTCTTTTGAAAAATAACTTGCCCATGATGTGTTTTTGAGGGAGGACAACCAAAAATTTTGAAAAAAAGACTTCAAGAGAAAAATATTTTTTTGGAAGGTGAGGGTGGGCATTTGACCCCTCTCGACCCCCCTTCCCTCCGCCCCTGTTGGGGCTGTATAAGCAATTGTGATTAACGGTTATTACTTAAAATTGTTAATTGCAATCACCTAAGGCAGTTATTGGATTTTAATAGCAGCAATCTCTCCACTCGATTAGTGATTATTTTATAATCGGCAGTTATTCAAACCAATAACAGATGATTTTATAACCCTTTTTTTATATGGTATTTTGGCCTTTTGGTGGTGTTTTGAGCCTTTTTAGGTTTATTTTTAATAGTTTTGGATCAAAGTGTTTCAAAAAATAATGAATATGATGTAATCCTATCTCTAACTTTATTTAAAATGACATTGTTTTGGTGTCCAAAACAATGTCATTTTAATGTAACATTTTTAATATAAAATATATATTTATATTATTTATATTTGAATTTTAAGAAAAAAATGAGGATAAATAAAAAAAATTGTATTTTATAAAAAAATAATATTTAAATAATATATGAAAAGATATATATGTTGATTTAGAAGGTTTGTTGACAGCTCAAACATTTTCTTGAGTTTTTTAAGGTATTCTTCCTTTAACTCAGGATTTTCAATTTTTGAAATAAGGGTTAATAACAAATCTTCTTGCTCTTCAGATTTAGTTAAAACGGAAATCTTCTTGTTGCAGCAAGAATCGAAACATCTAATTTTTACATCTTCAGAAAATTTACTTGTTGAATGATAATCAGAATCATCAGAAGTTAGATAATCTTCGTTAGAAGAAAAATCAGAAAAAACATTATTTTGTAAAATTTTGAAAATATTTTCTTTTTCACTATCTGAAATATTTAAAGCATTAATTTCTTGTTTAATCTTTTTGGGAGGTTTTAGACATTTATTAGCAAAATGTCATGTTTATCCACAGTTGAAACATTTATCTTTTGAAAAATATTTCTCGAATTTAGAATCCCTTTTCATTTTGGGTTTCTTGAATTTTTTAGAAAAATTATTTGAAGTTGAAGGCTTATTAAATTTTCTTTTCTTGTAACTATTGTAATATGGAGCAAGTTTTCTTCTGAAAACTTTATCAGACTTTTTCCTATTTTTCCTAGAAGGAGCAATAGGAGGGCAATCCAAATTGTTCACAGAAATTACCCATTTCATATTTAGCATTTTTAGCATTTTTCAATTGCTATCGAATCATTTTTTGATCAATACACATTTTAATACCGGGTTTCTTGACAGTAGAAAACAGATCACCATAAGTGAGGTTTTCATAGTCAATCAAACCAGTATTGGTGTTGATTAGCTCATCTTTTACTTTATGAGCAAATAATGAAGGTAATCCATCAATAAATTTTTCTTTCCAATAAGGTTTTTGACTATCAGATCTGACCATAACACGAGAAAGCAAAACATCTTGGTATCATCTATAATCAGACATAGTAGGACATCTAAGATTGTTCAGATAATCAGAAATCCTAGAAGTGATATTAGGAGTGCCAACAAAATGCTTAATAATGATATAAATCAAAGTATTCACACAATCAGGTTCACCTCTACCAATTTTTTCATCAAAAATAGGAAAGTCATCTTCAGTTTTCTTGATAGCTTTTCTAATTTCTTCTCTAGAATCTTCAGTGAGATGGATGTTTGTTCCACCAATTACGAAGAGTTCCAGAAAATTCAGTAGCAAGTAAGTTAACAATTTCAGATTGACTTAGATTTTGATTGGCGTCATAGACATTAGCAACCATAGACACATGATTCATCTTATTCATTAATTCTTGTTCAGACAAACCATCAATATTCCATTCATAAATTTTATCAGATGAAACAGAAAATTGAGATTGAAGAAATCTTTCTTTAAACTGTAAATCAGGAGGAGTGGGTCTGGAATACCAATTCTTTGAAAGATTGACAGATTTAGATTTGTCAAAAATCCTTTGAAGTTTTGGTTCCAAAATGATTTTTCCACAATTTTCTTCAAGCACTCTGATATCAGAATCAATGGACTCATGAGAGGAGGTGGAATTAGAGTCAGAAAATTGTTGGGAAATTGGGGTGATTATTTTTGACGAACTAACTTGGCCAATTTTCAAGTCAGAGAGCATTTGCTCAATTTTTTCAATATTTTTTTGAGACTTGGGTTTTAAGCCAAGAGACTTTCTTTTCTCAGGAAGTGAAAGCAAAGGTTTCTCAACCGAAGGTGAGGGAGAAATCTTTTCTTCAATACAATCAAGCTGTTGCCCAATAGTATGAAGAGATTGGTTTACAAAATTATTTTGTTCAATGATCTTTCTTGTTTCAGCTTGAGAAACATCAGGATCTTTGAACGGGGAAGCAACAACAGAATGACCTTTGCAGTCAATGAGAATATTGCCAAGAGGAGGATGGGAGGCTTTGACCACATACTTGTCTTCTTTAACAAAATTCTTTTTGACAACAGTTAGACTATTGTCCGAATAAGAGGGAAAATGTTTTTCAAGGAAATCAAAAAACAAAATATGTTTTTGAGATTCGATCATTTTCTCAATCCATTGGACTTTGATTAGATCTCTTTCTCTTTTAGAAAATCTGGCACTGTAAGCATGACGTAAAACTTGATTCTTTTTTGAAGAAAAATTTTTATGCAAAGTCGGCCAATCAATTTGGGAAAAGAAATTTTTCGAATCAGCATGAAGGACTCTCAATTGATGAGGAATCTGTTGAGGTGGAGGGGTAGGAAGAGAACCATTCATATTAGAAGCAGAGGGAGAAACAAAACCGCTATCATCATCCTTGTGAGTAGGAAGATGAGTTTTGATTGAATAGAAAGCAGAAGAAATTTGGGAATTAGTAGTGACTCATTTTAACTTCAAGTTAGAAGCAGAAATCTCTTCATATAAGTCCCATTTTTTGTAAGTCCATTGTGCCTAAAAAGATCATTTACCACAGTGTTTACATCAATGCACCTATTTCTTATTTCTGAGAAAGACTGGGGCGATCACCCTTCCTCATGTCGATCTCTTAAGGGTTTTAATGCTCCTTTTTCTTATTATAATTACATTGATGCCTGGTCCAAATTATTTTTGTACCAATTTGCTAATATGGACAATTCCTGGTTCATCAATTTTGATCGAGAAAACTCTGGAGGAATCCTTCCTTTATGGTTCACCAAATGGTGGTCTCATTTTGGTTTGCTCCCTGAACTTCTTCCTCTTCAACTAATTGATTCTTTTAATTTGTTCAAGAGTTGTTTCAATGTTGACAAATATGATTTTTAAGTTTCCTTTGATTCTTCACTTTGTTAAACAATTTAAGATTCCATGGATCCTTAGATGGCAATATGTCATCGTTGGTGATAATGTGGAACGCCATTGGTTCGTTAAATGGTGGGATAAATACAATATTGATCCCAGTGTTCAGAAGGTTAAGCTCATGATTCAAGCCCCTAAAGCCCAGAATCTTCCTTTACCTTCAATAATTCTCCCAAAATTGTTAACTCCCCATGATGTTAGCTAGCCTCAGAATGCTGTTGCTCCATCTAATGTTTCGCCTGTTGGTTCTTCTTCTAAGAAACAATCTTCTAAGGAAAAGAAGAAAAAAGCTTTAATGAAAGCCATGGCTTTGCTGGATTTCCTCAGTGGTAGTGATAGTGATGATGATGAAGATGATTTGGATGCTTCTTCAAATACTGTCCCTAATCCTCAGAGACAGTTATTTGGTAATTTAGGATTTGAGACTCAAGATTATGTTCCAGGTCTTGAAGATTTTTGATTCAATGATTCGAAGACATTTTGTTTCGAAATGATTCGTCCTACTAAGCTGCTGACACTCCAGTCCAAGCAGAAATGATTCGTAATGATTCGTTCACTATGATGCTGCCGACACCTCAGTCCAAGCATTTTACTGTTGCGGTTATGATTTGTCTACTGTTTCGAAATGATGCCTTCCACTGTTCCTGTCTGCATATGCTTGCTGACACTACAGTAATGATTTGCCTACTGTTGTAATTGATACTTTTACTGTTGTAATTTATGCTTTCACTGTAATGTTTCGTTCTATTTAAGGAGACTCCTCCTCAGTTGTAAGACAAAAGCTTTAAGCCATTAAACCTTATTGCCAAAGCTCTCTCAACCATTGTAATTCGACAATTTCTTGAGTTTTATCCAATCCTTCCCCATCGAATATTTTCTTTGTAAGTTTATCTTTCAAAGATTTATTCTAATTGAAAAACTTTCAATTATTATCTTATATTGCTACCGCTTTCTTGGCTGGTTTTATCATCTCCTTTCAATCTATTTGCATCATATGCATTATTTTCCGCATCAGTATACTGTGCCATATGCATTATTTTCTGCATCAGTATACTGCGCTTCCCCTTTATGTATATATATATTCTCTTCTTCCTCTATACTCCTGAATCTTTTCCATACCCACCCGGACCATCCTCCATTCTTTTTCCTTGCGCAGACCCATTTTCAGGCAGCGAACCCCAAAACCCAGCCTAGTCAACCTACGGCACCTTCTTCTTCTTCAACCTTTTGTTTTTCCTGCAATGACTGCAAGGGGGCATTTGCCTTACAATGGTTTTTTTGCAACTGCATCATCTTCAAATTTCAACCTTTAGTAAGGGGTATTTGCCCTCAAGAGTTGCTGAGAGGGGCATACCAATTGTTCATGATAAGGGGCATAAGAAAAAATTGTACCTAGTTAGGAAAAAATTTTAGGGGTTGAAGGGGGCATATGCCCTCCTAAAACCCCCTTTGGCTTTGCCACTGCGGTCAACTAACGAAATGACTAATTTGGTTACTTTTTAAAACCACAAGAAATAATTTAGTCACTTTCCAAACCCTAGGGAGGAAAAAAATAAAGTTTTTAAACTTTAGGGACTAATGAAGTATTTAACCCTATATTTAAATCATCTGTAAGCTCTATAAATAGTCTTTTTTTATTATAATTTTTTTTTCAGAAAAGCTAGGCTTTAGCGTTTGAATGTAAACCATAGATCAAATTACCTAAACTCTATGTATCTTCTCTTTCCTTTATCTCTATTTGTTTTATTATTAGTTTCTAAACCGGATATTGCTTTCTTTGTGAACCAATTATGTCGGTACATGCACAATCCCACATGCATTCAATAAACAACAACTAACTTATTCGTGAGAATTAAGGCTGTCTATAGATTAAAGTTTGCTGATTTGTTCTCTAAGGGCGACACAGCAGCAAGATTAATTTTGTTTTTATGGGACAAACAAGATATCAGTTATCATTTCAAATGATTACATAGCATGTCCTTATCCAACAAGATGTTTTACAAAACGCCTAACAACTTGTCTGAAGCTAAGAATTTTCTCCAGCACCACAACACGAAGAGTGATTATACAGAGAGTGATTTGGGTGGGTGATCGAGTATTGCATGTGTAGGATCACGTGTATCTAAAGTCATGATTTTTCATTAAATTAATTTGAATAATTAGTGCTACAGCCGTACAGCGGGTGAGAAAATAGATTGAAAGCCCTGCAGGAACTGTCAATAGAACCAGAAATTAATTTAGATGGGGGCAAACTAAAGCAAAGAAAATTTTTGGTAGTAAAAAAAATTAATTTTGGAGGTTTCAAACCCACGAGACTTGTACATGAGCACTTCGGCTTGGGCTTATTGGCCTAAGTCTTCACTCCATGGGTTAAGCCTTTTAAACTGTTGCGCTTTTAACATCGAATTAGATCAGACAACACATAGCCTAACATTTTTGGGTTGACATCTACTCCGATGTGAAAAATTTCATCATGTTGAGCTGAAAGCTTAAGAACTTTAATTTGTGTATTATAGAGACTTTGTAGAACAGATGTTTCTGTTTTGTATAGCCTTTAATGGTGTTTGTTGAAGGAAAGGATAGACTATTTTGATGCCCAATATATGCGACCAGTCTCTAGCTACAAGCAAACGTTTAAAATGAATTCACTTAAACCTTTTGAGATTATATTTTATTTAATACTTTATTTATTTATTATTATTATTATATAATTTATTTAATTCTTGGACCCAATGCTTAACGGTTAATACATGGCCATATATGAAATAACAAGTACATGTGAATCTTACGACAACTTTGAACAAGTAATGAAATACAACTTTTTTATTTATTTTTAAAAGGTAATAAAACAACTCATATTTTGGGTCCCATTTTTGTCAAATATGTCTCTTTGGGTAAAAAATAATTAAGACCACTCATGTGAACCGTACGTTAATCCATTCACATAAATCGAGGGACAGTTTCATAGTTTTGCTTTGGCAGCAGAGCCTGCGCTAGTCAATTTTCATACTTTCTTGAAGAAAAAAATTGACAAGAATGAATGAGGTTGAATAAAGTCATATGATATCTATAGGCAAAACTACAAGTTGTTATAAATTAAATGGTAGGAATTTAATTAAAAAAATTAAATTTATTATAATAAATATTAATAAAAATGTGAAGTAATGAATGAAAGAGAAAATTGATTTTTAATATGATAGATCTGAACCATTCAATTACTTTTAATTAAATTCTCATCATTCAGTTTTTTAACAGTAGTTTTAACTATAGCATACAAACCGAATCCAGTCATACGTACGTGGTTTAATGGCACAATTTTTTTTTTTTTTTTTTCGACATGTTTGCACAAGAGGGGGAGGGAGATTCGAACTAGTGACCTCCGCTTCATTAAGTGTGGTCCCAGCTAATTGAACTACCTCTTGGGGACATGACGTAGTTGTATTGATATAAAGGAAAAACAAATATTCTTGGAAGAAAATGTTTGTAACACATTACAACATCTAAATTCTAAAGAGTAATTCTAGAAATCCATCTTGTGTCCATCTAAGAATGATGTGGCTATTAAAATTAACATATGATCAAAATCTAATAATGATCAATCACAAGGTCAATAGTGATTTTAATAACCATATCATTCTTGGATGGACTTAAGATGGACACAAGAGAGACTTGTAGCATTACTTACATCTAAGACAAGTATTGTGGTGCTAGGGGTCTAATAATAAAGGTATTTTAGGATTAAAATACCTTAGTATAATATGTTATCTTTATAGATAACATTAGATTAAGGATTCAAATTTAAATATTATAGATAAGTATTAGTTTTATTTTACTCGGTCTTTTTATTTTCACTATGCATTGTAATTGTCTATTTAAAGACATCAAAGCTTATTAATAAAGAATTAGAAAATTAATTCCCAACCTTGAGTTTGAAAATGATTTTTAGGTTTCCTCAAAATCTAGAAGGTCTAGGTTCCTTTAGAATCTAAAATTTATCTTGTTACGTATTCACGTAACATTTGGTATCAGAGCGTAGTTCGATCTTGATGGCCGATCCATGGATGGAATGGATGGAACGGATGGAAAACCAAATCTCCAACCTTCCAACTATGGTCCAAGGAGCCAAAATGCTAGCCGAGAACTCCAAGGAAGTAACAGAGATTAATAAAAGGTTGTCCAAAGAAGAAAAAATTATGGAAAAAATTATACAGCAAGAACCAGTGACAAGTCATACCATAGAAACCTAATTCTATGCCATCGCTGGATTTCCAGCCAATGGAAGACATCAACAACCTTGTCAAATTGCTGGATCCATTTCACCACATTGAAGTCTCACCACCACCTTGTGCTGCTGTATCTATACAGGCACAACCCCACCATTATTCCAAAATAGCACCATCACCACCAATAATAGTCTTAACACAAAGCCATCTACAAATCAGCAACCCACCACCCAACAAACCCATCTCTCACCGAGAAAATTCATCAACCCTACTTGCTACAGAAGCTCTACCTCGTGACCCATGGAGCAACCACCATCTCCAACCCACACAGAACCGTCAAAGAGAACCGAATGATGCAGATCTGAACACTTGGTGACAAAGTAGTGTTTCCACTTTCTAAACAATCACCTAAGAAGAGGATGAAAGGCCAAAGACGAAAAGAATGCAAAATGGGGGCAACATTGGAAGAAAATAATTTCTAGACCTTGAGGACAAGGTCCATTTTAAGGGAATAGAATGTTAGGGGGTCTAATAATAGAGGTATTTTAGGATTAAAATACCTTAGTATAATATGTTATCTTTATAGATAACATTAGATTGGGGATTCAAATTTAAATATTAGAGATAAATATTATCATTAGAGTAGTTTTATTTTACTTAGTCTTTTATTTTCACTATGCATTGTAATTGTCTATTTAAAAACATCAAAGCTCATTAATAAAGAATTAGCAAATTAATCCCGAACCTTGAGTTTGAAAAGAATTTTTAGGTTTCCTTAAAATATAAAAGGTTTAGGTTCCTTCAGAATTTAAGGTCTAGGTTCCCTTAGAACCTAAAATCTATCTCGTTACATATTCATGTAACATGTGGAGCGTCGCACAGGTAGGTTTCCCCTGGGTTTGGGAGGAGGGATGGTCGTTTGGCTGCCTCCCTCCTCCCCGCACCCTCTCCCCTTGGTGAGTTAGCCTATTTACTTGATGTCCCTAACTCTTATCTGCCGCCCCTTTCTCTTTTTGTCCCGCTGGCGTTTCTCCACCATGCCGTTGTGCTGCCTATTCCTACCGCCACCAACCTTTGCTGTGTTTCCTCTGGGTCAAGCTTGGTTGTTGATCGATTTGTCTCTGCTCGATCTATCATCCACCGTTTGATCCATCTCGTCGTGTGCCCTGCCGTCCTACCATCCGGATCCGTCTATGTCCATCCCACCTTTTGCTCCAGATCTGTCACTTCGGCATTGGTTTGATTCTATTCTATTTTGTTTTTTTTTCCATATATATATTTTCAATTTTTTTGCTTGTAATAAGGCTCGGTCCCCTCTCTTTAATTTGTCTGTTTATATCTTGATGCTATGTGGGGTATTTGCTCTTGGTCCAAACCTTTAGGTTGTGGATGTGAATGATATCCTGACTTTCGGATCGAGAATAATGTGTTTCGGCTTGAAGGTTCTTTGCTCTCAGGGCCAAGGAATAATTGCTACCTATGAATTGGATTATATTTGTTTGGTGCAGATCTGATGTTAAACCTGATTATCCGTCATAGGTTAGCGGATGTTATTTGTAATGGTTGATTAAAACTTTAGCTCCAGCTATGATTTGGTTTAGAACTTTTTACTCTGTTTGTAAGAACTTTTACTTGTGATCTTTTTATGAATGAGAATGATATGTTCCTCCTTTAAAAAAAAAATATTCTTGGAAGCAATAATTCTTACATTTGAGAATCATAGATATCATTACTTTTACTTAGTTGTTCCCGTCTCTCCTTTCCTTACTTCACCTTCTGCTTTTGCGCAGCATAAGCCATGGAATCTAGATAAAATATCCATTGTCCCTGGGTTTAACTTCAATGATTTTTAGCATCTTGTTAACTTCCATTAAAAAAAAATGGATCCCAGGTTGGTGGAGGCAGCGATTAATGGAAACGTCATTGAACTGCAAAGATTACTTCAAGAGGACTCCCTCTTACTTGAGAGAGGTTTTGTAGCCGTGTACCCTGAAACAGCCCTACACATTGCAGCCATGGGTGGGCAAACAGAGTTTGTGAGGGAGCTACTGAAGCAAAAACCAGATTTTGCCACCAGACTGGACAAGGAAGGGTTTAGCGAAATACACATAGCCTCTGCAAATGGGTTTGTTGAAACAGTGAGAGAAATATTGAAGTTTAGCCCTGAGCTTGCCCTTCTCAAGAGCAGCGATGGAAGGACTTCTCTTCATTGTGCAGCTGTAACTGGTTGACTTTTCTCTCGACTGTATCGGAGACGTGACTTCAAGAGGCGAGACTGCACTTCACATAGCCTTGAAGTATAGCCAATTTGAGGCCTTTGATGCCATGTTTGATATAGTGAAGCAGCAGCTTAACATGCAGGAAATTATGAGTGCTGGGGATGAAGATGGCAACACTGTGTTACACCTCGCAGTTGCTAGGAAGCAGATTCAGGTAATATAAAATTTAATTAATTCATGCTTCCTTAATTATATATATACTTGAATATTAATTGCTTTCACCATCTATATATATATGCATACTATTTATCTGTTACAGACTGTGAAAGTAGTGCTACAAGAAGCGGTACTCAATGTGAATGTGACCAACAAAAGTGGCTTAACTGCTTTAGATGTGTCCGATGTCATACTGCAAATGGTGGGATCGGGTGAACTCACAGATTACATGCTCAGGGATTTGCTTCTACGCGCATGAGCCTTAAGAGCCTCCGAACTTGCAGGCATAATTGAAACTGCTCAAGTACTAATTCATCATCCCGCGATCGCGGAGAGGTCAGTACCAACTCCTCAGATTCTAGATCTCTTGCAGTATTTATTGCAGGAGATTCATTTATGAACCCTTGGAAATTTTGGAAGACATTAGCTAAGGAAGTGAAAAACTCATCACAAGAAAATCAAAGCGCTTTGCTTGTTGTGGCTGTACTTATTGCAACTATGACCTACCAAGCACGCCGTATTAACTCCTCCCAAAGAATCTCTTGGCAGAAGAGCTTCTGCTCCTGCATATTTATCACACCATTTGTCAGAATTCATTGCATTCATGGTTCCTAGCTCTATTAGATTTTTCACATCGCTTGCTATGATTCTTCTAGTTATTTGGCCGGCCATTGAAATGTAATAAACTTGGTTGCTTTGGTGACCAATTATTTGGTTTCGGATGCCCACATCCGGTGTGTTTTTATTTTTATTTTTAATATCTATGTATTTGCTGGAGCATGCAAAACGACAATGGAATTAAGTTGAAATGCATGTGCACAATTTAATATTTGGATCGAGCGTACGTGTGAATTAAGTTTGTAAGTTGTGAGTTTGTGAACTTGAATAAAATGGTGTTTTATTATTATTATTTTTTTATTTTTTTCTAGGATGAATTTTAGTTTGGTATGCTTGAATTAATAGAATAGACTCTAAGAAGCTAGGTTACTATTGATTTGATTAAACTAACAACTTTTTCTGAAAAAAAAAAAAAAGATTCTATCAAAGAAGTGAGTAAAATTGGAGAAGAACTCAAGTTATGAGTAATCCTTACTGAAAAACTGATGAAATATAATAAAGTATGTTCTTAGGTTACCTATAACATGTATTTATTATAATTATAGCTAGGCAATAAACATTTAAACCTAGTAGAAAACTAGAAATTGAGAAGAGGAGAGAGGAGAGAGGAGAGAGAAATTTTTTGTGTTAAAATAATGGATAGGAAACCTAAGCATACCCAATATTGTTTGTGAAAATAATAGGCCAGGAAGCTATGCATGTGAGTTTTTGTGTTATTATTATTATTATTTTTTAAAAAAATTCCTATACTTAAGAAGGGTTGATTTTACTAGAAACTAGGGATATGATATTTACAATTTTAAAGAACTTGTCATTTTTAAATTATGAACTCAGGCCATTTTTAACTTTTGAAACCCCTAAAAAAAATCACCTATTAAAATGGTGTCATATATATTATTGAGGCAATAAAAAATAATATCTCTTCTAATAAGCTTATTTTTCACTTTTGCAGAGATTTTTTTTTCAAAAATTTTAAAAATATTTTTTGACTCAAAGCTGTTTTATAACATAATTAAGAGCATTGTAATTGTCTATGCTTCCCATTTCACTGGATGAAATGACAAGATACGACGTTGTTCCAGCAATGCAGAAAGAATGAGGATTTTTCAGATTTTTAAACATATGTTCTTAAAATATTAATTCTCATTTTAAAATTAAAAGTCTTAGTATTTACCATTATATTAAGTAAATTGGTTTCTTCTTTATTATTATTATTATTATTTTCTTTCACAACAAAATCTAAGTTTTGAGGATAGCAAAAGTGGCAGTGCAGAGGAGCTTTTAGGGAAGAAATTGGTGCCTGGAATCTGAATGCGAGACAAAAACAGAGGAGGCAAAGGCCGCTGAGCTGAAGCAGAGGCTCTAAGAAAGCAATCTGAAGGAATATGACCGACCGTTTGCTGGAGGACAATCAAAGCCTTCGTAACCAGTTGGAGTAAATTGACCCAAGCATAACAAAATGAGCATGCATGTGAGCGAACAGATACAAAAAATGAACAATTTTCTCAATATATAATTATATATGTATCATGACTACTTTATAATTGTATTTTAGAGGAGGAAACAAAATGAACTATAGGTGTATTATGTTTATGTGCAAAGTAAAATAAAAGTTAAAGTAAAAGTGGAAATAAAAATAAAATAGACACAGAGAGATTTTATGTGGTTCGGTCTATAATCTACATCCATAGATAAGGGCTATAAAGCCTTAAGGGCTACATTACGCTTTTATTCCTTGAATTGTTTACAATACATAATACTCTATTTATAGAGCTTACATATAAATATAATCTTAATCAAAACCCCTAATTTAGGTTCATCAAATCATAATCAAATCCCTAAATTAGGCTAATCTAATCTTCATATTCCTAACTTTATAGGGTCATTCAAATATGCTATAACATCTTCCCACAAACTCAAGGTGGAAGATCTTGAGTTTGATTTGTTTTTTTAGTAGTAGCAAAACAAAACAAAAGAGGGCATCCATAGGCAAAAAATGAGAGCCAACAGTGGGCTGAAATGAGACTGAGTTTTAAACAATAACACGAAGGCGGACATGGGTTTTAAACAATACCATAGAGCCAAATAAAAACAAAGCCAACTTTGGGCTAAAGTGAGAGTCAACTTTAGGCTGAAATGACTTGGGTTTTAAATAATATCACAGGCCCGAGCAAAAATAGGCCAACTATGGGCCAATGGATGGGCAACTTGACCTCTTTTTATTTTATTTTACTTTTTTGATTTTTTTTTCAAGATATTATTTTCACATATTACAGAAACTAGGATAATGATTACTTTAAAATGGCGCAACTAAGCATTTCTCTTTAAAATGGGGCCTAAGCAATGTATATATTCTTTTTTTTTTTTTTAATAAAAAGATCTAGTTAAAAATTAATATATTTTATTAAAGCGCAAATATTAGACTCTTTATTTTAACTATTTTATTTAAATGTTTTTTTTTTTAATTAATACATTTCAAAGTCATTATCAGAAGTCCAAATTTTTTTTTAGCAACTCATATCAATTTTTAGATTAAAAGAGTTAATCATGGCCAGCAAATTAAAGTAGCCTTTGGCGTGTGAATGCGTTTAGTATCTCCCTGAAAAATAATAATAATAATAATAATAATAATAATATAAACAAATGTGTTAGCTGGGCAGCAAAATTTTCCTCGCTAGTTATTAGAAATAGAGACATATATAACACACTAACCAGAAAATAACAAAGCCTAGTTCTTGGTGTAAGAATTAAATAGCCCACATGAAAACTGTCAAGACTATTAATGATGTAAGGTTATCTAATCTCATTCTTTAAACTTTTGGTTAATTAAGAGAAGTAGTTTCATATATTGTATAATTTCTACTTTGATGGGAAGTAGAGTTATTGAATGAATAAAGGAAACCGGTCCTCTCTCTACCCTATAAATATACACAATCTCCATCATCTTTGTGGATCTTAAGTGGGTCAAGTGAGAGAAACCATTTCCTAGTGTGTGGACTTTCAGAAGATTTAATTGCTATGGATTCCGGTATGTTTCTTCCATTAATTTATTGTGAAATTCATGATAGTCAAGATCTAGAAAGTTATAATATTTATGTCAATATAAATTTTGTTATTTAGGCTCCGTTTACTTCAACGTAAAATGGCTTTCGTCGAAAAATATTTTCAGAGAAATCATTTTCGTTGAAAACATTTTCTGCCGAAAACATTTTACGGTGTTTACTGCGCGTATGGAAAATCAAATTTTTTTTTTTAATATTTTCTTTTAATTATATTAACCTATAAAATATAAAAATATATAAAAAAAAAATTCAAAGTGTCAAAATTTTTTGTTTACTGTTTGACTTGGAAGAAATGCTACCTTTTTTTAAAAAAAAAAATAAAAAAAATAAAATTAATTTTTAGTTTTTAGGCTGCTGAGCTTCTCATGGCATTGGAATACCTCCATATGTTGGGAATAATCTACAGGGACCTGAAGCCTAAGAACGTTTTAGTCAGATCGGACGGTCACATCATGCTCTCGGGCTTTGACCTTTTCCTTTGCTCTGATGCGATCGTAGCCGTTGAATCTCCATCTTACTCCCCAGATCCCGTGACCACAACGAGCCCGTCCCACGCTCGCGCCTTTCTCTTTCCTCTCCAACCGATCTTCCGGTCACGCAAGGTTCAAACCCTGACCCCAAATTGGCTCTTCGTGGCGAAGCCAGTGAGCGCCCGATCATGCTCCTTCGTTGGGACCCACGAGTACGTCTCGCCAGAGGTTGCGTTCGGCGAATCCCACAGAAACGCCGTTGACTGGTTGGCCTTCGGGATCTTCGTCTACGAGATGATCTCCGGTCGCACTCCCTTCGCGGCTCCATCTAATGAGACCATCTTGCGCAGCATCATAAAGAACCCCTTGGTCGAGAGAGAAAGAGATGAGCTATGTAGTGCAGGTGAAGGAGATTGGCCGAGTGAGAGATGCAGGCGTGCGTGAAGGAGGTCATAGGTTTTTTTTTCTAATCAGGAGAGTCGGGTTTTTTTTGGGTGGAGTTGGGAAAATGGTTTACGAAATCAAAAAGGGGAAACCATTTTCCAAAAAATATAAAGGCTTTTTGGTCAAATGGAAATCATTTTCAGTTTGACCATTATTTTACGTCGAAGTAAACACCATAAAATGCGGAAATTATTTTCTGGAAATCATTTTACGTCGAAGTAAATGGAGCCTTACATGTGGTATCAGAGCTTGGGTTGTAACTTTCATGATTTTCCATTAAGAAATATGTTAAACATATATTATTAACCTCTTAATTAAATCCGTATCTATCATGATTTATTTTTGCCTATGCCAATGTGATGTTTTTGTATTTGTCACTTGCATATGCAAAATTAAAATGAGTAGATGCTAAGATGAGGTTTCTATAATTATAGTACATTGAATTTGGAATCTATCTTTATTTATGTATGTCATATACACTTGTTTCGTAATTATGATTTATGACATATGATTGATTAATGATAGTGTTCGTGTAAAGTCCTAACATATAGGTATATTGGTGATGTCTTTTAGGTTATGATTTCTAAAAGAGTTATTGTATGGACAATAAAGAATTGGGACCCTACTACACCAATTGCACTTGCTATTAATTGTTTGTATCATTATGGTAAAAATAAATATTTTATGATTTGATTTTGTCATATGATTTTGTGGGAACTGTAATACCCATATACTATGGATAATGTAATGTGTTAACATTTATAGATCTAACATTTATTTCTATAGAACCGTTATATCTATACCCATATTAACACCTCTGACACGTTTTACATACAAAGTTCATTAATTCACCATTTATGAAAAACATCAATTGGGTTTTTTCATTATTTGTTTGTGCTATTGTTAAACTGTTATTAAGTTGCATAGTTAACGCATGGCTATCATTTATATGTGTTTAATATTTTGTCTTTTAATGACAATACTTTCAGTTGAGTACTTTTGTATATGGCAAATTCTTTTATGAATATTGGTAAATACAGTTTATGAAGATCTTTTATAGCAAGATATATACATTGGAAATATACGTTTTGTCTTGAAAATATTGATTGTTTTATTTCATTTGTTATGAATATTTATGTCAATCAATGTTAGAAGCATATTATTATTATTCGTGTTGCATTGTTATTGTTATGAATTGAAATCTATATATTATGAAATAGTTTGGTGGTCACCAAAGTGACCCAACTAGAATGATTCACAGATTTCATGTCGTATGTTTGAAATTGAATACCCATATCCCAGGTATTAAGACAATGACGTTGCAAAAATTTTATAGTTTTTTATTATTATTATTTTTTAATCACGTGAATATTTTGGATTGGCCCAAAGGTGCACCACCTTTCAAGTGATTGATAAACTGAGATAGGATAATTAGTGTGCATCCTTAATTGAGAGTTGGAACCGGATACCCAAAGGTAACGGACCTATCGAATTACGGTTGCATTATTAATTATTTCTATAGGTGAAAGGGAATCACCATAATGATCATATATATATATTTTTAGTATATTGTAATTTTCACCCAAAGGTGAATTGCGGTAGTACTACTTATCAAAATAGTATTTTATGTTTGATAACTCATAGCATTAATATAGTGAGCATTTATTTTATTGTAGTGTCAGTTCCTATTTCGCTACATTCGCATGCTTCATCTGTTCCGATTCTTAATGGAACCAATTTCTCTGACTGAACAAGTTCAGTTTCACCTTGGTGTTCTAGATCTTGATTTGGCACTCCGGACTGAGAAACCGCCTGCTATTACTGATTCAAGCAGTGCGGAAGAAGAGGCATTATACTTGTCTTGGGAAAGATCGAACAGATTAAGCATTATGTTTATGCGAATGAGTATAGCAAATAATATTAAGTCAACGCTTCCTAAATGTGATAGTGCTAAAGAATTCTTTACAATTGTGGAAGAACGTTTCCGTTCAGCTGACAAGTCTCTTGCTGGGACATTAATGGCTGAACTTACCACCATGAAATTTGATGGTACACGTGGGATGCATGAACATATCCTTGAAATGACAAATCTAGCTGCTAAATTAAAGGCTCTTGGGATGAATGTGGATGAATTTTTTTTTTCGTGCAATTTATCTTGAATTCCTTGCCTTCTCAATATGGGCCATTTCAAATTCATTACAATACTATTAAAGATAAGTGGAATGTAAATGAATTGGCCAGTATGCTTGTTCAAGAAGAGGCAAGGCTTAAGCAACAAGGACATCATTCAGTTCATCTTGTAAGTCATGGAGCCAAAAAGAAGTGGAAGAAGCCTAAAAAGGGCAAAAAGATAGAGTCACCTAAAGTTAATGGACCTCCTCAAGTAACTGAAGTTCATCAAAAGGGACTAAATAGTGTCAAGTGCCATTTTTGCAGAAAGTTTGGGCATGTTCAGAAAGATTGCCACAAACGTAAGGCATGGTTCGAAAAGAAAGGTAAGCCTTTAGCTTGCGTATGTTTCGAATCAAATCTTACTGTAGTTCCTTCCAATACTTGGTGGATTGACTCAGGTTCTACTGTTCATGTTTCTAATTTGATGCAGGGCTTCCTTACAATCCAGAATTTAAACCCAAATGAAAATTTCATAGTCATGGGAAATGGGGTTAAGGTTTCAGTTGTTGCCATTGGAACCTTTCGTTTGTTTCTAGATACTGGTTGTTACCTAGATTTATTTCAGACTCTTTATGTTCCTTCTATTTCTCGAAATTTGGTTTCATTATCTAAACTTGATATTGATGGTTATTCCTTTACATTCCGCAATAAAAGATTCAATTTATTTAAAAACACCTCTTTTGTTGGTTCAGGGAATCTATGTGATGGTCTCTATAAATTGAATCTTAATAGCCATTTTGCCGAAAGCCTTCTAACTCTGCATCATAATGTTGGAACTAAACGTAGCTTGATTGATGAAAATTCTTCCATCTTGTGGCATAGAAGACTGGGTCATATATCCAGAGAAAGATTAGAAAGATTAGTAAAAGATGAGGTTCTTCCGAATCTTGATTTTACTGATTTTGGTATGTGTGTGGATTGTATTAAGGGAAAACAAACCAAACACACAAAGAAAGGTGCTACAAGAAGTGGAGGACTTCTTGAAATTGTCCATACAGACATTTGTGGACCTTTTGACTCACCATCTTTTAGTAGAGAAAAATATTTTATCACCTTTATTGATGATTTTTCACGTTATTGTTATATCTATTTGTTGCATGAAAAATCTCAGGCAGTGAGTGCTTTAGAGGTATACATTACTGAGGTTGAAAGACAATTAGATAGAAAAGTGAAAGTTGTCAGATCAGATAGAGGTGGTGAGTATTATGGAAGGTATGATGGATTGGGTCAATGCCCTGGCCCATTTGCTAAACTCCTTGAAAAGCATGGCATTTGTGCACAATACACTATGCCAGGTACACCTCAGCAGAATGGAGTAGCTGAAAGGCGTAATCGTACTCTAATGGATATGGTTAGGAGTATGTTAAGTAATTCCTCTTTACCCATTTCATTGTGGATGGAAGCCCTTAAGACCGCTGTATATTTATTGAATAGAGTTCCTTCTAAAGCAGTTCCAAAGACTCCTTTTGAACTGTGGACTGGAAGGAAACCAAGTTTAAGACACCTGCACGTTTGGGGTTGTCCTGCGGAGGCTAGAATTTACAATCCACATAAAAAGAAATTGGATTTGAAAACCATTAGTGGTTACTTTATTGGTTATCCAGAAAAATCCAAAGGGTATAGGTTTTACTGTCCTACACATAGTACGAAAATTGTTGAAACTGGTAATGCCAGATTTCTTGAGAATGGTGAAATCAATGGGAGTGATAAACCACAAAATGTGGCTCTTCAAGAAGTTAGGGTAAAAGTCCCACTACCCATAACTTCTAAAGAAGTTGTTGTTCCTACAGTTGTACAATCATTTGACAACGTTGAACAACAAGTTATTGATCAATCACTCCATGATGAGATTATCACCAATGAACCAATTTTAGAAGAATCACAAGGAATAGCACTAAGAAGGTCTCAAAGAGAACGAAGATCCGCTATTTCAAATGATTATGTTGTTTATTTACAAGAATCTGATTTTGATATAGGGACAAGTAAGGATCCAGTTTCTTTTTCACAAGCCATTGAAAGTAATGATTCTGTTAAATGGATTGATGCTATGAATGATGAGTTGAAATCAATGGACCAAAATAAAGTCTGGGATCTCGTTGAATTGCCTGAAGGATATAAGACAGTCGGGTGTAAATGGGTTTTCAAGACCAAGCGCGACTCTCATGGCAATATCGAACGATATAAAGCTAGACTTGTGGCCAAAGGTTTTACTCAAAGAGGAGGCATTGATTATAAGGAGACATTTTCTCCTGTATCTAAGAAGGATTCACTTAGAATCATTATGGCCTTAGTAGCTCATTATGATTTAGAGTTACATCAAATGGATGTGAAAACTGCTTTTTTGAATGGGAGTTTAGAGGAGGAAGTCTATATGGACCAACCTGAAGGTTTCTCAATAAAGGAAAAAGAGCACATGGTTTGCAAATTAAATAAGTCAATATATGGACTTAAACAAGCTTCCAGACAATGGTATCTTAATTTCAATGATACCATTACTTCTTTTGGTTTTAAGGAAAACACTGTTGATCGGTGTATATACTTGAAGGTTAGTGGGAGCAAGTTTATGTTCCTAATTCTATATGTTGACGACATATTGCTTGCTAGTAGTGATCTTGGTTTGTTGCACGAAACCAAGGAATTTCTCTCTAAGAACTTTGAAATGAAAGATATGGGTGAGGCAACCTATGTCATAGGAATAGAAATATTCCGAGATCGGTCACGTGGGTTGTTAGGGTTGTCTCAAAAACAATATATTGAAAGAGTTTTAGAGAGATTTGGCATGGAGAACTGTTCAGCTAATGTTGCTCCAATTCAAAAAGGGGATAAGTTTAGTTTCATGCAATGTCCACGGAATGAATGGGAACATAAACAAATGGAAAGAATTCCTTATGCTTCAGCTGTAGGAAGCTTGATGTATGCACAGACATGCACTAGGCCAGACATCAGTTTTGCAGTTGGTATGCTGGGCAGATACCAAAGCAATCCTGGAATGGATCATTGGAAAGCTGCAAAGAAAGTGATGAGGTACTTGCGAGGAACAAAAGACTACATGCTCACTTTTAAGAGGTCGAAACATTTGAAGGTGATTGGCTACTCCGATTCAGACTTTGCCGGATGTGTTGATAGTAGAAAATCAACTTTTGGTTATCTATTTTTGTTAGCTGGAGGAGCAATCTCATGGAAAAGTGCAAAACAGACCATCATTGCTTCATCCACAATGGAAGCTGAATTCGTGGCATGCTTTGAGGCCATAATTCATGGCTTATGGTTGCGAAACTTTATTTCAGGACTTGGAATTGTCGACACTATTGCTAAGCCGCTGAAAATTTTTTGTGATAATTCTGCAGCTGTGTTTTTGTCCAAGAACGACAGATATTCTAATGGTGCTAAACATATGGAGATTAAATATTTTGTCGTTAAGAAGGAAGTTCAGAAACAAAGAGTGTCTATAGAACATATTAATACAGAGCTCATGATTGCAGATCCATTAACTAAAGGGTTACCACCAAAGACATTTAAGGAACACGTTAACATAATGGGTCTTGATTGTGACCCGTTGTGACCATAGTGTTTATGGATTGCATAATGTTTGTTTATGTTATTAGACATTTTTGAGATCTCATTAAATATTTTTCTGATTTTCTTGTTTTTCATTTTGTACGTACATATAAAATTGGATGAACGACAACATGAATAGTCTTTGACAAAAGACATTTTTGTTGGACCATTTTAGACAATACTTCTCATTTATGAATCATAGTTAAACAGGCTGCTAGTGTTGTGGTACATGGAAGGGACTATGTCGCCTTTTTGATGTACAACCGCCATGACTCACACTAGTAGGTTGTTTGATTGTGGTATTTATGATGACCAAATTAAAGTAAGGATGGATAGATTTTTTGCGCGCCTAATGTTAACCTTATTAAGTCAAGCAGTATTAGTCATGTGGGCTAAGTGGGAGAATGTAAGAATTAAATAGCCCACATGAAAACTGTCAAGACTATTAATAATGTAAGGTTATCTAATCTCATTCTTTAAACTCTTGGTTAATTAAGAGAAGTAGTTTCATATATTGTATAACTTCTACTTTGATGGGAAGTAGAGTTATTGGATGAATAAAGGAAACCGGTCCTCTCTCTACCCTATAAATATGCACAATCTCCATCATCTTTGTGGATCTTAAGTGGGTCAAGTGAGAGAAACCATTTCCTAGTGTGTGGACTTTCAGAAGATTTAATTGCTATGGATTCCGGTATGTTTCTTCCATTAATTTATTGTGAAATTCATGATAGTCAAGATCTAGAAAGTTATAGTATTTATGTCAATATAAATTTTGTTATTTACACTTGGTTGCCTGATTAGCCGGCCAGCCAACATCTCCGGCCATCTCCCATGGCACTTCCCAATTTATTGTTAGTGTTGGTTGCAGCGACGGCCATATAATTTAGTCAAAGGTACGGCCTCAAAGAAACGAAGCTATCCTTATACTTGCAAGACATCTCGGCCTTCGGGGCCGCCAATGCCACGGCCGTCCCAGTTGCAGGTATTGTTGGCAAGGCTTGGAGATTCACCCAGTTCGGAACCCTCTACGTCACCGACGACAACATCCACTACAAGAAAATTGGCCATTAGCGACCAAACTATTAGCGGTGACTTTTGAGGGGTCATTAGCAGCGACTTTTGAAAGTTGCCGCTAATAATTAGTCATTAGCGGCGACTTTTGGGTCTCCACTAATTGTTGACGTGGAATGCCACTATTTTGGTATTTAGCAGCAACACAAATAGCGGCGACCTTAAAGTTGCCGCTAATGAGCCCTCATAAGTGGCAACTCCATGTAGTTGCCGCTGATGAGGGGTCATTAGCGGCGACTTTAGAGTCACCGCTAAAGAGAAGGGCAAAAATTAAAATAAAAAATACAAAGGTCATTAGCAGTGACCCTAAAGTTGCAGCTAATGACCCCTTATTAGTGGTGACACCATGTAGTTGCTGCTGATGAGGGGTCATTAGCAGCGACTTTAGAGTCGCCGCTAATGAGAAGGGGAAAAATTAAAATATAAAATAAAAGGCTCATTAGCGGCGACAACAAAGTTGCCGCTAATGAGGGGTCAACAGTGGCGACTCTAGGATGTTGCCGCTGATGAGGGGTCATTAGCGGCGACTCTTATGTCGCCGCTAATGAGAAGGGCAAAAATTAAAATAAAAAATAAAAAGGTTATTAGCGGCGACCCTAAAGTTGCCACTAATGATGGGTCAACAGCGGCGACTCTAGGATGTCGTCGCTGATGAGGGGTCATTAGTGGTGACTTTAGAGTCGCCGCTAATGAGAAGTGCAAAAATTAAAATAAAAAATAAAAGGCTCATTAGTGGCAACAACAAAGTCTCCGCTAATGAGGGGTCAATAGTGGTGACTCTAGGATGTCGCCGCTGATGAGGGGTCATTAGAGGCGACTCTAAAGTCCCCGCTAATGAGAAGGGCAAAAATTAAAATAAAAAATAAAAAAGGTTATTAGCAGCGACCCTAAAGTTGCCGCTAATAAGCCCTAAGAAAAAAATGATAATTAAAAAAATAAATAAATTTTGGTGCGATGCTATTGACCCTACATATATAATAGGAGAAAAGTTATTTTCCAAAAATTCACATCCAATAATATGTCATTATTTCTTTTATATTATTTATTGGTGATTTTTTTATTTTTATTTTTTATATTATAAAAAAAATAAATATTTTTTTTATTTCTTTCAAATAAAACAAATTTTCCTATTAAATTAAAACGCTTAGAAAAATTAATTATATATATATTATTATTGAAGTTTTCTATTTCTTATTTAAATGTTTGATTGATCGTGATAAGATGAAATGTTCCATTGAACATATGATTGATCCTAATAAATTAGTTCGATTCATCGTGATATGATTAAATGTTCGATCGAACATCCAATCGATCCTAGTGAATTAATTCGGTTGATCGTTATAGAATCAGATGATCGACCAAACATTTGATCGATCATAGTGAATTAGTTCGATTGATCGTAATAGAATCAAATTATCGATTAAATTTTCGATCCTAGTAAATTAGTTTAATTGATTGTGATATGATCAAATGCAATCAAATGTTCGATCGAACATACGATCGATCCTAGTGAATTAGTATAATTGATCGTAATATGATCAAATGTTCAATCAAACACCCGATCGATCATAGTGAATTAGTTCGATTGATTGTTATAGGATCAAATGATCGATCAAATATTCGTTTGATCATCCGATCGATCCTAGTGAATTAGTTCTATTGATCGTGATATGATCAAATGATCGACCAAACATTTGATCGATCATAGTGAATTAGTTTGATTGAACACCACTTTGCTAATTGTAAACCATATTGATTGGTTAAATGAGACAAGTTTTCTTCATAATGTTATATTGGACATGTTGTGCCCTTGTCAGACCCTATATATATATATATGTTTGTATTTATACTTTTAATTTAATGTAAATCATATTTTACTCAAATAGGGTGTGAAAATACTTGTATGATGTAAGAGTTTAATGGTAAGTTTGGCCTATTATAACTACTATAATAAAATCCAAAATTATTATTTCTCCAGGTTGCGTGATGGCTGAATTACTTCTTGGACAATTGAATTTATATGGATACTTTGACCTGTTTTTACAGTTGCCTTGTATATTATATCACTAATGTTTTTAATCCAACTTCTCTCTTTTGGCCTTTCTTTCCTGGTGAAAGTGGAGTTGACCAACTAGTTGAGATTATCAAGGTGAGATTGATTTAATTAGTTTTCCACCTTTCTTTGTGAATATACTATTTACCATGCACTTGTTGCCATGTTGGGATTCTGATTTTGGCTACTCTTCAGTATAAAAATTCCAAACTAGTCAGACAATAAAGATAAGGACTTGGTTTTGAACTATTTCTTAGACTTTTATATTTCTGTTGAATTTGGCCGTTCTGGGAATCCATTGATTTAGGGAAGTCTAATGCCTTCTGTTGATAAACTTTTGTCCTTGATGCATCAAATACTTATACATATGAAATTTTGCACAGAGAAAAAAAAAAATGGAATGTGAATTAGCTAAACAATAATATTGTCTGTGTCTTGACCTTCCAGAGCTTCCTGATGGCAATATGTGCAATTATCATGGCAACCTTTTCAACTGGGAATGATTCACAATCATTTCAGGTGAGTTTCTATTTCCTACAAATGTTGTTTGATTGTTGATAGAAGGCTGGAAAACATGTATTTAGTTTTAGGAAGTTCAATCAATAAAGCAACTGGAAAAAAAAAAAAAAAACAATTATATACACAGGTTGTGTTCAGTCATTTTTTTGGAAATGAATCCAACAAAATGAATCATGCAAAAGGTATAAATATATATATTAAAATATATATATAAATATATATATTAAAATTTATATATATAGATGTTTTTTTTTTTTTAATTTTTTTTTTTATCATTAGGCGACCCTAGGGTCGCCGCTATTGATCGTTTTTAATTTTTTTTTAAAACTTTCTAATATCATTAGCGGCAACTTGCAGGTTGCCGCTATTGATTTTTTTTTTTAAAATTTTTTTAAATTTTTCTCAAATCATTAGCGGCAACAATTATGTCGCTGCTAATGACATACCATTAGTGGCAACATTGATGTTGCCGCTAATGACATACTATTAGCGGCAACTCTTTGTCACCGGTATTTACTCTTTTTTTTTTTTTTAAAAAAAAAAAAATTTTCTCACATCACTAGCGGCGACTTTAGAGTCTCCGCTAATGATATACCATTAGCGGCAACTTGGTTGTCGCCGCTAATGATATACCATTAGCGGCAACTTGGTTGTCGCCGCTAATGATATACCAATAGCGACGACTACAAGGTTATTTTGAACCCTTTTTCTGGCGAAAAAAAATATTATTAAATCGCCGCTAATGACCCCTCATTAGCAGCGACCCAAAAAGTTGCCGCTATTTGGCATTAGCGTCAAATTATTACCAACCACCAAATAGCGACAACTTTGTCGCCGCTATTGGAAATAGCAGCAACTTTTTTGGTCATTAGCGGCGACTCAAAGTTGCCGCTAATGACCATTTTTTTTGTAGTGATATCACCGAAACCCCAGATCGAAATTCAGCCAGAGTTGGGTAGGTGCAGGGCATGTATGTGACGGCGGGGTTGGACGGGTTGAATTCGCATGTTATGGTGTTGATAGTGTTCACCAATAAGGAGTACAACAGAAGCACCATACAATTGCAAGGAGTTAGCAAGCAATTTGAGGCTGTCAAAGAGGTTTCGGTGGTAGCTGGAACGGGGAAATTCCGGTTTGCTAGAGGGTATTCCTACCCAATACGCGGTTATCCGGTGCAACTTCACTGTCCAACATTGCTAGTAGAATTACTGTATATATATATGTGTGTGTGAACAAGTGTGTTCAGGTTCTTCATTCTTGGTGCTGGGCCACCGGCCGACAAACAACAGCTGCTGCCTTGGTGTGTAATTTTATTTTTATTTTCGGGTCTTTTTGGCAAAAGAGTACTTCCGATACTATTCTCTAAAAGAATTATGGATAAATACAAAATTGTCTTTGTGGTTGGCTTAAATTACAAATGAGTACTCTCTAAGATATAAAAAATAGTTTATAGGTATCTCTAGTTAGCATAAATCACAAATCACTCTTTATGGTATACAAAATAATTTATAAGTCCTCAAGGTATGCAAAAATAATGGTTTACTCTCTGAAATCAATGTACATGCTCTAAAGACAAATGACAGTTTAATAGGAGTAATCTTATTTTCTCCAACTTAATTTGAATGAAAACGTTGTCATAATTTATTAACTTGAATGGTGTTTTTATTTATTTTTCAATTGTTAGAAGATGTGATCATCAAATTCTCGCAAAATACTTCAAAATCATGACGAGAAAAATGAAAATGAGAGAGGGTTACACATAAAGTAAAATTTTGGGGATAGAAAATACTAGGTTAATTTACTATAGCAGTATGAGTTAGAGTGATGGCTGATGTGTAATCTTAGTTGGTGTCCAAAAATTATGTGAAAAATCCTAGTTGTCTTTTTTTAAAGTCATAAATTAATAATAATACGTGTCACATTTTTATTGGATATAACGTGACAAAGTTACAAATTTGGTTAAGTTACTTAACGGAAATTAATTTCAGGGAGTAAACTGTTATTTTAGCCTATCTTGAGGACCTATAAATTATTTCTTATACCACTGAGAGTAATTTGTAATTTAGGCTAATTACAGAAACTTATGAATTATATTTTATACTAAATAGAGTAATTTGTAATTTAGGTTAACCTTATGGACTAATTTTGCATTTATCCCAAAAAATTAACTTTTCAATATTCGTATTTTTTTTTTATCGAAGAATCATTTACGTTAATATTTTCTCAATCTCATCTTATAAATTCAATTATCAATCAGTTTTTACTATTATTCAAATAAAAAAATTATTATAAAACATAATTTTTTCATTTTTCCATACTAAACATTATTACCTTAGCTAAACAGACCCTTTAACTTTGAGTAATGCTAAATTAGAAGAATAATTATTAAAACGTTGAGTTAATGCTAAGGAGCGGTTCATGAAGCGTGATCCACTCAAATGCTAAAGAGCGATTCATGAAGCGTGGTCTCTTACCAGTTACATTATTCACTATATCATAACCATAATCTCAATCAACGTGATGCACCATCATTTTGTAATGCATGTGGTAAGCGTTCAAAAAATGTTGAACGAGTGGAGTGGGTCAACTCTGAGCAGTGTAGTTAAAAGTTAGGGCTGTAAATGAGTTGATACACCCGACAGCTTGCTCGAGACCCGCTCTACTAAGCTCGACCTGAGCTCGAGCTCGAGCTTCACACTATTGAAGCTCGCTCGTTACTGATGAAATTCACTTGATTAGCTAACGACACATACCCGACTCGCTCGATTAAGCTCAATGGGGGCTCGTGAGCTCGACTCGTTAAACTCGAGCTCGCCCAAGCTCGTTTAGGGATCGTGAGCTCGACTCATTTAACTCGAGAATCGCTTGGCTTGTTTAGGGCTCGTGAGCTCGACCCATTTTATCATTCGACCCGACCCGACCGACAATGTAACAAAAAAACAAATTAACCACGTAATTAATCAATAATAATCATAGATTCAATGTGTGTACAATTAACTAATTAAGATGTCCAATGTCCAATGCCCAATTCAACAACAAAAACAACAACAACAACAACAATAATAATAATCATAGGTTCCCTAAATTGTTAATTCCCTAACCCATAATTAACATAATAATTATGGTCAATTTAGGGAATTTTGGAAATAGGAAAGATGAATTACTACTTAATATTAATATTAACTATTAATTACTACTATTAGACTACTAGTTAGTCACTTAGTATTTAGTAAGTTAGTATGTTATATACTTAATGGTGTTAATGTGTTATGTATTGACAATTGAATATATTAATTAAAATTGTAAATAACACTACATGTAATATGGTAAATTGGTGATAGTTACTACATATAAATTATATAATATGATGATATGATGGTAATTAATTGGTAAATTGTAAATAATACTACTAAGTGTTGTAGGATGTTTCCCGGGAGAAATTTTTTAATTTATCATATGATATATCACATATGAATCATATGATATATCACATATGAATCATATGATAGACTACTAGCTACTTAGTCTAGTTACTTACGTACTTAGTAAATAGTAACCTAGGGATAAGTTGATAAATAAATAATCTAACATGATAAGTTATTAATTACTACTATTAGACTACTAGTTAGTCACTTAGTATTTAGTAAGTTAATATGTTATATACTTAATGGTGTTAATGTGTTATGCATTGACAATTGAGCATATTAATTAAAATTGTAAATAATGCTACATATAATATGGTAAATTGGTAATAGTTACTACATATAAATTATATAACATGATGATATGATGGTAATTAATTGGTAAATTGTAAATAATACTACTAAGTGTTGTAGGATGTTTCCCGGGAGAAATTTTTTAATTTATCATATGGTATATCACATATGAATCATATAATATATCATATGATAGACTACTAGCTACTTAGTCTAGTTACTTACGTACTTAGTAAATAGTAACATAGGGATAAGTTGATAAATAAATAATCTAACATGATAAGTTATTAATTACTAATATTAGACTACTAGTTAGTCACTTAGTATTTAGTAAGTTAATATGTTATATACTTAATGGTGTTAATGTGTTATGCATTGACAATTGAGCATATTAATTAAAATTGTAAATAATACTACATATAATATGGTAAATTGGTAATAGTTGCTACATATAAATTATATAATATGATGATATGATGGTAATTAATTGGTAAATTGTAAATAATACTACTAAGTGATGTAGGATGTTCCTTGGGAGAAATTTTTTAATTTATCATATGATATATCGCATATGATAGACTACTAGTCACTTAGTTAGTTAATAAATAGTAACCTAGGGATAAGTTGATAACTAAATAATCTAACATGATAAGTTATTAATATTAACTATTAATTACTACTATTAGACTCCTAGTTAGCCACTTAGTATTTAGCAAGTTAGTATGTTATATATTTAATGGTGTTTGTTAATGTGTTATGTATTGACAATTGAACATTTTAATTAAAACTGTAAATAATACTACATAAAATGTGGTAAATTGGTAATAGTTACTACATATAAATTATATAATACGATGATATGATGGTAATTAATTGGTAAATTGGTAAATTGTGAATAATACTACTAAGTGATGTAGGATGTTCCCCGGGAGAAATTTTTTAATTTATCATATGATATATCACATATGAATCATATATCATATGATAAACTACTAGTCACTTACTTAGTTAGTTAATAAATAGTAACCTAGGGATAAGTTGATAACTAATATATATATTTTTTTTTGAAGAAAACAAATTTTATTGATTACGTAGAACCTTGCTCAGCAAATACAAGGGTTTGGATACATTGTGGGAAATCATGAGTCCACATGCAATTCTCCTGACTAGTTAATGCAAGCTTTGCTAATTCATGCGCCACGCCATTTGCAGAACGTGGTACATGCACCACTTTCCATTCCATGCATCTCGCCAGTTGTTGCTTTGCCTCGAAGACCACTTGTCCATATCGCCCCAACCAAAGCCCACTTTCCTCAAAGACCTTCACAACCTCCAGAGCATCCCCCTCAAGAACTACCTTCTCCAGTCCCAGTCGCCGACTCATCTCCGCTGCTTTCCCAGCCGCTATAGCCTCTGCGATGGCCAGATCAGTTATAAAGTTCTGAGTTTCACAAAGAGCTGCTACAAGTTTTCCTTCATCATCTCTGACAGCCACGCCTATTCCTATTCGTTTTCTGCTTACATCCATGATACATGGAGGCGTCCCAGTTGAGCTTAAACACACCTTCCGGGGGTTTCTGCCAGAAAGTTGGTTGGATTGCTTCAGGCTGATTAAAGACAGCACTCCCACCTCTCTCCTGTTCAGCCTGTGTAAAAGCCAGCATTTGTTCTCCTGCTATCTTGATTATCATCTTCGGATGCATCAGGGAACCCCCATGCACCAAAACGTTCCTCCGATGCCAGATGTTGCGTGCTATCGTTCCAAATAATTGCAGCTCTTCGTCATCCAGTTCGCTCTCCATCTTCGCAAAGATATTGAGGAAAGAGTCATTGTCGCTTGTACTCTTTTGGAGTTTCCGTGGCCCTTCTAACCAGACATCCTTGGCTGATACACAATTCCAGAGAATGTGATCAACTATCTCAGGTTCTTGGCTGCAGAAAGGACAGAGGTCATCATCAACTATTTTCTTCCTGAATAAACGCTCCTTGGTTGGCAAAATATTGTTACCTGCCTTCCAAACGAACGTCTGCAGCACTTTGGGACCTCTGATGTTCCACACCTTCTTCCATATATATGCCATACTGCTAGAGTTTGAACATTCCCCTTCTTCCCTTTCATCAATAGTGTTGGCCAGGTGATAAGCACTTCGCACTGTGAAGTTTCCATTTTTTGTACTGGCCCATGCTATGTAATCTGGCTGTCCACCAGGGTAAATGGCCAAGCTACAGATGCTGGTTGCTTCTTCCATACTAAAAATCTCTTGGATAAGAGGAATGTTCCACCCCTTCGTTTCTGTGTCTATTAGTGTTGCCACTTTATCATTCTGCGTGGATTGTATTCTGGGTAGAAACAGTGGCTGAGACGTCCATCTGTCCCCCCATATTTTGATAGTATGACCGTCTCCCACTCTCCAAATCATGCCTTCCTTCACAAGTCTCTTGGCCCCCCATATACTTCTCCATGCATAAGAAGGCTTTGATCCTAAAGAGGAATCCAGGAAAGTCCCTCCAGGGAAGTATTTTTCTTTCAATATTCTGGCTACCAAAGAGTTTGGTTGTTGGAGGATTCGCCAACCTTGTTTAGCTAGAAGGGCTAGGTTGAAATTCTCTAAGTTGCGAAAACCCATTCCTCCACCAGATTTTGCTCTTCCCAATTGTTTCCAACTCATCCAAACCATTTTCGACAAATTATCTTTGTGCCCCCACCAAAACCTTGCCATCATAGAGTTTATTCTTCCATACAAGGTCTTAGGTAGCATGAAGACACTCATAGTGTATGTGGGGATTGCTTGGATGATCGCTTTCAAAAGGACTTCCTTGCCGACCTGTGAAAGGAATTTCTCCTTCCATCCATTCAATCTATCCCATATCCGCCCTTGAATGTTGTTAAATGAGCGCATTTTTGACCTACCAATAAGAGCAGGTAAGCCCAAATACTTCTCATAGCATTGAGTTGAATTTACCCCAACCATGGTAAGGATGCTTTGCCGAGCTTTAGGCTTCGTGTTCTTGCTAAAAAATATTGAAGTTTTTGCCCGATTAATCTTTTGCCCCGAAGCTTGTTCATACTTCTCAAGGATTTCTTGTATTTTCACCCACTCCTCCATTGACGCCCTACAAAACAATAAGCTATCATCTGCAAAAAAGAGATGATTAAGTTTTGTACCTCCTCGAGTGATGGGCAAGCCAGAAATGCCATGATCTTGTTCCGCCTTTCGTAGCATAGTGCTAAGGCCCTCCGCACAAAGAATGAAAAAATATGGCGAGAGAGGATCGCCTTGCCGTATGGCCCGGGTTGGGATGATTTTACCGTGTGGCTGCCCATTTATAAGGATGGAGTATGAAACTGTTCTCACACAGGTCATGGCTAGGTGTATCCATCTAGGGGCAAACCCCAATCGTCTCATAGTTTCCTCAAGAAAATTCCACTCCACCCGATCATAAGCCTTGCTCATGTCAAGTTTGAGTCCCATATACCCATCTTTACCCTTCATTTTCCCATTCATCGTATGTAGCACCTCAAAAGCCACTAGTACATTATCATTGATAAGCCTCCTTGGGATGAAGGCGCTTTGATTTTGGGAAATTATGCTTGGTAACACCTTTTTCAGCCTATTAGCTAAGACTTTGGCAATTAATTTATACACCATATTGCACAAGCTAATAGGTCTGAATTCATTAACACTAGAGGGCTTCTTCAATTTTGGTATAAGGGCTATATAGGTAGAATTAATAGCCGGATCAAATGTACCAAAATTTAGAAAATCAGTCACTGCTTTACTTACCTCTTCTCCAACTGTTGGCCAGGATTTTTGAAAGAAACTTGCAGCAAAGCCATCAGGGCCAGGGGACTTTAGGGGTTGCATTTGTGCTAGGGCAGCTTCTACCTCCGTGGACGTGAATTCGGCTAGAAGTTGTGCATTCATGTCCTCTGTTACTCGTACATCCAGCCCCTCCATACATTCTTCCACTCCCCTTGTACCCCCTGACTCAAAGAGCTCCTGGAAGTAATCCAAAAACGCTACTTTGATGCCCTCCATGTCCGTAAATACCCTTCCTGACCCGTCTTTGATCTTCATAATCTTATTGTTTCTTCTTCGTTGGGATGCCCAGGCATGGAAGTATGGAGTGTTGCGGTCACCCTTTTGGTACCAATTTTTTTTGCTCTTTGACGCCATTTAATATCTTCCTGTTCTAAGAGGACATTTAGCTCAGCTTGTAATCTCACAATCTCCCCCCTGCTGTTCGGGGACGCCCTTTGCTGCAGTTCCCCCAGCTGGGCTGTCTTGTTCTTAATATCTTATGCTATCGAGCCATGACGTCCCCTGCTCCAGCTCTTAAGAACTGTGCTACAGTGCCTCAGTTTGGTTCTGACCGATTCTAGTCCCATGAGAGACCTTCCCTCTTCCTTCCATGCCTTGTCAACAACCTCCTGGTAATCTTTCTCCATGACCCAGCTCGCTTCAAATTTAAAGTTATGTTTTCTCCTTCCTCTATGACTCACGTCGGTGGTGAAAAATAGCAACAGCGGGTTGTGGTCTGAAGAGCGAGCTGGTAACACTGTAACCTCCACTTCTCTGAAATTCTGGGACCATTCAAGGTTTGTTGTTGCACGGTCTAGGCGTTCCTCCGTGTACTCCTCTCCATCTTTCCCATTATTCCAAGTGTACCGGGGGCCTTTAAAACCCAAATCAGAGAGTTGGTAGGTTTCTAGTGTTTCACGAAATAAAGCCATCTGTCCCTCGCGTCGTTGCACTGCCCCCCATTTTTCTGTTGCATCAACTATTTCATTGTAGTCACCTACGCAAAGCCAAGGGTTTGGAGAGAGTTTTTAAATGCCGCAGAAGAGACCAGGCTTCCTGTCGTTTCGCTGTCTCAGGATGTCCGTAAAAGCAGGTGAGTTTATATGCCTTCTCGAATAATTCTGAATTGTTAAGTCGCAATCCTCTATCCACAGAAGAGCCAAACCTCCACTACTACCTACAAGGTCCACTACAAACAGCCCTTTATACCTTAGCTTCACCCTGATGTTCTCCATTTTATTCTGGTCACTTTTTATTTCCATAAGAAACAAAAAGTTGGGTTTCTTTTCCTTTACCAATTGGCAAAGGTCTCAAACTGCCTTCGAGTTCCCAAGCCCTTATTAGTTCCAGCTTAGAAGAATCATGGCTTTTGGCGGGGCTACTCCGCAGCCTCCACCAATATAGCTGTTGTTTCCTCCTCATCGTCCTCCTGTTTTCTTCCACTCTCACCTGCTTGTTTCTCCTCTTCCTTAAATTCCAATGGGTCCAATTTTCGTTTTGGCCCCTCCAATTCATTTAGATTTTCCCTCTGATGCTTCTCTGCGCTATCTCTGGCTTTCCTTTTCCACGTTCGTAGGTTACTACCACCATATTTCCTTGCCATGGGTGTTTTACTGCTATCTGTATGCACCGTTTTCTCCTTAACACCCTGAGTACAAAAATCTTCCGGGCCTTTGTCTTTTTTCCTGTTCTGTGGGCCATGCTTCCTAGTTGGGCCATTGTCACCCGGCCCAGCTTTCCTTTCTCTTTGGTTTTCACTGGACAGCTCAATTTTTTTTGAATTTTTTCCGTAACGCTCCCTCCTTATTGCATCATTAAGGCAAGATTCCTTGATTTTCGCCTGGGATTTTCGAGCATGGCAAGCGTTAGAGTCAGCGCTGCTCCTTTCCTTTCCAGGTGAGCAAGATCTTCTAGGGTTTCCTGAAAACTGCCCACTTTCCTTATCAGGTGCTTCATCGTTTCTGCACCTGCCGTCATCGATTTGATCCTCCACCGGAGTAGGGGACCACTCACGATTTTCGGCTGCCATCTCCTCCTGTTTCTTCCCACCTTCCTCTGCTCTGAGCCATAGACCCCAATTCTTGTCCCCCTCCGTTGCTAGTTTTCTCAGACTTGGTTTCAACGGGCACCCCTGTTCGTTATGGATGATTCGTCCACATTGAAAACAGAATAGTGGAAGTTTTTCGTATTTGAATGTTACCCAGAAGGATTTTCCATCCAGAATAAGGGCACTTCCTCTCTCCAGTGGCGCCTTAAGATTGATGTTAACCCTAACACGCAAGCTTCGTCCCCAGTCCATGCCATTCCCAGCCACATTAATATCTTCCACCACCCCCAATGAGTTGCCGATTTTCATTCCAACAGCCTTCATCATACATAGCAGCGGCATATCATGAATTTGAACCCATATTGGCGAATGTGAGAATTCCATCTGAGACGGTGACGCAATTCTGTCGAAGTCATTGAGTACAAAAATTTGACGCTCAAACGCCCAAGGTCTACCATCCATGACTCTGCGCTTTGCCTCCACATCTGCGAATTCCACCAGCCAGAGATTGTCCTCTAGTTCCTTGAATTGGATCCTTCCCACCATTCGCCATAGTCGAGCCAGGACCGTTTTGAATGAATCTTTGTTATATTTTCTCTCCGTCCATAAACGACCCACCAGGCATCTAGATCCCAATTCGCGTGCTTCTTCGACCTCCCCATCAGTGATCGGGATGCCCTTTTGCTCGCCATCTGTAGGATAGGATAGTTCTCTCTGCGTGGACATTATATAATTCTTTTCGATAAAACTGACTTCCTCCTTTCTCGGCGACCGGTAGAAGACTATCCCTCTCCCCTAGTTATCTCACAGACAGAGTTCGAAAGAATCCCTAGCGAGAGGACTCACGTGTTATTGAAAATTCTTGTTCACCATAAAACGAACTCGAAAGCTCCTAAACCAACTCCGCCTAATAGATTACAGACAGACAATAAGCGTCATCACAAAGGCTGCACCAATTGCAGCCCCCATTAAGTTTTTTGAAGTTGGCTGAAGGGGTTACGAGCGAGAAAGAAGATGCCAAGAGTTGATACTTGACAGACGAACAGATAATCGACCTATATTAGTAAAGAAAATGCTAGGGGTTCTCCCCGTAGGTTCTCCTGGCGTTCTCCCAGTTTTATGTAAAACATGATTTAAGAAAAAATAAAATTGTAATGGCTTCCACCACCAATTTTTTTAGGCATTAACACCAAATTTGAGGCATTAATACCAAATTTGTGAGGCATTGGCATCAAAATTGAGGCATTAGTGCCAAATTTAGGATGATCAAATCCATTTTTGGTGATACCATCCCTAAAGGGTTAAACTTCCACCCTTAGGTTTTAGTTTTGAATTCAAAAACAAGTTTTAAAGCATTATAACCTAATTATTAACTCATAAAAATAAATCGGTTGGCAAAAAAACAGTATTACAATTTTATTTTTTCTTAAATCATGTTCTACGTAAGACTGAGAGAACGCCAGGAGAACACTACGGGGAGAACCCCTAGCAAACCCCTATTAGTAAACCTACAAGTTGATAACTAATATTAGACTACTAGTTAGTCACTTAGTATTTAGCAAGTTAATGTGTTATATATTTACAATTGAACATATTAATTAATGTGTTATATATTTACAAGTTAATGTGTTATATATTTAATGGTGTTTGTTAATGTGTTATGTATTGACAAATCAATTGAACATATTAATTAAACCTATTCACTTAAAAATCGGTTAATGTGTTATTTATCATTAATGGTGCTAATGTGTTATTTATCATTAATGGTGTTAATGTGTTATTTATCAATTATCATTTTCCTAATTTTTAAACCTATTTTCTTAAAAATCGTTTATTTTAGAGTTTTTATGTGGTACTATACACGCACGGTTTCTTTGGTACTTTAGTTAATTAAATGGTTGAGATTTAATTGATACAAATTTGTATTTAATTTTAACGGTTTAGATCATTTATTGGATAACTAAGAGGGGAGCTCACATGAAAGTACCCATACTAGATTTTTTTTTTGAATTTTTGAATTTTAGACATTTCAATCGTAGCCGTCCGATTTAATTTGATTTAATCGGAGCTGTTGGATCGTATAAATGGACAACAGATGTAAACCACCCCCCACAAAGACAGTTATCTAGTGCGGAAGCCACACTATAAGCTTGTCAATTTCACGGTCTCAAATTCAATGAAATTAATAAGCATCAGAATCAACGGTCAAAAACAATTCATGTGCTTTAATGGTGTCGGTTTCAATTAGTCATGCCGCGGAGAATCATAAGCCCTTCACTCCTTCACACGCGGCGCACGTGGATCGAGATTGACACGTCTCGATATCTCAATAATCGTTTAGGGCCGTCCATTTTTTTAAGATGAAACGTGAGCCGTTGGGTTGAGAAATTGCATTACAGCTGTAAACCAGATATTGCATGATTATGATTTGGTGTTCCGAAATACACGTGAGCTCACTAATCTGAAATAAGTTTTAAAATCAATCTGATAATAAACGGTCCAGATGAAATCTTGAGTACACTCGAACCGGCTTCACGAAATCACACACACACTGGATAATTATCTAGTCTCGTTTTCTACATGCACTCATGAGAAACGAGGTGGCAGGTTTTAGTTTAATTTCGATCGTCCAATTTTTGGCGATTAAACTTCAGCCATTGGATCAATCTAATGGAAGACAGCTGTAAACCACGCCCAATCGGAGAGTGATCTGGTGTTCCGCGAATCACCGTAAGCTTTCTAGAATTAATTGATCGAACAAGTGAGATCAATTTAAAAAATTAATCTATATAATCTACGGCTGTTGTGACAATATCTACCTAATTTAATAGGTAAATATTTTTTACGTTTTACTCTCAAGTGTACAAGATCAAAACGATAGTATAACAGACAAATACGAGATCATTCTCACGATGATTGTTAATTTTGCTTAGAGTTAAATAACTAAATTAAAGTATCAAACTGTCACAAAATTGATATTAAGAAAAGAAATAAAAATAAAGATAAATAAAAGTGTAGGGCTTTGATATCCACCACTAATCATATTCAAATAATATAACAATATGCCTATATTCCAATCATATTATGAATACCTAATGTTTGCCAACCTAAGGGTATGATGTATACTCCTTAAGCTATTGGTTTCCCTAAGCAACAAGTTAGGCATGGTGTATACTCTAACTCTTTTCTTTCTTAAAGAATTTAGTGTGGTGTATACTAAATTGTTTTATAATAAAGCATAAAAACCATGAAAACTGACAAACACATGAGACCTAGGGCATGATATATACTCCCGATTTTTCATGTTGATTAACCCAAGAACCCGGCGTTGATTGCTTTTGTTACTCTTATTAAACCCAGAACTCGGCCATCCAAATTGGTTTAACTAACTAGTCCATGCCACAAGCATATGTTAGCCAGACAAACACATATGAGAAATTATTGAAAGCAGGAATTAAGCATCACAATATGATTATCACAAATGCGCCAATATTGAAATATTAAATAAACACAATTAGGACTTCAATCCAGCCCCCACAAAAATATTTAGTTACACATAGTTAAAATAAAACTAAAAAGAAAAGGAAAAGAAAGAACCGAAAATCGCTCCTAGAAGTAGCCTCCAAATTCTCCTAACTGAAATTGTATATCTAATTGTGAAGCTTAGAGGTCTATTTATAGGCTTTAAGAGTCCTAGAAACCTTAGTAAACCTAAGAAATTCGGAATTATATCTCCTATTCAAATTAGGAGATAATCCTAGTACAAATCGGATAAGGGTTCTTTCATAATTGTGTTCCTATATTGCGGGGTGATTTTGGCATAGAGACAGTCCGAAATGGGAAAATTCTATTTCACAATGATTTCTATCCTGTTGAGTTAGCTTTCCAATTCCATTAGAATCACCTCAATCCGATATTTGAGTGGAAAGTTATGGCCAAAATACCAAGATATGTGCATGATCCAAATTTGAATCCAATCCGATTTTTTACTCCAATTGATGAATTTTGAATTAATCCTATCCTTTATTTGGTTAAACTTAACCACATCTTCTAGGTCTTCCCAATTTGCCCTTTAAGCTTGGAACTTTTCCAAAAACACTTCTTTCTCTTCCATGACCTACAAAAATACAGAAAATACAAAAAGGAAATAAAATGGAACAAAATAACAAAGCTAAGAGATTAACAAATATAAATTAAGGGGCTTAAATATTTAAGCACTTATCAACGACCAATGTGAAAGGGTTACACGAGATTTCATTAGATACGACTGTATTGGATCAAAAACTTATAAACGCATAAGTGGGACACATGGCATGCTAGGAAAAAACTCTAAAGGTTGGATCAAATCCAATCATTCATTAGTAAAAGTGAATCAGATCCAACGGCTGGGGATTGTTTGAGAAAAAAAAAACCCTAAAATACCTAATCAGACCTCTCGTTCACTCAGTCGCTCCCACTCCAGCCTCTCACTCGTTCGCTTTGTTCTCAAACTCTTAGTTCTCACTTCTCACCAGTCATGACTCACTAGTTTGCTCCGTTTCAGTTAGGGTTCTAACCATGCAGGCTAACCAGATTGCATAGAGCTACAAGCCTACAAACGATTGAATTGAACGAAAAGAAAAGGGATTCATGTTTGAATCCATTCTCTCTTCGTTTGAACCCATTACCCATTTCCCATTCCATTTTGACCAAGTCCAAGAGTCTGCATAAGTGCCTATTGCCTAGGGTTTAGTTTAGCCTATGAGACCGAGAGGGAGAGGGAATTGTGATTCTGAGCAAGCATTCAATGCTTCTCAGAAGAGTTCTCCTAGCCTATCCAATCTCGCCGCCTAATCTTGATTTTCTTATCTTATTTACATTGTTTATTTGATTATTTGTGATTTTTCAACTGTTCTTTTCTTGTGATTTGGAAGAGGCAGAGATGATTGCACTTGATCTGACTGTGACGGAAATGGAAATCGAGTACTAGGCTATAAAGTACTTGATTGCCATTTTTTTATTTATTCCCAAATCCCCCCATGTTCCATTCCCCTTATATATTCGAGAGTATGCACCTATGATGTATGCTCTTGCTTGCTACTTAGTGCTTGCTAACGAGATTCGATTCAGAAAACCTTCTGACTTCTGAAATCTGAAGAGTTTCTTCTACCTTTAGCTTTAAGTTAAGTTTATTTTATTTTTCAGTATTCGTAATAACTTTCCATTGTGTTTTACTATTTTGTTTTTCTAAAACCCTAACTAATGTTCATTACGTATTTACTTTCATCATTTCAGGGACTCTCTGGTAGCACTTAATTTGCAAGCTAGTAGCTACAACAGTGCCGAATCTGCTGATTGTTTGAACTTTGAAGTTTCAAGGTTTTTTTATTTTTTATTTTTTTTTTATTTTTTTAATAAAAAAAAAACTTGTTCTACCTGTTTAAGTGTTTATGAATATGATTTTGTTTATGATTATGAGTATGATTCTGTTTAAGATTATGAGTATGATTTTGTTTAAGTGTTTATGATTATGATTTTGTTTAAGCTTATGAGTATGATTGTGTTTAAGTAATTTTGTTTAAGTGTTTATGATTATGATTCTGTTTAAGCTTATGAGTATGGTTCTGTTTAAGTGTTTATGATTATGATTATGAGTATGATTTTGTTTAAGATTATGAGTATGATTATGTTTAAGTGTTTATGATTATGAGTATGATTCTGTTTAAGATTATAAGTATGTTTCTGTTGAAGTGTTTATAATTATGATTCTGTTTAAGTGTTTATAAGTATGATTTTGTTTATGATTATGAGTATGATTCTGTTTAAGATTATGAGTATGATTCTGTTTAAGTGTTTATGAATTATGATTATAATTATAATTTTGTTTAAGTGTTTATGATTATGATTATGTTTAAGTGTTTATGAGTACGATTTTGTTTATGATTATGAGTATGATTCTATTTAAGATTATGAGTATAATTCTATTTAAGTATTTATGATTATGAGTATGATTCCGTTTAAGTGTTTATGATTATGATTTTGTTTAAGTGTTTATAATTATGATTCTGTATAAGCTTATGAGTATGATTATGTTTAAGTGTTTATGATTATGATTCTGTTTAAGCTTATGAGTATGATTCTGTTTAAGTGCTTATGATTATGATTCTGTTTAAGTGTTTATGATTATGATTTGTTTTCTCTGATTGCTTATTCTGTCATTTATTTTAATAAGCTTTTAAATTTTACAAATTAATAAAAGTTATGGAGAATATAATTCAATTCAATGAAATCAATGTGGTTGATTTGGGTGATGATACACTTACTGTCGACCCTACTCCTGGATTTGGTGTGGCTGCTAGTACTGAATACACGTTAGATGAACCTGTTGTTGTTATTGAGTCTGGGGATGGGGCTGGGGCTGGGTATGTGTCTGGGGCTAGGTCTATGTTTGTGTCTGGGGCTGGGGGTGAAGGTGGAGGTGAAGGTGGGTCTGCTGCCTTCTAAAAGAAGGAAAGACAAAAGACTTTGAAAGTCTGGAATGACTTTTCATCAATTATAGGAAATGGTATAAGAAAATCCCAGTATCATTGGTGTAGGGGTTTGTTTGCTGTAGGGAAATCTAGTACTACCTCCACCCTTAGTAGGCATTTAACTGCGTGTAAGAAGTTTGTGGAGTTAAATAACCGTAAGAAGCAAAAAACTTTATATTTTGAACCTAGTGATGACAATATCAGTGGTTATGTTTACCCTTGACAAACTTTGTTTACAATGAGAAGAGAGTTAGGGAACTTGCTGCTCGTATGGTACTTCTACATGAGTATCTCTTTAATATGATGGAGCATAAATTTTTTAACAAGTTCATGAGTGCTTGCATACCACACTGGAAAAAAATCACCCTTACCATTGTAAAAAGTGATTGCATTGCCACTTATAACATTGAAAAGAAAAAATTGAAAACACTTCTAAGTGGGGTTGATAGGGTAAACATAACCACTGATATGTGAACATTCTCTCAAAGGGTTTCATATATGGTGGTTACATGCCATTTTGTGGATTCTAATTGGCTCATCCAAAAGAGGATTTTGAATTTTTGTAACGTATCTTCTCCATATTCGGGTGTTGTTATTGCTGATGCCTTAAGAGAAACTTTTAATGATTGGGGCATTATGAGAAAAGTTTTTTCAATAACTGTTGATAATGCAAGTGCTAATGGTACTGCCATTGAAATTTTGAGAGATAATTTTCGGTTGAAGGGTATTATTTTGCCAGTTGGGGGGCTTTTTTTTTTTTTTTTTTTTCATGTTAGGTGCTGTACCCATATTACAAATTTGTTGGTGCAAGCAGGGCTTTCAGGAATAAGGGACATAATAGATTCTGTTAGGTAGGGGATTAAATATATAGTGGCTTTTAAGAGGCGGTTGAATACGTTTAGTGAAATAGCTAAGCAATTGGACTTGGGTTGTAATAAACTAATTTTAGATGTTCCTACTAGATGGAATAACATCTACTTGATGTTGGAGACTACAGTTAAGTTTAGGGAAGTGTTTCCTTGATTACCATAGAGTTGAGCAGACTTTTCTGTGGGTAGTAAGTCCTGAAGAGTGGGAAAATGTTGAGAATGTGAACCAAGTTTTAGCTGTTTTCAATGATGTGACAAATGTTGTTTCTGGAAGTGAGTACTTTACATCTAATTTGTTTTTGCTTGAGGTGTGGAGAATGAAAGAAATTGTGGATGTTAAGGCTAGGGATAGGAATGAATATATAAGATTAATGGCAACTAAGATGAGTGATAAATTTGATAAGTATTAGGGAGATACGAATATGTTGGTGGCTTTAGCTGCCGTGTTGGATCCTAGATACAAAATGAAGTTGATCAGTTTCTGTTTTTCTATCATTTATCCACTTGATGTTGAAGGTAATCGCATAAAGGGTGTGCTGAGTGTTTTGAAAGAGTTGTATGAGGTTTATGTTGCTGCCCCTAATTCATCTATCCTTCAACAGCAAGCTACTGCTGAAGTCAGTACTAGTACTTCAGTTACCTCTATTACAGAGGTAATTCCTGGTGGTGACAGATCACGGTTGAGGCAACATTGTAGAAACAATGACATCATCCGGCCTTTGAAAATTGATTTGGATATTTATCTTCAAGAAGATGAATTTATTTATGAAAGTGAGAATGGTGAAGATAGTGATGCAAACTTTGATGCTTTGGTATGGTGGAAATCCAATGCCTTAAAGTACCACATTTTATCTAAGATGGCATAGGATTTATTGGCTGTTTCAATCAGTACAGTTGCTTCAGAATCATCATTCAATGCTGGTGGTAGAGTAATTGAACCCTATATAACATCATTATCAACTGATATTGTCCATATGCTCCTATGTGGTTCAGATTGGGTTATGGCACTTCATGGTATTAAGAAAAAATTTCACATACCAGTAAGTTTATGATTCTGTTATTCATTTTATTTCCAAGCTCTTTTTTACTTATAATTTCACATTATTAATATTGGGTTTGTGTTTGTAGAAAATGGTGGAAATGGAGCTGCCCTGAATGTTGTTTGCTCATGTTCTATACTGTGAGGGATTCTCTTAACTGAATATGAACTTGTTAATTGTTTTTTGTTACTGAATCTATAATATTTTTATGTCACATTATATTTTTATGTTCCGTTCTGTAATCTGTATTAATTATTATACCTTTAACATTTGCTGGCTTTGTTGGAAATAGAATATTGGACATTTGAACAACCTGTTTTAAGAATTTTTTTTTTTTTTTCATCAAATCTAAATGATAATTCTCCCTTTGACATCTTGTAAGGGAGTTAAAAAAAATCTAACCATTTTTTTTTTCCATTGAATGCAGTGACTATGTGGGTATGTGGCAATTAGGGCAATGTAATTTAGTTGCATTTTTCTCATTTGCCTAATCGTTCATCTTTTTCTGAATTTGATTATATTTCATGCTTTGTTAATGTAAAATGGTGGTAGTGGAATTACCTAATTTTCTGTGAATGTTGTATGGGCCTATGTCTATGAGGGATTCTCTAAAAAAACTGATTTTGTTTACTGTTTTCCTTTGATAATTAATGTACCAATTTGTGTTCATTCTGCCCTTTCATTGTTTTTGTAGATTTGCTTTTTGAATAATCATTAAAGGGCCATTTGAAATTCATTTTTTTTTTAACCAAATCTTAAGTGATAATTCTCCCTTGACATCTTGCAAGGGAGTTAAAAATATCTAACCATTTTTTCCCATTGAATGCAGTGACCGTGTAGTCTGTGAGGGCTTGTGGCAACTAGGAAAGTGTAATTTGGTTGCATTTTTCTCATAGGTCTAATCTTTTCTCTCTTTTTGCATTTGATATTATTTCCTACTTTGATGAGTAACTAACTTTAATTTTTAAATCATTGAATGCAGACTCAGGGAGCTAGTTTGTGGAAATTGGCAACTGCAAGTGAGAATCAAAATTGATGTGTTTTGTTTTAAGTAATCTTGCTGTTTATGTTCATTTTCAGTTTGCTTGTAAATTGTAATCTCTATTATTTGTTCCAGCTTTTTGAGTTTGATTGTAATCTCTATTATTTGTTCATCTTTTTGAGTTTCCCTATAATCTCTATTATAGGTTCAATTTCAGTTTGCTTGTAAATTGTAATATCTATTATAGGTTCATTTTCAATTTGCTTGTAATATCTATTATAGGTTCAATTTCAATTTGCTTGTAATCTCTTTTTAGGTTCATTCTCAATTTGCTTTGTAAATTGTAATCTCTATTACATGTATAGCTACTAGGTAATAGGTTTATTACCAAATTGCTTGTAGTTTGTCAATTGTCACAACTCAAGGCTGTTTGCTGGTGTTGATACATACATTTATATTACAGTTTTCTGATGAATATTCAATGTACGTAATGTTTTTTTTCAATGATTTTGAATATCAGAATGTGTTTGTGTTCGTGTTTTTTTTTTTTTTTTTAAAAACGAGCTTAAACTGGCCGAGCCTAGAATTTAAGGCTCATGTGGCTCGTTAA
This sequence comes from Carpinus fangiana, assembly GCA_006937295.1. NCBI lineage: Eukaryota > Viridiplantae > Streptophyta > Magnoliopsida > Fagales > Betulaceae > Carpinus > Carpinus fangiana. Next base: position 5,016,868 of record CM017326.1, on the reverse strand, counting down.
TGGGTCTCGGGCTTGGGCTCGGGCTCGACAAATCAGCCCACAAATCATCTTCTACTTCTCAAGCTTGAGCCAAGTTGAGCCACTCGAGTACTCGACTCGGCTCGAATTTCCCGTTTTAGTGAGCCCAAGCTTGATCCGAAGCCAATGAAATTTCCCAATGAGTCGAGTTTGAGCATTGGTTTTCTAGCTCAGCTTGAGCTCCAGACCGGCTCAAATGTATTCCCTCTCTAATGAGCCAAGCCGGTTTTGCCAAAAGCTCGGCTCGCACTTACTAATTTTCTTTTAATGCTTTGATAATCAGAATCTAGGTTTTATTCTTGCTATTTTTCTACATAATTGCTATGTAGAATCCAAGTTTTATTTTTGCTACATTTTCTATTTTTGCAAGAAAAAAAGAAAAACACCCGCGCAATGTAGTTACATGTAATCAATTACTTGCAGGATTCTTGCTCTTCCTCTCACTGATGATAGATAGATTAAATCACTATATAAGAGAACTTCGTTTACCCAGGAAGACAATGGAGGCTGCCAAAAAACAAAATTGAAGCTTTGAGGATAGCAAAAAGGGCGGTGCGGAGGAGCTTAAGGCCTTGGGGGAAGAAATTGCTGCATTGAGGGCGAAGACGAAGAAGCTGGAATCCGAATATATGTAAGACAAAAACAGAAGCAGAGGCTCTAAGAAAGCAATCTCAAGGATTCCTGCTGGAATATGACCGTTTGCAGGAGGACAATCAAAGCCTTCGCAACCAGTTGGAGTCAATTGACTCAAGCTTGTCACAGCCTGATAACAAAAAGAGCACTTGAGCCAACGGATACAAAAAATGAACAATTTTCTCAATATGTATTGAGTGCTTTAAAATTGCATTAAGGGGAGGAAAGAAAATGTAGGGGTTGCAGTTCCAATTAGGTGTACTATGTTTATGTACAGAGTAAACTGATGGTATGAGTAAATTTTCACTTCAACTGGAAATGCTGCTCTTATTAATACACGGTAATTACTCTTCTCTCTATCTCTCTTATGATTTGATGAGATTGAATTACCCTAAATTAAGGGATTTGATTATGATTATATTATAGTTAAATCATCGATAAGCTCTATGAATAGTCTTTTTCTATTATAAACTTATTAAGGAAAGCTAGGCTTTAATGTTTGAATGTAGGCCATAGATCAAATTACCTAAACTCTACGAGAGTGTTCGTTAAACATCAGCACATTTCCCCAAGTCCCATTACACTGCACTGTTTACATATTAAAAAAAAATGACTAATATGGAAAAATGAAAAAAATGGTATTGAAAAGTGAAAAAAATTTGTTTTATGGTGATTTTTTTATTTGAATAGTAAATGATGTGATATAAAAAGTGAATGATTTGATTTTTTTTTTTTTTTTGAAAAATAAAGTGAATAATGTGGTGAAATGTGGTAGAATATGTTGTAATGGGATATTGTTTAACAAACAAGGCATATGTATCTTCTCTTTCCTTTATCGCATGTTATGGTGTCGATAGTGTTCACAAATAAGGAGTACAACGGAAGCACCATACAATTGCAAGGTATTAGCAAGCAATTTGAGGCTGTTAGAGAGGCTTCGGTGGTCGCCGGAACGGGGAAATTCTGGTTTGCTAGAGGGTATGCTACTTTCGAGACATATTTCGTGGACATTCCTACCCAGTACACGGTTATCCGGTGCAACGTCACTGTCCAACATTACTAGTAGAATTTGTCCAAAAAAAAAAAAAAACATTACTAGTAGAATTACTGTATATATATATATATACGAACAAGTGTGTTCAGGATCTTCATTCTTGGTGCCGGGCCGCCGGCCGACAAATAACAGTTGCTGCCTTGGTGTGTAATTTTATTCTTATTTTCGGGTCTTTTTGGCAAAAGACTTCCGATACTATTCTTTAAAAAAATTATGGATAAATGTAAAATTAGTTCTTGTGGTTAACTTAAATTATAAATGAGTACTCTCTAAGATATAAAAAATAATTTATAAGTATCTCTAGTTAGCATAAATCACAAATCACTCTTTATGGTATAAAAAATAATTTATAAGTCCTCAAGGTATGCAAAAATAACGGTTACTCCCTGAAATCAATTTATATTCTCTAAAGACAAATAACAGTTTAATAGAAGGAGTAACCATATTTCTCCAACTTAATTTGAATGAAAACGTTGTCACAATTTATTAACTTGAATGGTATTTTTATTTATTTTTCAACGGTTAGAAGATATGACAGTCAAATTCCCGCAAAATGCTCCAAAATCATGACGAGGAAAATGAAAATGAGAAAGGGCTACGCATAGAGTAAAATTTTGGGGATAGAAGAGATTAAGTTAATTTATTATAGCAATATGACTTAGAGTGATGGTTGATGTGTAATCTTAGTTGCAGGGCCGGCTAGACCATTAGGCGAGCTAGGCGCTCGCCTAGAGCCCCCGGCATATTAAGGCCCCCCAAAAAAATTTTAATAGGGCCAAAAAAAAATTAAAAAAAATTAAGGCCCAAATTTTTTTTAATAAGGCCCAAAAAAAGATTGTCATCAAAATTTAAGGCCTTTAATCATAAAAAATATGTAATTCAAAAGGCTTCAATTTCATAATGTCCTAATTTAATAAGGCAAGAACCCAATTAAAAAAATAGTAAATATCTCTCTCACTCACACGCAGCACTAGCTGCCTCTCTCTCCTTCACTCTTCTCATCTAACACGCACAAAAAAATTTCTCAGACCCAGCCGCTGGGTTCTGGCCGTCACCCATAGCTGGGTCTGGGTTGTCTGGCCATGGATTCATGTTCACAAAAAGGTGATTGGGCTCTTCTGCAGACTTCTAGAGCTATCTATTTCAAGCTAAAATGGAGCATCGTGAAGTATCAATGCGCGGAGAGCCTTTTTCAAAGCTTCTTGTTTTGCTTATTTTCCTTATTTGACCAATATTTTCCTCTTGTGGTAAATTGTTTCAGCTTGCTTGGATCCTGGCTTAAATTCTATAAAGATGAGTTATTGTAGTTAATGTTCTTCGGTTTTGGTGGGTTTTGTTTGGATTAGGTGTATCAAAGAGGTATCTCCAAGAGGTAGCTCAATCGGATAGGACCACGCCTAATAAAGTGGAGGTCACTAGTTCGAATCCCCCTCCCCCCTTTTGTGTGGATATGTCAAAAAAAAAAAAAAAAAGAGAGAGAGAGAAAGGTGTATCAAAGAGGTAAAGATTCATAAAAAAATTGATTTTTTTTTTCTTTGCAATATTTATTTCTGTATTTATGATTTTTCTAGTGGGTTTGTACGAGTTTTTGACCATTTTTTTTGGTTGGTTTTGTTATTTCAGCTCAATTGGTTCATTTGGTTGGCCCTCCGTTTGTTGGTTTTGTTTTTTCAACTAATAATTCTTTTGCCAAATCAGGTTTTATTGATCTATTTTTGTAATTTATTTGATTATAATTTGATTTTTTTTTTTTTTATAAATCGTGTTTGTTTAATTTGTTAGTATTTTAATCAAACATTTATATTAGAAAATATGCATTTGGATATGAAATACTTAAAAATAAAACTAGAAAAACAGATTGAATCTCAAATAAGGCTTTAAATAAATTTGTTATTAGCAATAAACAAAGTATTAAGATGAAATACTTAAAAAAAAAAAGAAGAGAAAAATAGAAAAACTGATTGAATCTCATAGAGGGAATAATGAAAATTTTTTATGTCTAATTGAAATGATTACATAATTTGACTCAGTAATGCAAGAGCATATGATGCAGGACGGGAGGAGAAATATGGAAAATAAATAAAAAATAGCATAAGATAAGATAAATCACGTTGATCAGAGTCTCACCGGTCAACAATGGAGTTTTGGTAGAGTCTCACCACCAAGAAGAAGAGAGCAATCATGCCTCCAAGAAAACATCTTTTTCATTCATTATAATCTGTTTTTCATAGGAGTACAAAGAGCATTTAAATAGACATTATAAAATAAAACCTAACCCTAATTTGACTAACTTTGGGCTAAGCCCATTATCTAATTATAAAAGATCCCTAACCCTAGATTAGATGACTTTGGGCCAAGCCCATTACAATAACTCTTAAAATATAAATAAAACATCTATTTAAATATAAGGGTTAAATGCTTTTCCAGTACCTGTGCTTTAAGCCAAAATCAAATAGCCACCTTGGTTTTCAAAAATGTAGGGGTGTAAAGGCGGGCGGTTAAATAACCGTCCGCTAACCGCTAACCGCTAAACGTTTAACCGCTTAACCGCTAACCGTCTTAACCGTTAACCGCTAACCGTTATAACCGCCTAGCGGTTAGCGGTTATTGGGTTTAATAACCGTAACTGCTAACCGCTAACCGCTTTTTATATAATATATTTGGATAATTATAATTATAATAATATTTATACATATAACTTAATCAATTGATCATTAATGATTAAATCACATTTTTGTTTTCAATAATTAAATCACAAATTGAGTATTAATATATTATATTATCACTATAATTTATATGATTATATCACATGATCAATTGATCATTAAATCATTTGATTATATAATAACAAATTATATATATATATATATATAT